>OZ026519.1:64923150-66123150 GCA_964019695.1 Loripinus fragilis | reverse complement strand
TTGTATATCCCTACGGATGTAATAGTAACGCTAAAATGAAAAAAAGATCGAATAGGAAATAGTTCGGTAGAAAACCAGAATGACCTGGAACTTGATTATAAAGTTTTTTTTCTTTGTTGATTCTTGTTGTTCAGGCATTATACTTGATGAATCCAACTGATGCCACTCTGGCATCATTGAGCGTTTTAAAATATTAAAGATGGCGTCCGAGATGGCCGTCAGTTAGGCTCCTAAGACCTATATGACCACATACTCGATAGAAAACATTTAAATTTTGACTTTTTATGAATGTTAAGAGGCTAAATGATACAAACGATTGAAATGGAACATTGCTTTGATTTACAAGGTTGAAACATAAAGAGAGCGTCCAAAATGGCCATCAATTAGGCTGCGAAGACCTATATGACCAAGATACTTGTTAAAAACATTTTAATTTCGATTTTATGGACGTTTAGAGGCTAAATGATACAAACCATTAAAATGGACATTGGTTTGATTCCGAGGGTTGAACTATTAAAGATGACGTCGAAGATGGCCCCTAGTTAGGCTCTCAAGATCTATTTGACCAACAAACTCGGTAAAAAGCATTTTGATTTTGTTTAGAGGCCTAATGTTACAAACGATTAAAATGAAATATTGGTTTGGTTCAGAAGGTTGAAATATCTAAGATGGTGTCCAACATGGCCGCCATTTTAAAGCAAAGTTCAGCTAAAAATCAAAATAAGGTTAGCTTTTAAAAAAGCTTAGAACCATCGCATGGCGTTTAACAGTTATCAAAGAAGAAATTTTATAGTGTTTTAATATTGCATTTGCTGAAGCCACTCTTTTCAGTGTTTCATGTGCTTCAAGTTCTGAGTATTTTTTGTTTTAGTTAACGATTTGTACATAGGTGATCCATTGGAAGCAAATAAAACACAGGAAATACGCATTTTCCAGTAAGACTCTGCTCGTGAACACACTGAATAATGGTAGGGTTAACCCGTTCCCCAGCAGTATGTAATCGGTCATTTAACCGTTTTCTTCAATCGAAGTCAATGCACATAATGCCTAGTGGCATATTGAAACTGACCCATCTACATCTAGTTATTTCGTCACACTTAGTCTAGAATATCCTAAGGGTCCATGTCCATGATCGGGATTCTAGCGCAGTGGTAAGGTCTCTAATAGGACTTTTCACTTTAAGAAGGTATCCAAAGTATATCAACATCGCTCACGCAATGGTCTAATTTAGGAAGTAGCTTGGTCGACGGGGAGTCTGAGAAAGAACAGTAAAATACACTGCTGCTGGGGAGTTAAAACCCGATCCATTTCCGCAATTTGCTACTGGAAAAGGCCCGAATCAAACACGCGCCCAATGGAAGTTTACTAACGTATATCACCATCGCGTCAACGATGGTAAATCACAGTTAATAAGTATTTCTGAAGATTTCAACTGCGGTTGTATTTGGAGAATTTGACCCGCATGTTGTTGTTGTTTTCAGCGTTGTAAAATATTCAAGATGACGTCCAAAATAACAGCAATAACAGGGTGGGGTATTACATGATTTTTTTTTGCTGTGATACACTGCATGGAAAAAATAACAGACTCTTATTTTTCGTAATGTTTTTTTTTGTCTTTGCTCTGGTAATCGTATCCATCAAATCCATACACCACTTTCCCTGGAGGTGGGGTCAAAAGGCCAAAATTCAACTTTTTCAGAACATGGTCATGTTGTATATCATGTTAAAGGAAATAATGAATGTAGCAAAATGGTAGCAAATATTTTGCCCGCAAATCCCCCTCCGACCCTGGAGATGGGTTCAAAAGGTCAAAATTCAACTTTTTCAGAACATGGTCATGTTGCATATCAGGTTTAAGGGAATCACAAATGCAGCAACATGGTAGCAAATATTTTAAAGCTGCATCTGCACTCGGTGCGTTTAGGTTTTAGTCTGTAAGAGCCTGTAACATACGTTACTTTATCAAATTAAGAAACAGTAAATTGAAAGTTTGGGCTACAAATAGAAGACATTAAAATATTAATTTTTTAAAGTAATTCTTATAGTCTGTATACTGAATATCTTAGTTACGTATGACAGCAATTTGAGCAAAATTGCGACTCTAAAGTGTCACATGCGTTACATAAATCAGATTACCCATCAAATTTGCAAGTGCGGCTTACCTCATTTACATTCACAACCTCTCTGTGTATTTTGAAAAATATTTTGAACCATGTCTGACTAGCTTAAAAGTTTGTTTCCCTATCTTAAATATTTTGTCTGGAATGAGCAATTAAACAACCCTACCCCTTCCCAAGTTTTAAGGAGAAAACATTGTAGTAAAATTCAAGTAAAACTAGTTAATAATATTTAATGTTGATGAATATCTCTTATTGTTTGGGAATTGATTTCTTATGTGATAAGACTCATAAATCTGCAGGTTTGTTACAAAATTTCTAATATCAGAGGCTGTAACTCCTGTTACCTGACATAATAAATAGACAAGGCCATTGACTTTACGTAATATATGCCTAAAATGCTTTAATCTCCAAGAGAGAATTTTGTAGACATATTCCTTCTTAAAGAACAACACAAGCTGCATCAAATAAGGGATGTTTGCACTCTCTACGTTGGGGCGTTAGTCTGAAACAGCCTGTTACATGCGTGCTATATCAAATAAAGAACATGTAATTTGAAGATTGAGCTAAAATTGTGAAAATATTTGCATTTGCTGGATATCTTATGTTTAGGGACTTTAACTATTAGAGGGTCACTGATGAAGCCTTAATGGCAGAAACTAGCTAGTCTGGCCCAGAAAATATGCACACTCTAGTTTCAGTTCTTTGGTGCATTCTTTGCTTCCAAAGGATACCATTTTAAGAACATATTTGACTTCACTACAGCTGGTGACTGGGACTGTATGGCAGCGGTAGAACGTCTCCCTGCCCTTCACTAAAGTGTAGATTTTATTTTCTTGTCCTTTGGGATCATGGGTTTCATTGTGGAACTTTGAAACTATTAGAGGGTCACTGATGAAGCCTTAATGGCAGCAACTAGCTAGTCTGGCTCAGGAAATATGCACACTCTAGTTTCAGTTCTTTGGTGCATTCTTTGCTTCCAAAGGATACCCTTTTAAGAACATATTTAAACTGCTTTATTTAATAAAGACACATAGATCTGCAAGTTGTCACCAAGTTTTAAAGATCAGAGAGCGTTACTTATGTTACATGGCATAATAGGCGAGCTAGACCGTTGTCTTTACGTAATAGATAGTGCTTCAGAAAGAATGAATATATTTTACATGTTTCCCTATAAATCTATTGTCATTGGTGCCAAAACCTTAGAAATTGTATTCAGTGCATGCCATCAAACCAATAGATATTTGTTACACATGTTATAAATAAACTTACTATCACAAATTTCTTTATACATAAAATGCTAAAACACATAGGGACACAAACAGAGAAACCCGTTTCACATTTGAACAGGGTAGTTTTTAAATATTCCTGTTAAATGTAAATGTTCAAAATTTACCATCATTTGAGTCTTCTTCATACACAACGTCTATCATTGTGTCTTCTTCTACGGCATCATCATCATCGTTATAAGTAGATCATCAAACATTATTTTGACTTCAAGCTGAGTAAGGGCCAGCTCCATCCAAATCCCCTTTGGAATTCTGCAAATATATAACATCTTTTATAACAATTCAATGTGCATCGAATAAGAGATGTTTGCTCTCTGTAAGTCGGGGCGTTAGCATGTAACAGAATGTTACATATTCTACTATATCAATTTGAGAATAAGGAATTTGAATGTTTGAGCTGCAGAAAGAAGACATTAAAATTATCTAATAAATTGACACTCAAATAGTCTGCATACTGGATGGCTTTACTACATATGGAAGCTGTTTAATATTAATACGTCTATCTGTGGTGTTATGTGCGTGGCATGAACCTAATTATAATTTAAAACCGGGAATTATGGCTATCGTCATCTAGTCAAACAACTGCTCTGTGTTGGTATCAAACTGTTTGGGTTTAGTTTCTTCAAACATATACTCAATTGACGAATAGGATAAACAAAATTTGCTTTCATATCTTAAATATATTGTCTTATATGTGTTAATACACGACCCTAGTCCCCATTTTACTGAGAAGCAAATGTTGTTATTACCGTTTAAGTAAAACACATATGAAAACAATTACAGCGTGTGGATATTTTACATTTCCTTAGTCTGTCTTGCTCATATATCTGCAAGTGTCATCAAGTTTGTAAGATCAGGGACTTAATGTGTACTTACAAGTATTTGGTATCAAAACACAAGAAATTATGTTCATTTCTGATTATCGAGCCCATGGACTGTTGTTACGTGTGTTATCAATGAACTTTTTGACACATTTCGTAATACTGTGTATAAACGAGGGTCATCCAATAAAAAGAGTGACCTTCCTTATAATACAAGAGTTCGTACCAGTCAAACATCGCAAATGTAATCATTAGGTGGCATAACTTGTTGGGCATGCAGCAGCATATCCAAAACTTTGTGCGAAAGTGAGGTCGTTTGCTGCTTAGCAACGAAAAAGTGATACTAAAGCTAACCTGGCCAGATTTTCCTTATGAAATAACTTCATGCTAAAGAAACAAAGTCTGGCATGTAATAATTATTATGTATCTGAATATAGTTTGTCCTTTAATCTGTTATAGTTAAATTGTTCTCAATGTTACAAATAAGATATGGCCATTACCATGAACAAGTTGGTCATGGTTGCCTAGCAACCAGGCAAATGTGGAAAAGGGACTGGTTGTTAAGTCTATATTTTACTGTTGCTAGGCAACAAGGGACACATTTGACAAGTGTTTTTTTAAAGAAAATGTTTAAAATATAGAATATGTTTAATAATTTTAGGGTGATTTAAAATTTTTATACCTACCAACAAAAATTTTAGGGCTAATTCATGACCCATACCCCTATTTCTGATTCAACAATTTTTCATTTGTGTCGCTTTTTTACGCTATATGCCCTTGCCAATTTGACATTTTTCATAAGAAGTCAATGAATTTTACAAATAATTACCTTATGTTGTAGTTTATAGAATGGATTCCTTTTGGAACTGATCTGCACATGTCAGAAACCATGGCAACCAATTTAAGGCATGCGGCCCGGTCAGCTTTAAGTACCTGTTTAAGTTGCTAAGCAACAAGCAACATCACATTCCGTCAAACTTTTGAATATGTTGCTGCATGTGCAACAAATCATGCCACCTTATGGTTATATTTGCGATGTTTAAATGGCATAAGCTCTTACATTATAAGGAAATTCTCCCTATTTATTGGATGACCCTCGTAATGCTAAATATAGAGCCACGAAAAGAAACTATAGGTTTACGTTTATATACGCCAATACAATGAATGATCCTGTTTATTGCAAATGGTCCAAATTAATTCTCACCCATTTAACACTCATGTAAAACGTTTGTCATTGTCTGCTTCTGTGGTAATCATCATACTTACCCGCCTCCTTGCAACTTGAGGAATCATCACACAGTATTTTAATCATTTCCTGTTGTCAATTTTACCACCAGTTTGCTCAAAATCGATGAGCCATCATCAACTTTCCAATTATGCTATTTATGGCTTGGAGCATTCTGAAACTGATATGAATTCCTAATAGTTGGTTCTTTAATATACGTTTCAAGTAATGTTCTGCAGTAGGAGAAAGACTAAAGCTTTACAAAAAGGAAAAAAGCTGTCATTAAAAGCAATGAGTACCTGGACTGATGTACCATGGTATCTCTTTGAAAGAGAATCATATCTTAGCTGGTTAACTTTGATAAATGTTGCCTTTCCATACATGCAACAAACACATTTCGCCTAATAATGTCTCTGAACACTTATTATCTTTTCACAAGCATTCAAAATTTTCTATGAAGTCTTAGTATTTCTGAAGTGCTGAAACAGAGGTAACTCTTTTCCTTCAGATCAACACAAGGTATGATGTATAGAACACAAAATAGACCCTTTCACTTCAATGATTCACTAAGTTTTTAAGATCAGAGCGCTTACTAAATATATATAACATATACAATTTTGACATAACACATGAGCGAGGGAATTGTCTTGACATCCTTTTTCGAGTACACAGTCAGAGGCAAGTGTTTCGATTTCAGCCTTTTCAATGGATCGCGAAATGGAACAGCCTTATTAATTTGTTTACCCTGTATAAATCCATTGAGCACAATATAGACCTACGGTTATCCTATTCTACCCATAGTCCAGTTTCTTTCTTTTGAATGCAACAGCTAATGGTATGCCTGCAAAAACTGAGAAATCAAAGGTATTATATTCTGTTAAGGCTTGCTTCAATGTATGGACAGCAAAAAAAAAAAAAAAAAAAAAAAAAAAAAAAACAGAACAAAAGAACAAAAACAAAAAAAAACATAATTGATGGCAATGTGCAACTTCGTGTTCATTCTCATATACTAGATAATTTTCAAGGTGTAACAGAAATTGTTTTTGACAGGTAACTTAAATAAATGTAACGCGCTTAACATCATAAGAAACTTTATTTTTGGTAAGAGGCGTTCATATGTAGTAAAGGCATTCAGCATGCAACTACATGAATAATTCAAATCAATAGGTAATTTTATGTCTTCTTTCTGTAAATCGGACTTACCATTTACTTATTCCTAATTTGATATGGCAACATATGTAACGGGCTGTTCCAGGCTTACCCCCTGGAGTGTAAACATCTCTTATTTGATACAGCTAGAATTGTTCTTTAATATAGAATATGTACACATGATTCCAAAGGAGGTTTGGATGGGACAGGACCTTGCTCAGTTTGCAATCCTAATACTATGCGATGATTCTTGTGGTTGTGGTGAAATATGGGATTATTTTGCCACCGATGCAGACACAAGTATAGACATTGTATGTGAGGTAGACATGAATTAAGATTTGTTTTGAATATTTTTATTTAATAGGAACATTTATTAAATTGTCTCATTTAAGTGTGAAGCTATTATTTTCTAATTGTATCTTTATTAAATTAGTTATATACGCATTAGGATATATGTATTAAATATTTTTATAACACCTATAATACAAGTCCATGGGCTTGTTATCAGCAATGACTATAATTGCTAGGATTAAGGCACTAAGGACTAGTGATTTATCGGAAAACGTGTGCAAACATAGTATTTTTTAAAAAAAAATCATATCTGAAATAAAGACAATTTCCCTGTTCATTTATTATGCCATGTAACATATGTTATATCCTTTAATAAGTGCTCTTATCCTGGTGTCAAACTTGCAAATCTATGATTCTTTATTATATAAGCAGGACAGTCCCAAAAATGTAAGATATCCAACAGTGTCAAATATTTTCATATATTTTTGCTTCAATAATAGATATCAAATTTAGCTACGTGAAATTGGGGGTAGGGTTGTTTAATAGCCGATTCAAGACAATATATTTAAGAGAGAAAATCAAACTTTTCTTTTTTTATTAGTCAAATAAATGTATTAGTAAGCTAATGTTCAAAACAATTCGGAAATGCAATGATCAGCTATAAAAGTAAATGATGTTAGTCACAATTAAAGTTTTCAAAGCACCATTGGAAGCTGTTATTTTGTTCAAAATGTCGTTTTGACGTAGCTTAGGCAACCAGCTTGCAGACAACATAAGAAGTTTGAGTGATTAGATAGTTAAATGTCTTCTATCTGCAGCTCAATCTTTCATTTTACTTTTCTTCTCAGTTTGTTATAGTAACATATGTAACAGGCTGTTACAGGCTAACACCCCAGCGCACAGAGTGCAAAGTCTCTGAAATGACGCAGCTTGAAATTTTCTTTCAGAGAGGATATGTCTGCAAAATTCTCAAGGGGGAGCAGGACCTTTTTTTAGCTTGAAGTCTAAAAGGGACGTAAGCAAAGGGCTTTACAAACTGATGATATGGAAATGATATATGAGCCAGTGCATGAGATTTCCAACAATTTGGTATGTGCGACCAGCAAAGCCCCAGATCAGCCTGCGCATACGCGCAGTCTGATCAGAGCCTTTGCCAGTCGCTTGAGTATTCTATGATTGTTAAGCTACTGACTGAACACCATTTGGAGTTTCTAAGCTTAATAGGAGGCTGCGGAGGCTCGTCCGAGTCTACACTTGTCAAAATGTCAAATTGTTGGAAATCTCAATCCACGGCTCAATCATGACTGTGCAAAAACTTTGCCATATTATATGTATGGACTATGCTAAAGGTATCCTTTTCCGATTGTGATCTTTGCTTGGCGTTATTGTATTCTTACTTACGTCATCTTCTTTCTTCGATAACTTGGTAAATCACGATTTCTGATAAATAGAGGATCTTACATGAGTGCTCATGTTTTATTGAATTTATTAAACGAATTGGGGAAAAGAGATAAAATGCGAGGCTTGCCGAGCATTTTATCTCTTTTTCGCAACGAGTTTAATAAATTCAATAATACAAGAGCACGAATGTTAGATTCTATTTATCATATGATAAATACTTTGAAATCTCATTTCTGGCGTAAAAACGTTATAATTTTGTCATTATGATCGCAACGTTGTTATGGACGTCATAACGTTTCCCGTAAATCTATAAACCACTAGTGGTTTATCGATTTTATTGCATGGCGTTATTTCACTCCCAGACGCGACGTCATATGATAAATAATGTTTAAATGTGATTTTGAGCGACATTTTTTCAAAGAATACTTTCTTTGAAGAAATGCAATTATTTCAATTGACTGCTCGTTCATCAAATTTCGTTTAGTGGAAGACAAACAATACATGTACCTGCATAAGATGTCCCGTTGGTTAGGATCAAACCCTGCGAGAAATGTTTCAATCAGGTCATTACTTAAATTCTACTAAAGTTGCCCTACACCCGAGCCGTCTGTGCTTATTGCATTATCGGTTCTAGGCAAGTCGAGTTTGGCGGTGTGAGTTTGGTCAAAATCCAGCCAGTAGTTTGAGAGATGTTCTTAGAAGCTAAAGCTGACGACGATGGTGCACGTTGCATGACACATGACGGACGACGAACATCCAAACAATCACAAAAGCTCACCATTACTCAATTGCGCAGGTGAGATTAAAGGCCTCCAGAAGAAGATGCGGCATAAAACTATGACGTTACTTATATATTACAATGATGTCACTTTCTTCGGACGCGCAGCTGTTCGTTTTTTTTATCTTTCCCTGGATAAAGAATTCTCTGAAATAGGTTAGAGTAGCAGAAACCCCGATCTGGTGTGCAAGAAAAATATAATCTAGTTTTGGTGTTTAGTGGGGCAAGGAAAGCCCGAGGGGCCTACCGTTGAAAAGGAACCTAAGGGTAAACATTGAACACCATTGATCGATTATTTTTTTCTCGCATACCATCCATATGTACCAAATAAAATTTATTTGTGACGTCACTGAGTTGAAGTTTATAAAGGAATGTGGTTATTTCCCCAGGGTGTGGGGAGGGTACTTTCATTTTTCTTGATACGTAGGCTTTGACCCAACACCTACTGTTTACCCCCCCACCCCCCCCCCCCAAAAAAAAAAAAAAATAAAAAAAAATAAGAAATAAAAAAATAAATAAATATCAGGCATACCATCAATACGACTCTCGGAGCACAACTTTTTGTTCAACGGACAAAATAGGTCAGCACAATGCATTCAGCACGTGTGAAAAGCCTACATTTATTTATTTATTATTTGCTTAGAATAAAGGGTGATTTCTTCTCTTTTTATTCATTGTCTACACAGCTTTAATTACCGTGCGTGTCCCCGTGTAGCTAGTGTGCCATTTGCCTCTCATTTCCGTCCTGCCAGCCAAGAGTGACAGTGACGTCTTGTTTTGTTTACAATTATTGAGTAAAACATTAACTTGTACACTCCACTTGAGCTAATGCAAATCAATAGATCACTTTTGCATTAATCATATCCTGCGGATAGGATTAATACACAATGATCTATCGATTCTAAGTCCCTGCTAACTTTGTAAACAAAACATGGCGTCACTGTCACTCTTGGCTGGCAGAATAATAGTTGGTGTAATTGTTGTCAGTTGCAGTTTTATTTAAATTCGACATTTTTAACTTGGGCATGCGCAAACGAAAACACGAGGGAAGCATGATATTCTTGTTAATATTAAACGCTCTTTTCTGAGTATTGATTCATTTCTATACTGACAACTGGGAATGTATTGCGTAATGTGTGCTTTTCATTGCAACCATGGAGGGTAGTATTTCGTAAAGATCATTTGAGATTGGCGGTCGGTTGAGTATTGCTTATCGCACGAATTAATGCACCTGCAGACTTACAATGACCCCAAGCATTTTCCTCTTGCATATTCTAACCATGTGTTCCATTTCACTTCAATTACACAATTACAGTCGTGTGTGTGTGTGTGTGTGTGTGTGTGTGTGTGTGTGTGTGTGTGTGTGTGAGAGAGAGAGAGAGAGAGAGAGAGGCAGCAGAACGGGGAATAGTAAACATCTGAGGGCCTTCAGATATCATATAGTTCTAGATTGTATGTATTCACACCCCATGTAAGCCCACTACGCTGTAAAACATCTACACTGTGCATCAGTCCGTTTAATTCTCTTGGCTTGTATCATAATGCTAATACATATACATGTAGACACACAATAGCTGAATATATGTTAATTGCACGTAAAATGATATGTTTTCTATATGAGCCCAAAACTGGTCTGCAGGAATTCTGCACGGTATTCATTGGATGTAAAGGTTGACTCTATTTGAATACTGTCAGTGCACAAATTATGCACATAAGCTTTAATATGTTAAAGCTGCATAGTCTGTAACTTTTGATCTTCTAATTTTAGAAATAAAGTTTCTATTTTTCAAGAGTACAGTAGAAATACTCAAATTCAGGTAAACATTTTACTTTTTTCGTAAGTCTTGACAAATTATCACTATCAAAACAACAGCATTTATGTTAAAAATCAACTGTCTAGAATTATTGGAGGGACGCAAATAACTACAATCAAGAGAAAAAACCCTGCCACTTTCCATGCAGTTTTCAGCTGTACTGAACATATTTATTGTGAAAAACATAACTTTATTCTATTTTTAAAAAATTAATGATTTAAAAAGAAAAGAAAATTTTCGAAAAATGTTCATAGTTACAGACCTAGTCTCTTTAAATATTGTAAAGTTATTAGGTCCCGTCTCAAGATATGCTTGTGCTAGAGTGCACCAGTCTGTTAGGTTTTTGTTTGATTTGATTCTTTACGTCCCATCAACAATCTTTCAGTTAAACAGGGACGGTTCTTCCTGAGTTGAACCAGTACTAAGCTAGGATAAATGTGTCTTGCTCAAGGACCACAACGCAGTGACGCCGGTGAGGCTCGAACCCGCGGCCTCTCGGTCTCGAGTCAAGCACTCTACCTGTGAGCCACTGCCTCCCCAGTCTGTTAAGAGGTAGGATGTGTTTTACTAGAGCATTTTCTACACTGTCTTGCTAGAAAACCTACATTTGCAACGATAGAACAAAAACATATCTATATAGATCAGCTTCCCGTTCATTATATGCACACATTGTCAGGCACTATTAGGATGATATATGAGCCGCGACCTGAGATTTCCAACAATGTGGTATGTGCTGTGCAACCAGCAAAGGCTCAGACCAGCCTGCGCATACGCGCAGCCTGATCAAAGCATTTGTTTGCCACTTGAATGTTCTATGAGTGTTAAGCTACTGACTGAACAGCATTTGGAATTTTTAAGCTTAAAGGAGCCTGCGCAGACTCGTCTGAGTCTACATTTGTCAAAATGCCACATTGTTGGAAATCGCATGTCGCGGCTCATATGTATTGTTTTAATGAAGAATTGTCCAGGTTAAGGGTCATCTGTGAAGGCATACATCTAATATAATCAGGAGCATTCCAGAATTTTGAGGGACAGATAAAATATGTACAAATATACATCTTAAATGCTGTTTGTTAGACCATTTGCAATATTTCGGCCACAACGTGACCGAAACATGGCAAGTGAATAACAGTACTTATAGTTTGTTAGATAGGGTTTATTTTCAGGGCCGAACATACTCACATCTGTCTACCATTGTATAGAATCATAGCATGGCCCACTTTTCCACCATTGTAAATAGCCAACTATAGTCTTCTATTATAGGATCGAATTCCGGATCCAATCAGACAAAATGATTCTTGATTGATTTAAACCTCCCTGGCAACACATGTTCAAAGCATTTGAATACAAGTTTTAAGAAAAATAGCTCAGTTTACGCCACGGTTACTTTAATCGTTGAAAATTCAACATTGTAATTGTTCCTAACAGATGCAAGATTCGAAGAAAGAACAGGTCTACAATTCAACTTAAGTTTTCCAGAAGATTATAGTCAAGCGCCTAAAATGTCTCGTGTAGGTTGTATTGTATTTTGAACTGTTAACCTCGTGTAACGCTTGCCTCACACAAGGGGCTGTCTTTAAAAAGCCATCTGTAGCCTAGGCTCGGCATATACGTTGTATTTGATATACAATTCCTTTTATTCTTATAACATCTTATTTAACAGAACACAGAATCGAGATGACAGGTGTTCGAAAAGGTTCATGAGATAATGATAAAGAGTGCATTGTCGAGCAACAAAAACGGTCTGACAAGCTTATGGTAGTGTAGACTCTTTATCCTCACACATTAGGCCTTGTGGTTTCAGACAAGAAGATTTTTTGATGTTTTCCCTATATAAGCCTATGTAAACATATGACTCCTAGGACGGGCCAAATTTTGGCCCCAAGGGCAGAATTTGAACAAACCTGGTAAAGGGCCATTAGATAATACTACACACTAAATATCAAGACTCTAAGCCTTGTTGATTCAGACAAGAATATATCTTAGAGTTTTCATCTCGAAACTCGATTTCAGCCTCTGTAACCTAGATATACAACAGACCAAAACCATTTGAACAATTATTAAAGAGGGTCGTATGAGGATCATTCCTGCCAAGTTTGTTTAAAATCTAGCTACTAGTTTAGGAGAAGATGTCCATTGAATGAATCATTGAATCATGCTATCCATTGTTACAGTGCGTGAAGAAAATTGCCTTCTGATAAAAATGGGTCTGAGTTCACAGCGGTCGGAACATACTAAGAATTTCTAGCGATAAGGCGGGCTATTTCCCTAAATGAAACGTTCGTTTTATTTTGTTGAAACAAAAAAACGATTGGAGACACTAAGCACATTCGACAAATACATATAGACGAGCCGTTCATTCTCCCTTGCCCCATAGTACGTATATTTAAAATGGGTTTTCCTAAATGCATTTAATAACACTACTCCATTTTTAATGAGAATTTATTTTGATCATCAACTGTGTTTGTTATTCAGTAACCTGTATGGGAAATAGACCGCTAAACTAGGATAAAACAAGCGTCCTTTCACGATAGAGTATATATATTTATACAGTTGATGTACAATAAAAATGACTATCTTGCAAAGTGGTCTATTTTTGTCAGATGTTTGATGTCTTCTTTCGCCTGTAGCACCACTTTCTCCCCCCCCCTAGACCTAAGACGCCCTTAACATATGTTGTATATTTATATAGCGAAATTTAATTGTCCAAAGGGCATCTTGGGTCTAGGGAGAAAGCATCTAAAATCAAACTGAAAGACGCCAGTTTCATCTTTTCAATGACAAAAGTCATAATTTTAAGTATATTTCGTACGCAAGCGCAGAAGGAATACCGCAATTTTTTGAAAATGAATGGCATTTATATCCTAAATATTTTAGCACTTTTACTTTTTGAAAGCCTGCAATGGATTTACTAATTTAGGGGTGATAGATTGTAGTTCTTCATTTTTTCAAAACTTTAATAGAACATTCTGTAAGCAAATAGTGAAGATCCTGACCAGACACCGCGTGTCTGATCTGGATCTGCACTGTTTGCCCATGACCCACAAAAGCTAATGAGTTAAACACATAGGAACATTTTGGGATGCTTTGATGAAACCGACTTACGTACGTCTTAAAAAAAGTCGTAAGAAACATTCAAGACCTTATTCACGCCTACAAAACGCCCTGATGCTCAACCGCTGGTAAAAAAAACTGTCCTAGGAAGAGATTCAAAAATGGGGGTATGTTATGTAATAGCCTATAGATTTCTACGTTTGTTAATTAGATACAAGGTCAGCTCCCTCGTGTTCTCAGATTTACTTTTCCCATAAAAAATGGTACCAAATCCAGAGATCTGTGTTTATTTCACCAATAGTAAATATGGCATAATGAAAATAACTTACTGAGCTTGTATTTATACTTTCACAAAGGAATCCATAGGCTATTGGATGTCAATCCCATATTCTCTTTCTAGGGCAGCTGATGTAAATATTCTACCAGTGGTGAGCATCAGCACTTTTGGTAGGTAAATGTGTGCATGCTTATAAACAGGCGTGGATGTCACATTTTACTTTAAGTTGTCTCTAAACATACGAAACTTACCAAGAGAAGCAGTGGCGTTTATTCTGTGGCAGAATATAATAGGAGCTGGTACATGTACATGAGCCAGTGCATGTGATTTCTAACAATGTGAAATTTTGACATGTGTAGACTAAGATGAGCCTCGACAGCCTCCTTTTAAGCTTAGACACTCCAAATGGTGTTCAGTCAGTAGCTTAACAATCATAGAATACTCAAGCGACAAGCAAAGGCTCTGATCAGACTGCGCGTACGCGCAGGCTGATTTGAGGCTTTGCTGGCCGCACATACCACATTGTTGGAAATCTCGTGCACTGGCTCAGTCATGTCTCCAGTATAAGAAGCAAGTTTGCATGTGAATACAGCAAAGATTCTAAGCAATCTGCGCATCAGAATCTTGGTATTCTGCCTGAAGACCCGTTGGTCCCTCTGGCTACTCAAAAAGCACCCGTGGATGCTCACGCCAGTTTGTACCTTTTGCTAGCACAGGCTCAATAAGCAATGTCTAAGATAAAACATGTTTTTCTTTTAGATTTGACTTTTAAACCGCCGACAAAATATGAATTGAAAAAAATTGTCTGCAGTTGTCATCTGCTACATATATTTGCTATCATTATTGACTTGTTTAAGTATGAAGGAAAACAGTGGGGATCCAGTGTGGAGCAGTCTAATCAGGGCCCACAATGCTTGAGCTAAGGTTTCTAAACATTTTAACACACACCAAAAGCAGATGACTTGGTGCTTTAAGTATTTAGACTTAGAAGCTAGAGATGCATGTACATGTATTTTACAATTAATTAGGCAGTAAAAATCATGAGGCAGGGAGCGCAGCTGATCTGCGCCTTGTTATCATGTATAAAACGAGGGTATTCTTTTGATTCGACTCATTCAAAATATCATGATACAAAGTAAATAAGGGTGCAAAGATCAGGAAGCGATACAATCAAGTACCACACCTGACCCAGGATACCAATGGGAAAGTGACTAACTCACCGTTAGACACAACAAACGTGAGCCAAGAGGTTAGCCCTTTCCCAGCAGGTGACCACAAGGGCATATAAACAGGCGCGCACAAAGGCATAGTATACACAAATAGCTTTATGTTTTGTTTAGCCCTCAGTATGTTTTTCACATTGATGTATGGCACTAACTTTATTTCATTGTAGCAAATTGTGTTCATGATGAACGTTGTTAGAAAAATTAGTGCCAATTTCTCCAAAAGGTCCAATGTTTGTGTCGCAAACAGATTTTTGTGTAAATAGATGACGAATTTGCAATAAATGAAATTCAGCCATATTCTTTTATTGACAGGTAAATTTCAAAGAGATCTGACATAAAGTGATTATCTCAAAAGAATATTTGCAAACGGCGAATATGCCGTTATTCATTTTTCTCTTATTGTTTGTTCGCTTGATTTGATTCTTAACGTCCCATCAACAATATTTCGGTTAAGCAGGGACGGGTCTTCCTGGGTTGAACCAGTACTAAGTAATAGTTATACCATGGGTTGTCCGCCTGTACGTGGAGATAATCCACGAGCTTTAGCGAGTGGATTATCTTACGTACAGGTGGACAATCATGGTATAACTATTTTATATCACCTACATCAGTGTAGACCTTGCACATCACGAGATATTTTGTGCTAAAGTTGGTAAGGGTGGTATAAGCTAGGATAAATGTGTCTTGCTCAAGGACCACAACGCAGTGACGGCGGTGAGTCTCGAACCCGCGGCCTCTCGGTCTCGAGTCAAGCACTCTACCACTGAGCCACTCTGCTCCCCATTTTTCTCTTATATACATTCTCAAAAATAGACGTCTTCCTAAATGACCCCACTAGCTTAATGCACTGGAGAATCAGGCGCAATGTCAAATCTATTTGAACAATTTAACCATTGCCTTATTAAAGGAGTTAGGGCAGTGCAATGTAACTTTTTTGACTGACACAGTTGACTTATTTTATTTACGCATTGCTTAAATGCTCAAAAAAAGCATCTATCTTCAGAGTTGACTGCAGCATCTTGGATTTGGGAACCGTTTGGAGAAACTGGTGCTAATTTGGCACTACAATTTTCATTGTGAACAAAGTTTGTTAGGAAAACAAACCAAAAAAAGCTATCGCCAAAAATCAATGTAAAAACATAAAATTTCTTTTTTAGTAACTCCCAAATGTGCATTTTGGCAAGAGTGCAGACTCGTATGAAATGCAGCATATTGCGGCATTTCAGCAGGGGCTACAATGTTTGTTAAAACATAAACGATCATCAGAGAAAAACATTTCTTATTTGGAAATTATAACCAGTACAACTCAAATGTTTCTTCTATAATGGGTAATTATAACTTGTGATACCTCCAAAACTTATTTACCAGTCCAGAAGGTAGGGTCTATAATTAGTGCATAGAGTTTAGTAGTACACATCACAATAAGTTATTTACAAGTCCAGAAGGTAGGATCTATAATTAGAGCATATAGGTTAGTAGTACACATCACAATAAGTTATTTACCAGTCCAGAAGGTAGGATCTATAATTAGAGCATATAGGTTAGTAGTACACATCACAATAAGTTATTTACCAGTCCAATAGGTAGGATCTATAATTAGTGCATAGAGGTTTGTAGTTCACATCACAATAAGTTATTTACCAGTCCAGAAGGTAGGATCTATAATTAGTGCATAGAGGTTTGTAGTTCACATCACAATAAGTTATTTACAAGTCCAGAAAGTAGGATCTATAATTAGAGCATATAGGTTAGTAGTACACATCACAATAAGTTGTTTACCAGTCCAGAAGGTAGGATCTATAATTAGAGCATATAGGTTAGTAGTACACATCACAATAAGTTGTTTACCAGTCCAGAAGGTAGGATCTATAATTAGAGCATATAGGTTAGTAGTACACATCACAATAAGTTGTTTACCAGTCCAGAAGGTAGGATCTATAATTAGAGCATATAGGTTAGTAGTACACATCACAATAAGTTGTTTACCAGTCCAGAAGGTAGGATCTATAATTAGAGCATATAGGTTAGTAGTACACATCACAATAAGTTATTTACCAGTCCAGAAGGTAGGATCTATAATTAGAGCATATAGGTTAGTAGTACACATCACAATAAGTTGTTTACCAGTCCAGAAGGTAGGATCTATAAATGAGCATAGAGTCTAGAAGTACACATCACAATAAGTTATTTACCAGTCCAGAAGGTAGGATCTATAATTAGAGCATAGAGGTTAGTAGTACACATCACAATAAGTTATTTACCAGTCCAGAAGGTAGGACCTATAATTAGTGCAAAGAGGTTAGTAGTACACATCACAATACGTTATTTACCATTCCATCAGGTTGGATCTATAATTAGTGCATAGAGGTTGGTGGTACACATCACAATAACTTATTTTACAGTCCAGATGGTAGGATCTATAGTTAGTGCGTAGAGGTTAGTAGTACACATCACAATAACTTATTCACCAGTCGAGAAGGTAAGATCTGTAATTAGTGCATAAAGGATAGTAGTATCCATCACAATAAGTTATTTACCAGTCCAGAAGGTAGGATCTATAATTAGTGCAAAGAGGTTAGTAGTACACATCACAATAACTTATTCACCAGTCGAGAAAGTAAGATCTGTAATTAGTGCATAGAGGTTAGTAGTATCCATCACAATAAGTTATTTACCAGTCCAGAAGGTATGATCTATAGTTAGTGCATAGAGGTTAGTAGTACACATCACAATACGTTATTTACCAGTCCATCAGGTTGGATCTATAATTAATGCATAGAGGTTGAGGGTACACATCACAATAACTTATTTTACAGTCCAGATGGTAGGATCTATAGTTAGTGCGTAGAGGTTAGTAGTACACATCACAATAACTTATTCACCAGTTGAGAAGGTAAGATCTGTAATTAGTGCATAAAGGATAGTAGTATCCATCACAATAAGTTATTTACCAGTCCAGAAGGTAGGATCTATAATTAATGCAAAGAGGTTAGTAGTACACATCACAATACGTTATTTACCAGTCCATCAGGTTGGATCTATAATTAATGCATAGAGGTTGAGGGTACACATCACAATAACTTATTTTACAGTCCAGATGGTAGGATCTATAGTTAGTGCGTAGAGGTTAGTAGTACACATCACAATAACTTATTCACAAGTCGAGAAGGTAAGATCTGTAATTAGTGCATAAAGGATAGTAGTATCCATCACAATAAGTTATTTACCAGTCCAGAAGGTAGGATCTATAATTAGTGCAAAGAGGTTAGTAGTACACATCACAATAACTTATTCACCAGTCGAGAAAGTAAGATCTGTAATTAGTGCATAGAGGTTAGTAGTATCCATCACAATAAGTTATTTACCAGTCCAGAAGGTATGATCTATAGTTAGTGCATAGAGGTTAGTAGTACACATCACAATAAGTTATTAACCAGTCCAGAAGGTAGGATCTATAATAAGTGCATAGAGGTTAGCATAGACTGGTATCAGACCAATAAATATAAAAATAATAATAAAATATGTGTACATACATATACAAGCATATATATCCCTCAAAAATATCACTGACTGTCTTATTTACTGTTTTCTGAGCAATGGGGAAATAATTAAGTAGCATAAATTTATCTCTGTAGTAGGTATAGAACTTTCAGTTAGATGTCTTAATACAGGGCCTGAAGACAGGCTAAGGTTAGTAGTACACATCACAATAAGTTATTTACCAGTCCAGAAGGTAGGTTCTATAATTAGTGCATAGAGGTTTGTAGTACACACCACAATAAGTTATTCACAAGTCCAGAAGGTAGGATCTATAATTAGTACATAGAGGTTTGTAGAACATATCACAATAAGTTATTTACCAGTCCAGAAAGTAGGATCTATAATTAGTACATAGAGGTTTGTAGAACACATCACAATAAGTTATTTACCAGTCCAGAAGGTAGATTCTATAATTAGTGCATACAGGTTAGTAGTACACATCACAATAAGTTATTTACCAGTCCAGAAGGTAGGATCTATAATTAGTACATAGAGGTTTGTAGAACACATCACAATAAGTTATTTACCAGTCCAGAAGGTTGGATCTATAATTAGTACATAGAGGTTTGTAGAACACATCACAATAAGTTATTTACCAGTCCAGAAGGTAGGATCTATAATTAGTGCATATAGGTTAGTAGTACACATCACAATAAGTTATTTACCAGTCCAGAAGGTAGGATCTATAATTAGTACATAGAGGTTTGTAGAACACATCACAATAAGTTATTTACCAGTCCAGAAGGTAGGATCTATAATTAGTGCATATAGGTTAGTAGTACACATCACAATAAGTTATTTACCAGTCCAGAAGGTAGGATCTATAATTAGTACATATAGGTTAGTAGTACACATCACAATAAGTTATTTACCAGTCCAGAAGGTAGGATCTATAATTAGTACATAGAGGTTAGTAGTACACACCACAATAAGTTATTTACCAGTCCAGAAGGTCGGATCTATAATTAGTACATATAGGTTAGTAGTACACATCACAATAAGTTATTTACCAGTCCAGAAGGTAGGATCTATAATTAGTACATATAGGTTAGTAGTACACATCACAATAAGTTATTTACCAGTCCAGAAGGTAGGATCTATAATTAGTACATAGAGGTTAGTAGTACACACCACAATAAGTTATTTACCAGTCCAGAAGGTAGGATCTATAATTAGTACATAGAGGTTAGTAGTACACACCACAATAAGTTATTTACCAGTCCAGAAGGTAGGATCTATAATTAGTACATATAGGTTAGTAGTACACATCACAATAAGTTATTTACCAGTCCAGAAGGTAGGATCTATAATTAGTACATATAGGTTAGTAGTAAACATCACAATAAGTTATTTACCAGTCCAGAAGGTAGGATCTAAAATTAGTACATAGAGGTTAGTAGTACACACCACAATAAGTTATTTACCAGTCCAGAAGGTAGGATCTATTATTAGTACATAGAGGTTAGTAGTACACACCACAATAAGTTATTTACCAGTCCAGAAGGTAGGATCTATAATTAGTACATAGAGGTTTGTAGAACACATCACAATAAGTTATTTACCAGTCCAGAAGGTAGGATCTATAATTAGTGCATATAGGTTAGTAGTACACATCACAATAAGTTATTTACCAGTCCAGAAGGTAGGATCTATAATTAGTACATATAGGTTAGTAGTACACATCACAATAAGTTATTCACCAGTCCAGAAGGTAGGATCTATAATTAGTACATATAATTTAGTAGTACACATCACAATAAGTTATTTACCAGTCCAGAAGGTAGGATCTATAATTAGTGCAAAGAGGTTAGTAGTACACATCACAATAACTTATTCACCAGTCGAGAAAGTAAGATCTGTAATTAGTGCATAGAGGTTAGTAGTATCCATCACAATAAGTTATTTACCAGTCCAGAAGGTATGATCTATAGTTAGTGCATAGAGGTTAGTAGTACACATCACAATAAGTTATTAACCAGTCCAGAAGGTAGGATCTATAATAAGTGCATAGAGATAATAAAATATGTGTACATACATATACAAGCATATATATCCCTCAAAAATATCACTGACTGTCTTATTTACTGTTTTCTGAGCAATGGGGAAGTAATTAAGTAGCATAAATTTATCTCTGTAGTAGGTATAGAACTTTCAGTTAGATGTCTTAATACAGGGCCTGAAGACAGGCTAAGGTTAGTAGTACACATCACAATAAGTTATTTACCAGTCCAGAAGGTAGGTTCTATAATTAGTGCATAGAGGTTTGTAGTACACACCACAATAAGTTATTCACAAGTCCAGAAGGTAGGATCTATAATTAGTACATAGAGGTTTGTAGAACATATCACAATAAGTTATTTACCAGTCCAGAAAGTAGGATCTATAATTAGTACATAGAGGTTTGTAGAACACATCACAATAAGTTATTTACCAGTCCAGAAGGTAGGATCTATAATTAGTGCATACAGGTTAGTAGTACACATCACAATAAGTTATTTACCAGTCCAGAAGGTAGGATCTATAATTAGTACATAGAGGTTTGTAGAACACATCACAATAAGTTATTTACCAGTCCAGAAGGTTGGATCTATAATTAGTACATAGAGGTTTGTAGAACACATCACAATAAGTTATTTACCAGTCCAGAAGGTAGGATCTATAATTAGTGCATATAGGTTAGTAGTACACATCACAATAAGTTATTTACCAGTCCAGAAGGTAGGATCTATAATTAGTACATAGAGGTTTGTAGAACACATCACAATAAGTTATTTACCAGTCCAGAAGGTAGGATCTATAATTAGTGCATATAGGTTAGTAGTACACATCACAATAAGTTATTTACCAGTCCAGAAGGTAGGATCTATAATAAGTACATATAGGTTAGTAGTACACATCACAATAAGTTATTTACCAGTCCAGAAGGTAGGATCTATAATTAGTACATAGAGGTTAGTAGTACACACCACAATAAGTTATTTACCAGTCCAGAAGGTCGGATCTATAATTAGTACATATAGGTTAGTAGTACACATCACAATAAGTTATTTACCAGTCCAGAAGGTAGGATCTATAATTAGTACATATAGGTTAGTAGTACACATCATAATAAGTTATTTACCAGTCCAGAAGGTAGGATCTATAATTAGTACATAGAGGTTAGTAGTACACACCACAATAAGTTATTTACCAGTCCAGAAGGTAGGATCTATAATTAGTACATAGAGGTTAGTAGTACACACCACAATAAGTTATTTACCAGTCCAGAAGGTAGGATCTATAATTAGTACATATAGGTTAGTAGTACACATCACAATAAGTTATTCACCAGTCCAGAAGGTAGGATCTATAATTAGTACATATAGGTTAGTAGTAAACATCACAATAAGTTATTTACCAGTCCAGAAGGTAGGATCTAAAATTAGTACATAGAGGTTAGTAGTACACACCACAATAAGTTATTTACCAGTCCAGAAGGTAGGATCTATTATTAGTACATAGAGGTTAGTAGTACACACCACAATAAGTTATTTACCAGTCCAGAAGGTAGGATCTATAATTAGTACATAGAGGTTTGTAGAACACATCACAATAAGTTATTTACCAGTCCAGAAGGTAGGATCTATAATTAGTGCATATAGGTTAGTAGTACTCATCACAATAAGTTATTTACCAGTCCAGAAGGTAGGATCTATAATTAGTACATATAGGTTAGTAGTACACATCACAATAAGTTATTCACCAGTCCAGAAGGTAGGATCTATAATTAGTACATATAATTTAGTAGTACACATCACAATAAGTTATTTACCAGTCCAGAAGGTAGGATCTATAATTAGAGCATAGAGGTTAGTAGTACACATCACAATAAGTTATTTACCAGTCCAGAAGGTAGGATTTATAATTAGAGCATAGAGGTTAGTAGTACACATCACAATACGTTATTTACCAGTCCAGAAGGTAGGATCTATAATTAGTACATAGAGGTTAGTAGTACACATCACAATAAGTTATTTACCAGTCCAGAAGGTAGGATCTATAATTAGTGCATATAGGTTAGTAGTACACACCACAATAAGTTATTTACCAGTCCAGAAGGTAGGATCTATAATTAGTACATATAGGTTAGTAGTACACATCACAATACGTTATTCACCAGTCCAGAAGGTAGGATCTATGATTAGTACATATAGGTTTGTAGAACACATCACAATACGTTATTCACCAGTCCAGAAGGTAGGATCTATAATTAGTACATATAGGTTAGTAGTACACATCACAATAAGTTATTTACCAGTCCAGAAGGTAGGATCTATAATTAGTACATATAGATAGTAGTACACACCACAATAAGTTATTTACCAGTCCAGAAGGTAGGATCTATAATTAGTACATATAGGTTAGTAGTACACATCACAATACGTTATTCACCAGTCCAGAAGGTAGGATCTATAATTAGTACATATAGGTTAGTAGTACACACCACAATAAGTTATTCACCAGTCCAGAAGGTAGGATCTATAATTAGTACATATAGGTTTGTAGAACACATCACAATACGTTATTCACCAGTCCAGAAGGTAGGATCTATAATTAGTACATATAGGTTAGTAGTACACATCACAATAAGTTATTCACCAGTCCAGAAGGTAGGATCTATAATTAGTACATATAGGTTTGAAGAACACATCACAATACGTTATTCACCAGTCCAGAAGGTAGGATCTATAATTAGTACATATAGGTTAGTAGTACACATCACAATAAGTTATTTACCAGTCCAGAAGGTAGGATCTATAATTAGTACATATAGGTTAGTAGTACACACCACAATAAGTTATTTACCAGTACAGAAGGTAGGATCTATAATTAGTACATATAGGTTAGTAGTACACATCACAATACGTTATTCACCAGTCCAGAAGGTAGGATCTATAATTAGTACATATAGGTTAGTAGTACACATCACAATACGTTATTCACCAGTCTAGAAGGTAGGATCTATAATTAGTACATAGAGGTTTGTAGAACACATCACGACAACACACTGGTCGAACAAACAAGTTTGCGTTCATTAATGTTGGCATGTCCGGATCCAGAAGGGTCCATCCCTTCAACTCTGCAACTCTGACGACGCTTTTTTTCTTTTAGGGGAGAAGGAACCAAATATCACTAAAAGCGGGCCATCATTGGCCCGCCAGCGATACGCCATTTAAATTGCGTTTCGCTAGCGTGCCTGTGATGGCGCAACGTTGAATGCTGGCTTGGTAGCTTTGGTCATTTTGAGAATCTCAGGGGATCCGGTCCAGTATTGCTAAGAAATCTTATATTTTTGTGATAATTAGTACGTACAAAGGCGCGCTCTACTTCTGTTGTTATCTCAATCAAGTAGCTGTCCCTGTTCTCACAGAGGATTAAAGCACCATCCAATGTTTCGGTGAAATATACCACTTGAGAACAATGTCCATTGAAATATGTCCAGCGTTCATCACATGATGATAGGAATGGGGTTGTAGCCTCAGGTGCTGTTGACTTCCTAATATCGTTCGTCTTGTTGGCGAATTTCTCCGTTTCACTGAATAATAGTCCCACGTTTTTATGTCGACGTTCATAGTCAAATCCCTGGGCCTGATACATGCAGAAAATGAATGCGCAGGCCGCAAACAATATCATTCTGCTTTTCGGCATCTTTATGTTCATCCTATGTTCCATTAGCTAAAGTAATGCTAGACTATGTAATGTTCTAATGAAGCTTTAAGCATTGATACCGTTTAACTCTTACATTGCTAGCGGTAACATTTATTGCATGGGCGGATCCAGAGGATGTGGTGGGGGGGGAGGGGTGCAGGGTGTCCGAACCCCCCTGAAAAATCACCAAAATATAGGGTTTCTTATCAATTCTGGTCCGGGTCTCCTGAAAAATCACAAAGCTACCAAAGCTATCATTAAAGTTTGGGGCCATTATCGGCTCGCAAGCGAAATGCCATAGCATTTCGCAAGCGGGACGATGATGGCCGCTTAAAGTGTTGTTTGTTTTGATCCTCTCTTTCTTCTAAAAAAGAAAAAAAAATATTGTCAAAGTTGGACCCCCTCTGACAAAAACTTTCTGGATCGCGCATGTGTTGTGTGATGAACATCTTAGAAAACAGCTTGGACCAAGCATCTCTCAGTCCTGATCTAGATGATCTACATGTAAAACCGTTTTACACCGCGATAGTGTTCCTTAAAAATTCTTTTAAGAAATTTTACTTTAAAAAGCAGACGACAACAAAAGCATGAAAAATGACCCAGCATGCAAAGAAGTAGGCTACACACTTTTCATGTTGAGGAGTTATACCACGTGAGCTGCATCATGGTAAAACTCATATTCTGGCAACGCGCTCATCGAAGACTTTGGTCAACAAATGAGTCTATTCATGTGTAAATTTTGGATTTCGATAGCTAAACATCACATCTTTTTTTCATCATAAAGATGTGATTTTAATGATATGAAATAAATAGGGACTGAGACGATTCATTGATTGGTGTTGGTTTTTCGTTGTGTGTGGCTCGTATATGTAATTCTGGATAAATGGATACTTAATTTGCTAATGCCAAACGACCTTTATTATGTGCTTTTTAAGATCATAAGCGTGATGTTGTGTCACGATCATGCACTAGATTAATGCGACGTGGGCTCTGGTGATTGAAATCTCATAGAAATGGCGACGCCTCCAACAGAAATCAAAATATTTAACACATATAAGTCAAGCGTCCTTTTTGTGGCCTTGGGCAAAAAGTGCAGACCCAGATCAGACACCGCATGACGCAGCGTCTGATCAGGGCATCCACTGTTTGCTTACAGAATGTTCTATTGTAATTTTGATAAAAATGAAAAAATACCACCTATAACCCTAAAATCGGGAATGGTTTGGTCCAAAATTATAGAGTGGGAAGTTCCATTTGGCTTAAATATGTAAAGCAATAACTAGGAAGTCGAATAATCGAAATCCTACTGTCGTGCCAGCCAAGACTGACAGTGACGTAATACTTTGTTTACAACTGTTAAGTAAAACATTAACTTGTACACGCCACTTGAGCTAATTTGAATCGATAATCACTTGTTTATTAATCCTATCCTGCGGATAGGATTAATACACAAGTGATATATCGATGTTAAGTCCTTGATAACCTTGTAAACAAAACATGACGTCACTGTCACTCTTGGCTGGCAGGACAGTAACTTGTTTGCCGAGAAAAACGGCGGTGACTTGAAATGGTCGAAAATGGTTTAAAAGGCAAAACATCAAGTAAAGCCCACCAAAAATTAATTACTTTCAATTTCAAAGCGATATTTCATTAATATTTCCTCTCCGACTCGCTTGTTTTTTTTTGTTTGTTTTCATGTCATTGTCGGTACTGTTTTATCAAATTCTTGTGATATTAGGTTCGTTAAAGGTAACTGTGTGATCAGCTTTTTGGAAGGAGCTGCTAACTCAGTAAATCTTATGTTCCTTTTGTTATATTTCTATTTATACTTTTAGTTTATTCCCATTTCGGGTTTTGCGACAAAATATGGAATGTGATTAATCCAGTAATTGCTGATTATGTGCATCGCTTTCTTTTCTAAAGATTTACTGATTTAACAGCTCAAAAAGTGATCACTCATCTTCCTTTAGCAAACCTAATGCTACTATAAGTGTGTTAAAACAGTACCGAAACTGGCATAAAAACAACAGCAAAAAAAAAAAAAAGAAAAAAAAAATCAATAAAAAAAATAGAAAAAAAAACAGGCACGTAAGTCAGGTAAGTGAGGAAATCACATATAAATGTAACACGACTTCTGAGTAATGACCTTTGGGTCTTTCGTCTTCAAACGATTGATGCAATACGCGTAAAATGAACCAGTCGGGCTGGGACATCTGAGTTTGTCAAATACTTTACAGTAAACCTGAAACTCTTTTTTTCTGAAACAGTATTTCATGTTATAAAAAACAGTCACGCTTCAAAGCGTTTTGTTTATCTACAGTCACGCTTCAAAGCATTTTGTTTATCTATAATAAGGGTTAAATTTCTACTCTCACTATTTTGGTTACAGTTTGAAAAGACCGTCTTTTCTCCGAGATTTCAAATCACATGAGCGCACGTCGCGTGAATCTTCTTTATGATCGCGCTTACAAATATAATAAAAGCATAATCAAGGTCTTTTGGAATTAAACAATTTACTATGTGTTTTGTCCAGAATTATATATATATATATATATATATATATATATATATATATATATATATATATATATATATATATATATATATATATATATATATATATATATATATATATATATATATGAGCAGCACATAACAAAAAAAAGATAAAAAGATGCGTTTTCACCACTGAGTAGATAATCGGTAAAACCCCTCCGTATTTTAACATATCATAAGAGTCACCGCTTTCTGCATGAAAAAGATTCAATGCTTTATACCCAATTCCTGAAAAACGCGCAACGAACGATCTGGTCAGAATGGGTTGACTTGACTCATAGGCTGACCAAAGTCCTCGATAATGTGATTTTTATTATGATGCAGCTCACATGGTCACACAGGATAGGCGGCAATCGTAAACGTTTATACTATCGTCGAACGTAGATAAAAATCGTTAAAACAGAGTTTTCGATTGCCATTTGTCGCCCAACTGGCGACAAATGGCAATCGAAAACACCGTTTCTAGCGATTGTTGCTCCGCGTTCGTCGATTGATAAGAGCGTTTTCGATTGCCGCCTATCTGGTGTGATTGTATAATTTTCAGCTTAACTCTTTGCATGCTGGGTAAATTTTCATGCGTTTGTCGTCTGCCAGGCTGACTTTTTATCAAAAATAATTTTTAAAAATAAAATCTTTCATGTAAACACTATCCGAGTGTCAAACAGATTTGAATCAGATAGCTACTGGCGTGCTGATGGTCCTGATCTGGGTCAAAACTGTTTGCAAAGGTTTTCAGAACACGACAAATGTCACCACTAGCGAGGATAGAGTTAAACGATGCTTAACGCTAAAATCCGCCAATCGCAACAAAATAGTCTGCTTTTCTCGTCTGCTGAAATATCTAAGAAGCCTCTACGGCAAACAGTGTGGACCCAGATCAGACTGCTCCTATAGGAGCAGTCTGTTCTGGGTCCACGCTGTTTGCTTCTATACTTAATTCGTCAGGAATGCTAGGCACTTATTTGCAGCAGATGACTTCAGCAGACGACATTTTCAGATGCATTTTTTCTTGGCGCTTTAAAGGTTAAAGCAATGACGTATGTAATATATGTAACTGCCTCTCTAAAGTTTGATTACTTTACTAGCAATACTTGCCAAATGCAACCCTGGATAGAACTCTAGATGGCGAAAATCAGAATGATATTGGTGGTGGCCTGCGCATTCATTTTCTGTATGTGTCAGGCCCAGAGAGCTGACTACGAAAGTCTGAATAAAAACGTGGGAATATTATTCAGTGAAACGGAGAAATGCGCCAACCTAACGAACAACATTAGTCAGATTCTAAAGAAACTTGAATCAGCCAATCAGGTGCTGAATCAAACTATGCGCGAAATTCAAAATGGTAATGAGGACCTCAGAACGAGGTTAACCACGTTGGAAGCAACATGTACATGTACATCAACTACTACGTCAACAACAACAATACAAACAACAACAACTGAACCACCACCACCAACAACAACCGAACCAACAACACAAGAGCAAATAACACAATTCCTATCATCATGTGATTATGGCTGGAAACTTTTCAATGGCCATTGTTATCTAGTTCTAAAGTATGTATTGAAAAGATGGGATGACGCTTCAGCTTTCTGTGAGGAAATGAACAGCTATTTGATTGAGATAACAACAGACGAAGAGCGTGCGTTTGTAGGCGGAGTTTGTAACGAATACTTATATTGGACTGGGGCAACAGAGAGGGAAAACTATGGAAAGTTTGTGTACCAGCATAGTAAACAGCAGGTACCGAAGAAATACTGGAGTTGGGGAGAACCGAATAATGCCTATGGACAACACTGTGCCGGAATGTACGTGTCGGACAATTATAATGGAGAACTAATATTTTATGATGATGCATGCAGCGAATTAAATTCTTTTGTCTGTGAAAAGCCATGAACATTGCCATTGTAAAGCTAACTCAAAAATGTAATTGTTTGGCCAGTGCATGAACTATTTGAGCCGCGACATGAGATTTCTAACAATGTCGTATGTGCGACCAGCAAAGGCTCGGACCAGCCTGCGCATACGCGCAGTCTGACCAGAGCCTTTGCTGGTCGCTTGAATATTCTATGAATATCAAGCTACAGACCGAACATCGTTTGGAGTTTCTATGCTTGACAGGGGGCTGCACAGGCTCGTCTGAGTCTACAGGGCGCCCACAAAAAAGATAGCACTTTGAAAAAGCTAAAATTGTTTTGTTTTTAAAGATAATACTTGCATACTTTTCATTGGCATACCCAAACTTCATTTATACATAAATTTGAGACTCACTTCTTTGTTCATTACCTAATATTCGCAATGACCACCATTTTTAAAATATCAACACTGTATCTTCATCAGTAGAGAAGTTATTGCATTTGAAAAGTGTTATCGTTTTTCTTGGTCACCCTGTAAACTTGTAAAAATGCCCCCCTTTGTTGGAAACTCATGTCGCGGCTGTAATTTTCGAGATACCACGGCGTGTACTACTTACCCTTGATGTACTAATAGTTCCGCCTTCTGGCTTGATACATTAACTTTGGGAGTGTCCATTGTATACATGTATGTATATCTAGGGGTCACAAGTTATAATTCCCAAATAATAATTGTATTTCTTTCTCTGGTGATCATTTTTGTCTTAGCAAAACAGTATAGATCCTGATGGAATCCCACAGTATGTGGCATATCATCTGCGTCTTCATGCATTGCGAAAGTACTCATTTGGGAGTCACTTGTATACAAAGCACTAAAGAAAACATATTATGCTATTTGTATCATGCTGCGTCATGATGCTTACGTTTTCATATGCAAAAAACAACAACAACAAGAAATGTCACAAACGCGTGACGAATGCCCCTAAAAGAATTGGTCTAGCATAAAACACATTTGAGGAAAGTTAACTGTAATATAGGAGATAATATGCTCCAGACACGAAAAACCTAGAAATGAGGCTAGAAGTCAATGTCAAGGTCAAAGTGACCCAAAATGGTATGCACCACTCCGCGATCCCAATCTCCAATTCCTACATCAAATATTATAGGAGATATGCTCCAGACACAATTATTCTAGAAACTAGGTCATAGGTCAAGATTACAGTGACTTAAAAATGGTATGCGACACATCAGCATCCCAAGATGTATCCATACAGCAAATTTGGGATTCCTCCCTCAAATAATATATGAGATATGCTCCTGACACGATTATTATAGAAATTAAGTCAAGGTCACAAAACTGATACATGACACTCTGCCATCCCAAAATGCAACCACACGCCAAATTTGGAATTCCTAGCTCAAATAATATAGAAGAAATGCCCCAAACAAGATTATTCTCAAACTAGGTCAGAGGCCAAGGTCACATTGACTCAAAACTGGTATGCAACACTTGGCAATCCGAAGATGCATCCACACACCAAATTTGGAACTCCTAACTCAAAGAATATAGAAGTTATGCACCAGACTCAATGCCGATTCTATAAACATGGTCAGAGGTCAAGGTCACAGTGACCGGAAATTGAATGGGACAATCCCCCATTCCAAGATGTATGCACACACCATATTTGGGATTCTTACCTAAAATAATAAAAGATTTATGTTCTGGACACGAGTATATTACAAACTAGGTCAGAGGTCAAGGTCAAAGTCACCTAAATGGTATGTGAAACTCACACAATAATTATTTAATCTAGGTCAGAGGTAAAGGTCACAGTGACCAGAAAATGGTATGTGACACTCGGCCATACCTCAGAGAATAAATGAGATATGCTCCGGATACGATTATTCTAAAAACTGGTCAGAGGTCAAGGTCACAGAGATTCCAAAATGGTACATGAGACTTAGCTATCCAAAGATGAATCCGCACACCAAATTTGGAATTCCTACCTCAAAGAATATAAGCGATATGCTCTGGACACAATAATTCTTAAAACTAGGTCAGAGGTCAAGGTCACAGTGACCCGAAAATGGTAAGTGGCACTCGAGCATCCCCAGATGCGTTTACTCACCAAATTTGAAATTCCTATCTCAAAGAATATTGAAGATATGTACCAGACACAATGCAGTTTCTAGAAACTAGATCAGAGGTCAAGTTCAAGGTCACAGAGACCCAATTATGGTATGTGACACTCTGTCATCCCAAGATGCATCCACACACCAAATTTGCGATTCCTACCTCAAATAATATAAGAGATATGCTCCGGACACGATTCCTCTGAAAACTAGGTCAGAGGTCAAGATCACCATGACCTGTAAATGGTATGTCATACCCCGTCATCCCAAAAAGTATTTACACACCAAATTTGGAATTCCTATCTCGAAGATTATAGGAGATATGCACCAGACTCAATGCAGTTTCTAAAAACTAGATCAGAGGTCAAGTGCAAGGTCACAGTGACCCAATTATGGAACGCGATACTTCGTCATCCCAAACTGCACCCACACACCAAATTTGAGATTCATACACCAAAGATTATAAGAGATATGCTCTGGACACAATAATTCTTAAAACTAGGTCAGAGGTCAAGGTAAAAGTCACAGTGACCCGAAAATGGTATGTGACACTCCATCATCCCAAGATGCATTTACACACCAAATTTGGAATTCCTATCTCAAAGAATATAGGAGATTTGCACCAGACTCAGTTCAGTTTCCAGAAACTAGGTCAGAGGTCAAGTTCAAGGTCACAGTGATCCAATTATGGCACACGACACTTCGTCATCCCAAGATACATCTACACACTAAATTTGAAATTCCTACCTCAAATAATATAAGAGATATGCTCCGGACACGATTATTCTAAAAACTAGGTCAGAGGTCAACTTCAAGGTCACAATGACACGAAAATGGAACGCGACACTCCGCCATCCCAAGATGTTTCCACACGCCAAATTTGGAATTTCTACCTCAAAGAATAAAGGAGATATGAACCGGACACGAAGCGGGAAGGACGGACTGACGGACGCACGGACTGACGGACGGACAGTGCGATTACTATATGCCTCCCAAAGTTCCTTTGTGGCATTAAAACAAAGACGCAGGTCAGCTGCGCTACCCACCTATGCTTATAAGCACTTACTTTTGCATAGTAAAATATTTTTATCTTCGAACTTGAGTTGTGACTCATTTAGCCCATGTCCTTCAAAAGGTGCAAATTGGCTTGAAAAGATTTACTCGGTGGTCAGGCACGGGCCGTGAATAAACAAGTAGGTACTACTGTCGTGCCAACCAAGAGTGACAGTGAAATAATATTTTGTTTACAATTGTTAAGTAAAATTTTAACCTGTACACTCCACTTGAGCAAACGCGAATCGATAGATCACTTGTGTATTAACCCGATCCTGTGGATAGGATTAATACACAAGTGATGTATCGATTCTAAGTCCCTGATAATTTTGTAATCAAACCATGATGTCACTGTCACTCTTGGCTGGCAGGACAGTAGTAACTTTGTTTTGATTCGAACAGGAGATCTTGCCTTGTTGATTGTTGTGCGGTATAATCACAGCTATTGTTTTGGCCAGACAAACATATAGAGTTTGGTTTTGTGTGTTGGACGAGGGTACTTCGGCAGATCTAAGGGTTAAGCAGCGCTTTTGAACAAATAAATCAAACCGAAATCAGCAAGGTCTACAACGTCCGTCCATGTCACGCTGCTCATTAACCTACAATAAAGCGCGCCAACATGCAAACTGTGTTTGTTGTCATTGTTTACAGTTGATAGGCAGAATGAATTTATTTGCCACCTGACCGGCCCCGTAGCACAGACTGCAGATCCAGGTTGAGAGTTCTATCCCAGCCCGGACTATATTTTTGTGTTGATTGATCATGAAATAATTTCTACGGCCTTTCTCTTCCTTATTCTCCTCCTTCCGCTGATACAAGAACACTGTGTGGTAAGTACGCAGTTCTCTCCCTTTTCTGTAAATCAGGACAAATACAAAATTGCGGAGATAGACACCCTGGTACCCCTCGGGATCAGCGCAAGTAAAAAAAAGGAAGCTCTTAAAAAGCACGTGTTTGCATACGCATCCCCATGATTTATTTAAAAAATGATGATATTGTGATCGCTTCCGTCCGTCCGTCTGTCTCCTTCTAAACCGCTCGACCAAATTCAGCAAAATAAATTGAGTCACTTGCTTATACAAGTGGGACTTTCAAGAGCACAATTACTTTTGACCACACCCCCAAGGGCCCTAGGGAGCAAGGATTATCGCGATTGCGTGCTATCGTATGCACAATTCTAGTTCCATTTGGTTAGCACATGCACAGTCGCGAAAAATCTACAAAATATGCAACACGCGCGTTTTTGCACGTGTTGTATATTTGACGCGGGCTTACAGTTCGAAAATGATAATTACATCGATACACTGTATATCCCCAAACAATGAATGTTCCTATAACATGTATCATAAAGTCCTATGTTTTAGGATAAGTACTACAGGGTGATAAACACATGTTGGCATTTTTATCATCCAAAAGACTCGCAGGTGATCTATTCTGGGAAATGTGAAGTGGAACATTTAGAACAGTTCATAAGATTAGGTACTTATCACATATGCTCCGTTATTCTTCAAATATGCCAGCTATCTAGTGGGGCTACATTCTTAGATTCTGATATGAACCACCATCTATTTGATTTGTACTAGCAGCGAAGGCTCAGGCGATACCATGCGATTGTCATCTTGACCTTCGCTATTCGTATGTGCGATAAGTACCTACATCTCATGGGACGGCTCATTTGCTTCTTGTTCAACACAACAAATGATTTGATTCTAGATGTGCTTTATTTACAGTCTAAGTTGTGTATAATCCCATTTATCTATGGCCAGATTAAAACCAGTAAAGGTGGACGGAATCGTCCATCTTTACTGCTTTTAAAACGGTTCGAATTAAATCGGCCATATGTGATATTTAAAGTGTTCCAATTAAATCATCCATACTTACTGCTTTTAAATGTTCGAATTGAATCATCAATATAATAAGATTTTAAAGTGTTCGAATTAACTTATATATATTAAGTGATTGCTGGTGAAAGTTTCCATTCATTTCATCGATGACTTTGGATTATACGACAGCAAATAATACATAGACTCTGATATGAGACACTGCGTTCTGTGGCACTTTATTTGGATCATCAGTGTTGCTGTCCCATTCAGTCTCTAGTTATGAATGGGTTAAATCTGGATTTACATGTACTTCGCTTAAATCGCGCCCAGCAGGCACAAGACATCGGAACAACGTCTATCGACGTCAATGCGACGTCATTACGTCGCATTGACGTCGTTACGACGTTGTTTTAAGGTTGTTTGTCTGCTTAGCCGAAGTCTTACTCGTGAATTAAATTTGGATATTCGTGAAACTTAACTGAATTCTTTGCATGTTTATTCCAATTTACTTTTCTTTCAATGTAATGCATTTAAGCGTTGGGATGAGCGAGAATCCATGGCAGGTAGCATTTGTTTGCATATCTTTAGTAAATAAGTTCGGATCGAGAACTATACAAGGATCATTTAGTAAACATTTTTGATATACATTGTTTATCATATGCGACATGAAATAAACAATGTTTTACATACTCTAATCTTGACTAGTGTTTTTTGTCCATTGAAAACACTTCTACAAGTGTTATTATGCTCAGAAAAGGCGAAGCATGCGCACTACAGAGGTACCGAGATTTAGATCTTACAAGACATTGTAATGGTATTCCTGAAAGTACTTGGACACTGGGTCGCTCACCTCAGTCCTTGTCACAAGGAGAGGAATTCAACCACAAAATATACATCCGATATCTTCATCACCTAAGTATATCTATCATTCAAATCATAACCAAATCCATTTGTGCATTAAGTTCAATCAAACTATACTTAACTACAAATTTCAATGTCAAACCTTTTCACCCAAACAAAAAGATCAGGGGTGTGCATAAGGTCAAACATTTGACTTGCATAATGTTCTACGCTTCTTTCTGTTTAATTTGATATGCTACATGACCGTCTTCAGAAAAATAATCATCTTTACCTTTTGACCCAATGCAGGGGCCGTTGGTGTATAAAAGGGCAGAATATTTGCTTGCATTTTGTTCTCTGCTTCATTCCCGCTAATTTGGTATACAACAATACTACTTTTGAAAAGAAAAAAACAACTCTTTTGACCCCTTCCCAGGGATCAAGGGTGTGTTTACAGGAAAACTATTTGCTAGCGTGTTATTGTATGCTTCATTCTCTTTCATTTGTTATTTACCATATTCTGAAAAAGGTTATTTTTTAAGATTATGAGAACCCTGCAACATTGCTATTTTTGGCCGGGGGGGGGGGGCATAATTTGAACAGACTTGGTAGAGGTCCACTAGGCGATGATACATACCAAATATCAAGGCTTTAGGCGTTTTGGTTTCACAAAAGAAGAAGTTTTTTTTAATGTTTTTCCTGTATTAGCTTATGCAAAACATGTGACCCTCAAGGCGGGACTAATTTTGGCCAAAAGGGCATAATTTGAACAAACTTGGAAGAGGTCACTAGGTGATGATACATAACAAATATCAAGGCTTTCAGCCTTGTGGTTTCAGACAAATAGATTTGTTATAGTTTTCCCTATTTAAGCCTATGTAAAACATGTGACATGAGGTCCACTAGGCAAATAATACATTGATATGCAATGGACTGTCGCCATTTAAACAATTATTAAAGAGGGCAATATAATGATAATTCCCGCCAAGTTTTGCCAAATTCCAGCCAGTTGTTTAGGAGGAGATGTCCTTTGAATGAATTGTTGACTAGACATAACTTACAATGCATAATGTACGACAGACATCCACTGATCACAATAGCTCACCATGAGCCAATGGCCCAGGTGAGCTAAAATTTAAATTTGATAAATAACAAAAAGGAAAGGAAAAATCATATGACAAAAGGTATGTTAAATTATCCAGTAGGCCATGAGTTAAGCGCGGCAGGCGTGGAATAAAGTTAACAAAAAAGAAAAAAAAAAGAAAGCAAGGGCCTTGCTGAAAATGAGTAGGCTGGACGCGGAACCAGTGGCGGATGAATCGATGGGTAAAATGAGCTCCAAAGAAGAACTATTTCTTGTGCTGAAGCAGAATGGACTTATGATATTGACGTTGTTAGGAGTTGTACTTGGGTTTGGACTGGGATTTGGACTCCGCCGGTACGATTTGTCAGATACAGCCTTAATGTGGTTAGGTAATAAATAGTGCTTGACATTTTTGTAGGGGATGAGGTTGTCTCTAACTAACGGTATTGCACGACTTTTCGGTCTGCACTATGATCACTTTGTGAGTTCGTCCCACCATCTGTTAGCAGTGAGTGAAAATGTTCATAACTCTTGAACCACATGGTATATTTTGATCACATTTTGCATACATATGCTTGTATTTATTCCCTAGCCACTGGTAACTGCTGACATATAGATGACGCTTCACTATTTTGACAAAAATGAGATAACTTTATATAACACTCATGATGCTATTTCAATGGAGAAAGTAGATACTGTCTATAAGTCTAATGCTCTATATTGCATGACCCTTGGGTCTGCATTATACATACTATTTGAAGTAAGAAAACAAAGATAAGGAATCGATACAATCAAGTACAACACCTGACCCAGAATACCACATTAGAAAGTGACAAAAATACAATTAAACATCACAAACAAGAGTCAAGAGGCCAGCCCTTTCCCAGCAGTCGACCACAAGGCAGCAATGATCAGACGCGAAAGCACATAAATAACACAGATGATCCATAGAAGAAGTACCGCTTTAAAAAGGTGAGTAAAAATATTTTACTAGATGGCTTAAACCGGTTTCAGGGCGCATCCCACCCTTAGTTCAGATGTGGATCAAGCCACATTGATGTTTGGATTGTATGAAATACCTGTGTCTGTTTGTCCATCAATGCATTAGTAATTAGTGAAAATGCTCATAACTCTTGAACCACATGGTATAGTTTGATCACATTTTGTATACATATGCATGTCAACATTCCCTAAGCACTGGCATATGAAACTACCTGTTGTGATGGAAGAGGGTTTGCTGAGCATCAGTCCAGCCTTTTGTGGCCAGTTAGTGAAATTTTTATAACTCTCGAACCACATGGAATATTTGGATAAAATATTTCCTGCTTATTTATTTTTTAATATTGTCCAGCCACTGGTATGCAAAACGGTGATGATGGTTTACCAAGCATCATTTTGCCAGTTGATGTTTTTTTAGTGAAAATGCTCATAACTAATTATCATGGTATATTTTAATCAATGTTTTCATAATAATACATTTGACACAGGCAAGTAAATTTGTGATTAGTATAGGCTAGGCCCCAACTCGCTTCAGGATATATTTGAAACCTATACACTTCATAATGTTGAGCCCATGTTTTTAATTTGCTTTATATGTCTTAAAATTACACTAAACCAAAATCAAACAATATATAGATATTTCGATTTCGATTTATGATTTATATTCATAAAAATCAATATAATCATTTTTTTCTTTCAACCATTAAGAACACACGCAGGTTTATGTTAATTTTCAAAGGAGGTAATTGCACTACACTTAGGCCGGCACTATAATCACTATGTGAGTTCGTCCCTCCGTCTGTCATTAGCAGTTAGTGAAAATGTTCATAACTCTTGAACCACATGGTATATTTTTATCACATTGTGCATGCCTATGCATGTCAACATTCTCTTACTTCTGTATGTGCTGACATATAGATGACGCTTCACTATTTTGACACAATGAGATAACTTTATATAATACTCATAATGCTATTTCAATAGGGAAAGTAGATACTGTCTATAAGTCTAATACTCTATATTGCATGACCCTTGGGTCTGCACTTAACTAACTTTTTAAGTCTGTTCGTCAGTCCGCCCATTAGCAGTTCTTAACATTTTTGTAGAGGGTGAGGATGTCTCTAACCAATGTACTTGCAGGACTTTTGGGTCTGCACTATTATCACTTTGTGAGTCCGTCACGCAGCCTGTAAGCAGTTCATAATGAACCACATGGTATATTTTGATCACATTTTGCATACATATGCATGTCAACATTCTCTAATCTCTGACATGTGAAACACCTGTTTTGGTGAACGAGGGATTGTTGAGCATCAGTCCAAGCTGTTGTAGTCATTTATTTTATTATGGTCCCGCCTCTGGCATGCAAAATGGCGATGATGGTTTGCTGTGCATCATTTTGGCCGGTTGAGGTCTTTTAGTAATTATGTTCATAACTCTTGAGCCACTTGGTATATTTTATCAAATTTTAGATACTAATACATTTTTACATATATTTGCCTATAGGACAGCCATATATTGCCAGAGCTTATTTCAGGGATATTGTGTCTGCATTTCTTGAAACTATCAATTTTAATAACCAGGCTAAAACGTTACCATGCATCTGAAGCACTTCAGTGTAGCCCAGCCTTGCATGGTACAAATTATCCAAGTTTGATCTTTTAAAGAAATGGTTGATAAGATATCTGTATTTTTAAAGGTGTCCTAGATTTGGATCCCAAGCCCCACCCTGGGATCATTTTCCCTAAGGTCTGAAGTCACAGAGATAAAAAGCAAAAGCAAAATAGTACCTCTTGTTAAAATACAAATGATTATATATAAGAAAAAAAAAGATTCCTAGATTTGACCTCTTGCCCCACCATGAGGTATGAACCCAAGAGTCTAAGGCTGTCAATTGGAAACCTGGCATAAATGTAACAAAATGCGCAAATATGAAGGTTTCCTAATACCAGTTTATAGTTGGTAAGATATTTGCATATGTTGATAATCAAAGGTGTCCTAGATTTGACCTCTAGCTCCACCCTGGGTCATGAACCCTAAGGTCTGAAGTCAAAGAGAAACAGTCAGCCCATAACATTCCTAAAACATGCAAAAAATAAAGATGTTCTAGATTTTAACATCTAGTCCCACTGATGTACAGTAGAAGGCTGCCGTAAATTATACAAAATGCCCAATAATGAATGTTTCAAAATAAATTTTTGGTAAGATATCTGCTTAAGTCGGGAACATCGTATATTTCAAAAGTTTCAAAGAGTGACAAGTAGCCCCACCATAGATCATGAGCCCTACAGAGACAGAAAAATACAAATGATTCTAGAAAATAAAATTTTAAAAAGAAGATGTTCTAGATTTTGACCTCCTATCTCACCCTTGAGCCTGAAACTGTCGAGAGAAAGCCTGCCATGAATGGTACCAAAATGCCCAAACATGAATGCTTTCTAACAAATGGTTGGTAAAATATCTGAATAAATCAGAAAAATATAATAACACTTTAAAGGTGTCTTAGATTTTGACCTGTAGTTCCACCCTGGGTCTTGAACCCTAATATATGAAGTCACACAGAGATAGTTAGTCTTTAATAGTACCTGCTGATTAAATACTAATGATTCAAAAAGAAAAAAAAGTCCCAGATTTGACCAAATATCTAAGTGTCTTGATCCACATCTGAATTTAGGTTGGCGCCATTAAACCGGTTTAAGCCCTCCAGTAAAATATTTTACTGACCGTTCCAAGGCGGTACTTCTTTTATGGATCTTTTATGTTTTTTTCTGTCTTGTGTTTGCTATGTCTTTGTGCGCGTCTGTTTATATGTGCTTTGTGGTCACCTGCTGGGGGCTGGCCTCTTGGCTCTCGTTTGTGGTGTCTAACTGTGAAATTGTCATTTTCCCATTGGTATCCTGGGTCAGGTGTGGTACTTGATTGTATCGATTCCTGATCTTTTCACCCTTACTTACTTAAGCCTAACCCTTTACCCATCAAGTCAAAGCCAGCTATAAATAGTTCCAATTTTGTCCAAGTATTAGTCCTTTCTAACAAATGGTTGGTTAGTTATCTGAATAAGTCAGAAAAAAGCAAGAATATTTTTTTTTAATATGCCGTAGATTTAGACCTCCAGTCCCACCCTGGGGCATGGACCCTGACGTTTGGAGTCATAATTTGAGTGCAAACCCTCGACGGTAACTACGGTCCAAATATGAATGGTTTCTGGCAGGATGTTAATGAATTATACGTCACTTGAGAAACTTTAACCAACCTTTGTCGTACCCTTTAAAGGTGTCCTAGATTTTGACCTCTAGTCCCATCAGGGGAGGGACCCTGGGGTCTGAACTTATTCTACGAATGCCACCCCCCCCCCCCAGGGTAATTATGGCTCAAATATAAATGCTTTCTGATCAAGGGTTACTAAGATATACACCACTGGGTTTTTCTTAACCAAAACTGTCGCAACGGACAAGGATAGCGGCCTATTTGTGGGACATAGGCAAACAGTTGAGACCCAGAACATGCACCGCGTTCTATGGCATCTAATCAGTTTCGCCACTATTTGCTCACATTGAATTTTAATAAAATAATAAACGCATACCACCCAACAAGCCTTAAAACGGAAATGGACTTGTCCAATTGTTAAGAGTAGAAAAATTCCATTCGGCTAAAATGAATTATATGTACGTTATTTTCCAGGTTTACCAGGAGAGGTGTTCATGAGACTGTTGATGTTGACCATTCTACCACTTATTATTGCAAGCATCATCGCAGGTTTGTGTGGTGTAATATTTTTGTCACGAATCATGTAGATAATTAAACAATAATAGCTCTTACAACTTCAATAGACAACAAATAAGTACTCTCGTCTGAGCCCTAGTTCCTCGTCGATACGATAAGAGTACCAATCTTTAATATGCTTGCCCTATTTTTGTTTCAAATTATCGTGTCTTGCAAGCTTAATTTATCGCTTCAAGGGTTTAATTCATTATATGTGTATGATATTTCAATTGTCTATAAGGAGTTGTCCTGAAATCACCTTTTTATTCATTTGTGAACAAGTCAAATTTTCAAACTGTGAAATTTGCAATAATTTTCGTGACTGGGTATGAACATACATCTAAATTATACAAAAAAGTTATGATGTTGGAAATTCTAATAATTGTCCCATTGAAATGTACAGTAAAACCTGTGTAAAACGGCCAGTCTCAAAAAGACCAACAATTGGTTTTCAAGGCCAATTATTGCTTAATGCGGGTCAAAATTATTGCAGAATGCTCCAGGGAGCATTCTGCAATACTTTCGCCATTCATTAAGCTACCATTTGTCATTGAGATCTTTATTGTTTGTCTATTTTGAGTGGTCGTTTTACACAAGATTTGCTATGCAATAAAGAATCCATGGCTCATTGTGTTGGCCTGACAGAAGAATTCATTAGAATGCGAAAGACTGATGAATACTATTTGGTTCTTAACGCGAGAAAACATGTCTTTGGGGTTTGCGATCATACGAAAAAGATGCATACTAACCTGCGCATCCGCGTAGTCTGATTAGTAACTGCTATTCGCTTATTGGAAAGAGTCCTCATATCTAAATTTTCGACAATTTTCTAGCTTGTATTTGTAGCTGAGGAGACTGGTTTGAGTATCAATTATATCAATTGTCTAAATCCCTGAAGACAGGGTTCGTCACGACGGTGCTACACTATTGTATATATTTCACAGGTACAGCCTCTCTGGACCCGAAGTCAAATGGTAAAATAAGCTTTATCACGTTGATCTATTACGTCACTAGCAACGCTGTTGGCGTCCTGATTGGAGTTGTCATGTTCTATTGTATCAGGCCTGGTAAATATCTTAGTTTGCTCCAAAAAGCTTTTTTTATGTGAAACAGCATCACAGGTAATAATGCAGAACTGCGGAAAGGAGATTGTTCAGCCATGTGTGTATCATAAACAACCCCCCCCCCAAAAGAACACACACACACAAAAAACACAGATTGGTGTCATTTGACAGGCGGACTCCTGTAAATATCTGCACTACATTAAAATTTTGGGCCTCTGTGCGAGAAAAAGTATCTTCCGGGGTTTGCGAACAACACAGGTACAGACCAGCCTGCGTATCCGCGCAGTCTTATCAGCGCCTTTGTTATTCGCTTTGTGAAAAGTAGCATATGTAAACTTGCTACAGGCGAATTTTCAATTTTCTAGCTAGTCTCTGTAGCTGAGGAGACAGGTTGAAACTCGCTTTGTCGGGAACCCTTAAGACAGGTTTTCTCGCGTCCAGGTCCATAATAATACATAGTTTAATATTTTACTTTGACCTTTCACTACAAGGTCAAACCACCAGTCCAAAAACTTCGTTGTCATCTACCCAACACAGACAACTAGTTTCCCAAATATACTGACTGACAAAAGAAATGTTACATTTAAATTCAAAGCCATGTTATATAAATGTTTAAACATGAGGTAATAAATGGAAATACGAATTATTTTTACTTTTAATGGCATGTTTATGTTGTACCTTGAAACTTTCTGTCCGAGAAAATTTAATAGTGGAAATCAAAATATTGAAAACTGACGTCGTTTTTCCTTTGTTTTTGTTAAGAATTAAAAAAGACATGCACGTGATATGGTTTTCCTGGAAGAGAACAATAATAATGGCAAATAAAGTTGATCATAAATCATGCGTTTTGACACAAATTTGCATCGCCTACAATTTGATTCTGACATGCAGATGGTATTTGAAGTTTGACATTAACGTCTTCAGTAACATCAAAACGAATGTCGCCATTTTACATTACAAGGCAGATATTGCTTACACATGTTGCCATTTGAGGTACTCATGAAAAATAAGAAAAAAGCGTCAGTTTCAGTCAGTTTTGAATTTGGCGTAGACATGAGTTGGCAGAATTCCATGTAATGATATGGTGTTTTTCTTATACTTTGCGCCAATCACTAAGTCTGCTACGTTTTTTTACCATTATAATGATCACCTGTTTGGTGTGATGGCTGTAAACCTGTCTTTTTAGCAAATGGCGTCATAATGTCAAACATCATGGATAAACTGCAAAAATAACAACGCTAAACACGACCTGGACTCTAGACTTAAAATTTTACTAACAAATATAGCGTGTAAATAGCTTTTCACAAGTGCTACAAAATCAGGAAGTATGCCGCGTTTCTTTTGTCAGTCAATATATATGAACTACTCATATATAAATCGTTGGAGTAACAAGCCATATAGTAAGTGAGTCTGATCAGGAAATACCATTATCACAAACTGCAGACAAACTAGCGAGATCATGAGGAAGAGCCAAACAACAATCACGAGATACCAGGAAGACAAACAAAGCAAAGCAACCAGCTCTAGACCGCTTTTAAGCATTTTTGAAATTGATCTTTGACGCAAAGGTTTTATCAGCAATCCAAAACCACTGTTGACATCTACTCGTCTTGGGCACCCCGTGTGCAAACTATTAAACACTTATATCAAAACATGTTAGGCATTACACACCATACAACCAAAGTTTAAATACATTGACTTAGACCTTTGACTCAAATCCAAATTTCCTTGCCATCTACACTCCTCAGGATAACATTTTGCCAAATATGAATATACATGTATTCTGTTAAAACAGATAAGTGCCAGTCGAACATCCTCCATAAAAATAAGAGGAGTTCGGGTTACGTCCCACAATACATTTTTAAGTAAATTTGTCAATATGACCTTCAACTCAAAGGTAATATTGGCAACAACGAAACTTTTATTATCATTTACACACTATAAGCAACCATTGTGCCGTATTTGAAATCATTCCGTGTTTCAAGGCACATTTTTATAAAGATATTTGAACTTGATCTTTGGCTCCTTTCTTTCTTTAGATACTTGCTTGCTCAATTTTGAACATTATGCCAGGGAGTGCAGATTTTGAAATGTTGAAGAAAACAACAACCTACACTACTCGTGTTTTGCCATCTCCTGCAGGCCGCTGGCTTTCCTCTGAACTTTCTCAATCTGGTTAATCTGAAGTTTAGAGTAAGGGCTTTAAATGGGTGCAGCATACTCTTCTTCCAATGTTTCATTATCATCTTTATACTGTTAGCAACCATTGTGCCAAGTAAATTAGATAAAATCCATCTGAGGATGTTAAACGATTTTTTGCTATAAAGGTGGGGACATAAATTTATGCATACTTGATTTATTTTGTTGTAGCTACCCTTATATGTCTCGTGGCGCGACATTAAACACACATGCTTAACCGGGCTGCGTACTGCAGTCAGCAATGTATCTAGCAACAGATGTGAGTCTGACTGAAGATCCTGGGGTCGCGAGTTCGATCCAAGCCCGGTCCCATTATTTCGTGGAGATTGATTATGAAATAATTTCTACAGTCATTCTCCTTCCTTCCGCTGAATTATCCAAGAAGGATTGTTGTCAGTTAAAAGGGAAAGTATGTGCACGAAGTACTGGTTAACTGCTTGTTCAAGCTTGCCCAGGAAAAACGTGTGGTTATGTGTACTGACCGTCCCACCATGACCATAGCTGTTGACTTGGACGTAAAACAACAAAACAAACAAACAAATACGCACACAGACAGTCACAGAGAGAGAGAGAGAGAGAGAGAGAGAGAGAGAGAGAGAGGCTCAAACGTCCCGACACATGCAAACATTTGCGCTGGAGGCCATGTTGCATGCACACACTGGTGAGAAAGTAGATACTGTCTCCAAAAACAACAACAGGTATTTCATCGTCATAGCAGCGCATGGATGCTTAACGATTACATAATTTTGTGATGAGAACAGTGGCTTAGTGGTAGATTGCTAGAATTGAGGTCAAGAAGTCCCTGGTTGGCGTCTAATCTGAGACATTGAGTTGTGTCATGTAGCAAGACACATTATCCTCACTGGTTCAACCCAGATAAACGTCCCCACATAATAGAAAAATGTTGACCGGGATGTAAAACATCAGCTTAATCAAAAAGTGATTTCCATAAAGCATCATGCGAGAAAACCAGTTTGGGGGGGGGGGGTGGGTGGGGGGGTGGGGTTGCTATCAGGTATGATAATACTCTAATCTGCCTTCCCACATACAGAGGCTAGCTTCATGTAATATTCTCACATTTTGATAGCAGAATTTCTACAAAATTAACAACAAGGGCAGACTTGTTTTCCCCCAACAGTGTCTTTAATTTAGTTATTTATTTTCTATTAAGTCTTAATTTAGTTATACTTATATTTTGACTTTAGACAAATATGTTGAAGCCAGAGATGTGACCAAGGATTCAACGCAGAATACGGTGAAGTTGGATACTCAAGACATCTTTGCTGACTTAATAAGGTATATAAGGGGTATTCAATATGTAATGGAAATCTGTAAATGAATTGGAAAGCCTAGTCTTTTTAACTGTAACAAAAACCAAGATCTCTTGTTCAAATCTATACCAAACTTTGTGTGTTACTCAGGTTTAGAAAGCTGCCTTAGGACTTATTTTAGACCATGCTTCATTTTCTAATACCTGCTTATCCACAGTCAGTGCATGACCACTGAGTAATATACTAGACAAATATTCTGCTCTATTGGATAAAACGAGCAGAATGTTAAAATGTTTATATGTATGACTTAGATATTACATTCCTCAAAAGAACTGTTACCTGGCTTAGAAGCTACGAAATCACCCTTATCAAACTCGTCTATAACTAAAACTGCACTTAATTACATTGCAACATACATGTACATTCAATACAGTATATAATGTGACAATAAATACTGACAAAAGCTAAAGTAGATCTAATACCTTATATTCTATGGAATAAAGGAGGGCATCATTTCAGTTCAGGTTCATCAGCGGATCCAGAAAATTCTGTCATGGGGGACCTGACACCATTGTATTTCTATGTCATCAATGTATTCCACAGAGAGCTGCAGGGACCTCCCTCGAGGGGTTCCAATTGCTTCTCGAGGGTGTCGGTACAAGTATTTTTAAAACCTATAGTTACTTGTGATATTCCGTTGGGGGGGGGGAGGGGGGTGGGGGGGGGGCTGGAACCCTGTCCCCCCACCCCTGTATTTGTCCATGAGGTCCTTCTTCACAACAAACTCTCTGGACTCATGAGTCCACTCTTGTTTTTGTAATGCAGGATTATATTGCCAAAATGTTAAAACGATATTTGATCATTGAGATACAATCCAGGATGCTTAATTATAGAGAATAAGTAGAATATTGAAATTTTGTATTTTTTGCGATGAGGCCTGGCCTCGAGATTCATGCTCCACTTCACTTAGCATTAAATTTCAACCACTCATTAAAACTTAAATGCTGCAAAGCAATTACTTTCCCTGCTTTCAAATTCAAGATGTTGTACTTATAAAGCTGATAAATGTTAAAATGTCAACATTAACATTAATTGTGATGGCATTTTAACATTAATGTCGTGCTCAGTTGAGTTGAGCATGAATAAAGGTGTATATCATGGGGACCAGACTTCATAGGAAACTACATAATGAAATTTTATTTCAGAAATCTTTTCCCAGATAACCTAGTGACCGCCTGTTTCCAAAAGGTACGTTTCAATTTTTTTTTTCATCAAAAAGATCTCAAACAAGGTATCAAATGATATGGGCTTCGACGAGCGAGAAGACCTGCATTCTAGATTTGGACCAATTAAGGCTCAAACCAGGCTGCTCAGCTACAGAGACTAGCTAGAATATTTATTTTTCCATGTATCAAGTGAGGTCATTAAGCTTTCCATTAAGTGAGTAAGAGAGCCGCTGATCAGATTGCGTGGATACCTAAGTTGGTTTGCAATACAACAAAATCAGGTTTTCTTAGGACGGGCCCAACAATTACAATCTGCAGACGGTGCAATGAGTTCAATTTTACTTTTATATATTTTTGAAATATTTAGCCCAAATTTATTTACTGGCGTTTCTTTGTTGGTTTGATGATGGTCCGCTTTTATATGTTGACTAGACCATTAAGCACGATCAAATGCCCTTATTTAGAATTTGATTTTGTGGCGCCAATGGCTCTAAAGAGACCCGTATATTACTTGTGAAGGCTGTTTGGTGTATCGTACAAATTTACCACCTACACTGCACCGTATAACAACAAACATGCAAGCAAAATTTATTTTTAAATTATCACAAAAAATGTTGACTAAAAATAGTAACACACAATATACTGAACACTATATTTTGCTAGACTTTCAACAGAAACCATTAAGCTGCCATGGACTGTACTATGAATGTTTCGGACGCATCACTAGGGCCTATGCCTGTTAATGTTTTTTCCATAGATCTCTTTTATAGTTTTTAAGTAAGTTGTGGTCCTTATAACTCTAAAATTACAACGAGGCTGCCATAGAATGAACTAGTTCAATCTATAAACAAGAATGAGATACCACAGTGACCGCCATGTTTTACCACTTTTTGGCCCCTGAAGGTGGGCACCCTTCATGGGAGGAAAATTTCAATGAAAAAAAAATCAAAATGCAAGGTCTTTTTTTTCTAAGCCACACAAGTAAACCTAATCAACAAAACCACTGAGTATTTTGTTTCCAAAAGTATACTTGTCTAATAAATATGATTTCTTTCCCGTTTGTTTATTATTGACAAATCACGAAACACTTTTCAACTTAAGTATTGTGCTGAGCTTCCACCCACATTTTGAACCAAATCACTGCTTTTTTACAATAACAGGTCTGTGACCACTAAGAATTCCATTTGATATATACTGATATGGACAAAATCTACAGACTAAATAGTATATCGGTGCCCTCTGTTATAGGCACAGACCAGTTATACAGCCATGAACACGACCATACTGGTGAACGGAACTAACGTCACCGTTAAAGAATATACAAGAGTAGTTGGCGCAGCACCAGGGACAAATGTATTGGGTATGTACACATGTACCGACCCAGTCAATGCGGCCAGCGTAGCGCAGTTGGTAACACGTTTGACAGCAGATCCAGGGGTCGCGGGTTCGCTTCCGCCCCGGTCCGGCCCCATACTTTCGTAGAGATTGACCATGAAAAAGCTTCTACGGTCATTCTCCTCCTTCCGCTGATTCAAGAGGGAATGCTGTCAGTTACAAGCGAAAGTATGTGCACGAAGTCAAGCCTGCCTAGGTAAAAAGGTCGGTTAGGTGAACTGACTTTCTCAACATGATCTTAGCTGTCGACTGGGACGTTAAACCTCAAACCAAGCAGTGACTTAGTGGTAGAGTGCTTGTCTCGAGATCGAGGGGTTGCTAGTTTCACACTGGTAAATGTATACGTCGATTTGGTGGTATTTGCGCGTATTGCCGGTACTTCATAGACCGGAAGTGGTAGATATTGGTGTTAATACTATATAGAAAAACATGCCATATGTCTAAAGGACTATAGAATAAAATCATTTTTAAGTATTCGGCATGCACATTGCGATTTATATTAGCATTTAGGAATAGATTCGAGTACCGATCTGGATGATCGGTACTCGAATCTATTCCTAAATGCTTACATAAATTGCCATACACATACTGAATACTTAAAAATGATCTAATTCTATAGTCCTTTAGGCATATGGCATGTTTTTCTATATAGTATTAACACCAATATCTACCACTTCCGGTCTATGAAGTACCGGCAATACGCGCAAATACCACCAAATCGACGTATACATTTACCAGTGTGAGTTTGAGCCTCAACGGCGTCACTGCGTTGTGTCCTTAAGCAAGATACATTAATCCTTGCTTAGTACTGGTTCAACCCAGGCAGACCCGTCCCGACATAACTAAAAAGTTGTTGACTGGGACGTAAAGAATCAAATCATACAAACAATAAACAAATAAGGCAGATGTCACGAACGCAAATATATTGGGTATGCCAGTTTGCTCAGTCAACACAGCGGTTACGCGGAAATCCTGAACGCAACTTTTTAAACAACACTGCATTTTCGAAAGCCTACAACGACGTTTTCGATCGCAAAAATAAAAAAAATACAATTTTGGCGTTCCATAACATTATATTTGCATTCTATCATCGTTTTGGGGCGATCGAAAACGGCATATTTGGTATAAATTCTTGATTTTGTGCTTGCCAAGTGTGGTCAGAGAGACCAGAATGCTCTTTTTGATTTATCGGTTGTTTGACTTTTAACAAGTTTGTCTAAAAAGAGTATATAACCAACACCTCTTTTCTTAACTTTCGTGCGCGGATCAAGGAATTTTCGTCATGGGGGATGGGCTCCACGTACATATTACACAAAAAGCTCTGACAACGTTTATTTGGGGGTCCAACATTTTACAGGGATGGAGGGGGTCCAATTGCATATTCCCTATAGAAACCAAAACTTTTCTAGATTTTCCAGGGGGGGGTGCACTACCTGCCCCCCCCCCCCCCTCTGGATCCGCGCATGACTTTCAACTTGCACATTGGAATTAAAAGTTAATTAACAACTGATAATGGCGGGGAAATACTTTAATAAGTCCGTTTTTTCGTTCTTTAAACGTATTACAGGCTTAGATAAATATATTTTTGAGCGTAAAATTTGAAATATTTTCTTACCCATCTAATCAGTTTTAACACATGTTCTCGTTGCTCAACAGAACCGTCTTATTGAGGCGGTTCTTTTGAGTATCCACAACATTATGCTTTGGTCGAGAAATAAGAAAACTATTTTGCTACGCATCTCTGAACTGCAGGTATGCAGCGCTTCAAAGACCAAAGGATGTTCTTTGCCACATAAGTTTGTTTTACTGGCCAAATCCTTATTTTACGACAGCCTTTCGTTATCACATAGGCGTAGTGCACTGTAAAATAAAAACAAAAATAAGAATAAAATGCAGATCACAATGGCCCAGTTGGTAGCCTTCAATTGTTTTTCTGAGTATATATTGTACTGGTCTGTATGGGGAAATCCATCAGAATACACAGAGTATCTGTAGATGGTCTGTTTGTTTTCAGGTCTAATAATCATCTGTTCTCTTCTGGGAATTGCCACGGGTAAACTTGGTGAAGCTGGTCGGCCATTTGTTGTCTTCTTTAAAGCCGCATCTGACATTATCATCATGGTGTTACGTTGGTTTGTATGGTAAGGACAAGTCATCCATCAATGACGCCCTGGAAGGGTGATCCCAGGTATCCCATCCCCCTTTAAATATTTTGAAAAGTATCCCATATGGTTAAAATAAATGGGCAAATATCCCCAAAATTCGTCCGACTTCAGAAAGCTTTGCATCACCATATCCGTAAAAGGCCCTTGCATTTTCACATTGGTATCCCATATCCCTTTGTGTATTTGGCCAATATCCCTATATCCCTAAAAGCACTTCCAGGGCCTCATTATTCTAAACAAGATTCCATTAAGCAACGTTTTTGTGCTAAAAATGTCATTTCTCTATCAATCGATTTAAACATGTGTTTTTGGTTGATCAAAAGAATTGTCTAACCGAGCTTATTTCTTTTATGGCCATAGAAGCAAGACTGACAAGTACTGTCTCCTATTGCCATTACTCCACACAAGGTTAGCTTTTTAAAAAAAGCTTAGAACCATCGCATGGCGTTTTACAGTTATGAAAGAAGAACTTTTATAGTGTTTTGATATTGCATTAATTTTGCTGAAGCCACTCTGTTCAGTGTTTCATGTGCTTTAAGCTCTGAGTATTTTTTGGTTTTAGTTAACGATTTGTACATAGGTGGTCCATTGGAAGCAAATAAAACACAGGAAATATGCATATTCCAGTAAAACTCTGCTCATGAACACACTGAATAATGGTAGAGTTAACCCCTTCCCCAGCAGTATGTATTAGGTCATTCAACCGTATTCCTCAATCGAAGTCAATGTACATAATGCCTAGGAGGCATATTGGAACTGACCCATCTACATCTAGTTATTTCGTCGCACTTAGTCTAGAATATCGAAAGGGTCCATGTTTGATCCGGATTCTAGCTGAGTGGTAAGGTCTCTAATAGGCCTTTTCGCCGGTATCCAAAGTATATCAACATCGCTCACGCAATGGTGGAATTTTGGAAGTAGCTAGTTCGACGGGGAGTCTGAGAAAGACCAGTAAAAGACACTGCTGCTGGGGTGTTAACACCCGATCCATTTCCGCAACTTGCTAATGGAACAGGTCCGAAACAAACACGCACCCAATGGAAGTTTACTAACGTTTATCACCAGCGCTGTCGCGCTGGTGAATAAAACTGCTAAAATATTTTTTAGTGGGATAGTGTAGATGTATATCTTTTTCGCCGTAGATCCGGTTATATTACACATACATTTCACGTTATATTTAAATAAATATTTCCTATTTACATGAATAGTCCGGCTATTTTACCACCTCTTCTGAGGATTTCTACATACACATTTTCTAATAAAAGCGACAGAAAATACCACCCGACAACTTGCTTGTGTATTTTGCAAGTTGCCAAGAAGACGATATCATAAAAATAGAAGGACCATTATCTGTACATTGCAATATTCTCTGAATGATCGACCTGTCTGGTATGATGCGTTACAGACCTCACACTGGTAAATGTATACGTCGATTTGGTGGTATTTACGCGTATTGCCGGTACTTCATACACCGGAAGTGGTAGATATTGCTGTTAATACTATATAGAAAAACATGCCATATGCCTAAAGGACTATAGACTTCAATCGTTTTTAAGTATTCAGTATGTGCATGGTGACTTATGTAAGCATTTAGGAATAGATTCGAGTACCGATCATCCAGATCGGTACTCGAATCTATTCCTAAATGCTTACATAAATCGCCATGTGCATGCCTAATACTTAAAAACGATCTAATTCTATAGTCCTGTAGGCATATGGCATGTTTTTCTATATAGTATTAACAACAATTTCTACCACTTCCGGTCTATGAAGTACCGGCAATACGCGTAAATACCACCAAATCGACGTATACATTTACCAGTGTGGACCTGTAGAAGACTTGTTTTAGTATGAGGTGTGCATTTCTCAAAACTCTGTCTATAAAGAAGAGAGTGGAAAAAACGACTTGAAATTTAAAGCCATACATAACAATACAGTGACCATGAATTTCAGTGTTCAGCGATAGAATGATAATATTTTCTACAATCAAAGCATTTTTGAAAAGTTTTGCACACAGTTAGGTTTAGAAGCGTTGCAGTGAAATTGGCGTGATGATGCCGATTGACACAAGAATGAATTAACCAATCGAGCAAATCTCATGACTGTGATGCATTTGGTTAACCAGGCCTCGAGGTTAATTAAAACTCGAGTTCATTCTCAAGCTCAAAATAAAGCACAACGATTGTCTGCTTGCGGACAAGTGTTCACAGGCAGCCAATCATTGTGCTTTATTATGAGTTTGAGACTGTACTCAAGTTTTATAACCTGGAGGCCAGATATGGGGTACGTACCAATACTGCTGGTACCAAGACTGCTCAAAACCAAGACCGCTGAAGGCCACGGACTTTTCCCATCATCCTACAGAGACCGCTTAATTTGCAGGTACCATACAAGTAGCACAATACAGTACCCTTTGATATTTTAACAGGACCGAGCCATATGATCAACGTACTTTCCAAACACTTACGAATCCCAATACAGACGATATTGGTTCTCATGGTATTTTGGACAGACGTGTGCCTTTTTAATTTTACGCCCGTAGGCGTGGCTAGTCTGATATTATTAGCAATAGCTAGAGCTGTCACTCATGAGTAAACTTTGGTCAGTATGGCGATGATCGTTCTCATGGTATTATTGATAGACGTTTGTCTTTTTATTTTCAGGTTTACGCCAGAGGTCGTGGCTAGTCTGATATCATTATCAATAGCTAGAGCTGTCAATCTAGAGTCAACTTTGGTCAGTCTCATGGCATTATTGACATATGTACGCCATTTTCTCTTCAGGTTTACGCCAGTGGGCGTAGCTAGTCTGATATCATTATCAATAGCTAGAGCTGTCAATCTTGAGTCAACTTTGGTCAGTATGGCGATGTTCGTTCTCATGGTATTATTGACGTATGTATGTCATTCTATCTTAAGATTTACACCAGTGGGCGTGGCTAGTCTGATATCAACATCAATAGCTAGAGCTGTCAATCTAGAGTCACCTTTGGTCAGTATAGCGATGTTCGTTCTCATGGTGTTATTGACATGTGTATGTCTTTCTATCTTAAGGTTTACACCAGTGGGCGTGTCTAGTCTGATATCAACATCAATAGCTAGAGCTGTCAATCTCGAGTCAACTTTGGTCAGTATGGCGATGTTCGTTCTCATGGTGTTATTGATGGTCCTGAGCATAGTGGTTTTACTAGTTCCCACGCTATACTTTCTCACTGTGCGCAAGAACCCACTTTTCTACTTATATACAGCGATGAGGCCGCTCATGGCAGGATTTGCTCCAGCATCATCGTGAGTTGTTTAATCAGTAGAACTGGTCGTGATGTTACATGCTAAACTCATCTGAGCATGAAATTTATCCTGCTCATAAATGTTAAAATGCCATTAATTGTTGGCATTCTTACACTTATTAGCACGCTAATTACACAAACATTTAAAAACTGGTAAATCAATATTGTTAAGAATTTTAATATTTGTGAGCAATTGAAATTTCATGCTCAGCTGAATTGAGCGTTAAAAAGTTTTATAACGTTGCACAAGAAAACTAATTATAAGGTTTGCCAACTAGTTATACTCAAAGTAGTCTAGTTAGCTGCAAATACTAGATTAACGGTCTTCGGGTTTCCGACCAGGTAAAGTTCAAACCAGCTTGTCTGCTCAGCGACAGAGACTACTTAAAACGTTGAAAATTTGCACGAAGCAATTTTTACTGGGTTACATTCCAGCTAGCAAATACCAAAAGGCGTTCAAACGACTACATGAATGCACAGGCTGGTCTACGCCATTGTTGTTAGCATACAGCAAAGTCTGGTTTTCTCACGACGAAGCTCATAAAAGTTTTCTCTCAGTAGCTCAGAATTTTACTTTAAGAAATCGATGGTTTGAATTATCATGAGTAAATTGTAAAAGCATATAAACAATAAATAGGGAATCTTACATGAATGTTCATGTTATATTGAATTTATTAAACGTGAATTGAGGAGGAGGTAAATTACAAGGTTTTGTCGAGCATTGTATTGCTTTTTGCAAACAGTTTAATTAATTCCAGACGCGAATGCAACACCATATTTTCTTGATTGACCATAGAGTATGAGTATCTAGTTAAACAAATCAATGTTTTCTGAATAAAGTATTGGCCAAGGGACAAAACTTAACACAATTTTAGCCTGTTGAGTTTATACAGTATGCAAATGTAACTCAAAAAGAGGCCATTTCAATTATCATGCACAAATAAAATACGGTAAATATTCTTATACTTTCCCATTCTGTTCTCAAACCAAGACTGGAATTTACTAAATACTTGTCAGAATAGAACATAGGGAAGGCTGAGTAGACCTGTGTTAAAAATATTTGAGCACTTGCCGTACATGTAGTTTTGAGTGTTGATGTGACGCACTTCATCAGGTTGCATGAAAAATTGTGGTCAGAATTTAATTTATGTTTTGTGGGATAATTAGGTTACCGAATAATAAGTATAAATGGGGCCCACCTACAAGATTCTGGCACCCATCGCATATTCGCAAAATCATCTAATAAATGCCCACGCTAACGTATCCAGGAAAGATGGAGGCCTACATTTGGATCTGAGCTTTAATCTACATCCTTACTTGTGTGTGAGCAGCGAAGGTTCTTGCGCGTCTGCACATATGCGCAGACACGCCTGAGCCTTCCCTGCTCGCTGATGCTTTTGAGTAGCAAAATCTTAGACGCCGACCCAATTACACAGTATGTAAACTGAAATAAACATCCTGTACCTTTTCCTCCTAGCTCAGGCCGTATAAACATAAATTTCAGCGCTCGTGCGTAACCAGTAGTCGGAAAATTCGTGTATTTATAGCGCTGTACACGTATCGATTTCCATTGTTACGGTTACAGATAGGACACAATCGAACAAGGTAAGTAATGCTTGTTTTACTAAATTCTAACGTTTGATTCCATAATTTTAGCGGTTTACTCCTACGCATTTCGCTTTTTATATATCGAACCTGCTTGGAAATAGTGCCGTTTTGTCCTGAAAATGAACTTTAATGTCAGTTTGCATTGTTTTGATGTAATTGGGAGTCACATGTTTACATGATTGTATGGTTCTAATTGTTAAAGTTTCTTAGATCTGTGAAAAAAATCAACCTTAATAGATGGCCCCTCACAATTGCAGCTATACCACCAACTCAAACATCTGAGCCAATCGCTATACCACTAACTTGTGCGTAACTATACCACTAACTCGATTGACAGACTATTTTAAAACGACTAAAAGTCATGAACAAAATGTTTAGTCCTTCGTAAATGGTTTGTATATGTTCCAAAATATTTTTGACAGAAAGCATGCCTCTTTTTTAAGCAATATTAATTGAGTTGACTGCACTATCATGGTTTATGGACTGCCAGAGGGAGAAATTCTGGACAGCCAGTTTGACATAGCCTTCGCCTGTGGCTCTGGCCATCCAGACTCTGGTTTACAACGTAATGACCTAGATGTTATTCCAAACATTGTTACATAGGTATACGTGATAATATACACTAATATAGGGATGAAACATTTCTTTGCAGGAATTAACGTTAGTCATGGCCTGAGAGACGTTACATACTGAGGACAAAGCCTGACATTTGGGACGTCTCATGGGGGACCCGAGGGACGCAAAATCCACTGAAACATCGTTATTATCGTTATAATTGCGTTGATTTAATAATATATTCAACCAGATTTACCAAACTATAATTTGGCACTATAAATTATCACAGTTTGTGTTTGGTATATTCATGTTTCATGACCAAAAGGTAAGTTTGTATGACAAAAATGCCACAATCACATACTCTGCAGACCAACCCACGGTGTCGGCTAGGAAACAGTGGGTTAACAGCACGTGAATGGCCTCCTTAAAAATTAGATTGTGCTGGTTGAACCATGACTGTTAAATATATATGAAGCACGGATTTTATAACACAGAGTAAAATGGATTATGCCATTTCATGAGTCACTGAACTACTGCTAAATTTCGAACTTAGACTATTCAAATGTTAGAAGAGTACAGATGTAGTACGAGACATGTAAATCTAGAGGAAATAACGGTTAAACCTTACCTGTTTTCAATTCAGCATCGATAGCATGGACAGTAGATATTTGGTTAAGAAATAACTGTTACAGTCTGAATGACCTTGACCTGCTACTGCTTAAACTCGTCCAATCTTTGATCCGTCTGTGGTTGAAATTGAACAAATATCTTTTCCTGGTGGAAGCGTTTTGGATATAGACCTGGACTAATATTTTTTTTTGTTTTATAGTTTCCATTTTTGCTGCTAATTACACTTCCACAAAACGCTTTTAGGCGTGACTGTAACAGTAAATGCATTGAATGAATCGAGGGTCATTACTTAGAGGTCGTGGTATAAGCATACACGAAGGCGGTTATTATCATGAGCCTGTAACAACGGCAGATTTGAGACTTTATTAAACTTCAAACAACTACGTTGTATAGTCATACAAATAAATGTCTTAAAACATTGCTATGCATTTTTAATACATTTACTAGCAAACATTTTCTCATTTTACGCATGTAATACTAACAATGCTTTCAAGCACGTATCACTTTTGGGGAGTGCATAATTTGTATCAAGCTAAATCAGCCAAGCTCAATATTGACGAGCAAAGTAAAGTTGGTTTGTTTTTCTTTTTTCGCTTTTTGTTTTTCATTTATCTTTTTTCGTTATTCGTTTTTCGCTTTTCGTTATTCGATTTCGTTATTCGTTTTTCACTTTTGGTCTTTCACCTTTCGTATCCACTTTTCGTTTTTCTTTTTTCGTTTTTCATTTTTTTGACCTTCAAAATCGGGCCCAGTATCGTATTTTGACATTCAAACTAAGGTCGAATATACTATTTTTACAATCAAAATCCTATTTTGACATTCAAACTGGGGCCGAATATCGAATTTTGATATTCAAAATCCTATTTTGAAATTCAAAATCAGGCCGAAAATCGTATTTTGACATTCAAAATCCTATTTTGACATTCGAACCGGGGCCGAATATTGTATTTTGACATTCAAAATCCTATTTTGACATTTGAACTGGGGCCAAATATCGAATTTTTACATTCAAGATCCTATTTTGACATTCGAATTGAGGCAGAATATCATATTTTGATGTTCAAAATCCTATTCTGAAATTCAAAATCGGGCGGAATATCGCATTTTGACATTCAAAATCCTATTTTGACATTTGAACTGGGGTGGAATATTGTATTTTGACATTCAAAATCCTATTTTGACATACGAATTGAGGTGGAATATCATATTTTGACATTCAAAATCCTATTTTAACAATCAAACTGAGGCTGAATATCGTATTATGACATTCAAAATCCTATTTTGACATTCGAGCTGAGACTGAATATCGCAATTGACATTTGAAATCCCATTTTGGCATTCAAAACCTGGCGGAATACATATTTTGACATTCAAAATCCCATTTTGACATTGGAACTGGGGCCGAATATCGAATTTTGACATTCAAAAATCCTATTTTGACATTTGAACTGGGGCCGAATATCGCAGTTGGCATTCAAAATCCTATTTTGACATTCGAATTGAGGTTGAATATCGTATTTTAACATTCAAAATCCTATTTTGACATTGGAAAAGGGGCCGTATATCGCATTTTGACATTCCTTTCAAAATCCTATTTTCACATTCGAATTGAGGCCGAATATCGTATTTTAACATTTAAAATCCTTTTTTGACATTCGAACTTGGGCCGAATATCGTAATTTGACATTCAAAATCCTATTTCCACATTCGAAATTGGGTGGAATATCGTATTTTGACATTCTAAATCCTACTTTGACCTTGGAACTGGGCCGAATGTTGTATTTCGACATTCGAAATCCTATTTTGACATTCAAACTGGGGCCAAATATCGTATTTTGACCTTCAAACTGGGGCCGAATATCGTATTTTCACATGCAAAATCCTATTTTGACATTCAAAATGGGGCCGAATATCGTATTTTGACATAAAAATCAAATTTTGACATTCAAAATGGGCCGAATACCGTATTTTGACATTCAAAATCCTATTCTGACATTCCAAATCGGGCTGAATATCGTATTTTGACATTAAAAATCCTATTTTTACATGTGAAATTGGGCCGAATATATCATATTTTGACATTTCAAAATCCTACTTCGTCATATGAACTGCTGCCGAATATCGTATTTTGAAATTCAAAATCCTATTTTGGCATTCGAAATTGGGCCGAAGTCGCATTACAACATTCAAAATCCTATTTTGAAATTCGAAAATGAGCCGAATATCGTATTTTGACATTCAAAATCATATTTGGCATTCGAACTGAGGCCGAATATCGTACTTTGACATTCAAAATCCTATTTTGACATTCAAAATCGGGCTGAATATCGTATAACAAAGTCAAAATTTTGTGGATTATCAACCTTTCAAACTTGATCTGTATTTAATGATGGTTGCATTTCTGTAAAGTTTGAATGGAATTGATGGATCCCTTCAAAAGTTATTGATCAGAAACCAAAAGTGTTACAACGTGGACAACTCAGAAGATGACGATGTCGACCTAGACATGATCCATATGTGACCACCATGATTTGCAGGCGACACAAAAAATGTACATTTTGTGATGAAACTAGGAATTTTATTGGATTTTAAAAATTATAGGAAGTTAATTAAAATTTTATAAATAGCAACCTCCATTGACTAATGATTGTGACCTTGACCTTTATGGGGTGCCATTTTAGTATTTATTCCTTATTTATGGATATCCAACATTCATTTAAGGATATTCATAAATAAATTTTGGATATCCATAAATCATTTTGACATTCGAAATCCTATTTTGACATTCGAACTGGGGCCGAATATCGTATTTTGACCTTCAAACTGGGGCCGAATATCGTATTTTCACATGCAAAATCCTATTTTGACATTCAAAATGGGGCCGAATATCGTATTTTGACATAAAAATCAAATTTTGACATTCAAAATGGGGCCGAATACCGTATTTTGACATTCAAAATCCTATTCTGACATTCCAAATCGGGCTGAATATCGTATTTTGACATTAAAAATCCTATTTTTACATGTGAAATTGGGCCGAATATATCATATTTTGACATTTCAAAATCCTACTTCGTCATATGAACTGCTGCCGAATATCGTATTTTGAAATTCAAAATCCTATTTTGGCATTCGAAATTGGGCCGAAGTCGCATTACAACATTCAAAATCCTATTTTGAAATTCGAAAGTGAGCCGAATATCGTATTTTGACATTCAAAATCATATTTGGCATTCGAACTGAGGCCGAATATCGTACTTTGACATTCAAAATCCTATTTTGACATTCAAAATCGGGCTGAATATCGTATAACAAAGTCAAAATTTTGTGGATTATCAACCTTTCAAACTTGATCTGTATTTAATGATGGTTGACATTTCTGTAAAGTTTGAATGGAATTGATGGATCCCTTCAAAAGTTATTGATCAGAAACCAAAAGTGTTACAACGTGGACAACTCAGAAGATGACGATGACGACCTAGACATGATCCATATGTGACCACCATGATTTGCAGGCGACACAAAAAATGTACATTTTGTGATGAAACTAGGAATTTTATTGGATTTTAAAAATTATAGGAAGTTAATTAAAATTTTATAAATAGCAACCTCCATTGACTTATGATTGTGACCTTGACCTTTATGGGGTGCCCTTTTAGTATTTATTCCTTATTTATGGATATCCAACATTCATTTAAGGATATTCATAAATCATTTTTGGATATATATAAATCAGTTGAATATTGGATAGCCATAAATCGATTTATGGATATCCAAAGATGAATTATGGATATCCATAAATACAAACTGATTTTAGGATATCCATAATTCATTTTTGGATATCCTAAAATGAATTTTTTGATATCCTTAAATGAATTAAGGATATCCATAAATGATTTATATCCAATATTCAACTGATTAATGGATATCCAAAAATGATGTATAGATATCCAAAAATGATTTATGGATATCCACAAATGATTTATGGATATCCATGATTTTTTATGGATATCCATAAATATATTATAAATATCCATTAATGATTTTTGGATAACCATAAATGAATTTTGGATATCCTTAAATCATTTTTGGATATCCATAAATCATTTTTGGATATCCATAAATCATTTTTGGATATCCATTAATAAGTTGAATATTGGATATCCATAAATCGATGTATGGATATCCAAAAATGAATTATGGATATCCATAAATACAAACTAATTTTAGGATATCCATAATTCATTTTTGGATATCCGTTAATGATTTTTGGATATCCTAAAATGAATTTAGGATATCCATAACTGATTTTTGGATATCCATAAATGATTTTTGGATATCTTTAGATGAATTATGGATATCCATAGATGATTTATGGATATCCATTATTATTTATGGATATCCATAATTGAATTATGGATATCCATAACTGATTTTGGGATATCCATAAATGAATTATGGATACCCATAAATGAATTATGGATATCCATGAATAAGGAATAAATACTAAAACGGCGCCCCATAGACCTTGAGCCTGCATAGTTATGCTATTGGTTTTGCATACCATTTTAGTAGGATCAACATTTCACCAAGTTTGATAAAGATCTTTCAAATAGTTCAGGAGAGCTGGAAAGGACAAGGACGTGTTATGGGCAAATGGGTGGATGAATTAATAGATAGATGGGCACATTAGGGCTGTGGATCGTTAGGCAAGTGGCGATTCGATCTGATCCACGATTCATGAGTTACCATTCACAGATCGAACTACGAGTCACTGGTTAATAGAAAAATTAGACTCCTGTTGTGAAGGTCTATTTACTTAGTAAATCATCCCTTTCTGTTTAACCAGAAGTACATGTATATAGTTAGTTATCAAAGCAGATAAGATTACATTTCCACTCAAGACTGTAAGGGCATGCAACACAAATTGTTAATTTGATTTTATATTTTCCTGCACTTGGATAACCAGATATTCTGACAGAAGTGGCTGATTTCAGTATAAAGCCCTTTTCCTTTGTCTTGTAGTTCACACTCAGACAACATGACCTGGGTCACGTAGGCCTAATCAGCTGTTGCTTTGTCGGCTAAAGAAACTTCAAAGAAAAAAAATGACCCTTTGAAATCTATTTGATAATTGACATTTGATGATACTTTTGGCTCTGTTTATTTAATAGTACATGTACCGATGTGGTGTGTTTAAACAAAATAGATTGGAAAATATTATCAGCCGATTTTGGAACTCTTTACTGTAAATAAGGATTTTTATTGCCGATAAAGGAGACAGCAAAACATATTAGGTATGTCACTTACCTACGAGAAACAAAGGTATTTAAATGAGAGATACCAATTAGAACCGTAGTCAGTGAAAATTTTCAATCGACCATTTTGTGAAAAAACTTCTTGTTTCAGTAAAAAAAAAAAAAAAAAAAAAAAAAAATCGCGATCCAACGATTTCGGCAGTGACGAATATTCATACCCGATTTTTTAGTCAGATCCTCGAATATCCAAGTACTCAGATACTCGCAGCAGCCCTAGGGCACATGATGTCCATTTTCATAATCCACTCTCCAAATTGCGGTTGGGATTAGAAAGACACTCTACAGCTGTCCGAACGGTATTTAATATTCTGTATCAGCAAACATTCTTAATTTGTTTCATGAAAAAATCACCAATGGGTATCATCAGGCCAGCTCATGAGATTTTGACACTATCACATATATGTAAATGCATTATTTGAGTGTAAATCTGTAGCTATCTTCAGGGGGTTGGCAGCCTTTGTCTAATATACACCCTTCCTTTGTGATTATGTGTCCTTCACCAAAGGCTTTATCCACTAATAAGTACCGGTTCAACAGGGGAAGACAGGAAATCGTTCATACATGACTGATTTGTTAATTGATACCTCAAGCACCAAAAACAAACTTTACTTGTGAGTGTAAAAGATTAATATCATTGGCGAGACTGTGGGAATGGAAGGCTTGTCTCAATCATCGCTACTTAGATGCATGAAAATAATAAACTCTCTTGAAATTATAATTAGATGAAAGCTTTTAATTCGTTTGTGAGAGCTAAATGATGTACATGGGCCTGTTATTTTATTTTCTAAATAAATGGAAACACTGGAATGCGTCTTGAGATTATAAAGATGGAATTTATAGCTGTATGAGCATGAAATCAGATTTAGCTTCATCCAGTTAGCGGTACAGTAACTTCATCATGCAACCAAGTTAGTGGTGCAGTGTGAGCGCAGTTGTTGGTATAGTATTTGTATCGTCAGTTGACACCATTTTAAACATTTTAAGCATAATTTGTAAAGATCTCATAATAATCCTTTGGGTGGAGGGCAAAACTATTCATCTACGGACTCTTGATGAAAAGGATTGACAGCAACCGGCGTTTTCTTTGACAATAACGCCTGATTTAATAAGCTGGGTTGAATGCAAACTCAAAACACAACACGGAGGATTTCGTTATACAAGGTTAAATGGGGATAAAAACAAGAGAATACACAATTAACTTACCACACGTATGCTTCAGTCGCTAAATCATGATAGCTGGTCCAAAAAAATCGGCATAAAACCTCAAATCGGCACGATTACCGACTACTGGTTACGCACGAGCGCTGAAATTCATGTTTATACGGCCTGAGCTAGGAGGAAAGGTACAGGATGTTTATTTCAGTTTACATACTGTGAATTAAGCTAGTATACGTTTTTTGTGGGTATATTTTCAGGGCTATAGCAATGCCGGATATACTGATGGCGGTGGAGGGTAAACATGAAGTGGATATCAGGATATCACGGTTTGTTGTTCCATTTGGTACGGCCCTCAGTCGGGGAGGCAGCGGGGCGTTCATCTTGATGTGTTCCCTGTTTCTAGCTCGACTAGATGGGATTTCACTGGAAGTTGGGCAAATAGTATCTGTTTCGTGAGTACAATGAACTTTCATATGTGTAATCGTTATGTGTGCCATAAAAGCTTTTAGTCAGTTTATGAGAACTTGAAAATGTCGCATAAGATGTTGTTCATCTGAACTGTACTTTTGTGCCTCTTCTTGGGTTCATACAGTGATTAAGACAAAACTCACCTGATTTGAAAGAGCATCTTGCCATGTTGCAGACTTCAACACTCGTAATAGACTTCTTAAACAAGGCTATCAGTATCATATACTTGGCTTTTTCCTAAATTTTATCACTGTACCTTAATTTCATGTTGGACTTAAATTTTTCGCACACCAGATCAGGCTTTCGTTGTTTTTACCCATGTGAGATAATGCCTGTACCATCCCGTCGGAAAAATAAAAAAAAACGAACAGCTACACGTCGGCGCATGCTGGTCGCACGTCTATCCGGGACGTCATTGTTATGTTAAAATGACGTCATCATGCCGCATTTCAGCGAATTCAGGAAGTCTTTTTCATGTTTTTCCAATGTAAAATGAGGTCTTTAGTTATGCGCAAGAAAACAATCCATTATTCTTGTGAGGGTGGGATGGAAAAATCCATCCCCCATGATCACCATTTGTCATCACCCGACAAGCCTTGTGATGCCAATCCTTGACCCTCGGGACGGGTTTTTCTATCCAACCCACACACTCATGATTGATTCTTGCACCAGGACTTTTCGGAGCCAGAGTTTGATGGCGTCTTAGTGAGTTGTTGGCACTTATAATTTTTCAGCGCAGTTTATTAAAAAAATATATCATAAAGATAGTGGTTATAACAAATGTATTGCTACAGACTGCATGTTTGGTGGATGCAATCACGGTTGACAACTTTGCTTTCCACTTTAATTGTACGCAGGCAGGTAAGAACTTGCACTCTTTGACAGTTTGGACTAAACGGCTTATCTATAGATGAAAGGGTTAGGACCTGATGTCATGTCTTAAGTCAGACCCACCGGGGTTTAACTGTTGGATTTAAATAATTATTGCTCCAGTATTCAGTTGCTTGTACTGTTGAGTCCATAACCTTGTTTTTTTCTCCTTTTTATAATTTGAAGTGTATGTACTATGAAATGATGCATCTATAAGTTAGGGATCTTTCATGCAAACTAACCTTCTATATGTGTGGATCCACAGAGGCTCATAGGGACTAGTCCTTTCTGTTTTTCTTCGACAAGATTCAGCTCGCGACTTTGTCTATTGATAAATACAAGTACTTGAACCCGTATCAGAGAAAAGAATATACCAAGCCATTACACAATTCATAGTATTGCATGCCCCAGACTTATACTGATACCCTGAAGTATTATCTTTCCCGAAGGATTACTCCCCATTCCCTATTGTCCCCATTGGAATAGTCTGTCAAATTTCAAAATTTTACACTCTCACCTATGATAATGATCAGATAACTGGTCGCAAGAGTATAAGAGAAGATAGATGCGTGTTTATAGATAGAATGACAGTATACATTCGCTAAATTTCATACTCATTTTTGATAAATATTTCTTAGAATTGTTAAAAATTATGCTACGTACTTAAATTGCTTCTCTTAGCATGACAAATAAATAACTATATAGAAAGGTTATAAACTAATCAAGAATTGATGCCAATTGAGAGACCTGCACTTCTCATAAAAGATTTGAAAAAAAAAATATTGAAAGAGGTCGCTTTTTCTGTCAAAACAATGATTTTGTAGATACATGTACAGATACATTATGTTCTTAAAAGGTTATCCTTTGGAAGCAAAGAATACAACCAGGAACTGAAAGTGTAGAGTGCGCAAGTTTTCTCTTTATATATTTGAGCCTGCACATTCAATGGATTCTGGTACTTACCGCATTGTTGTACGACATTCATAGGATGTGAAAATTGAAGAAAACTACAACCAAACTTTGGACAATATACATAAATTAAATGTTGTCAATGTGTCAATGAAATATAAGTACTGTGACAGTTAGTTGTCAGAGAGAGGATATACAACTGTGGTTGCCTCATGTAAATAAAGCTGCTTCAGCAGCAGGTGGGACATACAATCAATTCTAACACACCTCGCCTATAGAGCCAACGGTAACAAACTGTGATATATCGGATAATAATTCACAGCTAAAGTGTGTGATAGCTTACGTCACTGGAAAATGACGTCATTCATGGCGTTAGACGGTGTAACGTCGTTTTTACACTTGAAAGACGTTACGATTACATGTAAAAGTATGCGACGTAGTCTAAGTATTGGCGGGAGTTCTTCAGTGCAATGGCGGAAAGTTGGAAGAAGCTGAAGACTTCGAATGTGTTTTCGTCGTTTATTGTGTGTTAGAATCGAAATAGATCAGCTCCAGTGCGTGAATTGTTGAGTAATAATTCACTGTTTGTCGGTCAGTTGTACGACGATAAATCACTCGCGCTGCGCGCTCGTGATTTGATCTTCTTTACAACTGACCTCTAAACAGTGAATTATTACTCAACAATTCACTGCTGGAGCTGATCTATTTCTTAAGTAAAATAGTTAAATTTTACAACTTCATAATAACAATATATAATAAGTTCATTGAATATCATGTAATTTTAAGATTATTTCTGCTGAAAACGCTTCATAACATTGAAACTCAAATTTGTTGAAAAACTATGCAGTGTATGTTTGGTATGTAACAAATGCATAATTGCATAATGTAATTTATATGACATATTGGCAAAAAAGCATAAATATTAAAAAAAAAGTTTTCTGGGCCAGATGGGCTAGTTTTGTCAATTTATGCATCACCAATGACCCTCTTATGGCCTCAAAGTTCCAAAACGGAATCCATGATCACAAATGACAAGAAAAAATATACCCTTATATCCTTTGTACAGATTTCATTTTTGCCAGTTTTCACATGGCCGTATCATTTAAAGTAACTTCAAAAAAATCGATAAAGACAATATTTGTTTCAACATTGCTTATTGTCAAGATTATCTTTTTTCAGAATTCTGTCATTCATGAGTACTCTAGCCATCCCCTCAGTTCCAAGTGGAAGCATCATTGCTGTAATAATAATATTGTCTGCAGTCACCATTAGCCCAGAAAATATTGGCATTATTATATCACTAGAGTGGATAACGTATGTATATTTGTTACATGTGCATTTTAGTTTGTCCAGGCTGCTATGTCAATGCCAAATGGCCTTTTTGTCACAAGTATGCAATAAGAGAATCTTACATGGGTGCTCATGTATCATTGAGTTTATTAAACGAGTTGAGGAAATATAAATGCGAGGTTTTCCTGAGTATTTTATCACCTTTTTTCAACAAGTTTAATAATTTCAACAATACAGAAGTACAAACGTTAGGTTCTTTTGATACGCGCCAGGCGTAACTAGAAAATAATTGGGAAACCATAATTTGGTTTTTTGGAAAGTAAGCATAAAGCACTTATGAAATTTAACAAAATTTATTCAAAAATAACAAAATTATCAATTACAAAAATCAATAGAAAATATTTAAACAATCAAAGAAAGTCTAGTTTACAGTACCTTATATGTCCAAACTGTCCCTCAGAACAATTATCAACACAAACTCTGCAGCAGTTTCTGATCCCCAGATTTTGAAGTTAAAGCTTCTTTTGACATGAAAAAGAAAGTTCCAGAGAATTCCGGATTTTTCTCTAAGGTTCCAGAATCGTCCATGATAGAATATTTTTAACTTCTAGATGATTAGCTGTTTTGTATTTGATTGTAAATGAACTTAAATACGGAAGGTTATTAGCATGTATAATCTTTTAACAAAATATGTTTTAGCATTGTGTTGCAATAGACAATACTAGCATAATTCTTCATAAACCATGATTGGTGTATAATTTTGTTCGATTTGATTCTTTATGCCTCAGTCAACAAGTTTTGAGTTATGTCAAGATGGGTCTTCCTGTGTTGAACCAGTACTAAGCAAGGATTAAAATGTGTCTTACTCAAGTTCACGGCACAGTGACACCTGTGTGGTCTTAAACCGCAACCCTTGGTCTCAAGACAAGCACTCTACCACTGAGCCACTGCGGTCTCATGATTGGTGTATACAGCATGCAGTATTGATAGCGTGATTGATTTGGTTGCATTTGAGTAGTAAATGGTGTCATCTTAACCAATACTACTCATTTGGAAGAAACAAACGTTTCACTTTGAAAATATATATACTCAACGTCAATGAAAAATTATCAGTAAATCACATACACTTAACATAGGGCAATATTTAGTTCATTCTGAAAGAAGAACTGCGGATACTTCAACACTCGATGTTATGGCATAGCCACTATGGAAAACGGTATGCATCACACCAAAATGCATTAGGATCGTTCCTTGACGGACCCCTGTAGTTTTCATTGCATTGTAAAGGAAAATGCAAAGTTTTGGTGCTACCTTTAAGTTTGATCCTTTTTTTTTCGCGTTTAATGGGATGGCCTAAACCATTTTGGTGGCGTTTTCAATGAAAATGTCCAGAGCATGTTCTGGCATGTTGTCTTCTGAAAATGATGATTTCAATTTTTTAAAAACTGTGACAATCATAATATGTACGTGCATTACATGCACTATAGCTCTAGGGTTCTGTAACTGGTTTATCACTTCCGACCAGCTTGTCGTTGACCAGAAACCTAACAGTAGCCAAAGAGCTGAATTACATTTCCTAAATATTGAAATTTCGATACTGGTAACTTTCATTGACGCTGAGAACAGAATACCGACCAGCAGAAATAAATGTTACTTAGAATTGATAACCACATACTAGGTAAAAAAATAATTCAAATTAAAACGTATTCACTCTTTAAAGCTGAATGGTATTTCACACTCTTATCAACTGGACTTGACCATTTTCGTTTTAAGGGTTTTCGTGTGGTATTTTAATCTATTTTAAAGTTTGAAAGAACATGCTGTTAGCAAACAGTGGAGGGCCTGACCAGAGATCTGGGTCTGCACTGTTTCTTTGCATTTGTCCCACAAAAATGACGCTAGGCTTTATATGGGTTAAGAAAATGTGTGACGCGCTCCATTATCTTTTGGACAATATATTTATGAGATTTGGCTCAAAATTATACAGACAAATTGTAGGTATTCCTATGGGTACTAATTGTGCTCCTCTTGCTGCTGATTTGTTTTTGTTTTGTTATGAGAGAGGCTTAATGTTGTCTCTGTCAGACAACAATCAAGCTGATAATATTGAAGCTTTTAACTCAACCTCCAGATATTTAGATGACTTACTTAATATTGATAATCCTTATTTTGAACAAATGGTAGGTCAGATATATCCCACTGAACTTCAGTTAAATAAGGCAAATTCTTCTGATACTGAAGCTCTGTTTTTGGACTTGAACTTGTCAATAACAAATGGCATAGTTTCTTCTAAAATTTATGATAAACGGGATTATTTTAATTTTGAAATAGTAAATTTCCCATTTCTTGATGGAAATATTCCTCGCTCTCCTTCCTATGGTGTATATATTTCTCGGCTTATTCCATTTGCTAGAGTGTGTTCCAATGTTGATGACATCACCAACAGAAACTTATTTTTAACTGCTAAATAATTAAAACAAGGTAAGAGATATCATAAAATTCGAAAAGCATTTTCTTAATTCTACCACACACACTCAGAGTTAATTGTTAAATGCAATATTGGGTTAAAAACTCTTCTGCAACAAGGCATATCAGAACCTATATTTAATGGTGATTTAGAATTCAAACGAATTGTTGGAAAACCTTATTTTAGTGATCAATTCAAAAAGATAGTTAAACGTTACACAAGGGTTGGATATAACTTGGATATCATGCTAAAGTCTGCATGCCTAGTTTAAACCAAATCACGGTTTATAGCTATGGTTTCCTCCTTAATTGCACGACGGTAGGTCAAGCCTCAGACTCTATGACGGCTCTGACGTAAAGCTTTAATTGGTGGGTTGGTGCTGATGCTTATCTGTAGCTGGACCCACCATGGCTCAACTTGAGGTTTTCTTTAGCTCTGACTATCTGTGAGTCATGAGCCCTTTTCTTTGTTTCATCATGGTGTGTTAATTTGATTAGAGTGTTTCTCAAGGATGATACATTGCATTAGTTAGATGACCTCCATGCGAGCTGAACATTTCTTGTACTTCAACAACAGCAGAATCGAGGGCGAAGATTTGGTACCAGTCAAATACATTTAAGGCTGCTGTCCGTTCTAAGGCGGTGGTTCTGTTGTTGACTTTTTATTATTGTTACTCCCATTATGGGAGTTTGTAATTGTTCTATGTTTTGTTGTACGCTACTTTATGTCCATTCTAGTATTACAATCATCTTGATGGGGAAGAGAGAGCCGGTTGCTTTGCTTAATTTGTCTTCCTGGTGTCTCGTGATGGTTGAGCGGCTCTTCCTCGCGATGCCACGGGGTTGTCTGCCGTTTGTGATTGTTGTATTTCCTGATCAAATTCACTTACTATTTTTTAAGATGTTATACTATTACGTACTACACAGAGCTTAAGCTATCTGTAACAATGATGCGTTTATACTCACGTGCTTGAGTGTTGTTATTTATCATTTTTACTAAGCTTTTATTAATTTGTTTTTCAGAGACAGACTACGAAATAGTGCAAATGTTTCAGCCATTTTATATGGAGCTATCATGGTTAACAAGATATGCAAGAAAGATTTACCAGAAACACCGGAATACAACATGGAAATATAGTTCATGAATTACACTAGATTACAAGTGTAAAATAAATCACACCAGTGTGTCTCATGTAAGGAATGGCCAAGCTATGCAATTATTTCTAACCTGGAAATGCTCCATTGGTTCAACTGTTTTATCATTGATACATCTGTTTTGATTATTTGTTTTGCAAAGACTGACTACGAAAAATAGTGCAAATGTTTTGGCAAATTTTATATGGAGCTATCATTTTTAACAAGATATGCAAGAAACGTCTACCAGACACACCAGAATACAACATGGAAATATAGTTGTTTACACCATCACTGCAGAGCATCACATGTAAAGAATGGTCAAGCCTTGCCAAAATAACCCAAATGGAAATACTTGATTGGTTCAACTTTAAGAACCTATTAATTACTCAAGTGAACAGCGTGTAATGCTAAGTTAATGTATAGAAAATACACACAGAACAAATAAAAAAGAGAGATAAGGAGATGAAGAACATATATATAATATGTAATAAGAGTTCATCGGGAACAAGGTGGTTAATTATAAAACAATCTGAATGTTTAAATCTATTAATTAGTTCACGAGGTCTTTGTACATGTCATTTCGCAATTATTGAAGGCTCAGGCGAACTGGCACAGTAGTGCAGTCTCTTCAGACTTTGCTGACTGTCTTCAGGTAGAATAATAGTTGATTGTTCTGGCAAATATTAGATACCATTTCCGTTTTGATAACTGCTCACTTTCTTTTATCGTAATTTATGCAATCAGCAACTCATATTAAGTGTGCACATCAGATCATGGTTTCAGCTGTTTTACACAGTTTAGATAATTCTTTCTCACATACCAATGCCTACCAGATCAAGTGGTCCCTATGTTAGCTCGCTGTTGGCAAAATCTGTCCAATATCGCTACTATATAAGCGTTATCTAATACGAGACGAGCTAAACTGTTGCACAGCTGGTCTGCTGCTTATATGAGATAACCTATATGAGACATTTTAGGCGCATAACTGTATTTTTATGAAAATAAAAGTTGACTTTCTTTCATAGGGAAATTTTCAATGTTAACATTACAACGATTAAAGCACACGTGGTATGATCTAAACAACTGTTCTTCAAACATTTTCAAATGCTTTAAACACATTGAATGCATTGTGTAATGGCATATAGTTTGAGCCGCAGCATGAGATTTCCAACAATGTGGTATGTGCGACCAGCAAAGCTTCAGATCAGCCTGTGCATACGCACAGTCTGATCAGAGCCTTTGCTAGTCGCTTGAATATTCTATGATTGTTAAGCTACTGACTGAACACCATTTGGAGTTTCTAAGCTCAAAAGGAATCTGCAGAGGCTCGTCCTAGTCTACACTTGTCAAAATGCCACATTGTTGGAAATCACATGCCACGGCTCGTTTCATTGTGTTGGACAAAGAGTCATGCGCCAAGAGTTGTCCCGATGTGTAACAAAAAATTGTTTTCCTCAACAAATGTCACAAATTTACTTACTGGTGTTGATACAGTAGTTTTGCAAAACCATTTTTCATGACCCAACCGCATGTTCTTTGTTTAAATTACTTTTTAATCGCTCTTTTTGTTAATATTTTTGGTCAACAATAAGTTGACTTTATTACAGAAGGGCCTCGCAAACTTCAACTGTAACTTCCAACAAATATTATACAGTACATCGCCAAACTTACAATTTGGATTATATGTGAGAAAAAATAATCAATCATTGGTGTAACGTGGGAACAGGAAAGCCACAACCCTCAGGGCAAGCCTCACTTTACACTGAAGTGGTGGGCACTCAGGTTAGGTTTTGCTGTCCCCACTGAACACCAATGACACATTCTATTTATCTCACATACTGCGCAATAACCCATGGGAACTATAAAAAACGAAAAGCTGCATGTCAGAAGACAGTGAATTCATTGTTATTTTTAAGTAGCGTCATTATATTATATCACACCTAAGCATATTCAGTTACTTCTTCTTGACGTCTCTTTGAATATAAAAATGCGGTATTTAATGGTGAGCAAGAAAATATCTACTATTTGTGTGAGGATGGAATAGATAAAACCCATACCGCAAGATCACTGATTGTTATCACTTGGTAAGCCTTGTGATGCCAAATGGTTATCACCAGGATATATTTTTCCATCCCATTATCACACTTATGTAGATTCTTATATTCAAGTTGACCCAGCATCTTATATGCTCAGCCAATTTTGGCATTCTCCAGCTCTGACTACTACATGCATCTGGTCCCCTAGATAAAAGGAAATCAGTCATTTATGCACCGATGACTAGGTCATAAAATTGTTAATGCTTTTCTTAATGGCTAACATATGCCACCTTCTGCACAGAAGGTATACATTTATTTTAGCATCATTTTGCAAAGTGTGTGAGTTTCTAAGGTGACAATGTTCAAAACGTAATGAAAGCTGCAGGTCAAAATATTCTCTCTACCTCAGGTCATGGATATATCAATCGCCTCTAATATATTCTTGCTTTCTTATTATTCTATGGCAGCAACCTTTTTTGACTTTCCATTATCATTCAATACATTTTTATTATGTTACATTGCTTACATATTTTGTTATTATCATTCTTTTTTACGTTTAACTTTTATGGTTACATAATTAGAACCTAGGGCGAAGATTTGGTACCAGTAAAATGCATTAAAGCCCCTCAGTGGCTTAGGCTGCTGTCAGTTCTAAGGCAGTGGTTCTATTGCTGTTGATTTATTGTTTTATGTACCTTCATTGTTTGTGGGGGTTCTGTGTTTGGCTTTTGTTATACCCCCGGTACGAAATATATAGGGGATATATAGTTTTTGCCTTTTCTGTGATTATGTTTGTCTGTCTGTCTGTCTGTTTGTTTGTAAACTTTTTTTCCGTCAAAGATTTCTCAACAACTACTTAGGTTAGGATTCTGAAATTTGGTACAAAGCTTGATAGTGATGAGTTGTATTGTGTAACAAAAAACAGCCACATATTGCTTCTCAGTCCCTTTATTTGTTCACTTTTCTTTCTCTCCAATGGAAATTTCCGTCACAGATTTCTCAGCTTTTATTGGAGCCTGTGTTTTCAAATTTTGTATACTTTTTGAGATAGGCAAAGCGTATCGTGTAAATGAAAATTAAGATGCTAACCTCATTTTGCCTTCTTTTTTCAATTCTTCATTTTTTCCTCCTGTTACTCTTATATTATACATATGGACATTTTTTTGTCGAAGATTTCTCAGAAACTACTTGACTAAGGATTCTGAAATTTGGTGCAAAGCTTGATAGTGTTTATTGTATTGTGTCGCAAAAAACAGCCACATATAGCATATCAATCCCTTTATTTGTTCATTTTTTTTTCTCTCCAATGAAAATTTCTTTCACAGATTTCTCGGCTCTTATTGGAGCCAGTGTTTTCAAATTTAGTGTACACCTTCAGGTAGGCTAAGTTTATTGTGTAAATGAAAATAAAGATGCTAGAGCTCATTTTGCCTTCTTTTTCAATTTTTCCTTCTGTCACTCCTTTATAACATATATGGGACATTTTTCGTCAGTTTTCTGAGCAACTACTTGATTAAGGATTATGAAATTTTGTGTACACCTTCAAGTAGGCAAAGTGTATTTTGTAAATGAAAATTAAGATGCTTATCCTCATTTTGCCTTCTTTTTTCAAATTTTCAATTTTTCCTTCTGTCTCTCCTATATGTCGTGAATACGAACTTTTGATTATATCCATTTGACCATAACGATGCATATATTTGCTGTATTATGTATATTTGCTCCGTTATCGATCAATACTTATATGTCACATTGATAAACATTTGCTTATGTAATATGTACTTTAAAGCTTTGCTCCGCTGATGCTCAGTTTAGGCGGGAAAATTGTCTTATATGTCTTTGCTCTTTCAGTGCTCCGCTCACGCATTTCACGTGCTTTGTGTGCATACTCAGTTTAAGCGGGAATCTTGAACTTAGTATAAATACCGCTGCATGTGCCTTTTGAGTTGAACTGTAGAGCTAAAAGCGAATGCGAAAGGAGTTGCTAAAATAAAAGGATTGAGTTGATGAAAGTGTAAAAAAAGGAAAGCTTTAAAGTGTTAAATTAAAGTTTGTTGGATAAATGTGAAAGCTGTGTTTTGTGCATAAAATAAAATTGTGAAAACTGGAATTAGTTGTCATTCCAAAATTTCCGATGTGGCAGAAAGTGACGAAAGTTGGGATCGCTGCTACATTGTATGGCGCCGGAACCCGGGAGGTAAGCGTTTGACTTTTCTCATCAAAGAAAATAAATTTTAAGCAGAGCTTGAATAACAAAACTAAGTAAAAAAGGTGTTTTGAATTATTTAAATTCAAATAATGGCTTCTTCATTGAAGTATTTGAAAGGCGTTCGAGATATAGTAATGATTTGAAGGAGCAAATAAATGAAGCGTCTGTGATTTTGAGTGAAGATTTGTACAGTGGAAAGTATGAAGAAATATTACAAAATATTGATTACAGTGTTGATGTATTAAATAAGTGCTCCGAAAAATTGGAGTGCCAATCTGAAAAGTTAATTTCCGCAATAGAGGATGGTGAAGATCCTCTAATTGATGAAATATTAAGTGGTGACGAAAATACTTTGTCTTCAGCAAACGGTATGATTACAAAACTCAGAAAGTTTGAGATTGTAGTGAAAGATAAATTGAAAAAGGAAGAATCATTATTGATGCATACAATAAAAGATGAAAGTCAAACTGATATGAAAAAGCTAATAGAAATGCAGCTTGAATTTCAGAAGGACTTTCTGAAGAGCAGTAAGCCTGATCCATTATCCGTAAAATCATCAGTGAAACTTCCTAAGTTGGAACTTTGTTCTTTCAATGGAGATAAATTGAAATGGGTTGAGTTTTGGCAATCGTTTGAAACTTCTGTGCACAAAAACGACAGTCTGTCCAACATTGGGAAATTCAATTACCTAAGAAATAAACTATTGGGTGATGCAAAAAGTGCAATTACAGGATTGTCTCTATCAAATGAGAACTACAGTGTTGCGCTTAATATCTTAAAAGACAGATTTGGGAATGTACAGGATACAGTAGACTTGCATTACACGGCAATTATCAATATGAAGTCAGCTAGTGATTCGGTTGATAGTCTTAGATACCTGCTAGATGGAGTTGATAAGCACCTAAGAAGTTTAGATGTGTTAGGACAGAATATCAACCAAGATTTATTTGTGTCAATTATAAAATCCAAATTGCCCAGTAGTGTCATACGCCATTTAGAAATTAAGAAAGGTATTGAAAAGAAATGGACAGTTCTCCTTCTGAAGGAATTATTAAAAGAATATGTTGTGGCTTGTGAGAAGGCGAAAACGGATAGTGATAAAGCATTTGGTCAAAAACCCAGATTTGGAGTCAGACCTGAACACACTTACAGATCCGAAAACTCTGTTCAGCAGTCAAAGCAAGGAGCTCATAGACAGTCTCACGAGGCTCTTGCAGCTCAGGAAAAACAAAAGGCTCCACCTAGATCAAACTCGAAAGGAATTACGTGCAGGTATTGTACTAGTAATCACTGGAGAGATGAGTGCCAAAAATTCAAATCTATTGATGACAGAAAAAAGCAACTGAAGGGAAGTTGTTTCAAATGTTTAAAGGAGGGGCATTATACACGCGATTGCAAATCAGCAAAGCGATGTGTTTATTGTGGGGAATTCAGTGTGCACCATCGGAGCTTGTGCCCATCCAAATTCGAGAAAACAATTGTGAAAGAAAGTGTGCACGTAGCTGAGGAAACTGAAGAAACTATCCAGTCTGTTCCTGTGCAACAAGGAAATACGTGTCTTTCCCTAGGAGAAACTGTTTTAATGCAAACAGCACTCGCAGAAGTCAGTAATACCAGCAGTACTAGAATGGAGCAAACACATGTGTTGTTAGACTCTGGTTCACAAAGAACCTATATAACTGAAGAATTGGCCAAGACGTTGATGCTTGAAGGAGGTGATGAACAAGAGATCAACCTAGTCACGTTTGGAAGTACCTCTCCAAAAATTATAAAGACTAAATCTGCTCAGCTACAATTGAAACAAAGGGATGGTACATTAATGAAAATAACAGCAAACATTGTACCAAGTATTACTGGAACTATTCAAAGACAACCTGTGACATTCGAATCAAAGGAAAGGTTTAAGAAAATGATTGAAGGGTTCCATCTCGCTGATACTATTCCACTGGAAAAGGAGTCAGATACTGTTCAAGTATTAATTGGGAATGATTACTACTTAGATGTCATACTTCCAGATCGTCTAGAGGTTCAAAGTGGACTTTATCTATTGAATTCTAGATTTGGATGGATACTGACAGGTCGTACAAACCAATATGACTGTGATTCAATGCATAACAGTATGCTCATTCTTACACATGGAAACACCATCAATAATTCAAGTGTATTCTCTAGTGTGGATAGTGTTGTGCCAATGAAGCCAGATCTGGAAGAGTTTTGGAAATTGGAAACTCTTTGAATTTCTAAACCTGTGAAGTCATACGATTCTGAAGATCAGAGAGCATTGGAAAGGTTTAAGGAGACACTTCTATTCGAAAATGGAAGATACACTGTGAAATGGCCATGGAAGGAAGAAGTTCCAGATATCAATGAAAATAGAGGATTGGCAATAGGTAGACTTAGGTCTTTAGTATCAAGAATGCAAAAACAGCCTGACATGATGTTGAAATATGATACAATCATACAAGATCAGTTAGGAAAAGGGATTATTGAAAAGGTTGACAGGTTCAAGGTTGATGGTATGAAACACTATATACCTCACCACGTAGTCATTACACCACAGAAAGCAACTACGAAGCTCAGAATAGTGTATGATGCATCAGCTAGGTCTAAGTTTGAAAACAAAAGTTTAAATGAGTGCTTGTATCGCGGCCCTGTGTTACTACAAAACCTGTGTGGAATACTACTTAGATTCAGGCTATATAAAATTGGAATTGTATCTGATATCAAAAAGGCATTCCTGCAGGTTGGACTTCAGCAAAGTAAAAGAGACGTAACAAGATTCGTATGGCTGAAGGATCATGATCAACCAATAGTGAATGAAGATACCATTCAGGAATTTCGATTTTGTCGTGTTCCATTTGGGGTAATCTCGAGTCCCTTCCTCCTTGGCGCGACAGTTGAAGCACATCTAGATTCATATAGTTTGGAAATTACTGATAAAATTAAAAACGATATATGCATGGATAATGTGATCAGCGGAGCAAATTCTGTATCAGAAGCAACTGATCTGTATAGTCAATCAAAGACTATATTCAATGCAGCCAGTATGAATCTACGGGAATGGATGACAAGCAGTGTTGAAGTGAATATGGTAATTTCCCCAAATGACCGTGCTGATAGAAAGGATATGAAAGTACTCAGTTTAGCTTGGAATGCAAGCAAAGATACACTTGCTATTCAGGATTCAAAACATGTAAAAGAAAATTTGAAAGTTACAAAAAGAAATGTTCTGAAAGAAATAGCATCTGTGTATGACCCCCTTGGGTTACTGTGTCCTGTTATTCTTCGGGGGAAGGTGCTATTGCAGAATCTGTGGAAGAAACAGCTAGATTGGGACAACGAATTGGATATGGCCGATCAGACGGACTGGTTAGATGTAAAAATGGATCTTGACTGTATCCATCAAGTTGAAAGGAAAAGATGTATACGAGTAAGTGGTGAAAGTAAACATCATCTAGTTTGTTTCTGTGATGCATCCACCGTTGCGTATGCTAGTGCAGTGTACCTCATTCAGTGTAGTGGGACAACAACATCTGGCAATTAAGTGTTCTCTAAAGCCAGATTAGCACCTATCAAGGAATTAACAATTCCGAGATTAGAGTTAATGGCAGTTCTAATTGGAGTTAGAAGTTTACAGTTTGTGAGAGAACAAATGCGATTGCCATTCGAAACATTGGTGATTCTGACAGACTCACAGTGTGTCCACCATTGGATTAAGTCAGAGAAGACACTGCCAACATTTGTAAAAAACAGGGTTGAAGAAATAAATTCACACAAGGACATCACATTTGAGTATGTGAATACAAAAGAGAACCCAGCGGATATCACTAGCAGAGGATGTACAGTACAGCAGATTGCTGATAATGAATTGTGGTGGAAAGGCCCTGATTGGTTACAAAGCCCATTTAGTGAATGGCCAAAGCCTGCAAATGGAGATTATTCAGTCATAAAATCATCTGAAAACGAGACTAAGGGAATAATGAAAAGTGCTGGTGATGAACGGGAAAGTGCACATTTAGCCACTAAACAAACAGAAGATGAAAGTACAGATCAGATCGGTTGTACTCCTTTTGGGATGGATATAAACAGATATTCAACCCTTCTCAGATTGAAAAGAGTAACAGCATGGTGTATAAGATTCGTCGAGAAAACCAGACATATGTGTGAAAATAAAGATGCTTTAAAGAAAAAAGAATTGGAAAAGGCTGAACGTTTGTGGATAAAACACCCACAAAGAAATCACTTCCTAGACGCATTTCAATGGAGCCATAATAGGAAGTCAAATCATTTTATCAACCAACTAGGAGTAAGAGTTGATGATTATGTAGTGTTAAGGTGTCAGGGCAGAATGGAAAATGCTGCTCTTACAGAAGGTACCAGATTTCCCATTCTACTTCCAAGCAATGACAAATTGACAGAATTAGTAATTGAAGATACCCATGCGAGGATACTACATTCTGGTGTTTCACAGACACTGAGCACAATCAGATTGAAATACTGGATTATTCGTGGAAGAGCGTCAGTAAAAAAAGTGTTACGAAAATGTGTGGTGTGCAAGCGACTAGAAGGTGGACCTTACAAAATGCCACTGATGGCTCCATTGCCAAACGCACGAGTATCAGAGGCGACCCCATTTTCCAGAACAGGACTGGATTACCTTGGTCCACTACACACCAGAGATAATGGAGTTGTGAGGAAAATATGGATTTGCTTGTTTACATGTTTCGTTACACGTGCAATCCAACTTGAAATTGTGTCGGATATGACCACGACAGCATTTCTGTTTTGTCTCAGAAGATTTATTGCAACCAGAGGAACGCCAAGTGAAATAGTGAGTGATAATGCAATGCAATTCAATCTAGCAGATAAAACACTCCATCTGATATGGAAGAACATAATGACAAGTTAGGAAATACAGAGTTACTTTTCAGGTGGTGGCATAAAGTGGTCATTCATTGTAGAGCTATCACCATGGATGGGTGGGTTTTACGAAAGACTTGTTGGTCTCGTGAAACGTTCATTACGGAAAACTGTGGGAAGAAAACTACTCTCCGACAACCAAATGCATACAGTTGTGAAAGAAGTTGAGTCTGTTGTGAATGCTCGACCTCTAGTGTATAGGGGTGATGATATTGATTCAACTATAACAATAACGCCTAGTCACTTCTTGTGTTTAAATCCCAAAATCGGAATTCCAGAGACAGTTCATGGCGATGATGACCCAGATTACACTCCGTACGAAAGTTCTGAAAGGAATGTGCTTCAAATATGGAAAAAGGGAGAACGCTTGATCAACCAATTCTGGAAAGCATGGCGCGATGACTATTTGTTGAGTGTACGTGAAAGGACACAATACAAACTCAAAAGTGGTAGAATTCAATCACACCAGGAGCCGAATGTGGATGATATCGTTATTGTGAAGGATGAAACACCTCGTGGTTCGAGGAAGCTTGCCAAAATCGTTGAGTTAAATGTAAGCAGAGATGGTCTGGTTTGTGGCGACACAATCACAAACTCTGATCATTTTGAAGATATTTAATAAACGTGCCACATTAAGGTAATGAAATACTGCTTTTAAATAATGATAAAACAAATGTTAATTTCTGTAACCCTTTAGATTAAGTCCCCAGACTTAATATCCATTTAACTGTCCTTTTATCGTTATTCGTACATCTGCTGTTCTTCTATTGTCCTGCCATTATTGTAACTAACGTCGTAACTAACTGGCGACAACGTCATTCGACGTAACGTCATAAAACATCAACGAATGCATAAACAGTACATAAGTAATCTAATACATGGTAGTTAATTTATTCGAGGAGTTCCGCGACACTCCCACCACAAAAAGAAATAAACCATCATAAATGTTCATCAATTGTTTGTTTATACTTGCCATCAGCTATTTTGCATAATGATTTGTGCAGATTTCCTTGTCATTTTCTTTTCTTAATATTTGCCCCTGTCACAGTCTTCAAAACCGCTGTAATATTCGCCGCTTCTGTTGCACTTTGGGTTGTTAAAATATCCGCACTTTTTGCCATACCTCCAGTATGTATCCTTGCTCTTATTTTCAAAATTGAAGCTATCCTTTACACCAGTGCTGACCTTTAAGCTGCAGAAATAATTACTGTCTGTGCTATCGTCGTAGCTGTTGCAATTCTCACCGCATGTGCCATCCTCACATTTGCTGTAGTCCTCACCGCCTGGGTTGTCATGATACCAGTAGCAGTCCTCACCGTTTATGCTTTCCTGACATGCATAGCCGTCCTCAACACGTATGGTGTCTTGATGCATGCAGAAGTCATTATCGCTTTCGCTATTCTGACATTTGCTGCAGTCCTCACCGCCTGTGCTGTTTTCACTGCTGTTGTAGTCTTCACCACATGAACTGTCATGACGACTGTTACAGACATCAACGCCTGTGCTGTCATGATTCATGTTGCAGTCTTCACCGCCTGTGTCATCAAGTCCCCTGTTGCAGCTCTCACCGCCTGTGCTGTCATGATTACTGTTGCAGTATTCACCACCATTGCTGTCATGATGCCTGTTGCAGTCCTCACCGCCTGTGCTGTCATGATTCCTGTTGCAGTCTTCACAGCCTGTGTTGTCATGACGCCTGTTGCAGCCCTCACCGCCTGTGCTGTCATGACGTATGTTGCAGTCCTCACCGCCTGTGTTGTCATGTCGCCTGTTGCAGTCCTCACCGCCTGTGCTGTCATGATTTCTGTTGCAGTATTCACCGCCTGTGCTGTCATTACACCTGTTGCAGTCCTCACCGCCTGTGCTGTCATGACGTATGTTGCAGTCCTCACCGCCTGTGCTGTCATGATAACTGTTGCAGTATTCACCGCCTGTGCTGTCATGACGCCTGTTGCAGTCCTCACCGCCTGTACTGTCATGACGCCTGTTGCAGTCCTCACCGCCTGTGCTGTCATGACGTATGTTGCAGTCCTCACCGCCTGTGTTGTCATGACGCCTGTTGCAGTCCTCACCGCCTGTGTTGTCATGACGCCTGTTGCAGTCCTCACCGCCTGTGCTGTCATGACGCCTGTTGCAGTCGTCACCGCCTGATATACTTGGTTTATCCGATTTTAGCTGTTGCTTTTGGAGCTGTTTTTGGCCTGTCAGAACCTGCTGCATTTGCACTGTCAATTGTATCATCTGGTTAAATTTACACTCTGTGAAAGTCCTCGATTTAAAGTTCCCTTGAGGTGACATTTGATCTTGAAGCGTCTGTTGAATATCCTCCAGCTCATACCTACTGTCTATCACTTCTGCGATGTATGACCAGTCCTCAGTAATAAGCTGTTCAACTTCCTGTGCTCCATCATGACCATCTATCACCACTGACAACCTTTCATCCGTCTGTTCCAACTTTTCGATGATTTCATTTAACCTATTGATGCAATTACTTAAACGTTTAGAGACAATTTTAATCTCATACTGTTCTAGAGTAGCTTCTTCAACCAGGCTCCTTCCCTTTTCTAGTTCCTTCTCCAACAAGTCTCTGTACTTTGTTCTGCTTCCTTTCAAGAATAAGATTGACATATTTAAATTCTATTACTAATAATCATTTCACTGGTTCGTATCCGGTTCGCGGGACCAATTAATGTGGCGACACAATCACAAACTCTGATCATTTTGAAGATATTTAATAAACGTGCCACATTAAGGTAATGAAATACTGCTTTTAAATAATGATAAAACAAATGTTAATTTCTGTAGCCCTTTAGATTAAGTCCCCAGACTTAATATCCATTTAACTGTCCTTTTATCGTTATTCGTACATCTCCTGTTCTTCTATTGTCCTGCCATTATTGTAACTAACGTCGTAACTAACTGGCGACAAGGTCATTCGACGTAACGTCATAAAACATCAACGAATGCATAAACAGTACATAAGTAATCTAATACATGGAAGTTAATTTATTCGAGGAGTTCCGCGACATGGTTCGATCAGCAGTGGTAAAGCTTGGATCTGGACGAAACCTAGTTCGTCCACTGTGTTTACTCTACCCCTTTGAGTGTTCGGATAACAGTTCTGAAACCCTTTCTACTGAACAAAATGACATTACGAATGACACTGTCGAAGTTCGTAAATCGACGAGGAGAGCAGCAGACATTGCCAGAGGGAAGATTCGAAAGTGTCTTGACGAAGTATAAAAGACGATATGTAACATTATTAAAAGATTACGATAATTATTTGTGAATGACTAACAGTTATTTGATTGATGCAATTGGGAACAGGATTTCTAGTAAAGGTCACAGTCTTGAACTATACTACAAATCTTGTTAAATTTCATCTCATTATTTTAAACATGCATTTAATTGTCCAAGATTTATTACTCTAAATGTTGAGATTCCTTCTCATACCTTTGGGCTGGAGTGTCGTGAATACGAACTTTTGATTATATCCATTTGACCATAACGATGCATATATTTGCTGTATTATGTATATTTGCTCCGTTATCGATCAAAACTTATATGTCACATTGATAAACATTTGCTTATGTAATATGTACTTTAAAGCTTTGCTCCGCTGATGCTCAGTTTAGGCGGGAAAATTGTCTTATATGTCTTTGCTCCTTCAGTGCTCCGCTCACGCATTTCACGTGCTTTGTGTGCATACTCAGTTTAAGCGGGAATCTTGAACTTAGTATAAATACCGCTGCATGTGCCTTTTGAGTTGAACTGTAGAGCTAAAAGCGAATGCGAAAGGAGTTGCTAAAATAAAAGGATTGAGTCGATGAAAGTGTAAAAAAAGGAAAGCTTTAAAGTGTTAAATTAAAGTTTGTTGGATAAATGTGAAAGCTGTGTTTTGTGCATAAAATAAAATTGTGAAAACTGGAATTAGTTGTCATTCCAAAATTTCCGATGTGGCAGAAAGTGACGAAAGTTGGGATCACTGCTACACTATATAACACATAGGGACATTTCTCATCAAAGTTTTCTCAGAAACTACTTGGTTTAGGATTATGAACAATTTTGTTTTATCTCTGAAAGTGTTACAACCTCTGATGGCTACCGCCAGGGGTATGTGGGCTTTGCTTACTTCTTGCTATATTTAATCATATTGTGTTGTCTATACATTTAACCAATCTATTTTACCTGCAATTTTGCTTGCATCATTCTATAGATTGTATACATCTGTGTTTTAAACTTTTGTGGTGTTTTCATTATTCTAACGAGCAAACCCTGCTCCATTTTAGAAAGCCTTAACAAAAAGAAAGAAAGAGGGCAAAGATCAGGAATCGATACAATCGAGCACCACGCTGACTCAGGATACCAATGGGAAAAAGACCACTTCACAATTAGACATCACAAACGAGAGTCAAGATGTGAGCCCTTTCCCAGCAGGTGACCAAAAGGCATCACAAAACAAGACAGAAATAACATAAATGATCCACAAAAGAAGCACAGTCTTGGAACAGTCAGTAAAAGTATATTTCTGGAGGGGATAAAATCGTTTCATAGCGCGCCAACCTCACCCTTAGTACAGATGTGGATCAAAACACATAGACGTTTGGTTTGCATGAAAGACCCATAACTTATCAGAACAAAAGAAATCCAACAGATAAGCCCCGGTGGGCCTGACAACAGCTAAAGCATCAGGCCACTACCATCTCATCAATAGATGTCTTTAAATCGGAACATAGATTCTAAAGTCCGACCCTACAGCTTGCAACTAATGAGGAAAGCAAAGTTGCCAACCGTGATTGGGTTGACCACCAAGCATGCAGTCTCTTGCAATACATTAATGCTATAGCCAATCTTTTTATAATGGGAAATTATTTTCAATAACTGTGCTGAAAAATTATAAGAGCCAACAATCTTCTTCAATCTATACACCAAGTCACCATAGGATTCAGGTTCTGGAAGTCCTTGGGGGAAATGAGATTAAAGTCCAACTTGGAATTTAGATATCAAATCATAGTATCGTCTATAAAATTTAGAAAAGGTTTTGGGAAGTTTTTGATACAGATAGCCTAGTTTAAAATGTTTCTGAGTGAACAGTTTATTGTGATTGTTAAAGTCAGCAACATGGCTAGATGCTCTAGGAAAACGAATGAGTTGAGAGATATAGACTCCATAGGATGTAGAGCGTGGAACATCGCCATTAAAAATGGGAAATTGACAACTTCAAAATAAAAGTTGTCACGTTTGTCATAAATTTTGGTAGAAACAATAGTATTAGAAATTGACAAATGCAAGTCTAAAAACACGGCTTTGGTATCAGGGGTAGTAGCTTTATTAAGATGAAGCTCTAAAGGGTATATTTAACGTACCATATTGTCAAAATAATTATTCCTTATGTTTAAAATATCGTCCAAATATCTGGATGTAATGTTAAAGCTGCATAGTCTGTAACTTTTGATCTTCTAATTTTAAAATTAACGTTTTTATTTTTCAAGAACACAGTAAAAATACACAAATTCAGGTAAAACTTTAACCATTTTCGTCAATCTTAACAAGTTATCGCTATCAAAACAACTGCATTTATGTTAAAATTCAACGGTCTAGAATTATTGGAGGGACGTAAATAATTACCAACAAGAGAAAAATACACCTATTTGATAAGATAATTCACTTTTACATGCAGTTTTCAGCTGTACTGAACATTTTTATTGTGAAAACATAGCTTAATTCTACTTTTACAAATGATTTAAAAAGAAAATATTTTTTTTGAAAAATGTTCATAGTTACAGAGTATGCAGCTTTTAACGCATCAATAATATCAGCTTGCTTATCATCAGAAAGAGACATCATAAAGTCCCTCTCACAACAAAACAGGAACAAATCAGCAAGGTAAGGAGAGCCTTCTCTAGTGAAGGTTCTTTCAATAAGATCAATAAGTTTATCTTCGATTAAATTATACGGTAAAGTAATGTAAAGAGTAGAAAAATAATCAGTATACAAACTGGTTGCATTGAATTCTCTAGCTTTACGTTTATCTAAAATTTCACCAGAATTTTTAAAAGGCCAAAATAGATTTTTACCAGATCTCTCATATACTTTTTCACAGTACTTGATAGCATGTTTTTAACAGGTGTAGGACATTAGGTTAACAATTTAGAAAATTCTGTTGTCGTACAAGAACTATAATTAGCATTAAATCTTGCTTAATAGTTTTTTATGGAGTTTAGGTAGCCAGTACAACGTAGGAATTCGTCTTGGATTTCCTTAGCTTTGACACAAAAATGAAGGGTTGTATGACAACCATGCCCATCGACAACCACCCTCTCACTCTAAGAAGGCTGCAGTTTGTAGGCATTAATGTCAACAAGCTCACGCCTAGGAGTATTAATATAATACAATCGTCAAACAAATACAACATTGTTTGCAGCTAAAAACATAATTCATATGAAAATCCTGGATACAACGTTTAAGATGACGAAAAGAAAGTAAAATGACATACGAGTATCAGTAATTTTAAAAATATTAATTTCCTTTCCTTCAAGGCATCAGGTTCAACATTTTTTCGTTTACATCAACAATTACTGAAAGTAAGAAAGAGGGCAAAGATCAAGAATAGATACAATCAAGCACCTTACCTGACCCAGGATACAAACGGGAAAGTGACAACACCACAATTAGACATCACAAACGAGAGCCAAGAGGTCAGCCCTTTCCCAGCAGGTGACCACAAGACATCAACAAACAGACTTGCATGAAAGCACAACAAAACAAGACAGAAATAACATAAATGATCCTCAAAGGAAGCACGGCCTTGGATGGTCAGTAAAAATATCTTACTAAAGGGCTTAAACCGGTTTAACGGCGCACTGACCTCACCCTTAGTTCAGATGTGGATCAAGACACATAGATGTTTGGTTTGCATGAAGGACCACTATCTTATCAAGACATCATCTCCTAGAGCATATAAATACAGATATAAAAAGGAGATAAAGCAAAGATAAGGACTCAACAGTAAATAAAACTGAATACAGGAGCAAAAGAAATCAGCAACATGGCTAGATGCTCTAGTAAAACGAATGAGTTGAGAGATATAGACTCCATAGGATGTAGAACGAGGAACATCACCATCTAAAATGGAAAATTGACAATTTCGAAATAAAAGTCGTCACGTTCATCATAAATTTTGGTAGAAACAATATAATTCGAAATTGACAAATGCATATCTAAAATCGCGGTTTCGGTATCAGAGATATTAGCTTTGTTAAATTGGAGCTCTGAAGGGTAAATCTGAATTACCTTTATGTCAAAATAAAACATTATTAATGTTTAAAATATTGTCCAAATATCTGGATGTATTGTTAAAAGCATCAATAATATCAGCCTGCTTACCACCAGAAAGAGACATCAAAAAGTCCCTCTCATAACAAAACATTCTTGCACATTGGCTAAGGATATCTGAGATTTTACCATGGGATAGATAATCTTATCTTACCAAGGCTATCTTACCCAGGCTGTCACGTGAGGGCTACATACATTGGTTTTATTGGAACTCACGCACATGGTCGTCAAGTGACTTTATTGTTATGTTTAAGTGACGTCATCATGTACAATTGCATCTTGGCGTATTCAGGGACTTCTCGAAGCTTATTACAAATAAAAAAAAACAGTGGTGAGCAAGAAAAATAATATATAATTCCGTCCCTCGGGATCACCGTTTGTCATTACTCTGCAAGCCTCGTGATGCCAAACGGTGATCCTCGGGACAGATTTTTCTATCCTACCCTCACACTCATGATCGATTCTTATATTCCCAAAGCAAGCTATTGGGACCAATCAGTGTCCATTGTTGATAACTGTCTTTAAATGACAATTCCTCTTTAACCACCAAGTCAGTTTTAATCAAAGTAAGTAAGGATGCAAATTTTAAATTTTGTAGAAAAAAAAATACTTAGAACAAGCAATCATAACTAGAATTAAATTTTGGTGGAGAATGATATCAAACTTAATGCTCAGACTGATATCTTCACTTAATTGGTTTGTTTGATTTGATTATTTACGTCCCATTAACAATCTTTCAGTTATATAGTTATATATTCCTTTGTTGGCCCAGAACTAAGCTAGTATCAATGTGTCTGCTTAAGGACACACCGCAATGACGCCGATGAGGCTCGAGCCCTCGGTCTTTAGCCCACGGTCTCGAGTCCAGTACTCTACCACAGAGCCACTGCACGACCTTTCTTCACTTTAGGGAACAAGCCTTGAATTGAGAAAAAATCCAACCTCAGGAACCTGAAATCCGCTAATTTACCAGTGCCATTAATTACTTTGTTCCTCATATGATACAGGTTAATAGGGGCAGATCCAAGATTCTGGAAATGGGGTTCATATGTATAAAGGTGTGGGGGTTCGCTTTGTTGATTTTACCCATTTTTTTCTTAAATATCCCATGAAAATGAAATAATTTGGTCTCACTGAGACCAAATTATTTTATTTTCATAGGATATTTTTAAAAAAAAGTGGCGGGTAGGGGGGTAAAGCGAACCCCCTGAACCCCCTGGTTAAAACAGATTAAAACTTAAAAAGGAGTAGTGTACATAAAATTATTTAACGAACATAAAGTTATGTGCTATTTAGCATGTCAAGGATTACATTTTGTAGCTGAAAAGGTCATTCGATGAGACAAAATGTATTTAGAAATTCATCAACTTTAATGAAAGTTTTTGTCGAGCGATGATATTGATAAGATTATAGTTTTACTCTCTACCAAATCTTAAGTCCGTATTGTTGCCAAGACCTGCTTTCTTTTCATACGGAATAGAAATAATCTTTTATATATAACACTTTAACAATATATTAGCTTTTTATCTGTATATTTTAACGATTTTTATGTACATTATGTTTACTGAACACTGAGCCGTTGCTACTATTTTGTTCAGAGTAGGTCTGACCTTATGTAAATGCGGACATTTTCAAACATTTTTATAGGTGTATTTAAGTGACATATATGGATGCTCGCTTTTGGTCTATTCTATTTTTTAATTCCCAATGTTACTTTAAGTATTTAAGCTGCCAGTGTACCATAGAGTACAATAGATAGGCAAATAATCGCAACGATTCATATTTTAAGCTAATGAATGTAAATAACGTACTGTACTGTGATAGTCTGTGAATGGCTTTGTAATATTGATGAACCTTCATATGAATATCTGCCATTACGCAGTTACGCATGTTTGTATTAAAATCACCTAATGTTGAAATAGTGTTTTTAAAGCAAAATGGGACTACTCTTAAAGGAAAGAATTCGCTCCCCCCGGGAGCAAATTCTTTCTATTTACAGATGTCCCCTTGTTGCAAACGGGCACAATTGGCGGGACTCGCCTCTCGTCTTAGTTATCTTCCATGGGCGTGCGTACCTATTTCAGCGGTCTTGCTACGCCCTTGACAGTAATATGTACTTAACCCATATAAGCCTAGCGTCTTTTTTGTGGAACATTCACGAATAGTGCACACCCAGATCAGACGCCGCAGAACGGTGAAAAATACCACCCAACAACCCTTAAAAAGAAAATAGACTGGTCCAATTGATAAGAATGTGAAATTCAATTCGACTAAATGTTGTACAAAATGTTGACTCAAATAACGAATTTATCTATCTATCTCATCTGGTGTTATTTTTAATAAATGGTGCGTAAAACATTGATGCTCTTGCAGCATAGGTTATGGAGCGTATATTACAATTATAAAGGAATAAAGTGGGATCTTATAATATATGAGCTATAACCTACTTTTAGTTTTCTCCCTTTTCTGGCTGCTCCTTTGGAAGTGGTCATATTGACCACTTAACAAATTTTCTTAATAATTTTACTTAAAGCTGCATAGTCTGTAACTTTTGATCTTTTCATTTTAGAAATAATGTTTCTATTTTTCAAGAACACAGTAAAAATACTAAAATTCAGGTATACATTTTACCTTTTTCGTAATAATAAACAAATTATTAGTGCCACAACAACAGCATTTATGTTAAAAATTACCTGTCTAGAATTATTGGAGGGACGCAAAAAAATTACAAACAAGAGAAAAGTACCTGTTTTTATAAGATCATTCACTTTTCCATGCAGTTTTCAGCTGTAGAAATGAGATTTATTGTGACAACATAACTTAATTCTACTTTAACAAATGATTTAAAAAGAATTTTTTTTTCGAAAAATGTTCATAGTTACAGACTATGCAGCTTTAATAGATATTGCAAATATTGACAAAATATGTGATTAAGTTGGCCAAATATTTTTTTTCTGTGCAAACTGTGCTTCACATCCAATCAGTTTGCACAGGATGTGACGAAGAATACATAGGAGAGACAGGGGATAGTCTTCGTCACAGAATGACTGTGCACAGACAACAAATTAGAAATTCAAATTTTAGAATCCTACATGTTAGCAACCATATAGCTACTTGTGCAAGAAATTGTGAGACTCCATTCAAGCTATTTCCTTTATATAAAATGAAGGAAGCGGACACAACGATACGCAAGATGAAAGAGTCATATTTTATTGACTTGTTTAAACCTAAACTAAATCGAATGTTTTAAATATGAACTTAGGGTTTTTTATGCATATATTGTGGTTCATTTACGTACGTTACGGTACGTTACGTTGCATTAAGACGTCGTTACTATGACGCTGACGCCATTTTTATTACATTTTCCTGAAGATCTATGTAGTAGTGAAACCGGTTGAATTAAAATGATGTAATTTACGGCTTATTCTCACTTATACTTTTTCTCTCTCTCTCTCTCTCTCTCTCTCTCTCTCTCTCTCTCTCTCTCTCTCTCTATATATATATATATATATATATATATATATATATATATATATATATATATATATATATATATATATATATATATATATATATATATATATGGATTTCTCTTGTTGTTGTTGTTTTTTTCAAATCAAAAGGGTAGATATTGGGAAAAGTATTTTAACACATTCATGGAACCATATCTCATTCAGACTGGCTAAGGCTCTTTAAGCGTTTTTGGTCACTCTGAGTGCAACATAACTCCAACTGAAAGCTCTTGTGCATCTCAATATGTACAGCTATGTCGGTTTACAATGAAAGGCATAGAAATTGGAAATTGGTGTTCTTTGCACATACATGCAACCATATCCCTACCAGAAAGGCTAAGCTCTTTGGAGTTGTGACTACTCTGAGTACAATATGACTCCTACTGTTGAAAGCTCTTCTACTTCTCAATGTATACGGTTTACAAAGAAAGTGGCATATGTTGGAAAAAAGGTTTCCTTAACACACTCATGAAAACATATCCCACTCAGAATGGCTACGGCTCTATAGCGTTTTGGCCACTCTGAGGGCAATATAACTCCAACTGAAAGTTCTTGTACATCTCAATATATACAGTTATTTTGTTTTACAAAGAAAGGAGTAGAAATTGGAATTTGGTGTTCTTTGCACATTCATGCAACCATATCCCACTCAGACTGGCTAAGGCTCTTTGGAGTTTTGGCCACGCTAAATGCAATATGACTCCAACTAATGAAAGCCTTGCAACTCTCAATATATATGGTATTCTGTTTATCAATGAAAAGGGTAGCTATTGGAAAAAAAGTGTTTTTAACACATTCACTCAGACTGGCTACGGCTCTTTAGCGTTTTTGGCCAATCTGAGTGCAATATGACTCCAACTGCCAGAGTCTGTGAAATATGTGCCAATTCATATATGCATCTAAGTAATAGTACACAGTCGACATTATTATATTGTAAAATAGAAAAAATACACCTATAGTCCGTCTAGATAAGAGACGTTGGGCGGTTCTTAGCTAAGTTCAACCCCTGGACAAATACATTTGGATTTCGGTTAGTCAGGTTGCATTGTTTGCGTATTCAACCATCTGTAAAACTCTCCACATCTAAATTGTATACCTGAAGTCTTATGGTTGCCATATCGTGAAAAATAAGCGTTTCGAATTATTGAAGATGAATCTGATCAGTGCAGATATACGTACGCTAAGCTGTTGTTTGAAATATGTGCGTACATGTAACTTAAACACGCACATGTATCTTAAACTATACAATCAAAACATCAATCTTCGACAATGAAATCTACAGTCACACAAGATTTTATTGTTTTATAAAAGATCTGTGTACCCTTTCCCTGTGGCCCAGATATTAAACCCTTATCATGTTGAATTTTATTTTGTGTTGTGTGTGTATGTAGAGAAGGGGGCTATTTTTATGTTGTTGTTTTTGTAATGCTATTTTTCGAATGCAGAGCTAAACACCAAATCATTTTCTCGCCAAACAAATAGAATTTGGAAGAGTATTTTCATCGATAACATATATAACGCGAATATTTTCCAAGTAGCATGCTAAAGATAAACCTGTGTACCAGTAGACGCACACAGCTGCAGCAAAGTCTACAGATGAGTGTCTCTTGTGTTATTTTGAGTTGATTTTGTTTGTTTGCATTGATGTTTTGCGTCGCTGCCAACATTTTTGAAGTCATGACGCGACGTTTCCCTGTCCACCTAGGTTGAACCAGTACTTAGCAGAGAATAAAGTGTCTTGTTTAGGACATTACAATATGCTTCCAGTGAACCTTCTCGAAATAGCAATCCTTTAATCACAGGTCTAACACACTACTGTGTTTCCAGAGTCGAAGTGACCCCCGTTTTCTTTTATTTAACAACTTTATTCCTTACTAATACGATCGCCGTTTAGCATGTGGATGTAAATGCACAAAGCGTAACTAAATTTTATTTTTGGGAGCAGTCCTTATTTTAAACTAAGGTCCAAATGCCATGCAATTCAGAAAATATAAGTCCTTTTCCTTGAGATATATACCCATTTGCACCTCAATATTAGTTATCATAAGCTAAATGAACGAGTTTCCACTACTGGTCGGTAGTTCATTTATATATCGATAAGGTATATTTGGGGAATAATTCAAAGTGGACGAACAAAAACGCGCAGAGATTCCATCTTATCCCTGCCTATATAAAAGATCACACTTCAGTGAGAAAAATAATCCAAATACGCGGTCTATATCTAAATTCATTTCTTAAATTTCTTTTTAAATTGAAATAACCATTAAGGAATAAACGGCATAAATTGGGGGTCACGTTTAGCCTGGAAACACAATAGCACTGAACAACTGTGGACCTCGATGATTCTAGTTGATACTTTACATCCCAGTCAAGAAATTTTCAGTCATGTCAGGATGTTTCCTGTATTGAACCAGTACTAAATAGGGCATAACATCTCTTGCACAAGGAAACAACATTGTGCCTCCAGAGAAACTCAAACCAACGACCCCTTTATCTCATGTGGATCACACTACCACTGGTTGGCTCTACAGGTATTATACAGCTAATCTGTCACTGTATCGCCACGTGGTATGCGATGTCCCTGTCTCATGTAAAGCTTACGGAGATAAGAACCAGTTGTGGGTGTGGCTAGACAGTGGCACAAAAGCTGATTAATAACTACTGTTTTTGAAGGCGTCATTCATGCCAGCCTGTTTGTTGGGTTAGTTCAATAATGTGTAATCACTAAACCTATATTACATAAACGCCGTTTATATCCGTATATCATGTATAAAACATTTCGACCTCCCAACCAGTGTATGCAGCTTTGCGATTTAGAGAGTTTCTTGAGACATGGCTACATGCAATCAAATCTTCATTACGCTGTGCAACCTGACTGTATATGTTTATACATGTAGCAGCAACAACCGTTCTAACACGGACTAGTCTGCCTTGCCGATCTTGACTATAATCCACATACGTATTACACTCGAGTTTTATGTTTTTCACATTGATTTTCGGCGATAACTTTTTTATTATTGATTTTTGTAAACTATGTTTGCGATGAAAAATTAACGCCAACTTCACCAAGCGGTTCCAACATCATAGATGCTTCAATTTACTCTGCGCATAGATGCACTATTTGAGCAAATTAAGCAAAGCGCAAATAAACTAAGTCAAATGTGTCAGTCAAAAAGTTGAATCGCACCATCCGGATTCAATAAGAAAGACAACGGATGGCCTGTTCAAAATTTATTGGAAATCGCGCCTGATTCGCCCGTGCGTTAAGCTAGTTGGGTCCGTTTAGGAGCATGGGCATAAGAAAAAATGATGGCGTGTCATGCGATATCACACCTTCTGTACCTTCAATTTAATTGACCATGCTCATAGTAGATTCTGAACATGCATAGTCATTCTGAGTCTACACACTGCAGGATATGCCGCATGTATAAACAACCGTTGAATAACTTAATATACACCCCTTGTGATTATTCTTTTGAGACGAACCCTTTTTGTCACGCCTCTACGAAATTTACCTGTCAATAAAAGACTTAAAAAAATTGGCTGAGTTCAATTTATTGCAAAATCTTCATCTATGTACTCAAAAATCTGTTTGTGTTACAAACTTCTGACCTCTTGTAGAAATTGGCGCTAATTTTTCATCGCAAAAGCAGTTTGCTAAAATTATGAATAAAAAAAAAAGTTATCGCCGAAATTCAATGTGAAAATCATAAAGATCGAGCTAAGGAGGCACTGGCTAGCGACCATAGTATATACCAATGCGTGTGTAAACAAGTAAGACTTAGGTTTTCTGTTTAGATTTGCTTGCGAACGTTTACCAGGCATACTAACCGTATAAAGCTGGTCGCCTTTGTCGTCTGCGGCTCAGTTGTTTTGCACGATAAACGCGTACCTGTGCTGTTTTACCCAATTTACTGTAGACCAGTCTAAATTGACAGTGAATGGCAGTGTTATTTCTGACACGCCCAACGTCCGTTACCTGGTCGCACTATACCTAACTTATGATCCTGTCGAAACAGATTAAAGGGATGTCTCAACGCAAACGCACTAAATGCACTTTCCCGTGTTGTGGCTCAGATTTAAATACTTTTCACTCCTGTTACAATTCACAATGAATCTATTTGGCTTTAATCCGTATAAAACATGTATTTTTTTAAGAACGTTTTCCAAATTAGGAAATATAACACGAAGCATCACTAAACATGTGTGACACGAGAACACTGTTCTGTACAATACAGTGCCCTTAGTGTGCACTGAAGCGTGAAATATAAATATTACCATTTATACAAGCTTATTTTGACGGTTATAGGACACACGTACATTTTTGAGCCACGCCATGAGAAATTGTAATTGTACTGCAAATTAGTTTTCTCACTATTTTTTGGAAGGTTACAGTTTTTTTAGGAAATATAAGTAGCAATAAGCTTTTATCCATAAACGAGAATAAATATGACTAAAAATCAAATTTCACAAATACTTGATGCGGGCAAGGCTATGAATTTATGCGTTTTACTGCAGGGAGGATCAGCGGGTACAAAGACGGGCCTGTGCTTTAGCGCAGATTCGCTGGAACAATCTCTGACTGAATGAACTACTTGGGGGGACAACCTTGGTTTGGGAAAAGACGACTGAAAGAAAAGTCCCACACGGAGGATAGGCTTTATTTCTATGCAGTCATGGTCATTTTCCCATAGGTTCTGCACATATCAACATATTCTAACAGGGTACAAATACGTTAGCCGGAAAATGATATTTCTTCTGGTAAGGATACTTTCTGTTCTCTCATTTCTTCTTTCCTGCTTTACTTATAACTTTTCTATATCCGCATATTTACAACCAAACATGACTTATATCACTGGAGTAAGCCAAACGGCTGAGTACGAAGAGATGGTAAGAGGTAAGATAAACCATGTATACACGTAGGGCCCATGTGGCGGTGAAGTTTGGAATTGGAATACCTGTAAGTATTCATGTCTGACGATATATTTATATTTTCGCAGAATTGTCAGGGGCTGGCAAACATGCAGCAGCGAAGAGATCTTTTCCATTTTGCTAAGTCCAAACAATTATAATATTATATGTTTGCAAGATATACATCTTAAAAAAGAAACTGGAACCGTATGTAAAATCTGATTGGGGATATCAAGTCTATATGAGTCTATTTCGAAGTAATCGAAGGGGGTTATGATTCTTTTAAATAATAATTTTGATCAACAAGTTGAAAGTATAACAACGGACCCAAATGGAAATTATATCATTCTTAACATGACAATAAAGGTAAAAAAGTTACTTTAGAAAATATATACGGAACAAATAAAAACAACCCACTATTTTATAGAAATCTGAAAGTAAAATACTCCGAATTTGATAATTAAATTTTAATTATTTGTGGTGTAAAAAAATCCTGAAATTGACTATTACAACTATTTGCATAATAATAACCCTCGTGCCAGAAAGGTAGTATTAGATATACCATGGTTTTACAGTCAAGTTTTTCAAGTTTTGTTTGGTTGATATTAGGAAATTTATTTTACGATCAATTAATTATGGTTATAAAAATGGGTCTTTAAGCATTACACAGAAGCATGCGTTAATTGCATGCTTACCATAACCGAATAAACCAAGGTTAAGTTTTAGGAATTGGCGTCCAATATCACTTTTGAATGTAGTATATAAACTAGCATCCACAGTAATATCAAACAGAATTAAGCAGACATTACAAGATTTAATTCATGAGAATCAAAAAGGATTTATAGCAGGGCGATTTATATGTGAAAATATAAGATTGATCTATAACGTTTTATTTGAAACAAAACAGCAAAACATACCAGGTCTTATTCTTTCTATCGATTTTGAAAAATCATTTGACATAGTTTCGTGGAAATTTATATCAAAAACATAAGATTATTTTATTTTTGGCGAATCAATTAAAAATGGATACGTATTTTTCAGAACTGAGCAGAAACAAGTATTTTGCAGAATGGGTTCATGTTCGAATTCTTCCTTCTAGAACGGGACTGCAGACAAGGTGATCCATTGTCACCACATGTTTATATTCTTTGATGTGCAGAAGTCTTTGGACAGATGTTAAGAAAAATATCAATATTAAGAGAATAGTCATAAATAATAAAAAAAAAATGAAAATAAGTCAATATGCAGATGACACACAAATACTTCTAGATGGTACAGAATAATCATTGAGAGAAAGCCTTCAAATATTGTCAAAATTCTACTACTTATTAGGATCAAAATAAATGAAGAAAAAACCAGAGCGATATGGATAGGTGCAAAAAGTATTTCAAATAATAAGTTATGCAACGATTATCAATTAGACTAGACTCAGGGGTCTGTAAAGATACTAGGGGTTACTTTTACAACTAATGTTTATGATATATGGAATTTTAATTCAGTGGAAATTTTAAACAAAGTCAAATCAATGTTAAAGCAATGGTCAAAACGAAAACTTACTCTTTTTGGACGTATAACTATCATAAAGTCACTGGAGCTATCAAAGTTTGTATCATTGTTTCTGTCATTACCGAACCCACACGCAGAGCTTATTAATGAACTAGAAGTGTTTTTATTTTCAATTTTTTATGGAATTCAAATCCTGATTATTTTGTAAATATATAAATACTATATGCTAATATAGAATTATATAAAAAAGAAATGAAACAAACTATTTCTCCACTTTGCCTCATCACCTTAGATGTACTTCTGTTTGGACACAGTTCACTTTCTATGAATACAAAGACATCTATTTTTACTGCTGTGCAGAAATGGAACAAAACTTTTCTAGTGAGTAAGTTATCAGTGCTATAACGAACTTCATTATAGGTATATATCCCCATTTTTGTTGTAAAAATTAATTCTGTTTTCATATGTGCATATTTTCTATATTTTGTTCTTTCTTCAACTCAAACCTAATCCACTAATATCATATGCCTTCTAGAAGCAAATGTAAGCTTCCGTTAGTGGAATAGTTACTTGCAAAATGCATATTTGTTCAACTTTACCATAATTTGCTATTATCGTGTACTATAATAATGTTATTGGTAATCAGGAATGGAATTTTATAAGCATGTTGCTTCCTGTAACTTTAATATCATTAACACATGTTTGATAATGTCAACTGTTTTTGATAACAAAATATGTTTAAATCAACATCTTACTGCTTTTGATGATTTAGCTTTAAGGTGTGGCTTAGTAAAAAAGACCTTGCAATTTGCAATTTCTTTTTCATTGGAATTTTCCTCCCCTGTAGGGTGCCCACCTTCAGGGGCCAAAAAATGGTAAAACATGGCGTTCATCAGGGTATCTCATTCTTGTTTATTGATTGAACTAGGTCCAATCTTTAATTCTATGGCAGCCTCATTGTGATTTACGAGTCGTGAGGGCCACAACTTACAAAAAGCTTTGATGGAGGTTTATGAAAACATATTTACAGGTCTGGGCCCAATACACGTGGGATAGAGATCGCAGTATTTATATGCATTAATTAACTAGCAGACGATTATCTTGTTGAAGTCAACAAATGGTACATGTTCTTTTTACAATGAACATCTGTTTATATACTAGGTCTACGAATTATGGTTTATTTTTGTGCTTAGTGCCCCGCCAACAGTGTCATTGTGTCTGCTTTCGTCCGTCTACCTGTCTGTATGTTTCTGTGTTTCTGTATATGCTAGCATAAAAAAAGACAAGCAGACTGACATAGACATGCAAATGCACACAAAACATGAATGGATGGCATATCTGTAATAGAGACACAGATAGAAGAGACTGACTTGGGTATTATTGTGTCAAATGACTTGAAGCCTTCAAAACAATGTGTTAGCGCAGTTAAGAAAGCCAATATGACATTAGAAATGATTAAACGCCAAATAGTATCAAAGAATAAAAACACCATTGTCAGACTTTACAAAAGCCTTGTGAGACCAAAGTTAGAATATTGTATACAAGCATGGAATCCGTCATTAATCAAAGATATAGAATTACTTGAACAAGTTCAACATAGAGCAATTAAGTTGATTCCTGAAATATACTGAGGGACTTTAAAAACGCACCATTTTACATTCTCTGTCTCTTCCACATGATTAATTTGAGGATGCTTTCTTTATTATTATTTATCATCTTGCAAAATGGACCATGATTTGCAATTATTTCGATTTGCTCATGCTGTTCATTCTGACGTAATATCGACGTAAGTGTTTTTCAACAATTGTCGTCTGGCAAATGTGAATTTGATTCAATTTGAAAACAAACACTTTTAGAGGGTAGCCAGATGTCTTAACAAATGGAAAAACACAAAAGTTTTCAGAAATAATCGTTTTATTACACTCCCACTCGCAGCGTTTCTTTGCTAACGTCAGTCTTAAATTTTCAAACATCAATAACAGACGGGTGACGTCCGCGTATGTCGCGATACTTTTGTCTTTTATGCAACTGATTGGGGAGTATCTGTTGGTAATAAAAAGATTTTGATTATTCCTGACACTTGGGATATAAACTGCCAATTACGTTAAAAATCAATGACGTCATGTAGACGTAATGAACGCTGCCAGGGGCCTAAAACTTCGTGATTTGATTTTGCCTTTCCTTTTGCTTTCAAGAACAAACATCAGTTCGAAAACTTTTTTTCGTTCATAATGGAAGGTATGGGGACTCTGTGACTTTTTGAATTTGAGTTGTCTCAGAATTATCGCGACGTCACGGCAAACATAAGCCACAGCGTTTCGATTTTCTTATTGAATGCAAGCTAAATGACGGAACTTGTCAATTTTATCTTTCACATAATGAAAATATCCAATTTTCGACATAAATTAGCATTTAAGCAGGTGGTGCGTTTTTAAAGTCATTCAGTATAGCTCACTTGCCATATCATGATAGACTTTAGTATATAAATCTTATTGAAATATTCAAAATACCTAAAGGATTAGAAGGCATTCCCTCGGATAGCCTTTTTGAACTAAGTACTTCTGTCAATAAAGGAAATTCTCTCAAGTTAAATAAACCAAGCTCAAGATTGAACATCAGATATAATAATTTCAGTCAACGTATGAACAACGCATGGATTCGACTTCCAGAGCGAGTAATATCATCTACTACTGTGAACGGATTCAAAAACAACCTAGATAGACATTTTCAAGAATTACATGGGGTTTCTATGACTCGGTCGCTTAACCCCTATGCTGCACTTTAGGGTGTGGCCAACAGGTATAACAGATGCATTTTATTTTATATTTCAATTATATCACCGTTGCTGTGCTTACAACTGTCATTGAAGAGTGTTCAGATCAATAAGTATACTCATTCGTGGAATTGCATGAGGGCCTCAAATAACATATTATATGGTGAATTGGGTCGTTTCCCTTCAGATATTTTGATAAAAGCTAGGATGATTGGTTTTTGGAAGAGAGTGATTACTGGTAAACAAGATAGAATTTCCTCTGTGTTATATAGATTAACATTGGAAATGCACAAGAGAAATATGTATCACTCCAAATGGCTATGTTTTATCGAAAAAAATTCTTAACAGTTGTGGATTTTCTCATTATTGGATATCACAGTATGTGCCTGAAAATTGTAATTTGGCTAGAATGGTTAAAGTAAGACTGATAGACCAATTTAAACAAAGCTGGTTTGGGTTAATATATGATTCACCTAAATGTTTGAATTACAGGATTTTTAAGACATCTCATGGCTTTGAGAGTTACTTAAGTTATTTACCCGATGATCTCAGAATTGCACTTAGTAAATTCAGATGTGTTAATCATAAATTACCAATAGAAAGAGGGAGATTTTGGGGGATTGCAATAGATGACAGAGTATGTGATCTTTGTAATTCAGCTAAATTGGGTGATGAATACCATTACATCTTTGAGTGTACCTACTTAAGAACTGAAAGACATACATTTATACCTAAAAATTTCAGAAAAAGGCCTAATGTTCACATGTTTTTGAACTTTTTACATCTTCTGATAAGCAGGTTATTTTTAGGTTAGCAAAATTTTGTAAATTATTTTAGCACTGTTCTCATAATATTATCACAGGTTTAGATAAACAAAAATTTTCAGCGTAAAATTGTATATATTTTCTTACCCATCAGTGTTGACAAGTGTTTTGGTTACTCAAAAGAGCCATCTCATTGAGACGGTTCTTTGGAGTACCCACAACATATTTTGGCACTGTTCTCATAGAGTATTATCACAAGTTTAGATAAACAAAGAATTTCAGCGTAAAATTGTATATGTTTTCTTGCCCATTGGTTTTGGCGTGGTTTTGGGTGCTCTGGGGAACCATCTCATTGAGACTGTTCTTTTGAGTACCCACAATGTATGTTTTGATTGAGAAATAGGAAAATTAAATTTTCGTTACACACTCTTGACTGATGCCCTGATTATAGTTTAGTCAGTTGTTCTTCCTTTCAATATTTTAGTATAAACAATTCTTACCCATAAATTTAGACTTGTGTTTTGGGTTCTCGAGGGAGGCGTCTCATTGGGACGGTTCTTTTGAGCACCCTCAATATAGGTTTGTTTTGAGTGTCCAAAGGAGTCGTCATATTGAGACGTTTCTTTTGGGCACCCAAGACTTATGTTATTAGTGTGATATGGAAGAAAAATTTTAAGTTTTGTGTGTTGGAGGGGGCCGTCTCAGTGAGACGGTTCTGTTGGGAACTTTTTATATCTTCTGATAAGCAGGTTTACATTCTAGTTAATTGACATTCCTTTCAATATTTTAATATAACAATTTGCCTTATTATGTAAAAGCATAAAATCTAATTATGCAGTAAAAACATAGGTCTGGGGTTCGTTTATTTATCTGAAATTGCATTTATTTTCTTAACCATCATTTTAAGCTTGTGTTTAGGGTGTTCAGGGGAGGCGTCTCATTGAGACGTTTCTTTTGGGCACCCTCAAGATAGGTTTGTTCTGGATGCCCAAGGGTGTCGTCTCATTGAGGCGGTTCTTTTGAGTACCCAGGACTTATGTTATTATTGAGAGATGGGAAAAATAATTTTAGATACAAACTTGTGTGTTAGGTGTTAGAGAGAGCAGTCTAATTGAGACGGTTCTGTTGGGAACATTTTACATCTTCTAATAAGCAGGTTATTTTTAGGTTAGAAAAATTGTGAACTTGTTTTGGCACTGTTCTCATAAAATATTACATTGTAGTCAGTTGACCTTCCTCTCAATATTTTATTATAACAATTTGATCTGTTATGTTGAAGCATAAAATCAAATTCCGCAGTAATGACATTGTTCTAGGACAAGGGTTCGTTTATTTATCTGAAATTGCATTCGTTTTCTTACCCATCAGTGTAAACTTGTGTTTTGGGTGTTCGGGGGAGGCGTCTCATTGGGACGGTTCTCTTGAGCACCCCCAATATAGGTTTGTTTTGAGTGTCCAAGGGAGTCGTCTCATTGATGCGGTTCTTTTGGGGACCCAAGACTTATGTTGTATTTGAGAGATGGGAAAAATAAGACATTGAGACGGGTCTGTTGGAAAAATTTTACATCTTCTGATAAGCAGGCTATTTTTAGGTTAGAAAAATTGTGTAAACGCATTTTGGCACTGTTCTCATAGAATATTACATTCTAGCCAGTTGACCTTCCTTTCAATATTTTAATATAAAAACTTGCTTTATTATGTTAAAGTATAAAACCAATTTATGCCGTAATGACATTTGGTCTAGGGTTCGTTTATGTATCTGAAATTGCATTTATTTTCTTACCCATCAATTTAAGCTTGTGTTTTGGGTGTTCGAGGGAGGCGTCTCATTGAGACAGTTCTTTTGAGCACCCTCAATAGTAGCTTTTGAACCATTACGGTATTTGCTTTGGATCTGAAACATTTAAATGCTTACTATATGTTTTACTTTCAACTCATTTCTTTTGCTGTTATATATGTTTTGTTCATTTTATTGTATTTTGTATTCTCATACCCCGGTTAGGGGTCCAGAATAAAATTTTGACTTGACTTGACTTGGCTTCCAAATGAGAAGGACAGTAGTTATAGAAGTAAATTTTCTAATCTTGCATAATTTTCAACATTTGACTAATTTTCTAAAATACCAGTCCTAAATATCAAGCTAAAAAGCTTCTTTCTCTTAACTGTCATTGGATTGACACTTCGGAGATGACCTATAATTTTGAAGTTTCTGTTGCAGCATACATTTTATTCTATCCAGACACACTAAACAACAAAGTTACCATTCAGACTGTGCGAATGCATATGCTACTTCGCGTCTTTGCTTCAATCATGTATTACATAAAATCCGGGTTTCCCATGGCATGACTTTTAGTTTAATTAAACCGACAAAAGCATTATTATATTTAATTTTAAGTGTCAGAGTGGGGGCGGCTAAAAAGTAGGGGGGGGGGGTCATAATTTGGCTTCCCAGCAGGGGGGGGGGGAGGTCATGTTTAAATTGTTCCATTTAAATCATTAAACGTTTTCCTCGCTCGCTTCGCATGCTTGGTTTTAATAAATTAAACAGTTACTCTTATATTCAGTTAGTCAGGCAATTAAATTTCTTAGTTTTTTTATTTTTGCAAGCGCAAACCCAACTAGTAGCCCCAGGGCTGTTTGGTCTCCTTGTAAAATAAATAAAGCATTAAATTAAATTAAAACTTTTTCTGTTTTGGAGATTTTATTGTTACAACTGATATCATACTGCTTTTGGTAGAAAATTGATTGCTTAATCAGGCTTTCAGATATGCTATACTTTTTTCTTGTGTTCCTACATTTCCATACTTTTCTTTGAAAATGTCCTACTATCCATACTATTTCACTCTAAAATGTCATTTACGTGATATAGAAATACAGATTTTTTTTTCTTCGCTCGCTTCGCTCGCTCGATTTTTACAAAATAGCTATTTTTCATTGTGCATACAGCTAAACTTCAATTTGAATTTTTAACCTAAAAAGTCTCTCTGTTTTGCTAGCATAATTGTCACAGCTATTATCCTGTTTTTCGAACAACTAATTGTAATGTTATAGTCTTGTATATAAAATAGTCCTGTTTCAATAGTTTTAGGACTGATTAAGCTCAGATACATATGCAGACCAATAAATCACAATGCCATACTTATGACATACAGGATAATGAAAACACAATATTGAATTTAGAGAAAATGATGTAAAATGGGGGGGGGGGGGGGGTCAGGTTATATTTCTTGTGGTTTCCAGGAGGGGGTCATTGTATCTAAATTTTGTTAGGAGGGGGTTCATCCAAAATATGGGTAATGGATCAAAATCTCAGCCGCATCCCCCCTGACACTTAAATAATGAGCGGTCACTTAGTCTATAAATTATATTTCTTTTTTTCAACTTTTTAAGGTTACGTCGTACCTTATAGCCGCCTACGATGCCGAAAAAAATCGTAGGGAAAAACGTAGACAAATAAATCTTACGACGACCGTGGCAATGTAACCGAGGCATAAGTAAGAATTTCAATGGATTTTTTTTTTCTAAAAATATGTCAATGCCCCCATCGGAAGCATATTCACTTGCATGCTAGTTAATATTTCATGTTCTTTTGTCGTATGCTAACATTTCTTTGTTCAAATAAACTTTTTCAAAACAAATCTTTCAGCAATACAATGTGATTGCCAAGATGAGGCCCGACTTTATTTGGGTGTTTGCCGCAATTATAAGAAGTTACTTGCAAGGATTGAGTTAATTGTAGAAAGCTCGAAAAGGATTTTAACGTTTTAAGGTAAACCGTTTTAACAATGTTTTGCGCTCTGAATATTTACACTGGGTAGACGGAAATCGAAAGCGTTTATACTATCGACGAACGTAGATTAAAGATCGTTAGAAACAGTTTTCGATTGTCATTTGTCACCCGACTGGCGACAAATGACAATCGAAAACTCTGTTTCTATCGATTTGTGATCCGCGTGTGTCTATTGTTAAGGGCGTTTTGGATTGCCGCCTACCCGGTGTAATATTGTTCGATACCATAGAGCGCTACCTATAATTTGCAGTAGAAGACAATTTCAAATTCTGCTGCTTTTTCATTCATAACCAGTAAGGTATGATATTTCATGAGAATCGTCTGCCGGTGGCAGATGATTCTAGTTAAAAATACCATACCTTACTTTTATCGAAAATAAGGAAATTTGTCGTCTGCTGTAGTCGTGATTGGCGCTTGAAGATTTACATGTAAGCCCTTTTAAAAAATCAGTCGATGTTGCTCGCGATAAAATACCTCATACACTATGGGTGGTTCCGAACATCTCGAATGTCATGTAAACAAAGAATCTCTTTTTTCTTCTTTTTTCTGTGACTGTACCATGGCAGTAAACAATACTGAGCCGCGTGGATAAATGTGTGGTTTTATGTCGGGGAGCATCCGAAGGTTTAACCGGCAGTGGTTCTGGTTTAAAACGTCTCAAAAGACGGGGCCACGTCTTAAAGTCGCATCCGACAGGCTGCGCAGCCGGATCAGCACGGTTGCACAATTTAGTCCCTTGTCGATTTTTATGCAATTCTACCCTTTTGAGGCTCATCTCATGCGCGGATCCAGAAAGTTTTGTCAGAGTGGGTCCAACTGTGACAACGTTTTTTTTTTTTTTTTTTTTTTTTTTTTTTAATTTGATGAGGGGAGGAAGGATCCAAATACCACTATTAGCGGGCCATCATCGGCCCGCTAGCGAAACGCGGCGTTTCGCTGGCAGACCGATAATGGCCCACCGTTGAATGCTGACTTGGTAGCTATGTGGTTTTCAGGGGATCCGGACCAGTATTACCAGGAAACCCTATAAATTTGTGATTTTTCAGGGGGGGGGGTCCGGACCCCCTGTCCCCCCCTCTGGATCCGCCCATGCATCTCGTTGAGTCTACAGTACGCAAGGGTCAGCTGCAAATGAATGCCTTTTTTAATGTTTGTTTGACACGCCTTATCAACAATACTACTACATTTTATGGGGGTACACGTAGCAATTGTATACTGATTCTGATACTATTGAGTAATGAAAATAGGAACTTTTGACGAAAAAATGTCTCTTTGAGTTTGGAACCGCATGTCGACCTGGGCCTGTCCAGTCTGATCGGAGATTCTGCAGGAGATACATGTATAAATGCAGGTAAAAGTTGTGAAGTCAATTTCATGGGGACAGTGGAAGCCCGAACCAGACTGTGCAATGCTTGCACAGTCTGATTCGGGTTTCCGCTTTCGCTTATGCTGTGGAGCGCGGTTTCTTCTTCTACATTAGTAACACATATGTTAAGAATTCGGCATTGACCGAATTGTGCGTTTTAAAAAACTCATTTCCAGAAAGAACGAAATGGAGGACAATTATAAATCCACAACGGATCCAGATGCTGCGCGTGCACTCCTAACTGATACTGAAGTCGTGTCAGAAACGAGGAACGTGCAACATGGATTTAGAAGCATAATATTAGAAAGACCTGCTTTTAGAAAAGTAGTTCGGCTTGTGCGAGAAAATCTGCTGCTGCTGACAACACTTTGCGGAGTGATTCTTGGGTTCGGATTAGGGTTCCTGCTGCGCCAATGTAAGCTTACGGACCAGGGACTGATGTGGCTGGGTATGTATTGCAAATTTTCTTATATTCATACAAGCCAGTGCAAGAGATCAACCCTTGTAGTCGAACCGTAACATACATTCCGTTACGTCTTGGTTACATTGTCACATGCGTTTTGGTGGAAAGTAAAACGCTACTATTTTTAGAACCATGCATCTTTTTGTATTTACTGTCGTGCCAACCAAGAGTGACAGTGACGTAATACTTTGTTTACAATTGCTAAGTAAAACACTAACGCCGTAGTGTACACTTCAATTGAGCTAACGCGTGAATCGATGGATCACTTGTGTATTTATCCTATCCTGCGGATAGGATTAATACACAAGTTTTGTTTGTTTGATTTAATTCTTTACGTCCCATCAACAATCTTTCAGTTATAAAGGGACGGGTCTTCCTGGGTTAAACCAGTACTAAGCTAGGATTAATGTTCTTGCTCAAGGACACAACGCAATGACGCCGGTGAGGCTCGAACCCGCGGCCCTTCGGTCTCGAGTCAAGCACTCTACCACTGAGCCACTGCGCTCCCTAATACACAAGTGATCTATCGATTATAAGTCCCTGATAACTTTGTAAACAAATCATGAAGTCACTCTCACTCTTGGCTGGCATGACAGTAAATACCTATCGCAAGGAGATATAGCTAAACAAGGGGATTTCGACTGTGAGGTCAAAATTGGTACTAAGTCTGAGTTATCAGTAGATCTTACAGTTATGCTTTTGGGGTATACCCTTACGTCACTGGCATAACCGACTTGTGGAATCTTTGATACTGTCTGAGAAGTCGCGAGTTTGACCACTGTCACCGTTTTTATTTAACAATTGTTTGAATACAATTCATAATCAATTCCAAATTTTTTCGGCCGCAGAACATCGCTTTTATGACATCAAACAGTCCATATCCTGTTGAACTGAGGCGTCCCGTGACATCTCATTAGGGCTTCATGTCTGCTAATGGTTGTTTAAGCAACGATTTGCATAAATGTTAAAACTGTTGTCGAAACATGGATACGTATGAAAATATTCAAGTAACAAATAAAAAAATAACCAAAAAGAAATGAATGCATTGGAGGGATTCAAACCTACACATAATGAAAAAATAATGGATTTTCTGCTGGTGGCGTCTCTACATGTACGTACGAGCTATTCATGCTGACAACAAGTAATTTTCAAAATAGCTAGACCTGATTTCTGTCTATGCCGCCAAAATGTTTAAGCATATGTTAACATAGCCACTTAAAGCTGCATACTCTGTAACTATGAACATTTTTCGAAAAATTTTCTTTTCTTTTTAAATCATTTGTAAAAGTAGAATTAAGCTATGTTTTGACAATAAAAATGCTCAGTACAGCTGAAAAATGCATGGAAAAGTGAATTATCTTATCAAATAGGTGTATTTTTCTCTTGTTGATAATTATTTGCGTCCCTCCAATAATTCTAGACCGTTGAATTTTAACATAAATGCAGTTGTTTTGATAGTGATAACTTGTTAAGATTTACGAATATGGTAAAATGTTTACCTGAATTTGAGTATTTTTACTGTGTTCTTGAAAAATAAAAACATTATTTTTAAAATTAGAAGATCAAAGGTTACATACTATGCAGCTTTAAGCTTGGGAGAGCTATAGCAAGTAACTTGATCACAGTCTATAAGCGGACAGTCACCAAATCGGAAGGGTCATTTGGCTGTACACCCTAAAATCATTACTTGAACATAAACAAGAACATGTATTACTTGACTTTTCGCTTACTGTAAAGGCGGCAACTTTAATATTCATATCTGGGCGTGGTTCGGATATTTCATCTGCTAAGTTAGGGAAATCAGGATTTATTTATAATGTGGTAAAGAGTTAATAAGCTTTTTTTGCCAAGCAAACGTGCGTGCATTTCATGAAAATCCTAACCGTATACACACTGAACTCACATTTATACTTAAGGAATAAAGAAACGCAACAGACAAAAATACATTTTTTTGCGTGTTTAAATGACGGTTTGGTGAAAACTCTTTTGAAAATTTCTTATTGAGTAATTATAGCATATGATGAAATACCAAAACGCCATTTTAACGCTTAATTTGACGCTACAAGATGAAAACATTATGAAAACGTAAAATGTGACGTTAACGTCAGAATAAAGATCAAGAAACCCCGTCTTTTCCATGTTTGGTTATTTGGCGTCGACTTTACAATGTGCAAATTAACCAAACGTCCAATCATATTCGTAATGCAAATATTGCGCCAAAACACGCTACTTGAATGGAAAGATACACAATGGTAGTGAATAAGCGATAAACGTCACTTAGAGACGTCGGGTTTGGGTTGCTGGTGAATATACGGGATAAAATAAACCCAGAGACATCAGAACATGCTTTCTTGGGAAAAAATGACTTTTCAGATACCGTAGAAATACGCTGGCAAGGTGTTTATATTGACGTTAGCCAAACAAAACACAGCGTAATGCAAGAGAAAACATCTGATTACATGCCGAGAGTGAACACCAAACTTGTTAACTGTAACCTAAACTTTGTCACTGGACCATGTTATCAATAGAAAAACACATAAACAACATGGAAATCAATAAAACGTAGGGTATCGAATTTTGACGTCAGAATTGAGTTATTTTGACGTCTGAAGATCTCAAGTCATAATTTGGAACAAAACGTCCTTGTAGTGAATAAATCTCAAACAGAAAAGAAACTGTACGCGTTTCACGCAGTATTCAGAGTTGACGTTAATGACGTTAAGCCGTTGCAGAATCCTACAGAAACGTCGCCATTTGATCATTTCCTTGATCCACAATCTATGGCAAGACGTTTTAAATCAATAAACCGATGGTTGATTCAAACTTTGCTTTTAATGACCCTGTCTCAACAGTTTACTAAGGGGGTCAGGCTGGTTACGCGCATACCAAAGTGATTATGTAATCGATAATTACGTTGAACCTGCTGTAATTTGACGGACACATACTGCTCCTATGGATACATATCATTTGCACTAAAACTTGCATCATATTGTATGCTTACAATGACTCGAAGTGTTTGTTGCGTTTCTTTATTCCTTAAGTATATTAACCCTAAAAGCGCATATTCACAAAATGTATGTTTTTGTCGTCCACTTAAACATTTGAAGCCTCATAGACAAACAGTGTGGACCCAGATCAGACTGCTCCTGTAGGAGCAGTCTGATCTGGGTCCACAATGTTTGCCTCTATGCCTTTGTTGAATAGACAGCTATCTTGCAGATGCAATTATTTTGCTGGCGTGTAAAGGACTAAATAATGTATTTTGTGTCTATATTGAGGTAATGGCGCTAGATGATACAGTTACTTTTGAATAAAACCCCGCCTCATTTTCAGTTTTCACCTATGTCTAAGGTTGACCAGTTCTAATTACGCATTCATGAGGTGCCGCCTTTACAGAAAGCGAAAAGTCAAGGAATAGTTAGGCGACACGGCCACAAGCAGGTAAGTCCATGTCTTTTTTTTTTTAATTTCGATGCGGTTTTCGGTATCAGGGAGAGAGTTGAAGTTACTTTACCTGTAGCATCGTCAATATGACATATCACCAGCTAGACTGGCTCCAGTCCTTAATACAAATTTTCATCAATGTGTCATGTCATATACTTGTAGCCAGACTAACTCTGATGGCTCTGTTTTAAAACAGAGCCATCAGAGTTAGACTGGCTACAAGTATATGATATGACACATCGATGAAAAATTGTTTTAAGGACTGGAGCCAGTCTAACCACCAGCCAATCTCTGTGTAAAGATCGAATTTTCCTACACAACCACCTGTTTTGTTTGATTTTCTGTCGATCGACACGGACAATTGCGCCTAAAAAGGCCAGAAGTGTGGTGGGCCCAGACCTGTAATTGTTTTTCCATAGACCTCCATTATAGCTTTTAAGTAGGCTGTGGTCCTCACAACTCTTCAAGCACAATGAGGCTGCCATAGAGTTACAGATTGGACCTAGTTCAATCAAAAAACAAGAATCAGATACCCTGGTGACCACCATGTTTTGCCACTTTTTGGCCCCTGAAGGTGGGCACCCTACATGAGAGGAAAATTCTACTGAAAAAAATACCAGAATGCAAGGTCCTTTTTTCTAAGCCACACCAGTAAACTTAATCAACAAAAGCAATGAGATGTTGTTTCAAAAAGTACAGCAAAGATAGACCCGTCTAATAAATACAATATATTTCCCAGTTTTATTATTGACCAATCATGAAACACCTTACAACTGAAAAATATTGTGCTGAGCTTCCACCCACCTTTTAAGCCAATCACTGCCCTTTTTACATTTACAGGTCTGTGACCTGGTATCATTTCTGTTAAAACCAACATATAACCATCGCTAAATCTTTATCCTGTGATGCCCAAAGGCTGAATCTACCGAAACCATTCTTTAACCAAATGTATTGCCTCCTGAATTGTACCCGGTCGTTCTTCCCATTAGACTGTCCGACTAGCGACAACTGTACCTAATCATTAGCGACATATCAAGAAAAAAAAACTGACTACAGTTGTGATTGTATTTACACATACATTTAATGTACATGGCGATAGTTTTCAATATATGCTTGAAAAAGGTAATAAAAATATCGTTTTGGATGCTTTCATTGGGATCATCACTCGGGGAGAAGGAGATCAAGCATTTATTTAGAAAATAGATTCGCTCAACCTAGCCATGAACTGCTTTAGTGGTTCAGCAATTCCCATTTTCCGTCTTTCAGTAGAGTTCCAGCAATCATAAATGCTAAAACCCCAGCCGCCCCCTATATTCCAAACAAAGTATATGAAGGGACTGTAGATTCAATGACGTGTCAGATCAGACATGGTCCAATTAAAATTCCAGTTTTGTGCAACACAATGCCGTGCTCTGATGGTACTTTCCAATAAGTACCAATTTTAGATTCGTTATTAATTTTACTTATGAACACACTATTTTTATATACTGATCAGAACACATCGGATGACAATGTAGACAACATATGTGCCACCTGACGTAAGACTTTGTGATACTTTTAATTTGTATGAAACTACATTGTTATCCATTATTATTTTAGCAATGCCATGCATGCTTGTATATATGTACATATTACTGTTCGTTTATTTCCATGTTTTATATATCAGTTATATGTTCAGAGGGCCATATGGTAGACTGGCCGTCGAGCTAAATATGTCACCCTCTTGAAATATTGTATTGTATAAATAAATCAAAAACAAGACACTCGTCCACTGCATACCTTTTTACATTCGATTGACACATGTTGGGTACCACTTTTAACGGAAAACCCTTGATAAAGACAGTTTACTGTTCGGAAAACAAAATCGTACCCATTTCGTTGTTGGATTGTAATATGAACTCTGACTAGAGACTACATACTTTCATGTACGCCGTTTAGGTATTGTGTAAATTTTGGGCCTCGTCGCGAGAAAACCTGTCTTCGGAGGTTTGCGAACAACACAGGCGCACACCAGCCTGCGCATCCGCGCAGTCTGATCAGCGCCTTAGTTATTCACTGTTTGGAAAGCACCATATCGAAGCTTACTGCAAGCGAAATTTCATCTTTCTAGCTAGTCTCTGTAGCTGATGAGACCGGTTCGAAACTCGCTTTGACGGAAACCCCGAAGACAGGTTTTCTCGCGACGAGGCCCTTATTATGCCTGACAATGATCTTTGTGGCATTCAGGCATTAAGTGTTCTGAGAATATTTTGGTAATCAGCCTGCTGTAACATGTGCTGCAATGATGCTTACAAAGTGCTGTAAAATAAACTGTTTTAGTGGAAAAAAAATTCGATAGGAATTTTACACTCACATGGGGAATATTTGATTTATAGAAAAAAGTGAGTATGACCAGGAAATGCCACAATCACACACTGCAGCACTGTGAGGAAAATACACAAAACACTAACAGCTACATGGCATAAAAAACAATTAAAGTAAAGCAATCAGCTCTCTTCCCTAGCGAGATGATTACACAACTAGAAAGGACACTAAATACTACACAATAAAACAAATGGTCCAAACACAAAAGCCTAATAAATAATTGGAGCAAGAATAACCACTGGATCAACAATATAACAATCTTTCATGAGTGTGAGGGTAGGATAGAAAAATCCGTCCAAAGATCCCCTTTTGGTATCACGAGGCTTGCCGAGTGATGACAAACGGTGATCCCGAGGGGCAGATTTTTCTATCCTACCCTCACATGATAATGGATTCTTTTTCTTGCTCACCACTGTTTTTATTTATTTTAAAATAAGCTTCCAGTAGTCCCTCATTACGCTAGTGACGACGTTACTTGACGTCCTGGGTGAGATAGCATGGGTAAGATCAGATTTTTATATCCCAGGGTAAAATCTCAATTATCCTTATCCGGTATGAAAGAATAACAGATCCACCACCATAGACAGGACAGCAGCGGGAGCCACCGGGGGTAGTGTGTGTGTGTGTGTGTGGGGGGGGGGGGGGGGGTAATTTTGTTTAGTGGTAAAATCTTCGCCCTAGATTCTGCAGTTGTCACAACTCAAATTTCATTTTTTTACCTTGCGTGCAGGTTACCTTGCGTGCAGGCTTTCTAACTTATCCAATGTATCATAGCAAGGAAATAGTAAAATCAACACACACTGTGATGCAACAAAGGAAATGGCTCTCAAATCAAAGACCCCCAGAGCTAAAGAAAACACCTAGTTGAGCTACTGTGTGCTCAGCCAAAGACAACCATCGGGCACTGACTCGTCGATGAAGGTTAAAGGCCAGGGTCATCATTGAGTCTGAGGCCTGGTCCACATTTATGCTATTTTAGAGGAAACCATAGCTGCCCTGTAACGCAATAGGTAGCGAACCATATTGCTTATCCAGCTTTGTTGTTATGTTTGATAAATAAAAAAATGTATTAACAAGGTTTCTGCCCTATAAGGCTTACAAAGAATCATCGGTAATCGTTCAAATAATCGTTCAAATAATCGTCCCTAGTCGTTTGACACCATTTTATCATCGGTGAAAGTTTTCAGGATTGTTCCTGAATTTGGCAGGTTCTAATAGCTTTTATGATTTATTTTCAGTTTATCTAAAGATGATTGACGGTTTAAACTTGAAACTGTTGATATTTATACTGCAAGTGTTAAGATATGAATTAAAAAATTTCAGGATTATGGAAATTTTGAACTATTACCCATGGTTTATGCTTTAGTCGCTATAATCTGACAGTCTAATATGGCGTACGGCCCGGTGCAATTCAGGACGCAATCTACTTGGTAAGGTAAAGTTTCGATAGATTCAGCTTTTGGTCATCACAGGATAAAAATCTAGCAATGTTTTATAATGTTGGTTTTAACAGATTTTACTTTTTCTTTAGCCACAATTGTCTGCGTCGATCGGCAGAAAATAAAGCATAACAGGTGATTTAGCAAAAATATTCGATCTTTACACAGACATAAAGTGCTGATATGTCAAATTGACAATGCTACAGGTGAAGGACCTTCCATTCTCTCCCCGATACGGAAAACCGCATCTAAGTGAAAAAAAAATCGATATGGACTTACCTGCCTGTGGCTGTGTCGCCTAACAACATGTTTACGTGCATCGTACAAGAACCATGAATGTTGACTTCAGTATATTTGGATTTACTGTTAGCCCAATGTTTACTGTCGTCGCCCTGGGCCCTGTCACCTGTTAAACTAACGGTACCGGGAGCCAACTCACGACAGTAAACATTGGGGGCATTATATTCCCTTTATTCACAATAAATAAGCCCATGGTCTGTTTACCGTTACTACTGTTCCACAAATAGTTTATGACAGATCCCAAAATCGATATCATTTTCCCAACAACGATCATGTAAATGTAGTAACACAACATTTTTGACGTCACAGTCGGGATCTCCTTGTTTAATAGTATTAAACAAGGATATTTGGACAGTGAGGTCATAATATGTTTTGGTGCTAAATTTAAGCAGCTATATTATAATGCCTTCAATGTTTACCGTCGTGAGTTGGCTACCGGTACCGTTAGTTTAACAGGTGACAGGGCCCAGGGCGACGACAGTAAACATTGGGCTAACAGTAGTAGATCTTACAGTTAACGAAAGTTATAACGGTTTTGGGACATACTTTACATCACTGTCATAACGACTAGTAGAATAGTAGTGTAGACGCTCTGTAATCCATTTAGCATTTTGGGTAAAAGTGTTAAACATACATTAAATGTAGAAAAATGTATTCTGTTTAAAAAAAAGATGTTTCCATTTTTTACTTACTGTTTTAACTTCTGGTGACATCACAAAGTGGTGTACCCATTTGTTGCTTATTTAGGGCTTAAAATTCAGTACTACGAATTCAAGCTGGCATAAACGTGTACTGTTTAGTCAGTTGTGGTAATACTACTGGCGATAAATTGTATTTGGAGCATAGACACTGACTCAGAATTCTAATGCGGTTACATTAACTCCAAAATTATGTCAGTAAAAGAAAGAAATGGCGTCAGTATCAAAATAAAAAGTCTGTTAAAGTGAAAGCTCAAATGACATTAGATAACAATATGCTAAGAGACCCTCCTTTCCCACTGTTTGGATATTGTATGACTTTCTGAAACTATATTGTATAAAATGCAAAATGACACAGTTTAGCTCTCTGACCTGGAACATCCATGTTAACTGTGTTACTCTATTGGAATTTAAAATCCTATTATGCAAATACAAAGGTACATCAAATTCTTTTTTATCGACTTGCTGATTGCCTTAAACCCCAGGCTCCACTATAAAAGTACTGGCTCCGCCCCTAAAATGTCATGGTGGCAAATTCAAACATTTTTCAATTGCTCCTATAATAATCAGCAGTTATAGCTGAGCCAATGTTCAATTTTTTCAGAAAACAATTATGGAACAACTCAATGACTGCCTTAATCAATTCCAATGTTTATTGCACAGAATTAAACTAGGATTAACTCAAAATAAATAGATATATTTTGAAATTCAGGGGCTAACTGACAGTTAGATTTGAAATTTCACCTTTGACCCATGCATAAACATGCAAACAAGATAAAAATAGAGAAGCACATGGCTTGATTACACACTGACCTGCATGCAGAGCTAATATCAAGCAGAGAAATAGATCAGAAGATTTTAACATTAATCTACAGAATGTTTGGCATTAATTGATATTATGTGACTGCGGTGATGAATAGTGAAAATAGAGAACGAGGAAATTTTCGGCCAGATGTACCTCCTTATTATATAAAACATTAACCCTTCGCCTGCTGCGAAATAATGCATCTGAAAATGGTGTCATCTGGAGTCATCTGCTGCCATGATGTGAATGATTATGCCAATTACTAATTTCAACATACAGACAAACAGTGTGGATCCAGATTAGCCTTCTCCAAGAGGAGCAGTCTGGTCTTGGTCCACACTGATTGTTACATAAACATTTTAAAAGGACCAGCAGACGACATGTAGATGTGATTATTAGCATACAAAGTAAACAATGCATCTCTCATCAGTAAATACGTATGTATCTCCGTGTCCATAAATCCATAAACATAATATTCCATGAATTGCAGATTATTAAGTTTGAATGTATTTTTTTTCTTCGCAATATTAATTATTGGCTCCAATGATAAACAGAAACAATAAACACAATTGAACTAAATGGCGGGAGATGCCTATGGTTTAGGGCACCAAGCTGGAGAGGTCAATACTCTGGAGACAGGTTGCTGAGGGGATTCTATCGTATTCCTAGAACGGCTATAAATACATGCAAATGCAAAATGCTGAAACAACATTTTTCGTATTGTAAATATTATCATTTGATAAGTACGATCTCTGAATTACGAAAATAATTCTTTGATTTAAAATTCAGGCCCCCTTTTGTGCCCTTCTGCAGCAGGTAAATTCTAGAACCATATCAGGGGTCACTCTGTGGTCAAATTCCTAGACAGAAGCTCATAATTACACAATCCTTCATGCTCTGAAAAAGCACAGTAAATAATAATCATGGCTAATAATCAGAACATTTCACAATTAAAAGAAAGTGAAAGGAAGTTGTTTCACAGACAGAAACGCTAGGGAAATGAAACAGAAGAATAAAAAAAATGAGACTGCTTTCTTTTAGTTTTTTAGTTTAGTTTAGAAATAAGAAAAATTAGTTTTTAATTATGCATACTTATATAAAGGTCCGCATTGCATTGACAGCAAAGTTTACCATCTTCAGTTTACATTATAACCACCAATTAGGTGACCAAAAAGTGTGAAGGGAAAATGCAGACCAAGATTGGGTTGCTCCTCAGTCGGATCAGTATCTTCACTGTTCGAACCCATTGGAAGGACCCCTAGGTATACAACATTTGACCTTATTGAGCACACTGATCACATAAAAATTTCAAAATTATATACCCTCTTTTGAATACAGTGTGGAGCCAGATCTACATATGCACCGACTGATCTCTTTTTGAGCGACCTACAAAGTACTCTATGTAAGATTATAGGAGTATGTGCACTTTTTATGTGAGCACGTACATTAAAACACACTGTTTTTAGAGTGTACAGATTTTAAGAATTCTACACCAGTCATCTTCAACTACAAATGTACACACATTCCAATAGATCAGCTGATTCCAACAACCTGCATGTTTACAATCTGTAACTGACCTAGACATGACCTTGGAGAAGTTCAGAAAACCCATTAATTCTTGGAGCCTGCCACTGCCCACTTTTCACTGTAGGTCCTACAGTGGCCTGGCCATTAAAAGCATTTAGCTAAAAGCAGCAAACAACAGTATGCGTTTAAACACTATACACTGTAACATGTATGGTTTTTATCTGTTTAATATGTTGTTGACTAATAAGTTCTTGTTGACCCAGATATTGGGGATATTAATGGTTAACAAGTTGTTGTAAACATGATTTTTATTTGATCATAAGAAATTTCTAGAAGGGTGACTAATCATCTAGAAATTAAAAATGTATTGTCATGGAAGTTTCTGGAAAAGTCTGGAATTCCCTAGAATTTTCTAACCCATGCCACTAGCTTTGAGAAATTTCTGAAAATCAGTAGAATCATTGAGAAATCTATGGAAATATCCAAAATCTTTTAAATTTTTAGCAAATGATATCATTGTTTTTTTGTTGGTTCCGGATTGTTCTGGAACTTTCTTAATCAGTATATGGAATAGTAAATTTTTTCATAATGACATCTTTGGAGTAATTTAACCATTTAAAAACCTTTTGTGCTGGAATTTTAATTTATTATATATGGATTAACTTGTGTTTGACTTATTCTTTCTGGATTATTTGTGACATTCAGTTTTGGATTCAGACTTAGTGTTCATTTGGATTTTACTTCAAAATCTGGGTATCAGAAACTGTTGAAAGACTTGTGTTGATAAATATTCTGAGGGACAGTTTGGACATATTAGGTACTGTAAATTAGACTTTAAGACTTTAGACATGTAATGACAGAAATGCATTTTTTACTTCAGAAAAACCTAAAAAATATCATGCATGGTCGTGTCAAAATGTATTTGATGCGCTTACCTTTTTGTTGGACAACATTTTTATTCAATTTGGCACCAAGCTCTATAGACAAGTAGTTGGGATTCCTATGGGCACTAATTGTGCTCCCCTGGTTGCAGATTTATTCCTGTTTTGTTATGAAAGGGACTTTACGATGTCTCTTTCTGATGATAAGCAGGCTGATGTTATTGATGCGTTTAACACTACTTCCAGATATTTGGACGATATTTAAATATTAATAATGTTTATTTTGACAATATGGTTAGTCAAATATACCCTTCAGAGCTCCAACTGAATAAAGCCAATGCCTCTGATACCGAAGCCGCATTTTTAGACTTGCATTTGTCCATTTCTAATAATATTGTTTCTACCAAAATTTATGATAAACATGACGACTTTGATTTTGAAATTGTCAATTTCCCATTTTTAGATGGTGATGTTCCTCGTTCTACATCCTATGGAGTCTATATCTCTCAACTCATTCGTTTTTGCTAGAGCATCTAGCTATGTTGCTGACTTCAACACTCGCAATAAATTGTTAACTCAAAAACTTCTTAAACAAGGCTATCGGTATCATAAACTATGCAAAACATTTTCAAAATTTTACAGACGATACTATGATTTGATTTCTAAATTCCAAGTTGGACTTAAATCTCTCTTGCGCCAAGGACTTTCGGAACCTGATTTCTATGGTGACTTGGTGTATAAATTGAAGAAGATTGTTGGCTCTAATAATTTTCAGCGCGGTTCATTAAAATAATTTCCCATTATAAAAAGATTGGCTATAACATTAATGTATTGCAACAAACTGCATGCTTGGTAGTCAACCTAATCACGGTTGGCAACTTTGCTTTCCTCTTTAATTGCACGCCGGTGGGTCTGACTTCAGACTCTATGATGGTTCCGACTTAAAGACTTACCTATTGATGAGATAGTAGGGGCCTGATGCTTTGGCTGTTTGTAGGGCCCACCGGAATTTACCTGTTGGATTTCTTTTGCTCAGGTATTCAGTTTAATCTACTGTTGAATCCTTATCCTTGCTTTATCTCCTTGTTATATCTTGATTTATATGTTTTGGGAGATGATGCATTGATAAGTTAGGGGTCTTTCATGCAAACCAAATATCTATATGTCTTGATCCACATCTGAATTAAGGGTGAGGTTGGCGCCGTTAAACCGGTTTAAGCTCTCCAGTAAAATATTTTACTGACCGTTCCAAGGCGGTACTTCTTTTGTGGATCTTTTATGTTTTTGTTCTGTCTTGTGTTTACTAGGTCTTTGTGCGCGTCTGTTTATATGTGCTTTGTGGTCACCTGCTGGGAAAGGGCTGACCTCTTGGCTCTCGTTTGTGGTGTCTACTGTGAGTTTGTCACTTTCCCATTGGTATCCTGGGTCAGGTGTGGCACTTGATTGTATCGATTCCTGATCTTTGCACCTTTACTTACTTTCTTTGATTGTATAAATATTTTCCATTGCTTTTGTAAATGATAATTTTGTTATTTTTGATAAATTTTGTTAAATTTTAAAAGTGCTTTTGCTGACTTTCCAAAAACCAAATTTTGGTTTCCTGAATTTGTTTCCAGTTACGCCTGGCACGTGACAACACCTATGATATTACAGTTATATATGTCACTTACTTCAAATGTATTACTACTAAACGCAGTACTCTCACTAGACAGTGTGCTACCAAGTTCATCCAAGGGAGAGTTTTGTACACTATAACTGTCTAAAACATAATATGTAATCTACAGAATAAGATAAGTTCACTCTTTAACGGCTACAGCGTTACCTTGCAAAAGCATAATTTACTTTGTTACCCTGAAATAATAGGAAATCCTATCAAATTGTTCCTTATTCTAACTTGACTATATAATCTTTTGATTGTATTCAAATGACTAGCAATGTTTTATCAAATATATAAACAGAAATTTTAGAAGCTGCTTATTTTATGATCCATTAATGTTTCTTTAACGCTTAAGTAATAGTTATACCATGGGTTGTCCGCCTGTACGTGGAGATAATCCACGAGCTTTAATCCACGAGCTTTAGCGAGTGGATTATCTTACGTACAGGTGGACAAACATGTTATAACTATTTTATGCCACCTACATCAGTGTAGACCTTGCACATCACAAGCTATTTCATGCTAAAGTTGGTAAAGGTGTTATAATAAGTGATATCCCCTACCTTACTGTCACTTGTGTATTTCTTCTTTTTATACATGAAATGATATTTAAGAAAGACACTTTTCTTCACTGGCTTCCCTCATTTTAGATGAGGCAATAATATTATACATGGAGTAGCTTTAAGTAAATAAGATCCATCACTCATTATGTAAGCCAGCAACTATATTGATACCATTCAAAGACAAAAACTTACTCAGAATTTGTTAAAATTGTGCGTTATTTCAGAGGTAGGTCAAAATCGAGGCCTTGGTCCTTGTCTTTTGCAAAAAATAAATTGATGTGTTTTGGAAACTTAGCGATTTACCCCACATATGACACACACCAAGCCTATTTCTATGGTTATAATCGGTTTATATATGAAGGATGCATAGTTTGTTGAGGTAAGAATACCATTTATGTTTGTAAAATGCATAGCAAGAATATTACACTTAACATCTATTCTGTCTGGTTCTATAATTTTGTGAAGCATTGAAACAGAACAGCATTTGTTCTAATGGTTCATTATAGTCATGCATTTGAAATAATAGATTTATCACCCAGAAAAACTCCCTGGCATTGTTAGAATAACATGTATATTGTAGTCAATGCTAAATTAATGGACCCAAATAAGTTATTGGTTAATTTGTTTTGCATTATTCTAATAATTAGATTTAGTCTTGCAGTTGAATTTTGTTTCAGATATCATTTTGATATTTAGCTGATCAAATGTGAACATAGTGATTGACACAAAAAATATGTCCATTTAATTATTTGCATATCAAATAAACAAAATAGATTAACTGTAGTCACAGAAATAGTAAATAAAGTAGCAAGCCCATTTGATTTTGGTCCTTTGCAAGTGAGCCTAATCATTAACGACAGTGTTGATACCGAGTAGAGTGCCCCCTTAATGCATGCTAATATTTGCTAGAACAGTTGACATTCTTACGTGCTTCTTTTGAATCTCTATCCTGGCGAGTTTACAACTTATTCTAATGTTTAATACACATATAACTAAAAGAACAAAAATTTCATTGTAAAATCTATTTTAAAATAACTGCAATGTCATCTAATCAAATTTAGCTGGACATACTTTTGGCTGATTAAGTTTTTATTCAAATCGGTACTAAAGTAACAAGTGACCTGTTTTCTTGGATATGATCATATCTAATGTGATCATAGCCACAGAGTAAAACGCACAACTATAACCGATATTTCCATTATTGGTTGAGCAAGTGATCAGAAGTACTAAGTTGATGTCATTGGCAGTTTCGTTAATTGAACAACGAAAGCTATGCCGAATATATTCTTAAATTAATCTAAAAGTTTAATCAATGCCTCACCATCTGCATACACAACTAGATGGTGCCAGGATACAAATTGATTTGGTGACATTCTCTTTAAACAGTAACTGAGTACAAACAGTTATAATGCATAAGATCTGACTATCTCCCTCAAAACATTTAGTTATTACAGGGTTAAATTTAATGGTAAACAAACCTAAATGTACTTACGAGGGGAGTTCAATATGTAATGAAAACCCATTCATAACTTCGTTCACAAAAGCGTTAGGATTTCATGCCATATGCCAAACGCAAGATCAAAGCAAGGCCTTTATAATGGTGCATGAAACATTATTTTATCTTTCCAAATTTAATAAGTTACGGACTATTTAAAAAACACACTAATATACACTCCATATATTTTCCTCGGAATTGTTAAGAGTCATATTAACAAAGGTAAAAAGGCATGCTGTATTTTACGAGACCTGTTTCATGTTTATTTGAACAAATTTGAATTTCACTTTTTGCGGTTGCAAATAAATAAAACAAACAAATTTTGCTTTTTCATGCATAACGGACGTGTCCCTGTTTTGTCAAGTAGACAAGATGGCAGTTTATAGCATAACCATAACACCGCGGCCCTAAATACATTCCCACACCCTTCTACTGATTTTAAGAGATAAAATGGGTGTACCATCTGTGAAAATACATATTCAAGCGTGAGATTTTCTTTTAAGTTTGGAGGAACACTCAGTCTATTTTTCAAATGAGAAACAGCCTATGTGTGCCTGTTTTTGCTTGGAAACTGTGCTCAATAAGTTCTTCCATACAAGTGCCCAAATGGGTATCTCATGTATAAAATGTGTCTAGGAAGAATTTTGAAAAACAAATTTTCAAACTTACAACCGACTCAATTTCTTAGATATCTTAAGTATCTATCGCCCATAAAACTGATCACCAAATATTGAAATTTAATATTTTGCATACAATTTAGTGTTGCTATGGAAACTGTAAACCCTAAAATTTGATGTTCAAGTCGCTTCCAAAAAGTAAATATCCAACTGGAATGCTTTATTTTTTAATAGAACACACTTTAATTATTTATGTACAATATATAAAAGGTTCCAGGAGAAAAACTTCATATCTTTTAGAGAAATTGTTCGAGAAAGATTTAGTACATTTCGTTTCAGACAGCATTTTTAAACGCTTAAAATTGGACTACTCATCTTAAGAGACTGTTTCAAACCCGAAAATAAAAATTAAGAACTGTTTTTTTGATGACTGCGTATTCCTGGATATCAGACTAACCCACGGAAATCAATAATTACCAATTATAACGAGAAATAAATGAGTAACGGCATTTTCAAATTTGTTCAAATAAACATGAAACACCTCTTGTATAAAACAAACATTTAACATGCATGAATCAGATATACATAGTTTTCTGACTCATTTCCCCTTTATCTGCTATAACGATACAACTTTTGGCCAGTACCGATTTCTCGTGCAAACGTTTTTATTACGTCACACCCTCTTACGTTGACGTCGCTGAAAGCAATGGACGTAACACTAAAATACGCACGGTTTTTGAAAATCGGAAATATGGCTTTGTACCAGGAAAGGACAATTTTGATTGTATCGAAGTTTGAATACACACAGTGCTTTGGCAGGAGACCAGTTAAACTTTAACAAGCATCTAGCGGTATCTCATCTGACTGTCATACCATTTTCATTTCCTGTGATTTTATCGTCTTAAATTAGCCAGCCAGATTATGTACATGGTAATACGTGAAACAATGTCTAAATAATGCATCGGAATGCAAACATCGATGAAACGCGGTACTTTGTCTGATCCATTTCGGTGTAAGCCAGAGATGGCATTCTTTTAAGTAATTTTCTTATTTCAAATGACGTATTTGGGGGTACTTAATGAGTAAGATTTAATTTGGAAATTTCAAAATCGGCTGTATTACTTGCAAATGAACATCAAAGCGACCAGAAGAAATGCTACAAATGATTTTCGTATATATTTTCGCTATGTAATCGTTCACACAAAAATGACTCTGTCATTGGAATGTCAGAGAATGTAGCATCAAGGAGGATTTTAACCTAAACGGCAGCCTCAGTATTTCATAGAATATAAAGCAATATCAAAGATTTTTGTAATTACAAATCACCAATATATGGATATTTACCACACGAAAAAGCAGACCGAAAATATCCCTAATCCATGTAATTATCGGCTTTTGAAAACATTGTTTTATTTCATGTCGCAGTGTTCTTCAGAACCCTATCTTGAAAGTGGCTTGTGTAAATAAGGCAAAGAGCTGGACAGCTGCAATTTTACATTTTATTTAGCCAAGAAACATACCTTTTAATGAAAGTAATTATGAAGTGTTTAAACATAAAACTTTTGGATATACTGGGCTTTTTTCATTACATATTGAACGCCCCTCGTAGAAACGAAGGAACTAGCCTGTATCATGTAACGTAATTGAATATTATTACCCATAATTTGAACAACTGTAATATGTTACAAAAAGTGATTGTTTTTGAATAACTTATTGCAATTATTTCAATTAACTTTAGATTTCTCCAGATAAATATTACACAATTCTAAACTCACAATAATTTATTAGCTTTTCAGGCTCAATTATATAATGGTTTTGACAACATTTTGGATAAACATGGGGTCTTATGATTTACTTTATACAGTAAATCCACGAATATGACAGAAAATGAAATGTATCATTCTAAGTACTGGTACATGAGAGCTATCATTTTATTTGCTTATGAGTTTTAAAGTCTATAATTTTGGACAAACCATTTTTGTAGATAGTAAAAGTGAAAAGAAATACTATTTTGCAAGGATAATTGATACGACCTTATTACAAATTGATTTTTCCAGACAAACTTGAATCTGGATGTCTATAACAAAAACAAGCTGTTTTTTCCATGCGAGCTAAACGATTGTTGTGCTTTAACAACAATAGAATCTAGGACGAATGTGATGTTCCAGTAAAATGTATTTAACCCCCCTCCTATCCCAGTGGCTTAGGCAGATCTCCGTTCTAAGGCGGTGGTTCTGTTGTTGTTGATCCATTGTTTATTGTTGCTCCCACTGTATGTGGGAGTTTTGTGTTTTGTCCTTGTTTTCTTATTTTGTACATTATGTCATTCTAGTGTTGCAGGCAGCTTGATGGGAAAGAGAGCCGGTTGCAATACTTTAATTGTGTTCCTTGATGTCTTGTGACTGTTAGCACTCTTTGGCTCTTCCTCACAGTGCCGTGGGTTTGTATGTAGTGTGTGATTGCGGTATTTTATGAGCATACCTACTTGCTTTTTTGAAATGATTTTTTAAATAACATATGACGTATAAAATGAGGAATTAAGCAATGTATATACAGTCTTGAAAGTTGTAGCATACGTTACATATTGCCACACAAATCACAAGCTAATAGTTAACACCAGAAACGATGTTGAGTACAGCCTTTCACCTTTAAATTTCAATTTAATGCTAATACATGATATTTAATGGTTTTCATATGGCATTACATGCTAAATTTTAGAATGAAAATAATCTTACCTCATTTAACGTGTTATTCGGGGTTATCATATTAAACCGTTATAGAATGGCCCAATACCTGTCGTTTGGAGCATATCTTTAGAACATGAATGCTAAATGAGAAGGCTTATTAAATGACACTATTTAACAACATTTAATGGTTTTACAGGGGGTAGTTTAATGCAGCATAAATGCCACTACAATGGGCCCTAATAACTTTTATAAATATAAATATCTGCAGGTACTGAAATGTTCTTGTATATAACATGAATGGTTGGCCAATTTGAATACTCAGGTAATACCTTAACGACCTTATTTACATTATTTTTGTTTAAAAAATCAAGAGTAACGTAGTTAAGATGCTGTTACAACTAAACGCCCTAACCGTCGGAGAGCTAACATGTTTCAAAAGGCTAAGTCAGAAACATAAATTTATGGAACACTTTATCTTAATTACAAGGCATACATAATTTTCTAGAATTATTTATTTCTGTACACAATATGTTTTTCCTGCATACTGACATCAAATCAACGCAAATTTGACGTAAGATTGAAGTTCACGTTAAACCAAATTTCATTTAGTCCACCTATAGACGATTGCAACCTCTTCAACGCAATAAACAACACTAAAATGCGATTTGTTTTAGGTGAAAACAGCACTAGCAGATATAAGCTGTTTAATTCATGTGAAAAGGATCACTGTGTCGTTAATACTGCAAGAAATAAAATGGAACACCTTTTTCCTTAATTGGAATATATTTCTCTAGTAGAAAACCGACAGGAATCACTTTTGCGCAAAAATGTACACGGGAACCCAAAAATCGACACAGCGGCTGACACTATAGTACTGACATACATGTATTTACATAAGGTTGAACAGCAAAGGATGAAGCATAGTGCACAAGGGCCAACAACTCTAAATTTTACTTAATTTCGTCATATTTTGGCTCGCTAATAGGCGTGTGTGTGTCCCGTATGCTCGGAAAAAGCAAGGTAGACACGAATAAACTCGCAAATGCCTGAACTTCATGAAAAGATGAAACATACAAATAATACTAGAAACCGATGAGGGGTAGCTGCGCTGTACCGTTTTTCGCTATATAATGTATGCGCGACACACGAATTAGTTTTTCTACCCGAGTCGAGTGATGTTTACTGAAAATGTTCCGTATTGTTAAAATCACGTGACTATGACGTACGTTGGCCACCCTGATCATTGGGTTGGGGGAAAGGCTGGGTCGGATCAGAACAATGGTTTCTATGGCAAAAGTTGGCTCCCATAGGGTTATAATTGGGAAAATCTTGTGAGCACTCTAGCCCCTTCAGTTTGGATTGTATCTTCTTCATACTTGCAGGTAATGAGTACAACCATAAAATCTCGAATATGTTCGAAATTCAGCAAATCCAACTGGGGTCTGTGGTGTTAGCTGCCATTGAGCATCTGGAAAATCCCCATAGACTTAATGTGGGAGAAATGTTGTAAGCACTCTAGTGTGTTCACTTTTGAAAGGATCTTCATCATTTTTGCAGGTTACAAGGATAGCCGCAAAAGCTTGGATGTATTTGATTTTCTGCCAAATCCCATCAACAACTACTGAGTTAGCTGCCCCTGAGCGTCTGAAAAATCAATGATTAATGTTGTGAGCAATCTAGCGCTTTCATTTTTGATTGGATCATCTTCATTTTAGCTGGTTAGAAGGATAACATATGTTGAACCGCAAACTTCACATTTCGCAAATTTCACACCGTGTGAAAATTTGGTACCAAAACGTCACTTTTGGAAAATGTGAAATTTGCGTATGGTCAATTTTGAAAATTTTGGGGGTCTAACATCTGTGCTAAAATTTCACATCTTTCTCATTTTTTAACTGTAAAGAATTGGTACTTAATCTTCACAGATGTAAATGACTGAATGTGTAATATCTAGTCACGTGTGAAAGATTCTTTTTATCACGTGACTTCGGTTGGACCCAACGTGTTTCCTTTAGCTATTGCTTACAATGATAGTTAATCGCTTTATCGTATTATATCCGCTTTGTCTATAAGAAAAAAAGCATATACCAATTATTTACCAAATTCGGCTAGTTATTCGTTCGTCCATCCGTGCTTTCGTCACGTTTCTTACGAAAACACCTCGTCTAAAGCTTTTGGACGTAGCAACCTCAAAATAGGTACATATGTCACATAATGTAGATGGTACTGGGTGTTTTTTTTTACGTGAAGTTGACTTCAAGGTCAATGGTCATATGCATGTAATATATTTTCATTTAAATACGCCTCCTCCTAAACCTTTTGCAGATGCATATCTCACTGATGTAGACCTTTTGTGTATAATGTATACATTTATTTTCATTTAACTGGATATCCTTCTGAACCTATGAACGTTCATCTTCAAACTTTTCAGATGCATAACAAGATAATTTACATGATTTCGTGCCAAAGTAAAGGTTTGTGGTCAAAAACCGGTATCGACTGCGGTCCTTTTTTTCTGCGATGCTCCTTTTATGGAGTAAGGAAACCGCTGCAATCATACGAGTTAAACCTCTCTGGGATCTAATGCCGTATTCACTTCTGACGTTTGTTTTCGCGCTCTTTTATTTTGGTAGCTGGTAGGACGGGCATCCTGTGACAACAACGTGAGTTAAAAAAAAAGGATCCACCATTCAAAGATATATGACATTGTGGAAAAGCTGAATCTTGCTCTCTTTTAGCTATATACAAGCCTCACCATGAGAAAACATTATTTTTGCATATGGCAAAAGGCGTCGATAAGCTGTGTAAATACATAGCTGTAACAGGGCCTATGTTTCTTTGCTACTCTGATTGAAAATTTCCCTGCACTGATTGAAAAATCTCCAAAGATTCTCAATCTAAAATTAAAAGACTAGTGTTTGTTTCTGTATCTACATGGACACAGGCTGACGAATCTGGAGCATGCACTCCAAAGAAACGTTTTCTCGCGACGCGGCTCATATAATTGATTTGCAGTCTTACTCCTGTCCCAGATTTTTCAACTGTAAAAAAAACCCAAAAACAAAACAACATCAAAAAAAAACCTGTAAAACATGTGAAATTTATCTGTAACCTGTTTGAACCACGTTATAAAATCCTGACATACATGTGAAGAATTGGAATCAAATGCAAAATGCAGCAGATTTGGGGTGTATTTTATCGATGTGAAGATTGCGCATGTATGCTACATTTAATTTCACTACGTGTGCAAATTTCGCAAAATGTGAAATATTGGTATGAAATACGTGACATATTGGTACCAATTTTTCACGTACTGTGAAGAATTGGTACCAAATTTTCACAGTGTGAAATTTGCGAAATGTGAAATTAGCGGTTCAACATAGCTATTCACGCTCGAATGTGTTATTCGGCAAGATCGGACCAGGGTCTGTGGAGTTAGCTGCCCTTGAACGTCTTGAAAAATTCCCATAGACTTATAATGGGAGAAGTGTTATGAGCACTCTATTGCATTCATTTTTGAGTGTATCTTCATCATTCTTGCAGGTAACAAGAACAACCATAAAGCTTGGATGGCTTTGAATTTCGGCCAGATCTCATCGTCAACTACGTGGTTAACTACCCTTAAGTGTCTAAAAATTGATGTAAAATGTAGTGACCACTCTATCACTTTTAATTTTTGATTGGTTCTTCTTGTAGGTAAGGACAACTATAAAAGTTTCAATTTAAGCCAGTTCCATCTAGGACCCCACAGTTATCTGCCATTGAGCGTCTGGAAATATCCCCGTAGACTTACAATGGGATAAATGTTGCGTCCTTTCTAGCATTTACGTTTTAGAATGGACTTTTCTCACTCTTGTAGGTAACAAGGAAAACCATTAGAGCTTGGATTTTAACTCAGTGTTTTTAATACTTGCAGATAAGCAGAACTGGCATATTATCTTATTTTTGAATTAAGGCCTGATCGCTGTTTCAATTTCATAGTTACCTTACCTTTGAGCCTTGTAAAACATGGTGTCTACTACTCATTATGACTCTCAGGTGAGGGATCGTTGCCATTGGGCTACTTGCTTATACAGTAAAACCTGTGTAAAACAGTCACTCATAAAGAGACAAAACAAAGGTCTTAATGACAACTTGTAGCTTAAGGAATACTTTTGGCCTGCACTTAGCGATAATTGGTCTTGAAAATCAATTATTGGTCTTTTTGAGAGTGACCGTTGTATACAGGTTTACTGTATATGTATAATGCCCCCTCCTCACAAATAATCTATGGCTTTTGGATCTATGCGGCAGGTAATATCAATTCATTGAACTTGTGATTGTTATTTCTGATGCCTCGCTCGTACCAACACTGAAACAGTGTTGCCCCTGGTTACACCACGGGTGGTAAACCTAGGAACTACCACGAAATTATGTTAATGTAATTTTGTTCCTAAGCCACATCCGGGACACGTCGTGGTAGTGTCCAGGCCGAAAATTGGATAAAGAAAGGTTGGTGTCACTTTCATTTCTGTTTTATTTTACAACTAAGAACGAACAATGGTGAAATCCGACAATGTGGTTCCGTGTAAATATGTCTCAGCGTCCCCTCTAGCCCAAAATTTTGTTTGAAAAGTTATTTTCTTTCTTTAGATTCGTGTTTCCCCACTGAGCATCGGACCAAACTTTCCCAAAGTTCGAAGGATTTTAGCCCATATCTGTCAAATTAAATGGAATTTGATATCATTTGACGATGGAAATGATGCAAAGACCCTGAATAAATATTCCTACACAGAAAAAAAATCTTAACATTTACTTGTAAACAATTTATGCCCCGTAGATTGATCTAAGCATCTACTGATTGATCTAAGCATCTACTGATTGATCTTAGCATCTACCGATTGGTCTAAGCATGCTCAGATCGATCGTAGCATCTACTGATTGATCTTGGCATCCTCCGATTGATCTTAGCATCCTCTGATTGATCGTAGCACCTACTTATTGATCTTGGCATTCTCTGATTGGTCTTAGCATCCATTTATTGATCTTAGCATCCTCTGATTGAGCTTAGCATCATCGTATTTATCTTAGCATCTACTGATTGATCTTGGCATCCTCAGATTGATCTTAGCATCTACTGATTGATCTTTGCATCCTCTGATTGATCTTAACATCCTCTGATTGATCGTAGCAACTACCGATTGATCTTGGTATCCTCTGATTGGTCTTAGCATCCTGTGATTGATCTTAGCATCCTCTGATTGAATTAAGCATCATCGTATTGATCCTAGCATCTACTGAATGATCTTGGCATCCTTTGATTGATCTTAGGATCCCCTAGTTGATCTTAACATTCTCTGATTAAACTTAGCATCAACTGATTGATCTTAGCATCATCTTTTTGATCTTAGCATCAACTGATTGATCTCAGCATCCTCTGATTGATCTTAGCTTCTACTGATTGATCTTAGCATCATGTGATTGATTCTAGTATCTACTGATTTATCTTAGCATCCTGTGGTTGATCCTAGTATCTACTGATTGATCTTAAAATCCTCTGACTGATCTTAGCATCTACAAATTTATCTTAGCATCCTTTGATTGATCTTAATTTCCTGTGATTGATCTTAGCATCCTCTGATTGATCTTAGCATTCTCTGATTGATCTAAGCATCATCTGATTTATCTTGGCCTCCTCTGATTGATCTAAGCATCATCTTATTGATCTAAGCATCTACTGATTTATCTTTGCATCCTCTGAATGATCTTGGCATCATCTTATTGATCTTAGCATCTATTGATTGATATTTGCATCCTCTGATTGATCTGAGCATCTACTGATTGATCTTAGAATCTACTTATTGATCTTAGCATCTACTGATTGATCTTAGCATCTCTGATCAGTCTTAGCATCCTCTGATTTCATATGATTTACCACTCTCTGATTGCAATTGATTTTAACGACCATTAAGTGATCTAAGCATCTACTGATTGATCTTAGCATCTACTGATTGGTCTTAGCATCCTCTGATTGATCTTAATATCATCTTACTGATCTTTGCATCCCCTGATTGATCTTAGCATCATCTTATTGATCTTAGCATCTACTGATTGATCTTACCATCCTCTGATTGATCTTAGCATTTCCTGATTGATCTTTGCATCCTCTGATTGATCTTAACATCCTCTTATTGATCGTAGCATCTACCGATTGATCTTGGCATCCTCTGATTAATCTTAGCATCCTGTGATTGATCTTAGCATCCTCTGATTGAATTTAGCATCATCGTATTGATCCTAGCATCTACTGATTGATCTTGGCATCCTTCGATTGATCTTAGGATCCCCTAGTTGATCTTAACATTCTCTGATTCAACTGATTGATCTTTGCATCAACTGATTGATCTCAGCATCCTCTGATTGATCTTAGCTTCTACTGATTGATCTTAGCACCCTGTGATTGATCCTAGTATCTACTGATTTATCTTAGCATCCTGTGATTGATCCTAGTATCTACTGATTGATCTTAAAATCCTCTGACTGATCTAAGCATCTACAAATTTATCTAAGCATCCTTTGATTGATCTTAATTTTACTGTGATTGATCTTAGCATCCTCTGATTGATCTTAGCATCCTCTGATTGATCTTAGTATCTACTGATTGATCTTTGCATCCTCTGATTGAGCTAAGCATCATCTGATTTATCTTGGCCTCCTCTGATTGATCTAAGCATCATCTTATTGATCTTAGCATCTACTGATTGATCTTAGCATCCTGTGATTGATCTTAGCATAATAAGGATACTTATGAAAATATTATACAATTACAATGACGAAAAAGAAATGAAAGTATTCATGGGATTCGAACTTGCGCGAAATGGAAAAAGAATGGATTTTTTTGCCGATGGCGACTCTACGACTTTGAGCTAAATGTACATTAAAGCTGCATACTCTGTTACTATGAACATTTTCAAAAAAAATTATTTTCTTTTTAAATCATTTGTAAAAGTAGAATGAAGCTATGTTTTCACAATAAAAATGTTCAGTACAGCTGAAAACTGCGTGGAAAAGTGAATTATCTCATCAAATAGGTGTGTTTTTCTCTTGTTGGTAATTATTTGCGTCCCTCCAATAATGCTAGACAGTTGAATTTAACATAAATGCAGTTGTTTTGATAGTGATACCTTGTTAAGATTTACGAAAATGGTAAAATATTTACCTGAATTTGAGTATTTTTACTGTGGTTTTGAAAAATAAAAACATTATTTTTAAAATTAGAAGATCAAAAGTTACAGACTATGCAGCTTTAAAGTGGCGTTTCGCTGGCGGCCGATGATGGCCCAACATTGAACACCCAGGTGAACCGCATGTATAGATCTCGGAGGGTGTTGGCTATCGGAGGTAAACAAAGAATTTTTGGGTTGGACATGGTCTGTATTGAGACGATTTTATTTCATTTAGAGTCGTTTTGAGGGATAAGAACAACATATAGGTCGATAGTATACAGAATGATGATAACTCTGAAAACATTACACGTTTCGAAACTTAATCTGCTCGAGTTTAAATTGCATTTGAATTCGGAAATGCAGTAATTTGGACGAATATTTCGAATTCATCAGTTAATATTCATATCTATTATTTTATTTTTACTTGATTCACAGCCACCGCTGGAATGTATAACCTCTCTGTGGAATGAATCAGTCAAATACAATTCAAAAATACATGTAAAACATTTATTTATTTGCAATTTCATAACGTAGGTATCATGTTTATAGGTAGCTTTCCGTTCGGAGGTATGTTGGGTAGCTGTCGGAGGGAAGGCAGGTGCATGTTAACATTGATTACGGAGAAGGGCAAATTGATTATGCTCAACAAACAAGCTCTCGCATACGGAAACAAAAGTGTAACGCTCAAACACTTTCAAAAACAAGTGGTTCGATTGGCGGGGAACATATCAAAGGAGAAACAAGCTTAAATAAACCAATTTGTTAGAGTTTTTGTTCAACACTGAATGGGTGTTTTTGTGCATTAGTTTGTTTTGTTTGTTTTAGCCTACCATATCTATTTAGCCCTTTGCATCACATTAAAGTAACCGTGCAGTAACATAACATGCCAGAACATTATACTAAGAAATGGACACATACCTTTTTGTGAAGGTGACGGATCAAGTAGCAATGCAATTAGTATACCAGATGTTTAGACGAGCACCTGTACGGTCTAATCAGTTTTCACTAGATGCATAAATTTAACTCTCTCTCTCTACTCTCTCTTCTCTACTCGCACTCCTTCTCTACTCTCACTTTCTCTACTCTCTTCTCAACTCGCACTCCTCTACACTCTATTCTCTATTCGCACTCATTCTCTACTCTCTCTTCTCTACTCACACTCCTTCTCTACTCGCACTCATTCTCAACTCTCTCTTCTCTACTCACAATCATTCTCTACTCCCTCTTCTCTACTCGCACACCTTCTCTACTCTCTCTTTCTCAATTCTCTCTTCTCTACTCGCACTCCTTCTCTACTCTCACTTTCTCAACTCGCACTCCTTCTCTACTCGCACTCCTTCTATACTCGCACTCCTTCTCTACTCTCTCCTCTCTACTCGCACTCTTTCTCTACTCTTTCTTTCTCTATTCGCACTCATTCTCTACTCTCTCTTCTCTACTCGCACTCCTTCTCTACTCGCATTCCTTCTCTACTCTCTCTTCTCTACTCACACTCCTTCTCTACTCTCACTTTCTCTACTCGCAATCCTTCTCTACTCGCACTCCTTCTCTACTCGCACTACTTCTCTACTCGCACTCCTTCTCTACTCTTACTTTCTCTACTCGCACTCCTTCTCTACTCGCACTACTTCTCTACTCGCACTCCTTCTCTACTCGCACTCCTTCTCTACTCGCACTCCTTCTCTACTCGCACTACTTCTCTACTCGCACTCCTTCTCTACTCTCACTTTCTCTACTCTCACTCCTTCTCTACTCGCACTCCTTCTCTACTCGCACTCCTTCTCTACTCGCACTCCTTCTCTACTCGCACTCCTTCTCTACTCTCTCTTCTCTACTCGCACTCCTTCTCTACTCGCACTCCTTCTCTACTCTCTCTTCTCTACTCACACTCCTTCTCTACTCCCTCTTCTCTGCTCGCACACTTTCTCTACTCTCTCTTTCTCAGTTCTCTCTTCTCTACTCGCACTCCTTCTCTACTCTCACTTTCTCTACTCGCACCCCTTCTATGCTCGCACTCCTTCTCTACTCGCACTCCTTCTCTACTCTCTCTTCTCTACTCGCACCCCTTCTCTACTCTTTCTTTCTCTACTCACACTCCTTCTCTACTCGCACTCCTTCTCTACTCGCATCCCTCCTCTACTCTCTCTTCTCTACTCGCACCCCTTCTCTACTCTTTCTTTCTCTCCTCACACTCCTTCTCTACTCGCACTCCTTCTCTACTCGCACTCCTTCTCTACTCTCTCTTCTCTATTCGCACCCCTTCTCTACTCTTTCTTTCTCTACTCACACTCCTTCTCTACTCGCACTTCTCCTCTACTCGCCCTCCTTTTCTACTCTCTCCTCTCTACTCGCACTCTTTCTCTACTCTCTCTTCTCTACTCGTACTCCTTCTCTACTCGCACTCTTTCTCTACTCTCTCTTTTCTACATGCACTCCCACTATTCTCTCTTTTCTACTCGCACTCTTACTCTACTCGCAATCTGTCTCTATTCCCTCTTTCTCTACTCTCTCTTCTCTACTTGCATTCCTTCTCTACTCTCTCTTCATCTACTCGCACTCTTTCTCTACTCTCTCTTTCTCAACTCTCTCATCTCTATTCGCACTCCTTCTCTACTCTCTCTCCTCTTCTCGCACTCCTCTACTTTCTTTTCTCACTTCTCTACTCGCACTCCTTCTCTAATCTTTATTTCTCTACTCACACTCCTTCTCTACTCTTTCTTTCTCTACTCGCCCGTCTTCTCTACTCCCTCTTGTCTACTCGCACTCCTTCTCTACTCGCACTCCTCTACTTTCTCTACGCTCTCTTCTCTACTCGCACTCCTTCTCTACTCGCACTCCTTCTCTACTCGCACTCCTTCTCTACTCGCACTCCTTCTCTACTCGCACTCCTTCTCTACTCGCACTCCTTCTCTACTTTCTCTTCTCTACTCGCACTCCTTCTCTACTCGCACTCCTTCTCTACACTCTCTTCTCTACTCACACTCCTTCTCTACTCTCTCTTCTCTACTCGCACTCCTTCTCTACTCTCTCTTTCTCTACTCGCACACATCTCTACCCCCTTCTTCTCTAATCGCACTACTTCTCTACTCGCACTCCTTCTCTACTCGCACTCCTCTACTTTCTCTACGCTCTCTTCTCTACTCGCACTCCTTCTCTACTCGCACTCCTTCTCTACTCGCACTCCTTCTCTACTCGCACTCCTTCTCTACTCGCACTCCTTCTCTACTCGCACTCCTTCTCTACTTTCTCTTCTCTACTCGCACTCCTTCTCTACTCGCACTCCTTCTCTACTCTCTCTTCTCTACTCACACTCCTTCTCTACTCTCTCTTCTCTACTCGCACTCCTTCTCTACTTTCTCTACGCTCTCTTCTCACACTTCTTCACTACTCCCTCTTTCTCTACTCGCACTCATTCTCTACTCTCTCTTTCTCTACTCGCACTCATTCTCTACTCTCTCTTTCTCTACTCGCACTCATTCTCTACTCTCTCTTTCTCTACTCGCACACATCTCTACCTCCTTCTTCTCTAATCGCACTACTTCTCTATTTTTTCTTTCTCTACTCGCACTCCTCCTCTACTCTCTCTTTCTCTACTCTCTCTTCTCTACTCGCACTCCTTCTCTACTCTCCTTCTCTACACTTTCTTCTCTACTTGCAATCCTTCCCTACTCCCTCTTCTCTACTCGCGCTCCTTCTCAAATCTCTATTTCTCTACTCACACTCCTTCTCTACTCTCTCTTTCTCTACTCGCCCGTCTTCTCTACTCCCTCTTCTCTACTCGCACTCCTTCTCTACTCGCACTCCTCTACTTTCTCTACGCTCTCTTCTCTACTCGCACTCCTTCTCTACTTTCTCTACGCTCTCTTCTCGACTCACACTCCTTCACTACTCTCTCTTTCTCTACTCGCACTCATTCTCTTCTCTCTCTTTCTCTATTCGCACACATCTCTACCCCCTTCTTCTCTAATCGCACTTCTTCTCTAATTTTTCTTTCTCTACTCGCACTCCTCCTCTACGTTCTCTTTCTCTACTCTCTCTTCTCTACTCGCACTCCTTCTCTACTCTCCTTCTCTACACTTTCTTCTCTACTTGCAATCCTTCTCTACTCCCTCTTCTCTACTCGCACCTCTTTTCTACTCCCTTTCTCTGCTCGTACTCCTTCTCTACTATCTATTTCTCTACTCTCTCTTCTCTACTCCTTCTCTACTCTCTTTTTCTTTCTCGCACTCCTTCTCTACTCTCTCTTATCTACTCGCACTCCTTCTTCACTCGGACTCCTTCTCTACTCGCACTCCTTCTCTACTCGCTCTCCTTTTCTAATTGCACTCCATCTACTCCCACTCCCACTACTCACACCCCCTCAACTCACACTCTCTATACCCGCACTCCCTCTACTCGCTCTTTCTCTACTATCTATTCCTCTACTGGCTATTTCTCTGCTCTTTCTCTCTCTCTCTCTCTCTCTCTCTCTCTCTCTACTCGCACTAACTCTACTCGTTTTTCCTCTACTCTCTCTTTCTCTACTTCCTCTTTCTATCTCTTTCTCTACTATCTCTTTCTCTGTCTCTCTCTCTGTCTTTCTCTGTCATTGGTCTGTCTCTGTCTGTCTGTCTGTCTGTCTGTCTGTCTGTCTCTCTCTCTCTCTCTCTCTCTCTACTCACTCTACTCTCTCTCCAATGTATTTGGTAATTAACTTAAAATATCATGAGCAGTACGGGAATATAATGAAATGAGTGTTCGACTCCCATGTTCAGTCCTCCTCTGTCAAATTCCAAGTATGTCATCCGATGGTAAAGAACTGTAATAACGTGCTATTAGCAGGGAAACATTTTTATCATGGAATTGAGAGAGGAGTTCTCTGTATGCCTTAACAATGAGGCCCTCTCACGAGTTAGGGTGTATTTGTACAAGCCATTTTATTCTAGGGAAAGGGAAAATGCCAAATTGAGGGGAACAAGATTGTCAAAGAACAGGGAAATAAATAAAACATGAAATATGGAAACAAGTCAATATTTAAGAAGAACAAGGGAACAGATACTTCCTGGGAGAGCCTCTATTATAGATAATAGAACAAACATCACAACTATAAAACTACTAAACTTGATCTGTTTAAAATATATTGTACCCAAACTCTAAATGAGTAACAGCTAGTTCACAATCCGATTGCCCATCTCTTTCTGAAAAGGACGTCACCCAGGTACAATTATTGAACTAAAGATAATTTAAAGCCGTACTGCAAATAGTTGCAGAAAGATCTAATTAAACATTCGATTTTACAGAAATGGGAAGCTACATGTTATAAATACATGTTGTTTTATGCTAATGGAAATCGCTAGAAACAGTGTTTTTGATTGTCATTTGTCGCCAGTCGGGCGACAAATGACAATCGAAAAATCGGGCGACAAATGGCTATCGAAAACCCTGTTTCGAACGATTTTTGATCTACGTTCGTCGATAGTATTAACTTTTTCGGTTGCCGGTTATCCGGTGTGAAACTTTTAAAAATATCTTAAAGATATACAACTCATCTTTATAAATGAGCCGCAACATGTGATTTCCAACAATGTGGCATTTTGACATGAATAGACTCAGACGAGCCTGAGTAGCCTTCCTTTAAGCTTAGAAACTCCAAATTATGTTCGTCCAGTAGCATAATATTCATATAATATTCAAGCGACAAGCAAAGGCTCTGATCAGTCTGCGCGTATGCGCAGGCTGGTCTGAGCCTTTGCTGGTCGCACATACCACATTGTTGGAAATCTCATGTCGTGGCTCAAATAATATTGCTTTAAAAGATGCCATCGTTGGGGCTTGGGCTGCTGTTACCGGGATATGAGGACCTGGGCCCGAAATTACACTGCCTCCTAAAAGTTAAGGAAGACTTACTGAGTTACTTACTTACTTAAGTATTGATTTATCAGGATGCGAAAAATAATGTTTAAAACTGATTAAAATCAAAATAGTTTCATTTTTTTCTCTAGATCACAATGATATCTTTTGACCTCAAGTACTGCATCTATCCAGACAATTTATTTAGCATGTTGAAATATCAATACTTAACTTAAGTCTTCCTTAACTTTAAAGACATAGAAAATTTAGCAATAATACTGGTACCACTCATTATGATTCTCTCCAGGGGTCATACTGGACAGATCAAAGGCTTATCTTTATTAGGTGATTATGACTTCCTTACAGGGGCAATAAAGTGGTCCCATGAAGGGATTTGGTATTTTCTGATAAAATATTGATCTTTATCTTAGTGAAAGAAATTGTGCTGTATACAAGTAAATCCCCTCTTGAGGCCCCTTTAAGTTTGTGAGATACTGAAACTGTCCCTTATCAGTAAATTCACTAATGATTTCATATATCACAAAATATATGCCTTTAAGGAGGCTTTGTAATTCCGGGCCCTGTACTACTATGTAAAGTTTAAAAACGTTACAAAATAAAATAACAGAACGGATTACATGTACCACCGAAACTGCAATATCTTCAATATTTCACGGGTATTTGTTATATGGATTACTTTGTCCACCTATACAAATACGCAGTGAAAATCCAGATCAGCTTACATGTATATTAATGCTTTTAAGAATGAAGTGACAACAGACCAAAAAGGTAAATTGCTTTTAAATACGTGTGGTATTTTATTTTACTGTCGCAATGGCGAAAAGAGTACATAAAACGTATGCAAACTGTACAGGGTTCATTATTACGTGTGTTTTTTTTTTTATCTTACTCTTAACATCCAAGTAAACAATTTTTCAGTTATGTCGGCGCATTCAACTAAGATTAAGATGCGCGGATCCAGAGAGGGGTGGCAGAGGGTCCTGGCCCCCTCCCTGGAAAGTCGGAAACCTTTGGGGCTCTTTAGCAATACTGGTCCAGATCCCCTGGAAAATTAAAAGCTACTAAGCCAGTATTCCTCGCCCCGCCAGCGTTTTGCTGTTGGGCTGATGATGGTCCGCTTTTAGTGGTATTTTGATTCCTCACTCCATTTCATCTAAAAGAAATGTGTCTGTTGAGTTAGACTTCCTCTGACAAAACATTCTGAATCTGCGCATGATTAATTAATGATAACAACATCACATTAGCTTGCCCATTCGGGAACATTTGGTATTTTTGTATAAGTATGTGCATTTTCTCACTAAAATTTTACAAAATCGAAGAAAGCGTATCAGTGCAAAGCTAGATGTCGGTACAAGAAATGGGCACACCCTATGTCACATATGAAAATAAATAAATAAAGAGGGTGGGCGGGGGGGCGCAGCAATGTGAACCCTGCATTTAGTAACCCTGTTGGCGCATTTTGTTAATACACTGCGTTGCCAGGTAAGAAAACGGGTATAGATCTGGCACTTGTTCTTATCTTCCTTCAGGGACCATCCCTTCGCCACCACCACCCCACCAACCTTGCTATCATATTCCCTTCCTAATTCAAGCAGACTGATTTCACCTTAAATGTATCAGTGCAGAATTAAAACACGTTTTCCCTGACCGACTAGACCAGGGTTCATACAGACAAGATTGTGTAAAATTCAAGGACTTTTCAAGGACTCATCAAAGACTTTTCTACTGTCTTCAAGGACTGAAAACTTAAGAAAAATACTGATTTACACGTTAAAATTCTACGCCGGAAATGCTAGAGTCCATTACTAAAGATATTAGTTCAAGAAAATTAGAACAAAATTGAGGTGTCTTTATTTGGTGCAGCATATGCTGCACCAAATAAAGGCACCACAATTAGATACTATTATAGGTCTCCAAAACACTGTTGAATCCTCCTGTAATTGATAAAATTCAAGGACTTTTCAAGGTCTTTGAGTGTTTTTCAAATACTTTTCAAGGCAAATTTAATTTTCAAGGATTTTTCAAGACACTCCTGTATATTCAAGTACTTTTCAAGCCTGTGCGAAGCCTGTAGACAAAACATGCATGCCCCTGACTGAAGATGAGCGCTTTTCACAACACTTAACAGCTGCAAAACCTCTCAATTTGTCTTCTGAATTTCGTTCCCTGGTAGTCTTCCATTTGTAGCATTTTTTTGTAACTTGGCACGCTTAAACTATATCAGATTCAGGCACTAAGTGTGTGGCAGTATGTATCAATCTCCGAAATCAAAACCACTGTCACTCCGATAGCAAGCATGCCAGCCGTCAAGTAACCTCTGCACATTTTGCTAACCATCAAAATGATATGACCTTAAGCAAATTTCAAGTATTGATATTTAAATAGCATTTTGGGGACATGGTTCTTATATATCATGCACGAGAATGATATAGAATTGTGGCGGCACATGCAATTTGTGTCAAAGGTTGGTGTAATTCCAGCTATGATCAAAAGAATAGCCTTTTTTCATTGAAAATATTGCAATTGTCATTTGAAAAGTCGCTCTGGGTACTACGGACATATATCAAAAGCATTTAACACTTTCCGAGTCCTTATCATTCAATAAAGAAGCAACCTGTTTGCTGCTTTCGTCTCCAAGGAACTCTCTATAAGAAATAAATATGGATAAATACAGACCCTGTCCATCCATATTCTGTTTGTTTACCTCCGGTAGCCAACACCCTCCGAGATCTACACATGCGGTTTACCTGGGTGTTGAATGCTGGCTAAACAGAGTTGGGTGGTCGGGACCGCCTGTCCCCACCTCTGGATCTGCGCATGTCATCGTTTCCACTCCCCCACCGTATTACTTTCTCTGGTGCAATGTCGTGACAAAAACATCTCATATTTATATACAAAAAGTATAACTTTATTTGTCGTTGAGCTCTCCAGCAAAGACTGATCATGAAGAATCAAGGTAGACGTGCACTGTAGACACAATATGTTTGCCAACAATAAATATTGAGCCTCGCATCTCGAGAAAATCCCTTCCGTTATTCTATCGGGTAACATTAAATGTGTGGATCAGCCGGTGCATCCGCGAAATATGATTAGGTATGCATAGCACTGTCGTTCAAAAAATAGTATGCCGCGTCCCTAGGGGTCGCTTGTTAAATATAATCACAAACAGAATGACATAATGACATTAAACAAACAACCGCGTGATATGTGCAAAATATGAAATCTGTGCATTTTATCACATGACGTGATATTAACAAACCTTTATAGGGATCAAACATGATTTCTATGCATTTACATCTGCTCGACCCCGAGGGTGGTGTTAAAACCCGATCCTAAAAGGCGAAGGTGTTAACGACCTAGGGGTCATATCAGGAAACCTTGTTTTCTCAACTCATACGTTTTGCTAGATCATCTAGCCATGTTGCTGACTTCAACACTCGCAATAATCTGTTAACTCAGAAACTTCTTAAACAAGGCTATTGGTATCATAAAATTCGCAAAACTTTTTTTCTAAATTTTACCGTCGATACTATGATTTGATATCTAAATTCAATGTCGGACATAAAGGGACTTTCGGAACCAAAGTTTTATGGCGACTTACATTGTAGTGTACGAGGGTCAGTCAAAAATAACTGAGCCCTACCTCATAACATTTAGTTTGGTATTGTAGACAACAATTTTGATTATTTTCTATAAGTATCATATGTCATCGATGTTTTGACCCTGAAGAATTACCCTAAAGAAGCTTCTATTATGGTTGCTAGGCAACTGAAGATCGTCAGTCAAATCGATGCGTTCACGATCTTAGCCACCAGGATAATACAGTTTGTCTTTAAAAATAGGTACATGTTAAAGATATCAGACGACAGTGAATAAAGCCATGTTTTAACATTACTATTTCCATAGCAACGCTTACAATTAGATATATCACAGCGTGAACGCACCCCTTTGACAGGTCATATTCTGTTGCCTAGCAACGGTTACAAAAGCCTACCAACAGAAATAATTTAGGTGATTAAATATATGATATATAACTACAACGAAATACGATCATTTTACTTGATTTAAATGTTATGAGGTAGGGCTCAGTTATTTTTGACTAACCCTCGCATAAATTAAATAAAATTGTTGGCTCTAATAATTTTTCAGCGCAGTTTATTAAAATAATATCTCATTTTGAAAAGATTGGTTTAAACATTAATGTATTGTAGCAGATTGCGTGCTTGATGGTCAACCCCATCTGCTATCCTCTTTAATTGCATGCTGGCTGGTCGGACTTCAGACTCTATGACGGTTCCGACTTTAAGACTTATCTATAGATAAGAGGGCTAGAGCCTGATGCTGTGTCTGTGGTCTGGCCCACCGGGGTTTAACTGTTGGATTTATTTTATTCGGGTATGCATTTGTATGTACTGTTGATGTTGAGACTTTATCTTTGTTTTATCTCCTTTTTATAGCTCGATTTGTTCGTACTAGGAGATGATACATCGATAAGTTAGGGATATTGCATGCGAACCAAACATCTATATGTCTTGATCCGAATCAGAAATAAGGCCGAGGTTGGTACCGCCGAACATGTTTAAGCCCTCCAGTAATCAAACGAAGTTTGCTCGAAAAAACATACCGAATAGCGAAATGATGCGAATAGCGGAATGATGCGAATTCGTCTTCCAAATTACATGGCAATCGGGGTCGAAACTGTATGCAAAAAGACACTTGCTGGAACTCGGAAAGAGATGACTTTCTCTTTGATCCAGAGAGAAATGAATTAAATGGTAAGAAAATTAATATTTTCACCCCAAACGAAGTTTACTGATTTGGGCAAATATTTACTGATTCACTGATTTTTGGACTAAATTCTACTGATTACTGATTTTTTTACCTAAATTTTTTACTGATTACCGATTTTTTGGCCTAAATACTGATTACTGATTTCAGCGATACCCCCTTGAGACCTTCATTAAATCAGTGACCTATATATTCTGCTCAATCTTGAAAGCCTGCACAGTTGTAAGAACTCCATCTAGTATTACGGATATCTGCGACATGGCAATTTTTGATCATTGTAAAATTACTAATTTGGCGAAATTGCGACAATTTAGAATTTCGTGCTGACTCATTTTTAACGTAGACAACAGAGATTTTGCTACTGCTTGGGCGTTTGGCGCATACATTTCCTATTTTGGTAGCCCACGAAAATAGTACCTTTCAAAAATTCTGACCGCTTCTGTGCCCTCTATTCCGTAAATGAGTGCTCTATAGGATTTTATACTTGCATAGGACTATATACATTGATTTTGATTTTTAACGAAAATCGTGATGTCGGGATTGGTACCACATATACTGGCCCAAAGGCCCTTTTCGTAAATTCATGGCACTTATTACGGAGACTACCGATCTTTACCCAAAATCGTGATAACGGGATTGGTACAAAGTATAAATAGGTCGGTTCTTTTAATTTCGGCACAAATTATTAAATTGTGTGGATAAGTGAAGTATAGAACATAAAAATAGTTAATTATATGAGTTGTAAATTCAAATATTTCTTAGGACGTTAATGTGATGTTGGCATGCTGAGATTAAATTAATATCGAAAACAGTATCGGCGTATTGTGTAAAGTAACATTCTAAGGTAATTCTAGACTGATTTGCTGACACACAGTCTCCAATGCCAATTTCATTTTACTTCTGATCATGGAGTAGTCCTCTCTTATAGCACTATCATTAGAGAGATTACATGAAGTAGATAATAAAAATAATACAATGTATCATTTGACTTTTTGGTTACTGTAAAGGCGCCACCTCATGAATCCGTAAGTAGGACTGGTCTACTTTAGACATTTGTAAAAGCTGAAAATGAGGTGTGGTTTTATTCAAAAGTAACAGTATCATCTTGCGCCATTACCTCAGTATAGACGCAAAACACATTATTTAGCCATTAAAACGCCAGCAAAATAACTATATTTGAAAGTGTCAGTATATTGTTTAACATAAGTATAGACGCAAACAAAGTGGACCCAGATCAGACTGCTCCAACAGGAGCAGTCTGATCTGGATCTACACTGTTTGTTAAAGCGGTGTCAAAATGTTTCAGTAGACAACAAAAACTTACGACATTTTGTGATATGTGCTTTAAGGGTTAATCAATGTCAGTTCAGTGTGTAGCACTTGACTTTTCGCTTACTGTAAAGGCGGCAACTTTAATATTCATATCTGGGTGTGGTTCGACTATTTCATCTGCTAAGGAAGGGAATTCAGTTTTTATTTATAATTTGATAAAACGTTAATAAGCTTTTTGAGCAGCGCAAACGTGCGTGCATTTCATGAAAATCCTAACCGTATACACACTGAACTCACATTTCTTAACACTTAAAGCGCATAATCACAAAATGTATGTTTTTGTCGTCCACTAAACTATTTGAAGCCTCATAGATAAACAATGTGGACCCAGATCAGACTGCTCCTGTAGGAGCAGTCTGATCTGGGTCGACAATGTTTGCCCCCCTGCTTATGTTAAATAGACATTTTCAGATGCAGTTATTTTGCTGGCGTTTCAAGGACTAAATAATGACTGAAGTTGTGGCACAAGATGATACAGTTACTTTTGAATAAAACCACGCCTCCTTTTCAGCTGTTATCTTTGCCTAAGGTTGACTAGTCCTTATTACGCATTCATGAGGCGCCGCCTTTACAGTAAGCGATTAGTCAAGTAATATACGGTCAGGACTTTCATGAAACGCACGCACGTTTGCGCGGCCCAAACAACTTATTTATTCTCCATCAAATTATAAATAGAACCTGATTTCCTTTCCTTAGCAGATGAAAACGCCGAACCACGCCTGGATATAAATATTAGAGTTGCCGCCTTTGCAGTAAGCGAAAAGTCTATTAATACACGAAATAAAATATATTTTATAGATAATAATCATAATACATAAGAAGGAGACGGGTATAACTCAAAGGGAATTCAAACTTTTAACAGTAATACTATTTCCTTTTGTCGTCTGCTGATAACCTTTGCAAACAGATTGGACCCAGATCAGGATCGACAGAACATCGGTCCTGATCTGGATCCAAACCGTTTGGCACACTGATAGTGTTCCTGAAAGATCTTTGGAACAGGATAATTGTGAAAAAAAATGGATAGCCTATATGAATTTGGCATTGTGAATTCCACAAACTTCTTAGCTATAATGTAGGTGTATCAAACTGTTTGCATTGTTCAGAACTTTATTGGTACATTTATTTTGTCTAAACAATGTGAAAAGTTGTGTAGTGCACGTGATGCTAGTTTTACGAGCCTTTTCTAGGTTCGAAGCCAGTTCCCATTAAAGAAATGAAACCCCAAATATTTAAATGAGTCGACGACCTCAAGCTTGACATTATTAAGAAACAGGTTACAACCCTTTCAAATATCATGACTTTCGTCTTCTTTGTATTTATAATGCACATATGCAGGCGTGCGATTGAAACGTAAATTAATGGATTTTAATTACTGATTAAATGATTAAATGTGATAACGCGTAATGCACAAACAGTATATATATTGAATGGCAAATGCATTTTCTGAGATACAGGATATAAGTTACACAGGCCCCCCAGATAAAATAAAAATGTAGGCGTAAAATTATTAATATTTTATTATCCTCCGATAAACACATATTCTGGTCGCTCAAAAGAGTCGTCTTGTCTCGTTGAGACGATTCTTTTGAGTACCCTCAACATACGCTTTGGTTGAGAAATAAGAACAATAAATTTCAGCTACGAAGATTCGCCTGGAGTCAAGTGATCAATCCAATCATCGAAGTAGATATAAAGATAAATAGATTTTAATGTAAAAGCTAATTGAATTCCCTGCATCTTTAAAAACACAACCATAAATAGCGGTTTGAATTATTTGGGCTATGGCAGTTGACTCAGCTATTTTGCGTTTTTGCTGTGCATAGCAATTTTAACGTCACGTGGTTTTGCTCCTTTTAATGATATTCCCATATTTAAAATCAAAATATCCCGCAATTTCCAAAGTCAGCGTTCAGATGCATGCTGGTGTAATTAACAAGTTATTGAACGGTTTAAAGAGACTAGGTCTGTAACTATGGACAGTTTTCAAAACAAATCTTTTTAAATCATTTGTAAAAACAGAATTAAGTAATATGTTTTCACAATAAATATGTTCAGAACAGCTGAAAACTGCATGGTACAGTGAATTACCTTATTTAAAAACAGGTGATTTTTCTCGTGTTAGGTTTTTTACGTCCTTCCAATAATTCTAGACAGTTGATTTTTAACATAAATGCTGTTGATTTGATAGTGATAATTATTTAAGATTTATGAAAATGGTAAAGTGCTTTTCTGAATTTGAGTATTTTTACTGTATTATTGAACAATAGAAAAACTTCATCTCCAAAATCAGAAGATCAAAAGTTACAGACTATGCAGCTGCGTCTGTACTTGTAAGCGATACCCCATTATCGCTTACAAGTACAGACGCACGAACCATACACTAATTGACGCTTGTCTATGGACAGTTGACTGTAAAACGACATTGATAAATCAGGGTCAGAGTTAAACGTGCTGAAACCGTTATGGCAAATTCAATTTCAAATCAAACCAAAAATATTTCTTGTGTTCAAATTGATGGCATGGAAAACTCACCGACGACAGGGGATAAAGATGGATCTAGATCGACGAACCCTAAAAACTCGATCGGTGGGAAAATTCGAAGAGGGCTAAGACACAATGCTTTACTTCTTGTAACATTATGCGGAGTGATTCTAGGGTTTGGATTAGGCTTCGGATTCCGACAGCACGAGTTGTCGGAACTAGGATTAATGTGGCTAGGTAAGACTCGGGATTTACACATAGGTCCAGTTCAGCGTATTAAGGGCCTATTTGCCCCCCCCCCCCCCACTCCCACCCTATTATCCCACGTATTTTCACCAATTTCTTTTTATAAGTTTTTTAGAACAATAGCCCAAGTGTAAAAGTCTGGTATTAATTTGATTTTTACCATTGCTGTGATAACAAAAATGGCCGCCCAAATAGGCTGGAAATAGGAAAGTGACCATTTTAAATAAATGCCAGAAATATACACTTGGGTTATTCTTCTAATAAACCAGTCAGAAGAAATTTGTGAAAAGCAACTTTCAGTCTAATAAGCGCCCTCTGATTACTTTATTTTCCAGTCACACATCGGATAGGTTGCAATCGAAAACGTTAATATACTATCGATGAACGTAGATAAAATCGTAAGAAACAGTTTTCGATTGCGGGCGACAAATGGCAATCGAAAGCACTGGTTCTAGCGATTTTTTATCCGCGTTCGTCGATTGTTAAGAGCGTTTTCGATTACCGCCTATCTGGTGTGAGTCATTCCTTGTGGTAAGTTTTTATTCTACGGCGGCTGGTCTCATGTTTACGCCAGCGCAGCCGTCTTGTCTCTGTGTCGTGCAGGTGATTAGTTGGTATAATCACATTTTAGTGAAAATTGATTTTTAAATGGGAGGGGGGTAACTCATAAAGATGTATGGGCCAGTACATTAGATTTTGGTACTTATCACATGTGCGCAAAAATCCCCTTTAAACACCCATGCTGTTATACCTAGCAGGGTTACAGGTCTAAATTTTTATCCTAGTTTTCAGCTATACGTATATACTTTGTGTATACGAGCAGCGAAGGCTCTGGTGGGTCTGTGTTTTTGCGCAGGCTCAGTTAATTAAGCATGTGCTGCTCGACAATGCGATAGGCACCAAAATCTCATGTGAAAAATCCGCTTCATACAGAATAGCAAATAAATTTGACACAAAGTGAGTAAACAAATTAAGAGCTAGTTCTACATGTAATATTAAGACTAATGTTTTTCGATAAAAACTCTAAAAAATGCTATGAATATTCTAGGTGTACTGTAAAAAAATAAGTGTACCTTTACACCAAATTTGGTCGATCTAGGTTTAACCTTTTCACTGCTTTAAAAGTTATGTTCTGTTCTATTGTATTGATCCAGAGAATAGCTACAACATCAACAGGTAGAAATGTTTAACATTTATCACTTGAAAATCATTGTCTTCAACAGGGTTTAGTATGAAATTAAGTTTAAAGACATATGCGGCTATTTCCAGTGCGCAACATACCCGCGTCAGGAAACAGGTGAAGTTGTCTGATCTTTCGACCATTTATGGATTCGGATCAACGCAGCTTTCAGATTCTCTAATATCATATCGATGTTCCGACATTTTCTTGACATATAAAGAAATTAAAGCGTGTCCGAAATATTTATTGCCCTTCTATCAGAGCTGATCGTCTCAGTACCAAAGACGGATAAATATAGCTCATATTTACACACTTACCCTGATTACGAATACGAAATTGGCAGTCTCTTCTATTTGTATTGTTATTTAGAGCCGCGCAAGACCTAAACTCGTGGCCTAGTGGCCCAGATTCTCATAACAGTCCATGAAATGAAAATAAATTCTTAAGATTTTCAACATCCGATTTTTAATATATGATTTACTCTAAAAACAAATTCCAATTTTTGACGAATTGCCAAAATATATCATGCAGTATCCTGTCACAGCTTGGGATAACACATAAACTTGCTCATGTTCTAAAATATTTGAGGCCATGGGCAATAACTTAAGTTAAAAGAAAGAAGCTGGCTAAAGATTACAACACTTTTAGCTCGATATTTAGAACTAGCGTTATTCTTTCATCTGTGTAGAAAATTGGCCAAATGCTGAAAACTTCCATATAAGATTATGAAGAAAGTACGGTGACATATCTTTCTTATTTCATAAATGGATAGCCCATGCATAAAACAAACTGTATGCAAAGTATTGAACAGATTTCAACATGGGAAGTCTTCAGTAGCATATGTCCTTAAGTTGTATTGATCCAGACAAGAGCTACAACATTAACATGTATAAATGTTTAACATTTACCACTGGAGAAATCATTGTCAGCAACAGGTTTAGTAGGAATATAAATGTTAGTTTACGCCTAAAGAGGTGGCGCTCAGCTGCCATCTCTACAATATTTATTATAATGACGTGGACCGCGCTTTCCACCAAGACAACGTTTTTATTTACTTAAACTTGTTAAAGAAACGATATAACCACATTGTAGCATGCTTTTTGTTTGCAGGGTTGCCAGGTGAAATGTTTATGAGGATGCTGACGTTAACGATTCTGCCACTAATTGTTGCCAGTATTATATCAGGTACATCTAAGATACTGCTACTACTACACCGTCACTTATGTTTCACATTTGAGCCGCGGCATGAGATTTCCAAGAATTTGACACTTTGACAACTGTAGACTAGGACGAGCCCCTGCAGCCTCCTTTTAAGCTTAGAAACTCTAAATGCTGTTCGGTCAGTAGCTTAACAATCATAGAATTCTCAAGCGACTAGCAAAGGCTCTGATCAGACTGCGCATATGCGCAGGCTGATCTGAGGCTTTGCGGGTCGCACATACTACATTGTTGAAAATCTCATGCACTGGCTCATTTACCATTATCATACAGAATATGCTAATGTACTACACTCGCTCTCATTTTTTTCTCGTTAACATGCAGCATTCATTTGTAAGCATGTGTTTAATTAGAATTGGAAACAGTGTGGATCCGTATCAAATGATTTCGTCAGAAGCCAGCTGATTTGAATCTACACTGTTCTTTAATTAGGATTATGATATGACATTGTTCTCTAAATATGCTATATGCTCAGCGGGATAAGGGTTAATTAACAGATCGACACTCGACATGCACGACATACCTTGCTAAGATCTGCCAGGATGAAATGTGAACTATTTTGCTCATGCCTTCATGTTGTCTGCCTTTATAAACCACACTCCAAAACTTTTATCTATGTTTGTAGCAACATTTGGCTGAGATTAGATGAGAAATCGTCATCTAAGCAGACGTCACGTTATGTTCGACGATCCTGTAAGCATCAAATGATACGTGACGCCAGATCCTGTAAGCACCAAATCATAAGTCGCGCCAGATCCTGTAACGCCAAATCATATTTGCCAAGGAAAAAGTGTGGTTAGGTGAACTGATCGTCCCGACATGACCATAGCTGTTGACTGGGACATAAAGCATCAAACTAAACAAACAAAATAGGTCACACCAATAGGGCGTCGCGTTTCATTCGCAAATGCACTTCACTCGCGAAAGCTGTGAACACTCAATCAGACGTCGCGCCAATCATGCGTCGCGTTACATTCCCATAATGCATTTTACTCGCAAATGCTGTAATCACACAATCGGACGTCGCACCAATCATACTTCGTATTATATTTTGCAAATTGCAGTCGGGAACATAACTACGTCTGATTGAAAGGCGTATGGCGTAAGAAATTCGCGACACTAACAGATTCACCGGTATGCTTATTTAAAGCCACTTGATTGGCTGGATAAGAGGCTTTGTATCTTGATACATTCCATTGGGCTCACGCTGATTTGAGTAACTGCGCAGTCCGGATAACGAAGACTCAATGACTCCAAATGTAAACTTTTCAAATTACAGTAGGGACATGGCAGCCTTTGGCCAGACAAACACGTGTTGCATAGGGAAAATATGGTTTGCTTGATGTTTTCTATGCTCCCAACTTTGAAAAAGTGAGGGGGCACATTGCTTTGGGCTTGTTCGTTTGGCTATTCGTTCGTCCCTCCATGCGTCCGGGAAAAATAAGCTAGGGTGTAGAAATTTATAAATGGAATTCTCATCATAGCTGATCCGCATTTTATGGTCGGGGTCATCTCCCTTTGTGGAGTTATACCCATCTTAAAGGGTTAGAATGATATTTTAAGTCACAATATCTTAAAAAAAATTATAGGTAGGAATTTCAAACTGAGGGTGGTGAGTAGATAATCTAGTGATGTAAAAAATAATCGAGTCATTGCCCTTAGCAAAATTGGCCATTGAAATTTGTAATCAAGATATCTCGATAAAAATAGCTATGAGCTTCAAACTTGTTCAGCTGATAGAAAATGAGAAGATTACCTGGTGAAATAATTGAAAGCTATTTCTTAGTTATTGCCCTTTGCAAATTTGGTCATTGAAAACGTGTAATCAAGATATCTAAAAAACTGTTACACCTAGAACTTCATACTTGTTCAACTGATAGGGGAGAATGAGTAGATAGCCTGGTGAATTTATTTAAAAGTTATTTTATTTAATCGAGTTATTGCCCCTTGTAAATTTGGTCATTGAAAACTCGTAATTTCACAAAAACACATGTTTCAACTGGTGGATAAGAAAATAATCCAAAGTCTATGTTAAAAATCTTGCTAAGTCTATGAATACGATAAACAAGTTTTATCATATGACGTCGCGTCTGGGAGTGAATTAACGCCATGCAATAAAATCTGTAAATCACCAGTGATTTATCGATTTTCGGAAAACGTTATGACGTCCATAACAACGTTGCGTACATAATGACAAAATCATAACGTTTTTTACGTCAGAAATGAGATTTCAAAGTAATCTTAATGTCATATAATAAATAGAACCTAACATTCGTGCTCTTGTATTATTGAATTTATTAAACTCGTTGCGAAAAAGAGATAAAATGCTCGACAAGCCTCGCATTTTATCTCTTTTTCTCAACTCGTTTAATAAATTCAATAAAACATGAGCACTCATGTAAGATCCTCTGTATATTTTTTTTATTTCAGGCACTGCCTCTCTGGATCCTAAATCCAATGGTAAAATCAGCATGGTGGCGATACTGTACGTGGTGAGCAGTAACACAGTAGGGGTTCTGGTCGGACTGATCATGTACTTTATCGTCAAGCCAGGTGATATTCAGATGAACTTATTTATGAAACGGCCACTCAAAAATAGACAAAACAAATATCTTAATGACAAATGGTAGCTTAATGAAGGTCGAAGGTATTGCAGAATGCTCCGCAATACTTTTGACCTGCATTAAGCGATATTAGGTATTGATAATCAATTTTAGGTCATTTTGAGAGTGGCACAGGTTTTTACTGTAAATATAAGTGTTTCGTGGAGTGGTAGAGTGTTAGACGAGATCGAAGTGGTGTTGATTCGAAACTCACCGCAGGCAATGTATTGTGTCCTTTAGCAAGACACCGCAGGCAATATATTGTGTCCTTTAGCAAGACACTTTATCCTCTGCTTAGTACTGGTTCAACCCAAGAAAACAGGAAATCGTCCCGACAGGACTGAAATATTGTTGACTGGGAAGTAAAGCAAAAACACAAACAAATCATGGAGAGCTTCAGCGGTATATAATTATATCAGGGTTGGCGAGCATGTGACTTGTGACGCCATATTTGGTGGTGCAGTAAGGAGGTGGCCATCTTGAAAATTGTCCTCATCTTTTTTTTATTTTTGCATTTTTTTTACGTTTTCTCTGTAACACAAAAGCATCAGCCTTTTCATGAGCTAGCACACAGCTTATCTATTTTGAATATTTTTATTTTGTGACCACACGTTGCTTGTTGATTTTTTGTTTACTTCGTCGCTACATTTTAACTAGGTCTCTGTGTCAACTATAATGGTACGCATGCTGGTCGGCATTTTTGTTGTTTGGAAACCCCCCGTAGACCGGTTCTCTCGAGTCGAGCCCCAATTATTATTTTTAAGGATTGTTGAGTTGGGCTGACGACCTTACGACGCTAATTGTGTTTTAACTGTCATTGACCTTATATTTAAAGAGCCATTTGAATTCCATTATAAACATTTTTATTGTTTTATTGTGTCCTCAATAATCCGAACATATTACTTGACTTTTCTCTTACTGTAAAGGCGGCATTGCGCAACTTTAATATTCATATCTAGGCGTGGTTCGGCTATTTCATCTACTAAGTAAGGGAAATCAGTTTTTATTTATAATGTGGTAAAGACTAAATAAGCTTCTTGTGTGGAGCAAACGTGCGTGCATTTCATGAAAATCCTAACCGTATACACACTGAACTCACATCTATTAACCCTTAAAGCGCATAATCACAAAATGTATGTTTTTGTTGTCCACTAAAATATTTGAAGCCTCATAGACAAACAGTGTGGACTCAGATCAGACTGCTCCTGTAGAAGCAGTCTGATCTGGGTCCACAATGTTTGCCTCTTTGCCTATGTTACATAGACATTTTCAGATGCAATTATTATGTATTTTGTGTCTATATTGAGGTAATGGTGCAAGATGCTACAGTTACTTTTGAATAAAACCACGCCTCGATTTCAGCTTTCACCTTTATCTAAGGTTGACCAGTCCTAATTACGCATTCATGAGGTGCCGCCTTTACAGAAAGCGAAAAGTCAAGTATATATGCAAATTAGTTTGTAGATGAGATGCATGTACATAGTGTTGATTGTTTTATCATATCCTTGTCATTCAAGAATTTCTGGTTCTGGCTAAAACCAAAAATTCGCTGAAGCCTGTGCTAGGGGGTAATGGAAGTTGTTGCAAGTAGTAATGGGCGCATCTAAGTTAATCACAGCTAAAAAAGTTAGTCACTCAAACTTACAAGGGTGTCATCATGCCAATTACTACTGTTGCGCCCTCAATTAACTCTAATTATTAACCACTTTACTACCAATGTAATTTCCCACAAAGTAAGTAAGGGTGCAAAGATCAGGAATCGATACAATCAAGTACCACACCTGACCCAGGATACCAATGGGAAAGTGACAAACTCACAGCAGACACCACAAACGAGAGCCAAGAGGTCAGCCCTTTCCCAGCACAAAGCACATATAAACAGACGCGCACAAAGACATAGCAAACACAAAAACAAAAAAAGTTTTATAAAGATACGTTAGGATGGTCCTGGTCCATTATGTATATTGATGGTGTCACAGTTTATAATTTTTATAAAATATTACATTCCTTTTATCTGAAGTTTGATTTTTCATAGCAAACAGTGCAAACCTTAACGAAATGCTGCATTTCATCTGTGTCTTCACTGTTTGCCAAAGTACCAGTTTTAGGGTTTCTGGTCTTTAATCCTTAATGCACCAACCACGACTGCAGCAGACGACAAATTTTGCAACACTTTTCATAACTTTCGAAAGAAATAAGGAATGTTATTTCATGAGAATCGTCTGCCAGCAGACGATTCTCATGAAATACCTTGCCTTATTTGTAATTTTTGAGAACGTGGCAAAATTTGAAGTTGTCATCTGCTGCATATTAAAAGTGGCACTTTATGGGTTAAATAGTGTAGGCCGCTGTGTAATCCCGTGGGAATTTTTGGGTAAAAGTTTCAAACATATAGTTTCTTGTAGAGAAATATATTCTGTTTAAAAAAAAAGATGTTTCCAATTTTTTCTTGCTGTTTTAACGTCACGGTGACGTCACAAAGTGACATACCTATTTTCGGCTTATTTAAGGCTTGAAAATCTAATACTATAAATTCCAGCGGGAAAACATGTACTATTAGATCAGCTGTGATAATATTACTGTCAACATGTTGTATAAGAAAATAAACACTAATTCAGAATTATATACAGGTTACGTTAACGTCAAAATGACGTCAACATAGGAAAAATGACGTGTAGGCCGCTGTGTAATACCGTGTGCATTTTTGAGTTCAACTGTCAAACATACATTTTCTTGTAGAAAAATGTATCTTGTTTAAGAAAAAAGATGTTTCCATTTTTGTCTTGCTGTTTTACGTCATGGTGACGTCACACAGTGATGTACCAATTGTGGACTTATTAAGGGTTTGAAAATTGAGTTCTATGAATTCCAACTTGCAAAAACATGTACTGTTTGATCAGTTATGGTAAAATTACTGGTGACATACATATTGTATTTGGAGCATAGACCCTATCTCCGATGTTACATTACCTTCAGAATGATGTCAGTCCAAGAAAAAATGACGTCAGTATCAAAATGAAAAGTCTGTTATAGTGAAAGCTCAAATTATATAAGGTCACGATATGCCATGAGACCCTCCTCTCCCACTGCTGGGAAACTGTGCACTATGACTTTCTGAAACTTCATTATATAAGATGCAAAATGACACAGATTAACGCTCTGACTTGCAACAGCCATGTTAGCTGCGTTATTATATTGTAATTTCAAATCATATTGTGCAAATACCAAGTTATATCTAACTCTTATTTGTCGATTTGGTGATTGTCTTAAACACATTTATCTAAAAGCAACAAACAATCAGTATGCGTTTAAACAATATACTCCTATGTTATGACAGTTATATGCGTTACTTACTTCAAATGTATAACTATAATTTTCTAAAACTTACATATAAAAGCCACATAATCATGTATGTTAACTCTATAGCGGCTACAGCGTTAACTTGCAATAGCAAAATTTACTTTGATACCCTGATATAACAGGAAATCTTATCAAATTGTTCCTTATTCTTACGTGACAATATGATATTTTAATTGTATTCAAATTATTAGCAGTATGGTTGTATCCGATTAAAGGACCTGTATATACTGTTTGTTATGCACTTTACTTTTTAAAAAAAACAAAAAACATTATGTTAAAGCAAAACAGCACTGCTAGTGGCTTATTTGCTGCCATCTAACTGCAATTAACTGAAAATATCAACAAAGCATTGATGATTATGGGAAGAAATTTGGGCCTAAATCACATAAAGCGTCATCATATCAAGTTGGTTATTTGATCAAATGTTTTTAATGCTTACATCATATCTTTTATCTCACTGACACTCATAAATTTGCTTCTTTTTTATACATTAAATGATATATATAGACACAAGTTTTGTCACTTCACCGCATTTTAGATGACAATAAAATTTAGCATGAAGTAGCTATAAGTTAGCAAGATCTATCACACTTTGTGTAAGCCAGCCAATGATTAGTGATTACAACAACTATATTGATACCATTCAAAGTAAGTAAGGGTGCAAAGATCAGGAATTGATACAATCAAGTACCACACCTGACCCAGGATACCAATGGGAAAGTGACAAACTCACAGCAGACACCACAAACGAGAGCCAAGAGATCAGCCCTTTCCCAGCAGGTGACCACAAAGCACATATAAACAGACGCACACAAAGACATAGCAAACACAAGACAGAACAAAATCATAAAAGTTCCACAAAAGAAGTACCGCCTTGGAATGGTCAGTAAAATATTTTACTGGAGGGCTTAAACCGGTTTAACGGCGCCATCCTCACCCTTAATTCAGATGTGGATCAAGACACATAGATATATGGTTTGCATGAAAGACCCCAAACTTATCAATGCATCATCTCCTAAAACATATAACTCAAGATATAACAAGGAGATAAAGCAAAGATAAGGACTCAACAGTAAATAAAACTGAATACCGGAGCAAAAGAAATCCAACAAGTAAACCCCGGTGGGCCCGACAAACAGCCAAAGCATCAGGCCCCTACCATCTCATCAATAGATAAGTCTTTAAGTCGGAACCATCATAGAGTCTGAAGTCCGACCCACAGGCGTGCAATTAAAGAGGAAAGCAAAGTTGCCAACCGTGATTGGGTTGACTACCAAGCATGCAGTCTGTTGCAATACATTAATGTTATAGCCAATCTTTTTATAATGGGAAAATATTTTAATTAACTGCGCTGAAAAATTATTAGAACCAACAATCTTCTTCAATTTATACACCAAGTCACCATAGAAATCAGGTTCCGAAAGTCCTTGGCGCAAGAGAGATTTAAGTCCAACTTGGAATTTAGAAATCAAATCATAGTCTCATCTATAAAATATTGAAAAAGTTTTGCGAATTTTATGATACAAAAACTTACCCAGAATTCGTTAAAATTGTAAATTTTTTCAGACGTAGGTGAAAATTGAGGCATTTATCCTTGTCTTTTGAAAAAATAAACTGAAAATTTTTTTATAAACTTAACCACTTTCAACCCACATATAACACACGCCAAGCCTATTCCTATGGTTATAATCGCTTTATATCTGAAGGATGTCTAGTTTGGTGAGGTCAGAATCCCATTTATAACAAGATAATTTGAAGGAGAGTATTACACTTATCATCTATTCTGGTTGGTTCTAAAATTGTGTGAAGCATTGAAACAGAACATTATTAGTTCCTTATGGTTCATTATAGTTATAGATTTATCACCCAGAAAAACTCCCTGACATTGCTAACATAATCCGTATGTAACAGCCATTGTTAAATTCATGGACTGAAATAAATTATTGGTTAATTTGTTTTACATTAATCTATCAATTAGATTGATTTAGCCTTGCAATTGAATTTTGTTGCAGATAATATCATTTTGATATTTAGTCAGCCAAATGTGAACATTATTGATACAGAAATACATCCAATTAATTCTTTACATATTTCCAATAAAATAAAATAAATTAACTGTACTAACATAAAAAAATTGAAGGAACAAGCTCATTTGATTGTGGTACTTTGCAAGTAAGTCTATCATTGGCGTCAGTATAATACTGAGTAGATTGTACTCTTAATGTTGTTATGCTGGAGCAGTTGAAATTGTTGCATGTTTCTTTGAATCAATATCCTGGCGAGTTTACAACTTATTCTAAACTTCAATACACATATAACTCTTTGTTATTATTCCCTTTACCATGTTTATAAGGTTCCTGTAATATTTTCCCAAAGTCACAGTCTGTTCAGGTATATAAGTGTGCAATGCTAAATTTAAGTCAGATCATATGTCTGCACTCTCTTATTAAATATTTCACTTTTCTATCAGAACATTGTAAAATCAATTTCACAATAACTTTAATGTCACGTGGTCAAATTTGGCTGGAAATAATTTTGGCTGATAAAGTTTTTTTTTTTATTTAAATTGGTATTGAAGTAACAATTGATCTGTTTCCTTGGATATGATCATATCTAATGTGGTCATTGCCAAGAGTAAAACTCACCACTATAACCAATTTTCCCATTGTTGGTTGAGCAAGTGATCAGAAGTACAAAGTTGACGTGATTTACAGCTTCGTTAATTGAACAACGAAATATATGCAGAATGTAAACTTAAATAACTTAAAAGCTTAAGTAATGCCTCGCCATCTGCATACGCAACTAGAAGCCAGGATACAAATTGATTTGGTGACAGTCTCTTTGAACTTTAACTGATCAGAGACAGTTATAATGCATAAGATCTGAATACCTCCCTCAAAACATTTAGTATTTTTATGGTAAATTAACCTAAATATACATGGATACATAGAATTTAGCCTTATCATGTAACGTAACTGAATATGTTTACCCATTATTTGAAGAACTACAGTTGAAAGAAGTTACAAAAATGATTGTTTTTGAACAACTGATAGGAATTATTTCGATTAAACTTTGATTTCTCTACCATTTTATTTGCTAATAAGTATCAAAATATATTTTTTGGGGCAAATCATTATTGTAAATATAAAAAGTTAAAAGATATACTGTTTTGCAATTGTTTCATGAATAACTAATACGACCTTAATATGAATTGAAAAATCTTTTTTTTTTTCAGACAAACTGGAATCTGGATATCTATAACAAAAACAATCAGTTTTTTCCATGCCAGCTAAACAGTTGTTGTGCTTTAACAACAACAGGATCTCGGACGAAGGTGCATTTAAGCCCCCCCCCCCCCCCGCCCCCAGTGGCTTAGGCAGCTGTCCATTCTAAGGCGGTGGTTCTGTTGTTGACTATTCATTATTTATTGTTGCTCCCATTGTTAGTGTTTTAGTGTTTGTTTGGTCCTTTTTTGTTACTCAGCACTTTATGTCCTTCTAGTGTTGCAATCACATTGATGGGAAAGAGAGAGATGGTTCCTTGACTTAAATTGTGTCTGATGTCTTGTGACTATTAGTGTTCGGTGGCCCTTCCACACAGTGTCGTAGGTTGGGTTACAGTGTGTGATTGTATTTCCTGATCATAATTACTAGCTTTTTCGAGATGATATAAAAAAAACATATGGTGTGTAATATAAGGAATTAAGCAATGTATATACGGTCGTGAGGGCTGTAATTTACGCTACATATTGTCACACAAATAACAAAATGACAGTTTACACCAGAAACTACGTTGAGTACAGCCTTTCACTTTTGAATTTTAATATAAAGCTTAAATATGGTGTTTAAAGGTTTTCATATAGCATTACATGCTAAATTTTAGAATGAATCTATTCTTACATTTAACATGTCATTCAGGGATTTAATATTAAGTAGTTTATAACTCTTTAAGTTTTTGTAATAAAAACCAGCTGCTTGTTGATATAAAATGGCCCATTACTTGTCATTTGGAATTTATATTTAAAACATGAATGTTAAATGGAAGCTTATTGAATGTACCTATTAACAACATTACAATGGTTTTACAGGGGGTAGTTTAAATGTAACGTAAGTGACACAATGGGCCCTAATAACTTTTAAAAGCATAAATATATGTAGGGAATAAAAGGTTCTTGTTTATTACATGAAAGTTTAGCCTTTTTGAATATTCAGGTACTACTTTAACAACCTTTTATACAGTATATTTGTTTTAAAATGTGAGGGGTAACGTAGTTAATATGCTGTAACAGCCAAACTCTACAACCGCCAGAGATCTAACATGTTTCAAAAAGCTTCGTCAGAAACATTGATTTATGCTAACTTTTGATTTTAATCGCAAGACACACGCAATTTTCCTGAATTATATTTCTGTTCACAATATGTTTATTTCCTGCATACTGACATCAAACCGACGTCAATTTGGCCTAAAATTGAAGTCCATGTTAAATCAAATTTTCATTTTTGTCCTCCTATAGACTTTTCAACTACTTCAACGCAATAAACATTACTAAAACGTGATTACTTTAGGTGTATACAGCACTAGCTGATAAAACCTGTTTGATTCAAGTGAAAAGACGGTATGTCACTTTGTGACGTCAATGTAACGTTAATACAGCAAGAAAAAAATGGAAACATCTTTTTCCTTAAATGGAACATATTTCTCTAGACGAAAATCGATAGGAAACACTTTTACCTAAAAATTCCCACAAGAGCCCAAATTTCGACACAGCGGCCTACACTAAAAGGGCTAAGAGCAGACTCACTATTGTTTTCAAAGTACGAAAGATTCTATCCCCGTGCTCAATATATATGTTTTATATTCGTAACAGATAAATTTGTGGATGTCAGTGGCTACTCAAGAGATAGCACAGGGAACACAGTACAGCTAGATACTCAAGATATTTTTGCAGATCTCATCAGGTAAGTCTGAACCATAGGGCCAGATAAGATTATCGTACCCATCAGTTTATATTACTTGACTTTTCGCTTACTGTAAAGGCGGCGCCTCATGCATGCGTAATTAGGACTAGTCAACCTTAGGCATAGGTGAAAGCTATAAAGGAGGCGTGGTTTTATTCAAAAGTAACTGTATTATCTTGTGCCACCACCTCAGTTATTATTTAGTCCTTGAAACGCCAGCAAAATAACTGCGTCCGAAAATGTCTATTTAACATAAGCAGGAAGGCAAACATTGTGGACCCAGATCAGACTGCTCCTACAGGAGCAGTCTGATCTGGGTCCACACTGTTTATCTATGAGGCTTCAAATAGTTTAGTGGGCGACAAAAAACATACATTTTGTGATTATGTGCTTTAAGGGTTAATAAATGTGAGTTCAGTGTGTATACGTTTAGGATTTTCATGAAATGCACGCACGTTTGCGCGGCTCGAAAAGCTTATTAACTCTTTACCAAATTATAAATAAAACCTGATTTGCATTCCTTAGCAGATGAAATAGCCGAACCACGCCCAGATATGAATATTAAAGTTGCCGCCTTTACAGTAAGCGAAAAGTCAAGTAATACATTTGTTCTGGGTGCTCAAATGACCAAATTATTGTGACGTGCCAGCAACATACGAGAATGTTTTGGTTGAGAAAAATAAGAAAATAGTTTTTAATTATGCACTTTTCTCTAAAAGCTGGCTCCTATCTAATTTTAAAAGACTGTTTATGCCTACAAGAAGCGTTTAACTTAACATTTGCCTTTATTGTTGAACTACTTGACCAAGAGCATTTCTAATTGAATTGTATATATTGTATAAAAGAGCATTAAAAATACAAACACGAATACATGACATTGGTCTAGTTTTGAAAATAAATAAGCGAGTGTAAAATTGCATTTTTTCCTTAGCCATCAGGTTAAGTATGTGTTTGGGTGATCAAAAGAACTGTCTCATCGAAGCAACTCTTTAGAGCACCCATAACATATGATTTGGTTGAGAAATGCGAAAATATTTTTTTAATTACACACTCTTGGCTAGAGACCTGTATATTTTTACGACATCAAATGTGACCATACAGACTGAAAAGGAGAATTTTTGGGTTTATTTTTAGGAACCTGTTTCCCAGCAATATCGTGACAGCATGTTTTCAAAAGGTATGTATACAAATGCACAAGCTATTCACAATGTGGTAGATGGACGTAGATGATAATGGAGATTTGAACTAATTTCGTGTCTTTACCCCAAAATCTAGGGTAATATTTGGCCAGTAAAATTAATTTTCATCGTTATAGCCCCCCCCCCCCCGCCCCCAGAGGCTTCGGTTGTTGTCCGTTTAAGGTGGTGGTTCTGTTGTTGTTATTCATTGTTTATTATTGCTTCCATTGAGTGTTTTTTTATGTTATGCCTTTAGACCGTGGGCTGCTATTAGACCTCCTCCCCCAGGGGAAATTTGTACACTATGATTTTCTAAAACTACACTATATAAGACGCAAACTGACACATGTAAGCTCTCTGGCCGTTGGGGCGTCATAGTGTAACAGCCATGTTAACTATGTTACCATATAACAGCTTCAAATATTATTGTACAAATACAAACATATACCTAAATCTTATTTATCGACATGCTGTCTGCCTAAAAATAAATTAATCAAATGCAACAAACAGAAAGTATGCGTTAAACTGACCTAAGCCTATCATATTGCAGTTATATACGTTACTTACTTTCAAATATACTACCATTTAGTGATGTGCTATCACTAGACCATGGGCTGACAAAATATAATTGAAGGGAAGTTTTATACACTATGATTTTCTAAAACTGCATAACATAAGCCACACAATAATGCATGTTAGCTCTTTATGGGTTGGGGCACTACCCTGAAAAACAGAGTTTAATACGTTACCCTAAAAATATTAGGAACTCATAAAGTATATAAATCAAAGTGTTTCTTATTCTTGCATATCAATATTATCTAGTTATTGAAAGTAAATGACTAGCAGTATAATTTCAACTCATTTAGTCATCCTTTTTACTGTTACATAGGTAACATTCTATTAAATACATTATTTTAGTGCAATATTAGCATTATATGAGATTAAACTGCTAAAGGGTGTAAAGTATTGCCATTTGAGGGCTCAATTTAATGAGAGACACAATGAATATTGTCTTTTAGCATACACTAGAACTGAGATTAAACTCTGCCAAAAGCATGGACGAAGTGAAGGAATAATCTTGAACTAAAAGCATAAAGCGCCATTTCAATTCAGAATGTTTTATCGAAAATGTCCACACCATAATCTCTTTATATCTAAAGCATATCAAGTATACAATTTATCTTGGAAATATGCATTACCAAGAATATTTTAGGAGAATATTATACTTGTCATCTGTTTAGCCTGGTTCTACAACTTCATGAAACATTGAAAGATGGCATTTATTCTAAAGGTCCTTTGTAGTAGTCGTTTATTTAAAAGAGATATGCTAATTTTTTGGAAAGCTCCCATGGATTGTTATGATTGTATTATTGACATGACTAAATGAATTGACTTCAATATTCATTGATATTACCTTAATTTTGCTTTGAATTATTTCTGTCAATTATACTCTAATAGCCTAAAATTGATACTTTGTTTATATAAGGATTGTATTTAGCATCCCAAATGAAAGTATGATCATGGATACAAAATTACATCCCATTAATCCTTTGTATATTTTAAATCAAGCTAAATAGATTATAACTAGTAAAACAAAGAATAAATCAAATGAGCCAGCGTATTTGATTTTGGTACTAATCGCAGTTCTAAGAAATGGATGCTTAGGTGAACCTGTGTAAATGTGTAGACTCGCCAGAGTCTTTGCTGCCTGCATACGCTTTAACAGTATGGATGTAGACTGGAATTAAGACATCTGACTCAACTCCGTCAGCATGGACAATTAAAGCCGCCAATATGTGGAAAGTACCAAAATCTTACATGCTGGTCAAATCTTCATTTGAACACTTTATAAAATATATTAAATGAGATCAGCAAATATTTTCTTTTCATCTAAAGGCAATACTTTTCATACTTTTGCTACTACCAAAAAACAAATCTGTGATATGGTTTCAATAATTTTATACTATATCATACACTGCTCAAAATATTTAAAGGAACACTGCGTATTTTGCAATTGATCACAATACAAAGTCACTCCTAGTCTGACTCATAACGAGAGTTGGATTAATAAGTCAAAAACATGTTTCTCCTGTGATTAGTTTGGTTACCCATCAAGGATGATGCTTGTTAATAAAAATGAAGTAATCCTTTTACATAAATCTCCATGGAACGCTTTATGTAAAAATGGAATTCTGTTAAAAATACCCTTTTTTTTCAAAACCAAATTTTAAGAGGATGTTTCAATCAAGCACCACAACAGCATCATTTCTGCACAGTCAATAGCCTTTCAATGTTGCAGAAATCATAAGGTTACGGTATTTACTTATTCAGAAGATTCTACTGAGTTCCAGAAAAATCGTCATTTTCAAGAAAAGTAAAGATTACAAAATTTGAGCCATGAACTTTAGCAGCAATTGTTTTATCAAAAACTTTTTTGATCCAAAACTTTGACTATCGTAGCACAAATGGCAAAAGAAACTGGGTTTCTGTCTTATAGTCTAGTGGAATACATTACTTGTCTAGTGGACAGGGGTTAACATTATCACCTATGGAAAATCATCAGGTGTTCCTTTAAGATTTTTTAGCAATGTACTAACATATAACACAAAGGACAATGGGTACATCTGATATTTAGGATATCCTTTTGAATGTGAAAGAAAAACACTTTCTTTTGGAGATGTTTGAGTAAAAAGACACATGGTAATAAGAAATGCATTGATTCTTAGCAACAAAATCATGTATAATTTGTTACCATTGCATGTAAGCATATCATGGTAACACTGTTGATAGTGAGTAGGGTGCCATTTCAATACTGTTTTGTCAAAACAGTTGATCTTTTTGTATGTGTCTTGAACCCATACCCTGGTGTGTTTACAACTCATTCTGGTGTTTTATATTCATATAACGCCTTGCTATTGAGGATTATTGCAACAATTTGGTTATGCCACATTCTGTATGGTGGAAATTAGCATAATCTATTGTAGCTTTAATTGCTAAAACTAAGTAAAATCTCATGATAGCACTGCTTTAAATATGTCCATCCAACATTTTTAAAGTAACAGTGTAAAGTCTATTCTACTTTAACTTGAATGTCACCTGGTCATATTTGGTCTGACCTCATTCTAGCTGATAAAGTCTTATAAATTCAAATTGGTATCGTAAGTATCAACTGACCTGTTCCTTTGCATATGGTCCTATCACGTGTGACTCATTGTCATGAAAACCCATCATTTACATTTATTTATTTCCATTTTTCATAGAAATATGTTTTCTTGATATTCATTTACTTATAAACTTTACATTGTTTTGGCAAATATTATGCTGATTTAGTTAACAGGTTTATTCATTAAACAATGAAAGCTATGCTGAAGATAACATAAAGCCTTTTTTAAAAGTTAAACGTTTGGTAATTTTTCACCATTTGAATATACAAAAAGATGTCAGTATAAAATTTGATTTGGAGATAGATTTTATAAGCAGTATCTGATTACACTTATAATGCATAGTATACAATTTAACATATATCAAATTTTATTTTGCCAACTTAAAAATTGCGTTTTTTTAAATGTTGATGACCCTAAATTACAATCTTGTATCTTGTTACTGACTATGTTTATATAATATGAACAACAGTTAACTTGGTACACTAAAATAATTTGGTTGCTGTTAAATAAGTGATTGGATTAAACATAGTACTAACAGTCTTCAGATAAGTATTACAAAATCTAAATCCACTTTATAATAACATTTCAGACTTTAACAACATTTTGGACACACAAAGTGCCTTATGATCTATTTTATATGGTAATATATGTTACCTTAACGGTTTTGACAGAACATGGTAATTAATCCTTATTCAGCTATTACTTGAGAGCTCTAATTTTCATTGTTAATGAGGTTTAAAACCAAATTGGTTTTGTAATATGACACTGCGTGTGTCTATTTTCCTAGTTTTATATAAAGTATTTTCATACATAAATTCACTTAAGTCATATGTTACCTAATGCATTGAAACAAGGTTAATTCAACAATTGCTTTAAGTTTCTGAAACGCTATGAGAGTTGCAAATGAATTGCATTTTTTATAATAACTGTTCTCATAAAATGAACAAATTCTTAATTCAAAATATTTGACTTGGGATATACATGATGTTTTTTTAATGTCTTGCGTCAATTTTTCCAATATCTGGTTTTAGCTGTCAGGCAGCAGTGAAAAAACTTGATGTCTCCTTGTCCGGGGCTAAATTTAGTTCATACTTTTATTAGCTGTCTAAGCTGACAAAGTTTAACCCTGACGTCGACCTGTCCTGGGCTAAATTTAGCTCATCACTGGTAGACATCAAGATATGTTACGTTACATCCAGTGCAAGCGAGTTTCAGCCAGTCAGAAAAGGTCCTTTAAAGGCGTCATATAATAACAGTTTTGATATCTCATTAGGTATGATATGATTTTGCTGGAACTTCATTTTTCATTACACAAATGTACACAAATATTAGTAGAAAATAAACTCGCCATATTGGTTCTTAATTGTCTAGTTCAGGGGAATTCAGGGATTTTCTCCCAACTGATTCCTTTGTCAAATTTGTCATCAGGAGTGTTACTTGCAATGAAGATTATCCTGAGTGTATTACACAGAAATACACTTGATGCGATCCAGCGATGCGAGTCACAACAGATGCGAGTGACGTGAAGGGGGGACTAAGTCAATTGATGTCATCATTTGCATGCCAATTTATTACATCACGCTATTTACAATCTTCGGTGGCTCGAAAACATGATTTTTTTTAATCTTCATTGAAACCATCATTGGAAGGTATACTATAATTATACAGAATATAGTAAACTGTGTTATCTTGCGGATGATTTGTTTACCAAATCACCACCATTCCTGAGTGACATAAGGGTCATAGCGTTTGCTATCATGTGCAGATCCAGAAATTATTGTCGGTGGAGGATCGGGGGGTTAGGGAGTGTCCAACCCTGTCAACTGTTATTCATCAACCCTTTTTACAGAGGGGAGAGAGGTCTAATTGTTTCACGAGGGGCTCCTTACCTAAGAAAACCTAGCATATAACTAAAAGAGGGCCATCATCGGCCCGTCAGCGAAACACCATAGCGCTGACGGGCCGATGATAGCCCAACACTGAATGCTGGCTGTGTAGATTTGTGATTTTCCAGGGGTCTGGGCCAGCATTTCTAAGGAAACATATAGCTTTGTAATTTTTCATGTGGGTGGGGGATCCGAACCCCCAATCGCCGACACCATTGGGTCCACAAATTGCCCCCATGTTCACAAATCTTCAACACTCAATGCATTTCAGTCTCTTTCAGACACTTTGAAATTGTAAAATTATGCAGGCATTTTCATAGCACTCCATTAAACAGTTTTGCATTTAACTTTAACATGAATTGATTTAATATCTTTTTTCTTTTATCTATTTAAAGGCTCAAACTTCTTATGATAAACGAACTGTGATTGAAAATAACAATGGGACCAACGTTACAATTATCATATGCCGTGGTGTCTGGGAGTGAAATAACGCCATGCAATAAAATCTGTAAACCACTAGTGGTTTACCGATTTTCGGGAAACGTTATGACGTCCATAACAACGTTGCGTACATAGTGACCAAATTATAACGTTTTTACGGCAAAAATGAGATTTCAAAGTAATCTTAATGTCATATGATAAATAGAATCTAACATTCATGCTCTTGTATTATTGATTTTATTAAACTCGTTGCGAAAAAGAGATAAAATGCTCGGCAAGCCTCGCATTTTATATCTTTTTCCCAACTCGTTTAATAAATTCAATAAAACATGAGCACTCATGTAAGATCCTCTATTTATTTTATTTATTTAAAGGCCCAAACTTCTTATGATAAACGAACTGTGATTGAAAATAACAATGGGACAAACGTTACAATGGAGGAGTATATCAGAGTGATTGGAACATCCTCAGGGACCAATGTACTCGGTAAGAGTGAACATGCCCAAATAAATAGAGAATACTAGGTGAGTGTCTTTTGATATCAAGTTTACCAGGCAAGGCTTTGAGAATGCTTGTTGACATCGCGAGGCTTGCCGAGCGATTCAACATGCGTTCTCAAAGCCGAGCCTGGTAAACTTGATATCAAAAGACGCAAACCTGGTATTCTATTTATCAGTTTACCCATTGTTTCACTCTTCAAACTAGCGATTATGACGTAATTTTCGATTTTTGTATTGATTCAGCGTCATTAGCGACGTCATTCAAAAAGTGCAGCGTCATCATGACCTGATAAAGGCAACATGCCGTGAGATAGACAACGTTTATCAGGCAACGCGCAACAATGCAGTTGATATGAGAGGTAACTGATAAAAAACAACCCATATAAGTAGACCATAACCAAACATTTGAGCCAGCAAGTGAGATCACATGAGCTTGAGGTTCAACCTTTATATTACATTTATACAGTTAAGTTGACATTAGAGAACCATTAAGGATTCTAATAGTGACAGTGTCTGTTTGTGAATGCATATGCAAACTGATTTAAAACAATAACCATGAAGTACATCCATGAAACTCTTTACAAACCAAGCAAGTTTAATATTAAAAAGCTTTCGATATACAGAATAGTAGCAGTTTATAACTCCCATACAGTTTCCTCAGTATAAAACCACTTTCCCCAGTTAATAATCACCTGATAATAAGTCAGTTTCATAGTAAAATTTGTAAATGATCAAACAAACAAAACAAAAAATACAGATCTGTTGTTTCATCCCTGACAAACATGTTTAAGTATTTAAGTTCAGTCTTATTAAGTTTTAGCACACCATTTTGTTGCAAGCTTCATATTGTCCAATATAAATTACAATATTCATAAATATTTATTACCTCTTACACCAGAAGTATATTGTGTTTGGAGGTCCACGCATCCTGCTTTATTCATTTCCCGGTAGTAACAAACCTTTATTTGAGAAGTAAAATCTTTGTTCAGATGCATGATTTATTCTCTGTTACCACCAGCTCAGTAAATGTCAGTCTAATACACATCCACAAGTCAGTGATCCTTTAATGGCTACTGTACAGTGTCCAAGTTAATACTGTCATTTGTTAAATCATCTGCATGCTGGAAGTCAATATTTGGATATGAAATTCTGCTATACAGGGCCTGTCCATGACAAGTTTATGAACCACATTATTTCCTTTCAAATGAAGGATTCACATTTTTTTCCACAAATTTTGGTCTCAATTCTGACTTAAAATTGGTTTACCAGCAATAAGTTGTAGAGAATTTTAGCCAACTTTATTGGACGTTTGAAGGAATTCAGGAGAAACAAAATGTGGCCTGCATCAAACATGATTATACTTTCAAACAACACAAAAGTTTTGGCTTTGCTTCATTTAGTGGTGGAAATATATGAGCCGTAACATGAGATTTCCGACAATGTGGTAAGTGCGACCAGCAAAGCCTCAGACCAGCCTGCGCATACGCGCAGTCTGATCAGAGCCTTTGCTAGTCGCTTGAATATTCTATGAATGTTAAGCTACTGACTGAACATCATTTGGAGTTTCTAAGATGTAAAGGAAGCTACACAGGATTGTCTGAGTCTACACTTGTCAAAATACCACATTGTTGGAAATCACATGTTATGGCTCATATGTTAAAGTTTTGCACAAGTGATTATTTCCTGGGGAAGATTCCCTACTGGTGACTAAACTGCAGCATCAAAAGATCACAATGCCATTATCACACTGGTAAATGTATACGTCGATTTGGTGGTATTTACGCATATTGCCGGTACTTCATAGACCGGAAGTGGTAGGTATTGGTGTTAATACTATATGGAAATGCATACCATATGCTTAAAGGACTATAAAATTAGATCATTGTTAAGTATTCAATATGTGCATGGCGATTCATGTAAGCATTTAGGAATAGATTCGAGTACCGACCATCTAGATCGGTACTCAAATCTATTCCTAGATGCTTACATAAATCGCCATGTGCATGCCGATTCCTTAAAAATGATCTAATTCTATAGTCCTTTAGGTATATGGTATGTTTTTCCTTATAGTATTAACACCAATATCTGCCACTTCCGGTCTATGAAGTACCGGCAATACGCGTAAATACCACAAAATCGACGTATACATTTACCAGTGTGATTATATAATGATATTTTTGCATTGAGACTGTGCAAGTGATATAAGGATTGAACTACAAGCTCCTGTGGTGAGATAACCGATCATACTGCATCTGTGAGCACCCAGTAATCAGACGACACATCGCTTTGAGCAGTCTCTTCAGATTGTTTGCTTCTCACATTTAAAACGCATAAAATTTCACAGTTGGTAGCCAGTCCGACCGACTGCAGGTCCAGTGGTCGCAATTTCGATCCTGGCTGGTCTCATACATCTGTGGAGATTATCCAAGTTCATTCTCCTCCTTCTGCTGATTCAAGAAAGGTTGTTGTCAGTTACAAGCGAAAGCGGATGAAAAACTGGTGAACAGTTAAGTCAAGCATGCCTAGGAGAAAGTGTGGTTAGGTGAACTGACAGTCTGTACATTACCATAGCTGTTGGCTGGGGCGTAAAATCCCTAATAAATACGAAAAAAAGTATAATTTTAGCAGATGGAAACTGAAGCCAAGTATTAGACTTCAACCCCATTTGATAGCTGGGTCTGTATCTACAGTGTTTTCAAAAAGGATCAGCAAGACAATGGTTTAACACTCCTTATTGTTTTCTCTTTTAAGTCTCTTAAGCTAATTCCGTTCATTGTTTTCTTTACAGCATGTTCTAATGTAAGCAATAGCATACATCAATGTTAGATTTCAGGCCTCGTGGCGGTATGTTTTATTCTTGGCATAGTTACATGGAAGCTTGGAGAAGATCATTTCTTTCATAATGCTCTTTTTTAGATTAGAGCATGTTCTGATATAATCATAAGCATATGGCGATGATATTTTTAGGCCTCAAAGTGGTATGCTCTAATATTTGCATATTGGATCATCCCATTCATCATGACCTTAAGAATATGTTCTTTATGTAATCATTGGCATATATCAATGATATTTCCAGGACTCATAGTTATTTGTTCTATTCTTGGCATAACAACAGGAAAGCTAGGAGAAGCTGGTACGCCATTCATCATGTTCTTTAGAACATGTCCTTATGTAATCATTGTCATACGTCATTGATATATTTCAGGCCTCATAGTGATTTGTTCTATTCTTGGCATAGCAACAGGAAAATTAGGAGAAGCTGGTACGCCATTCATCATGTTCTTCAGAGCATGTTCCGATATCATCATACTAGTGCTTCGTTGGTTTATTTGGTATGTTACTTTATTAATATTTGACAGTTAAATAAAAAAAAATAATATGTACAATTGCGGGAAAGATGAGAAGCAAATGTACACAGGATGGACATAAGGAATTTTCCACGCGAGATAATTTTAAAATTTCTAAAATATGAACTGCTGTTAATTTTATTGTGTAAAACAAGGCTTTGCCATTTTATTCAAATATTGACAAAATGAAGCTTTGTTGATTTAATTATTCACATATTTCAGGAATTTTGAAACGACTCAAATGATGACTTTCATTCCATCTGGATAAATGGATTTCGATCATGGATTCATCACTGTATATCATCACTGTGGTTAGAACCCTGTTACAATCCATCAGTAAAAAGGTTACAATGTATATACATGTATAACTAAGATGAGGAGAAAAATACTACAAAATTAGTTGTGAACGTTTCTGTTTACGATAATGTTATATGCTAACGAAATATTATTCTACATATTTGCAGGTTCACTCCAGTAGGCGTGGCCAGTCTTATTGCCTCATCAGTAGCGAAAGCCAGCAACCTTGAATCAACATTCGTCAGCCTGGCAATGTTCGTTCTGATGCTGACACTTGTGATTCTATTTATAGTTCTCATCCTGATACCCGGCTTGTTCTTTCTTATCACACGCAAGAACCCCCTAGTATTCTTTGTTACTGCTATAAGACCGATGATGTCAGGATTTGCACCACCATCATCGTAAGTGATTGTTTTCTAGTAAGCATATTGAAATTTAAAAGAGAACACATTTGACCCTTTCCTATTTGAAGTAAGTAAGGGTGCAAAGATCAGGAGTCGATACATTCAAGTTCCACACCCGACCCAGGATACCAATGGGAAAGTTACAAACTAACAGTTAGACACCACAAACGAGAGCCAAGAGGTCAGCCCTTTCCCAGCAGGTGACCACAAAGCACAAATAAACAGACGCGCACAAAGACATAGCAAACATAAGACAGAACAAAAACATAAAAGATCCACAAAAGAAGTACCGCCTTGGAACGGTCAGTAAAATATTTTACTGGAGGGCTTAAACCGGTTTAACGGCGCGCCAACCTCACCCTCAATTCAGATGTGGATCATGACACATGGATATTTGGTTTGCATGAAAGACCCCTAACTCATCAATGCATCATCTCCTAAAACATATAAATCAAGATATAACAAGGAGATAAAGCAAAGATAAGGACTCAACAGTAAATAAAACTGAATACCGAGCAAAAGAAATCCAACAGGTAAAACCTGGTGGGCCCGACAAACAGCCAAAGCATCAGGCCCCTACCATCTCATCAATAGATAAATTTTTAAGTCGGAACCATCATAGAGACTGAAGTCCGACCCACCGGCGTGCAATTAAACAGGAAAGCAAAGTTGCCAACTGTGACTGGGTTGACCACCAAGCATGCAGTCTGTTGCAATACATTAATGTTATAGCCAATCTTTTAAATTATTTTAATGAACTGCGCTGAAAAATTATTAGAGCCAACAATTTTCTTCAATTTATACACCAAGTCACCATAGAAATCAGGTTCCGAAAGTCCTTGGCGCAAAAGAGATTTAAGTCCAACTTGGAATTTAGAAATCAAATCATAGTATCGCCTATAAAATTTTGAAAATGTTTTGCGAAGTTTATGATACCATAGCCTTTTTTAAGAAGTTTCTGAGTTAACAATTTATTGCGAGTGTTGAAGTCAGCAACATTGCCAGATGCTCTAGCAAAACGAATGAGTTGAGAAATATAGACTTCATAGGATGTAGAACGAGGAACATCACCATCTAAAAATGGGAAATTGACAATTTCAAAAACAAAGTCGTCACGTTTATCATAAATTTTGGTAGAAACAATATCATTAGAATTTGACAAATGCAAGTCTAAAAATGCAACTTCGGTATCAGAGGTATTAGCTTTATTCAGTTGGAGCTCTGAAGGATATATTTGACTAACCATATTGTCAAAATAAACATTATTAATATTTAAAATATCGTCCAAATATCTGGATGTAGTGTTAAACGCATCAATATAATCAGCCTGCTTATCATCAGAAAGAGACATCATAAAGTCCCTCTCATAACAAAACAGGAATAAATCTGCAACCAGGGGAGCACAATTAGTGCCCATAGAAATCCTAAAACTAAGTCTAAATAAATATAGAAAAGAATAGAGGCTAAGGATACAAGGAAAAGTGAGTAGGACCAGGAAATTAAAAAAACACAGGTCAATCCACGGCACCAGGCTTTGGTCCGATGTCTCATTATCATACGTCATAATAAACATATTGCATTGTGATCAAAACCTATTTCCGTTAATTTTAAATTAGTTTTCTGACTGAAGGTTTTCTTTAGCTCTGAATATCTGTGAGTTGTGAGCGATTTTCTTTGTTTCACCAAAGTGTCTAAATTGATTAGATTGTTTATTGCATGAGTTAGGAAGCCACCATGCGAGCTAAACACATTTTATGTTATATCACCTACAGAATCAAGGATGAAGAAAAGGACTGGTAGAATGCATCACAGTAGTTTAGGCTGATGTCTGTTCTGAGATGGTGGTTCTGTTGGTGTTGATTTTTATGTTGCTCCCATCGTTTGTTAGGTTTCTGTCTTAAGTTCTTGTTTCGTTAAGTGACTGTAGTATTGCACTTCAAATGGAACACAGTCTTCGTTCTTGAAATTTTACATGAAAGTCACTTCACACTGAGAGTTTGCATGGGCATAGAAATAACAAAACCCTAACTAGATTTAAATTTCGACAGAGAATGATATTAATCTTAATGCTCTGATATCTTGTAAAAATAGATATCTTAGTTTTTGTTGGTATGAAAATACCCTTTCATAACCCAATTTGTACTGTCAGTGCAATACACTTAGATAGAGGTCGCAGTATTTGCTCATTTAAAAAATGTCCCTTAGTGATTACAAGCAGATAGGTTTTGTTTTGAAGGCACAAACTGGTATGGTTAACAATGAAATCGGAGCTGCTTATATAGGTATAGGAATAATAGTTTACTTTTGTTTTTGGTGTCTACCAAACACTATAATTGTGCCAATTTGATTTTGCACATGTGTCTGTATGTGCAAGCGTATAATGAGACTGACACAGTCATGGAAATACGAATAAAATAACAGAGAGACGGGCTTCTAAATCAACATGCATACAGCAGCATCTAATGTTATATTTTAACTTTTATCGTTACTTTATATGATCGAAAAATATGCCTTTGTGCTAACATCAGGCATGTGGGAGTTGTTGGATCAATAAGCACACGTATTCTTGGAAAAGCCTGACTAAGGGCTTCCAGATGAGAGGGCCTTATGGTAATAGGCATAGATTTTTGATTTATTTTCATTTTTCATCTTTGTGACATGGTTGGAAATAAACAAAATATTGTCAACTAGGCAGATAAACAGCAACACACACCAATATGCAGCTACAATTAAAATTGTTTATGTTAGTATATACATTGCTTTATGTTTAACTGATAGTCAGCGATCAGTTTCGCGCAAGGTACTAGAAGGTTATATAATAAGGCATAAAATATTAAGGATGTTCAAATTCCATCCTATCACCGGCTTTGTGAAAACGTATCCAAACTTCAAAAACTATTTTTGAGTAGGGTTTTTTGGTTTAAATATATTTGTCCATTTATATTTAAAATTGGCATTTTAGATGAAATGTTATTGCTGAAAAACAGTGTTCCATTTAAAGGGCTACACTACAGTAGTTTCTTTCTAGTTTTGCAATCATTTTACTTTAATTGCCTGCACGACATATTGTGTCTGTTAGTATTCTGTGACTCCTCCTTGTGGTGTTGTTGGTTGGTCTGCAGTGTGTGGCATTTCCTGATCATACTAACGGAGAACAAAATATATTATTAATTTATTATGTGACTTCTAAAACCCATCCTTTATTATAGCCCAACAGATTGACACGTCAATTCATTGTGAAGTTCCATCGCAATTTGCAAGTATACTGTAAACCACTTAATACTCGTGGCATCAATTTTAAATTACTATTCTATTGGCATACTTTAACTTTGAAGATTTCTCAATTAAATGTCCTTTTTAAAAACGTTATAATCTATTCTCATAGGGGCTACCTTTAAAGGAAAGAATATGCTTCCTACATATACCATAATCTTTCCTTTAGTAGTAGTCCCTTTTAAGACGTGGTTTCCTCATACTCTACCATACAAAGTTGATTTGGATTTCCCAAAAACATGTACATTAAGGAAGTGTGTCAAATTATTGCATATTTATACTGTGCAACTGAATTTGAAATTGTTTTTCTCTCTCATATTTAGGCGATTTAATTATTATAAGTGTTTACCGTCAATAGAGCAAACTAAATATACCTGATAAATATAAGTGTTTTACATTGCAATATATATGCCTTAATTTGATAGAAATTCTATCAAATTATTTGAATATTGCTAAGGAAGCTTCATTCTTTATTACCAAATCTTCAACAGAAGTTGGAAATACGTTTCACTTGACATATCACTGCTCGCAGATGTGATACATGCCAAATTCATGTGAACTTTTGTGTTTCGTTTTCAGAGCGATAGCGATACCAGATGTGCTAGTATCAGCTGAAACAAAGAATGGAGTTGATATCCGGATATCTAGGTTCTCTGTACCATTTGGAGCTGCTCTCTGTCGCTGTGGAAGTGGAGCATTCATGATCACAGTGTCACTGTTCCTGGCTTCTTTAGAGGGTGTGAGCCTTCAACCCGCACAGATCGTCTATATGACGTAGGTTCACAGGTTTAGATAAAAAAAAATTGTGAGCGTAAAAATGTTAATACGTTCTTACCCATCAGTTTAATTTATGTTTTAGGTGCTCAAAAGAACCACCTCAAGCTGTCTTATTTAGACGGTTCTTTTGAGTACCCACAACATATGTTTTGGTTGGGGAAAAAGACTTATTTTTTTCGCTAGGAACTCTAAGCTAAAGTCCTGCTTTGGTTGATAATTTCGTTATTACTTTCAAGCAATTCCAAGTAAATAAATTATTCTTCGCATTTCAAGATTTACTGGTTATTAACTGCTATTTAAAGATGAGAAAATGTACAATAATAAAAAGGGTCACCATTTAATTATACTTATCAAGCCTCATAATATTCAATGGTGCTCCTAGGAGGTCAATGTATAATTAAAAACATGATTTGACCAGTTTTTGTAAGGCCAACATCCTAAATGTTACATACCCGAACCCAAGGTTGTTTATTGGCTTTTTGGGTCCTTAGAACGTTTTGTCACTGTCATAGGCTCCCAAATCACACCATCATCTTAGGATCAACTATAGGGTGAAACCAGTTGCATAGTGCGTATCACTAGTCACTACAGTAAATCTTTAACTCATGAACTGCCATCATTATACTTTGGTGGAGTAACTTAAATCATTTAAAGTTAAAGTGTAAATGAAATCTTAAAAAGCATGTTCTCACGTGTTGTTTGTATATAATATTTGTTTAAAACATCTATTTATAAATTTTCCCAACTCATGAAAACAGTAGGTTTCAACACACTTTATGTCAGGCCTTCGTTTTATTTTTTTTAACCCTTAAAGCGTCAAGAAAAAAAAATCCATCTGAAAATGTCGTCTGCTGAGGTCGTCTGCTGCAAATAATTGCCTAACATAAATGACAAATTAAGTATAGAAGCAAACAGCGTTGACCCAGAACAGACTGCTCCTATAGGAGCAGTCTGATCTGGGTCCACACTGTTTGCCATAGAGGCTTCTTAAACGTTTCAGCAGAAGAGAAAAGCAGACGACTTGTGTTGAGATTGGTCATTAAGGGTTAAAAAGTCAAACTCGTCCTTATATTTCAGCATTCTGGCAATTTTGAGTACCTTAGCAATTCCAGCAGTACCAAGCTCAAGTGTGATATGTGTAATAATTATCCTTTCTTCAGTTAATGTGACGTCATCTAACATTGGAATCATTATGTCGCTGGAGTGGCTTCAGTAAGTATACCTCAGTCAATATCACAACATCTACTGTAAAACACTTGTATTTGTCATTTTTTTTATTTGGCGCTATTGGCGGGTAAAAAATAAATCACCAAAATACGAGACCACAAATTACAAAATGTACAGTCTATCGAATTCAGCTACATAATAAGCAATGGGTGGACACGCATCCTCAGTATGATTTTAGTATCCCTATAGCCAAACATATTTTATGGGTATTAGGAGTATGTAAAAAAGTATAGGAAACCAAGTCTATTAGGCGCTACTATTTGTGGAAGGAATATGCTCCCCATAGAACGCATATTCTTACCATTAAAAGTAGCCATTATGAGATTAGCTTTAAAGGGTATTCATTGAGAAACTACACTATTTTGTAAGTCTTTCAAAACTGCCAAATTATGATGCTACGCTATTTAGTAGTTAGCATAACATTGAAACCAGTATATCACTATCTAGAATGGCAACAAGAAGTAGATTTAACACTTTCGCTGCCAAGCACCTCAAAAAACCAATACCTCATGCCAAGCATGTTTCAAGGACTCCTGAATATTGAGGGTTTATGAGTTCAACGCAGAGTATCTCCAGAACCATTTTACCTATCGCTGTGAAACTTTAACAGAATGCTGCTAATATATAAAACTTTTATTTGAACTTATAATAAAAAGGTAGTCACGTGACCTTTGGCGGTCATTTTGGGAGCCATATTGAAAATATGAAAATGCCTATAAACAACTATTTTATGCAAAAATAGATAAAACATCCATCTACACACATCAAGTATCAAACATCAGGATTTATTTTGATATATTGTTTCATCAGAAATAAATCAAAATATAGCAGTTGAAGGACTTAATGCGTCCTGTATGTCATCCCCATGGACATGTTTTCGATATTTTTGATATCCGCGAATTCTAATGACATTACAAAAAAAATGTAAACTCCATTCTTTTACAGAAAATTGCGTAGACCTCCATATACGATACTATAATGTCCCCTGAACATTTTGAAATAAAGAACAAATAGTTGCGTTCCTTAAAACGGTAAAAAAAAGACAGCCATCAACTGTGCCTTTGAATTTCGACTGTAGTTGCGTTTGGCAGTGAACGGTAAATTCGACTACAGTCGCGTTTGGCAGTGAAAGTGTTAAGTCAACATGACGTCATATGTAATTGGTACTTTTATTTCGCTGGAGTGATGTTTACGTAATAGTTATACCATGGGCTGTCCGCATGTATGTGGAGATAATCCACGAGCTTTAGCGAGTGGATTATCTTACGTACATGTGGGCAAACATGGTATAACTATTATATACCACCTACATCAGTAAGAGCTATTTAACGTGAGAATGATAATGCTATTAGAATGACTCAAGTAAGAACGCCCAATTAAATGTGACGTCGCTTCAGTGGTTACACTAAACCTATATCATAGACAAACAAAGATCAAACCACGGCACTTCGATGAAGAGACACAGAACACAAACAATGTTATGACAAGATACAACAGAACCGTCACTTTAGAACAAACAACAGCTAAAGCCACCTGGGAGGCTTAGATATGTTTTAGTGATCCAGACTTGGGGCCAAACACTTTGAAAAGTATTCAGATACATCACAGTTGCTTTCACTGATAAATGATTACAATTACATTACAATATTATTACCGAAAATATAGAAATGTAATGATAACAATTACCATTACTTTAGAAATATAATCAAATAATTACTTATTACTTTGAAGTTTTCATATACAAGTGAAATACTATATTATACTCATTTTAAAAGTTATGATCAAGGTAGGGTCTTTGCAGTTTTTATACATGTATATTGAGGAATACCAAATATATTTTATCGAGTGTGGTGAAAAAAAGAGTTTTTTACAAGTGCGTAGCACGAGTGAAAATGCTGATATTTTCATGGCAAGAGATGAAATATATTTGGTATTTGCCAAAAAAATCGTTTTCTTTTATACTCTCCGGTAATACAGAAAGCACAACCTAACTTTTTTCCAGGTCGTTTCCCATTCGATTTAACTTTTTCAGTGTGTTTATTGGTTTATTTGTATAAACTAGGGTTAATTCTTCCTAATCAGATAAGCAAACTTGTCTGTTTGTCTTTGCCTTCTTTGGTTTATTGCAGCCTTTTGGTCACCTATTTGGAAGGGCTGGTCTCTCGGCTGTCTTATATGCGATGCTTTCTTGTGCTTTTGTCACTTTCCCATATGGTGTCCTGGGTCAGGTGTGGTACTTTATTTATTGATTCCTGATCTTTGCCTTCTCTTACTCTGTGATCGTTGAAATTTTTTCTATGTTTAACGATTGTTTATTTAATCTGCAGTTTCTTTTTTTCTTGCAGGGACAGAATACGAACAACATCGAATGTAATGAGTAATCTGTTTGGATCTATTTTAATACACAAGTTTTGCAGTAAATCACTACCAGAAAGAGAACGGCCGTCAGGAGATGTTGAGCTAGAAGTGACCTCTATCAATGGAATGAATAGTGCACGACCATAATACAATTGTTTCAGTGCTAACCCTGGCTCAGATTGTTGTAGCCAACACTTTAGCCAAATGGGAAAAGTTGGAGCCAAATGGAATTGAATTTCACCAAGGTTTTAGCCAGAAAGTAATATCAAAAAGTTGTTCTGTATTTAACTCTTTGACCACTAGCGGCGACTTTTGTCATCTGCTGATAACCTTTGCAAACATTTTGGACCCCGATCAGGCCCGACAAAATGTCGGGCCTGATCTGGATCCAAACTGTTTGACACCCTGATGGTATTAAATCAATAATTGAAATATTGCACAATAATCAAGTTTAAAGGAATAATAAAAGCAATATTACGGAAAATCCAAAAGCTGATCAAAATACACTTTTTTGCAGAAATAAAAATTTTGAACCACCCAGAGTGTACTTTTAGCCATGAATTATATTTGTAGCCACTCTACATTTTAGTAGCAAATGGCTACAATGGCTAATGGCAGGGTGAGCCCTGTTTTTTAAAACCACATCTGAAATATTATCATTACTCTGACCAATTCTTTTATATTTCACTATAGAGCCAGCACGTTAGATTGTTGTACTTATTGCAATGAAGTGCAGTAAAAGTACCAAATATGTGCATTTACAGCTCGTGAATTGCTTTTTAACGATTGATACGTGACTATTAAAAATGTGTAGAAGGGAGTTAATGCGATATTAACATCAGGGTTTGACAACCTGAGAAAGTGGTGTCCACTCTTGGCTTTGCAGTGGTAGACAAAGCTTTCCTGGGTTAACAAATCCTGATATAAACGTGGAAAAATGCAACAGAGCTTGTTTTGTATGACTTTTAGGCTGTATTTTTAAATTAAAATTAACTGTCACACATAGTTGATAGGGATACATGAATTTTGCCAAGATTGCCTGACAGCTAATAATGATTTTGGGATTTATACTTTTTCACATAGCAGAGGGCTAAATTTAGCCAGCATGAAAAGTTTAATCATAAAATATGTGGATAGGTTGACATGACTTTCGTCAAGGCTGTTTTAGTACTGGCAGTTTGGGGATTCCTGGCATCATATTTTATACTTTACACTAAGCAGAGGGCTAAATTTAGCATGCACGATCAAGAGTGAGGTTTTGTACAAAGCCGTTGCATGTAGTTTTAGCAAAAGAGAGAAGGGCTTAGCTTGCAGTCATATAACAATCTAATTGTTTTTCTTATCACACAAACAATAAATGCAAGAAAACTGCTTTCCTTTGTCCAAAGTTAATTCTTACATGTATAAATGGGCTAAGCCAGAAGAATGCGAAGTTTTGCGAAAATAAACCCTTGCGAAATGGCAAAATAACTCTGCCTAGTCGCAAATTTTATCGTCGCAAATACGTTTTAAACACATTATTCGCGAAAGCTTTCAAATTTATAGTACTTCTTACGAACAAGGATATTCCTATAAAAACAATATTACACATGATTCTTTTTCATTTTAATGTCCAAAAGCTGAACATGATTCTTTTTCATTTTAATGTCCAAAAGCTGAAGTAACCTCTTTTTAAAATCACTTGTACGTTTATAGTATATATACTTCATGTGACATATTTTAACCCTTAGGACGGCTAAATCTCCTCCATTGGTTGACCATGCTCATTCCTCCTGAAATACATGTATAAATGGTATACTGTAAATTCTGATATTTTCGCGAGGATTTATTTTGGCAAAACTTCGAAGATGCGAAGTTTTGTGAAAATAAAATCCTAGCAAAATGGCGAGATCACTCCGTCATTAAGCATGCCCGAGTAGCGAATTCTTAACGTGGCAAATATGACTTTTAACGCTCTTCACGAAAATTCAATTCTCGCGAAAATTACCAAATTTTCAGTACAACATAGAGTTAATTATGCTGGGTAAAGTTTCAAGGTTTTGATAATCGTCAGCTGATCATTTTCGAAATGGACGATTAAAAAAATAGTTCAGGAATAGAATCAAATTGTATCAATATTAGGCCAAAAGTTTTGTCTGGGCCTAAAATTGGTGTCAGCTGTTTGCGAAGGTAATCAACAGCCGACAAAGGTCTCACTACATATAGCAGGCAAAGAGTTAAATCTTCAAACCATCCAAAATTGCAATCAACATTTTTATAAAAAGATTTTTTTTTTCTGTGAACAAATATAAATTTATACTTCTCGTGAATCACATGTCAGCAATAGTGGCTTTATAGCTTTTGTTTGTGTTGATGTTTACGTCCCAGTCAATAAAAATTCAGCCATGTTGGGACCTCATAGTACGGGACAATTTCCTGTCTTCCTTGATTGAACCAGAACTAAGCAGAGAATGAGCGCCTTGCTAAAGAACACAACACAGTGCCTCTGGTGAGTCTCGAAATGCCATCCGCTCGATCTCAAGTCTAACACACTACCAACAAACCACTGCGCTCCTCATACCATTAACCAGGTTGGGATGCCGTAAGGTACATGAAGACTACTCAATCGCTTTCCTAAGAAAGATTATATACGGTCTCTGGCCAATGTTTGATCAACAAACAACTGTGTTATTTTAGAAACTTTTTCAAAAGTGAATTCAGTCACGGAGGTGGGTATTGACTTTGCTCCAAAACAAACGTTAAACACATGACTTAAAAAGCAAAATTAAAACATTAAAAACTGTTCTTTAGTAACCATGCGAAGATTCTAAGCTCTTTTTTTTTAAAAAAAAGCTAGCCTTAAATAATTTTATGTAAAAATTATTCAAGGTTAGCTGTTTTTTTTTTTTAAAAAAAAGCTTAGAACCTTCGCATAGTTACTAGAGAACAGTTTTTAATGTTTTAATTTTGCATTCGCTGAAATCACTATTTCAGGTTTTTTTTCCATGCATTTCAAGCTCTTAGTGTTTTTGCTTTAGTTAATTATTTGCACAGTATGTAGGTAATCCATTGGAAGCAAATAAAAAACACAGGAAATATCACAGTCTACTATTCAATCTGTAACTCTTTCCGAAATAAAAAGGGATTTTCCGATGGAATTCCCTTTTTTTGATAGTAAAACATAAATATGGATATAATCATATTTGAGTTTTGCATCGTTATAGAGTACAAGAATGATGGTACAATGTAATTTATTTTTCCTATGAACAGAGGAAATTTCCTCTGTTGTGACTGCTCAAAATGCAGAAATTGATGTCCTTAAAATTTGTTCCAAGTAGTGTATTTGTCCTAATAGTTTAAAGAAAAGTTCAAATATCAATTTGTATATCAAGTAGAAATCGGTTTACAACAGAGGAAATTTCCTCTGTTTTGACAATGGGACAAGTCTTCCTTTAATCACAATCAGATTTTCATCTTATTTCAGAACAGAGGAATTTTCCTACATTTTACTTTCAGTATCTCAACAATATGTAAAAAGAGTGACCTTTACAACAGAGGAATTTTCCTCTGTTTAGTAGTTCGAAAATTTCCTATAGTGACTTCCAGAATTGATTTATTTTACATTCTAGTCAGAACTTAAATATTACCAATTTCCAATAGAGGAATTTTCCTCCGTTCGGTAATTCAACATTTTCCTATTGTGAGAATTAAGAGCCTATTTTCCTATAATAAAAATGAAGAACCATGTTTGTTAACATTTCCATCTTAATCATAACTTAAATGTTTCCACTTTTCAACAGAGGAATTTTCCTCCGTTTTCCATTCTGTATCTCGACAATCAATAAAAGCAGAGAAGTTTTACAACAGAGGAATTTTCCTCTGTTAAATAGTTCGACAATTTCCTATAGAGCCTTCCAGAACTGAGAGCCTAACTTGTTTGATATTCTAGTCATAACTTAAATATTACCAATTTTTCAACAGAGGAATTTTCCTCCGTTCGGTAATTCAACAATTTCCTATTTTGATAATTAAGAGCCCACTTTCCTATAATGAAAATGAAGAAACCCGTTTGCTATCATTTCCATCTTCACATAAATATCCATCATATCTTAAATGTTTCCAATTTTCAACAGAGGAATTTTCCTCCGTTTTCTATTCTGTAGAATATCAACAATAAATAGAAGGAGTGACCTTTACAACAGAGGAATTTTCCTCTGTTTAGTAGTTCACCAATATCCTATAGTTACTTCCAGAACTCCGAACCCAACTTGTTTGACATTCTAGTTAAACCTAAAATATATCAAAATTTTCCAACAGAGGAATTTTCCTCCGTTCGGTAATTCAACAATTTCCTTTTGCGAGAATTAAGAGCCCATTTTCTCATGATAAAGATGAAGTGCCCTGTTTATTATTATTTCCATCTTAGCATAAATATCCATCATAACTTAAATAAATTCAATTTTCAACAGAGGAATTTTCCTCCGTTTTCAATTCTGTATCTCCACAATCAATAAAAGGACTGAATTTTACAACAGAGGAATTTTCCTCTGTTCAGTATTCAACAATTTCCTATAGTGATTTCCAGAACTCCCAGTCCAACTTGTTTAATATTCAAGTCATAACTTAAATATGACCAATTTTCCAACAGAGGAATTTTCCTCTGTTTGGTAGTTCAATAATTTCCTATAGTGACTTCCAGAACTCTGAGCCCAACTTGTTTGACATTCTAGTCATAACTTAAATATTGCCAATATTCCAACAGAGGAATTTTCCTCCATTCGGTAATTCAACAGTTTCCTATTGCGAAAATAAAAGCCCACTTTCCTATAATGAAAATGAAGAACCCTGTTTGTTATCATTTCCATCGTAACATAAATATCTATCATAACTTAAATGTTTCCAATTTTCAACAGAGGAATTTTCCTACATTCTCCATTCAGTTTCTCGACAATCAATAACAGGAGTGAATTTTACAACAGAGGAATTTTCCTCTGTTCAGTAGTTCTACAATTTCCTATAGTGACTTCCAGAACTCCAAACCCAACTTTTTTGACATTCTAGTAAAAACCTAAAATATAACAAATTTTCCTCTGTTCAGTAATTCAACAATTTCTAATTGCGAGAATTAAGAGCCTACTTTGTTCAATATTTCTGTCTTACATTAATTACAGTTTTAGAACAGAGGTAATTTCCTCTGTTCAGTAGTTCTACAGATTCATATGGTGACGTTAAGAACTCAGAGCACAACTTGTTTGATATTCTTGTAATTACTGAAATATTACCAATTTTAGAATAAAGGAATTTTCCTCTGTTCGGTAATTCAATAATTTCCAATTGAGAGAATTAAGAGCCCAATTTGTTCAATATTACTGTCGTACATTAATTACAGTTTAACCTCTAAGCGTCAAACAGTTTGACCCCTATCAGGTCCGGACAGAATGTTGGGCCTGATCTGGGTCCAAATTGTTTGGAAGGGTTATCAGCAGATGACAATGTCATGTAAAACTTTACACAAAGTTAAAATACATCGGTTCAACTTCAACTTGTCATAACCTCTAAAGTGTCAAACAGTTTTGACCCCTATCAGGTCCGGACAGAATATAGGGCCTGATCTGGGTCCAAATTACTTGAAAGGGTTATTAGCAGATGACAATGTCATGTAAATGTTTAATGCAAAGTTAAAATACATCGGTTCGATTTAACCTTTTTATAACCTCTAAAGTGTCAAACAGTTTGGACCCGGATCAGGTCCAGACAGAATGTTGGGCCTGATCTGGGTCCAAATTGATTGAAACATTATCCGCAGATGTCATCTGCTGACAAAGTCAATGTAAAGGTTTCAATCAAAAATAAAACATTGGTTTAACTCCAACTTGTCATAACCTCTAAAGTGTCAAACAGTTTGGACACCTATCAGGTCCGGACAGAATGTTTGGCCTGATCTAGTTCCAAATTGTTTGGAAGGGTTATCAGCAGATGACAATGTCATGTAAAGGTTTAACACAAAGTTAAAATGCATCGGCTAACTTTAACTTGTCATAACCTCTAAAGTGTCAAACAGTTTGGACCCGGATCAGGTCTGGACAGAATGTTGGGCCTGATCTGGGACTAAATTGTTTGAAACACTTATCAGCAGATGTCATCTGCTGACAAAGTCATGTAAAGGTTTAACAAAAAAATAAAACATTGGTTCAACTCCAACTTGTCATAACCTCTAAAGTGTCAAACAGTTTGGACCCCTATCAGGTCCAGACAGAATGTCGGGCCTGATCTGGGTCCAAATTGTTTGAAAGGGTTATCAGCAGATGATAATGTCATGTAAAGGTTTAACGCAAAAATAAAACATTGGTTCAACTCCAACTTGTCATAACCTCTAAAGTGTCAAACAGTTTGGACCCGGATCAGGTCCTGACAGAATGATGGGCCTGATCTGGGTCCAAATTGTTTGAAAGGGCTATCAGCAGATGACAATGTCATGTAAAGGTTTAATGCAAAGATAAAATACATCGGTTTAACCTCAACTTGTCATAACCTCTAAAGTGTCAAACAGTTTTGACCCCTATCAGGTCTGGACAGAATGTCGGGCCTGATCTGGGTCCAAATTGTTTGAAAGGGTTATTAAGAGATGACAATGTCATGTTTAAGCTTAACGAAAAGTTAAAATACATCATTTCAACTTCACTTGTCATAACCTCTAAAGTGTCAAACAGTTTTGACACCTATCAGGTCTGGACAGAATGTGGGGCCTGATCTGGGTCCAAATTGTTTGAAAATGTTATCAGCAGATGACAAGATCATGTTAAAGTTTAATGCAAAGTTACAATACATCGGTTCAACTGCAACTTGTCCTAACCTCTAAAGTGTCAAACAATTTGGACCCCTATCAGGTCTGGACAGAATGTCGGGCCTGATCTGGGTCCAAATTGTTTGAAAGAGTTATCAGCAGATGACAATGTCATGCTTAAGTTTAACGCAAAGTTAAAATACATCGGTTCAACTTCAACTTTTCATAACCTCTAAAGTGTCAAACAGTTTGGACCCGGATCAGATTTGGACAAAATGTTGGGCCTGATCTGGGTCCAAATTGTTTGTAACACTTATTTGCAGATTTCATCTGCTGATAAAGTCATGTAAAGGTTTAACGCAAAGTTAAAATACATCGGTTCAACTCCAACTTGTCATAACCTCTAAAGTGTCAAACAGTTTGGTCCCCTATCTGGTCCGGACAGAATTTTGGGCCTGATCTGGGTCCAAATTGTTTGAAAGGGCTATAAGCAGACGACAATGTCATGTAAAGGTTGAACGCAAAGTTAAAATACATCAGTTCAACTTCAACTTTTCATAACCTATAAAGTGTCAAACTGTTTTTACCCCTATCAGGTTTGGACAGAATGTCGAGCCTGATCTGGGTCCAAATTGTTTGAAAGGGTTATCAGCAGATGACAATGTCATGTAAAGGTTTAACGCAAAGTTAAAATACATCGGTTCAACCTCAACTTGTCATAACCTCTAAAGTGTGAAACAGTTTGGACCCCTATCATGTCCGGACAGAATGTCTGGCCTGATCTGGGTCCAAATTGTTTGAAAGGGTTATCAGCAGATGACAATGTCATGTTTAAGTTTAACGCAAAATTAAAATACATCGGTTCAAGTTCAACTTTTCATAACCTCTAAAGTGTCAAACAGTTTGGACCCCTATCAGGTCTGGACAGAATGTCGGGCCTGATCTGGGTCCAAATTTTTTGAAAGGGTTATCAGCAGATGACAATGTCTTGTTTAAGTTTAATTGTTTGAAACACAGTATTAATAGATTTTCGAGATTGTTTTCCCCTTCTTCCGGCCCTTTTCGAGACGAAACAAAAGAGTATGGGGTACGGGAAACAACTCGTACTGTATCGGTTTTTTTACCAGCACACACAGTCCCGCAAAATCAAAATTTCTAACTAAATATTTATTCCGAGCCGAAATGCAGTGCCTGTTTAAAAAAAAACTGCCGTATATGTTAATTTTAGCAAGACAATTATTCAGTGTAGAACTGGCTGCAAATTTATTTAACATAAATAGTTTGTAATACCTGCGAGTTATCATTTTGTGAAACCACCTTTTAGTATACCAAAGGAGATGACGCACATCACGCACGCACACACGCGGCTTATCATCAACTGAGCGTAAGCGATTTTTTTCAATGTCACCAACCGAGCACAAAAACCTCCCACAGACCGAGCGCAGATTCTATATGACTTTTTTATGGGACCCTCCCGTAGTAAACGGGCAACATAAGTTTGTGTGCACAATAAAATACAGGGCCTTACAATTAATGGTTCTTACTTAGTCAGTTTGTTGTCGCTCCCATTCAGATTGGTGAAATTATTCGTACAACAACCGAGCGTGGGGAAAAGCATTTTTATGGCAGAACTAGAGAACGAACGACGCCGCAGAGGCATTTCATAGCCAACCCATCAATGTGAAACTTTGAACGGTACCTCCACATGTAACTGCCCAAAATATTTGCGCTCAATCGACGAGCAAGGTCTCCGACCTTTATAGAAATTCTGCGCCCAATTGATGGCATCCTCCGTGCCGAATTGATGAGCATTTGTGCTCAATTGATGAATCACCACACACGCACACACAACGACACACGACCGCGCTCTTTTTGTTTGATTGCACAGAAAAAGTTTTTCATAATAATCCCTGTCTTTCAAAAAAAGCTCCATCCGATATGAATAATTTTATATATTGACCTTTATGTTCGTATATCGATTAAGAAATTACTTTATAAGGTTCACTTGTATATGATCAGGCATTTCAAATCTCCATAAACATAACAGAGCAGATCCCGACCAGCCATCTCACAGAACTGCCTGATCTGGATCTGCACTGTTTACAAAACCGTTTAAATGTGTCTTTATGAGGTAGAAGGTTTACTCCATGACGACTTGTGTCGTCTCAAAATAGTTTCAACCTTATAAATGGGTTCTTTCTTTTTTTTATTTGTTTGCACAGAAAAACTTTTCATAAATAGCATTTCCTTCAAAACTCCATTAACATTTTGATCAAACCTTCATTTTCAAAATCCATATACCTTTGTTAACTAAAACGTTTAAAGCCGCCTCACGAGCATATAACACAAAGTCCACTTGTGGTATGATCAGATATTTCATATCTCCATTAGCAAAAAACAGAGCAGACCCCTATCAGACAGCTCTCACGAGAGCCGCCTAATCTGGATCCGCTTTGTTTTCAAAGATCAAAACATTTTTGAATCCGCAGCACGAGCGTATTGCACAAGTTCCACTTGTGTATGATCAGATATTTCATATCTTGACTTCATACGCAGACAGGACAGACCCTGATCAGGCAGCTCTCACGAGAGCCACTTGATCTGGATCCGCCTTGTTTACAAAAACGCTCTTAAGGCGCCCCAAGGACATATAGCACCTATGCTAAGACATTTCCTATATCCTTAGGCAAACAGAGCAGAGCATGACCAGGCAGCTCTCACGTGAGCTGCCTGATCTGGATCCGCCTTGTTTACAAAAACATTTTAAAGGCCACCCACGAGCATAAGCACAAGTCCCAGTTGTGTATGATCTCCTTAAGGAAACAGAGCAGACTGTGACGAGCCATCTATCACGAGAGCCGTCCGACCTGGATCCACCTTGTTTGCAGAAACGATTCAAAGGCACCAATGAGCATATAGCACAAGTTCCACTTGTACTTGTGTATGATCAGATATTTCAAATCTCCATAAGCAAACAGAGCAGACCCTGATCAGGCAGCTCTCACGAGAGCTGCTTTATCTCGATCTGCATTGTTTACAAAAACATTTTAAAATTGCAGCACGAGTTTATAGCACAAGTTCCACTTGTGTATGATCAGATATTTCGTATCTCTATAAGCAAACAAAGGAGGCCGTGATCAGGCAGTTCTCACGGGAGCCGCTTGATCTAGATCCATCGTGTTTACAAAAAAGTTTAAAGCCGCCACACGAGGATATAGGTTCCACTTGTGTATGATCAGACATTTCATATCCCCATAAGCAACATAGTGGACCATGACCAGGCAGCTCTCACGAGAGCCGCTTGATCTGGATCCACTTTGTTTACAAAAAATGTTAAAAGCCGACGCACGAGCGTATGGCACAAGTTCTACTTGTTTCATATCCACTTGTATATGATCAGATATATCATATCTCCTTAAGCAAACAGAGTGGACCATGACCAGGCAGCTCTCAAGAGAGCCGCTTGATCTGGATCGATTTTGGTTGCAAAACATTTTAAAGCCGCTGAACGCGCATATGGCACAAGTTCAACTTGTGTATGATCAGATATCTCATATCCCCATAAGCAAACAGAGTGGGCCATGACCAGGCAGCTCTCACGAGAGCCGGCAGATCTGGATCCACTTTGTTACCAGAAACGTCTTAGAGCCATCGCACGAACATATAGCAAAAGTTCCACTTGTTTCATATCCACTTATGTATGATCAGATATTTCATATCCCCATAAGCAAACAGAGTAGACCCTATTCAGGCAGCTCTCAAGAGAGCTGCTTGATCTGGATCTACTTTGTTTACAAAGAGAGTAGACCCTGGTCAGGCAGCTCTCACGAGAGCTGCCTGATCCGGATTTACTTTGTTTACAAAAACGTATAAAAGCCGCCGCACGAGCATATATGATCAGATATTTCATATCCCCATAAGCAAGACAGAGTAGACCCTGATCAGGCAGCTCTCACGAGAGCCGCCTGATCTGGATTTACTTTGTTTACAAAAACGTTTAAAAGCCGCCGCACGAGCATATATGATCAGATATTTCATATCCCCATAAGCAAGACAGAGTAGACCCTGATCAGGCAGCTCTCACGAGAGCCGCCTGATCCGGATTTACTTTGTTTACAAAAACGTTTAAAAGCCGCCGCACGAGCATATATGATCAGATATTTCATATCCCCATACGCAAGACAGAGTAGACCCTGAGCAGGCAGCTCTCACGAGAGCAGCCTGATCTGGATCTACTTTGTTTACAAAAACGTTTAAAAGCCGCCGCAAGAGCATATCACACAAGCTCCACTTGTGTATGATCAGATACTTCATATCCCCGTAAGCAAACAGAGTAGACCCTGGTCAGGCAGCTCTCACGAGAGCCGCCTTATCTGGATCTACTTTGTTGACAAAAACGTTTCAAAGCCGCCGCACGAGCATATATGATCAGATATTTCAGATCCCCCTAAGCAAGACAGAGAAGACCCTGATCAGGCAGCTCTCACGGGGACCGCCTGATCGGGATCTACTCTGTTTACAAAAACGTTTTAAAGCTGCCGCACGAGAATATAACACAAGTTCCACTTGTGTATGATCAGATATTTCATATCCGAGTAGACCCTGCTCACGAGAGCCGCCTGATCTGGATTGACCTTGTTTACAAAAACGTTTTTAAAGCTGCTCTCCGGCCTGTTTTAATGTATTTGAACCCTTTTTGCGCGAACATATCACGAGCACAATTATTTCATGCCAAGCGAGTACAGTTGTCTACAGTGTTCAAAAAAGTTTTTCAACCTAAAGAAAACGGCAACAGCACATTGAAAAGAGCTTCTAGTATACAAAAAATAAAATAATAAAGATGAAGATCAGCCTGCGCATCTACGAAGCCTGATCCGCGCCTTTATATTTGATATCCGTCTATTATAGTGGTTAAAGTGATCAAATGGATAAATAGTTTCCCCTTCTACTCGAGAAAACAACTGGTTTGTTTTCAAAGCAATAAAGGGGCAGATCAGTCTGCACGCCTGTGCAGTCGGGCCAGCACATTATTTACTGTGTAGCGCAGTGAGATTGATGTACTTCTCGGATTGAAAAGGTAGTTTGATTATCCGATTTTGGTATCATTGAATATAAGTCGTTTCTTTCTTGCAAAGCTTTTTGCATGCAAGACAATAAAGATTCGGATTGGTCTGCATAGCAGCGCAGTCTGGTCAGTTTCTTTACTATGTTCTGCCTATCAATGTGAAAACGGTACACATCTCAGATTGCGCTCCTGGTTAACAATACAATGCAAGACAATAAAGGTTCAGATCAGTCTGCACAGCGGTGCAGTCTGATCAGTTTCTTAATTATTTTCTGCCTATCACAGTGAAACGATACACATCTCAGATTGCGCTCCTGGTAGAAACAATAAAGGAGCATATTAGTCCACACATCCGTGCATCCTGATCAGCACATTCGTCGTTTTCTGTATGGAATTTATGATATGTGTAAAACAACAACTTTTTGGTGTTTTCGAGTCGCTACCAAGGTTCAGGAGCTGATTAGACTAAGTAAATAAGAAGGACGTTCTCGCTAGAACCCTCTCTGCTTTAAAACGGGACAAGCGCGGATCCAGATAGTTTTTACAGAGAATATTAATAATTATACGCTCAAAAATGGTGTGTATTTAAATCTTTATATATGTCGTAATTAAAATAACTAAAAAAAATACTTACTTAGATAAAACCTCCTTTAAAAATAGATAAGTGTAGGTGTTCGCTAGACCATGTAGACAGCCATCTATTGTGCAGAAAACAGATGTCCCAAATCATAGCAAATGTCAGGGAGATCAAAGACCTTTCATAGTAATATTATAATGACAAATTAGAGGATTAAATGCTCGCTCCGTGGGGTACCAGTGGTTGTTTTGACAGGTGTCAAATCTTGCGTAACTTATGCATCTGGTTTCTTACATGAAAGGATCTGATGTGGAGAAACATACTTAACTGTTCATTTGATCAACTTTTGTGTTTCAAAAGGAATTTATGAAGGATTTATCAATTAGAAATTTTACTTTACCTCTTTACTGCTTGGTGTTTTTGGATGTTTGTACTGTCTTTTATCTATTAAAAGAAAGTAATACTTTCAGAGTGACTAAATGTGTGGCCGGATATTTTGCCAACCCTTATCTGCTGAGGGTAGAATAAGTCTTTTTTAGAGATATTTTGATATCAGCAGATGACAATGTCATAATAAGGTTTGACGCAAAATTAAAATACTAATGTCATAACCCTTAAGCATGTTAAGGTTTGGCCTGATCTAGGTCCAAATTGTTTGAAAGGATTATCAGCAGATGACAATGTCATAAAGAGGTTTAAAGGGATAATTCAGACTTTTTTTTACATATGCATTATTATAGAGCTAACAGTATACTGGGAACCATATGATCATTAATTTTGTTAAAAATGCTCCAATTAGCCCATAATTTAATTGCACTCACATGCCACAGGGGATCGCCATTGATCACTAGAATACTCCAATAAGTATTCCTCAGGCATCACTACAGACGTGGCAATTACCAGGTCAAATAGGTTAATTACAGTCAGTGTATAGCGTCAGTCTGATCTATTTCTAAACTGTTTGGAAGGCTTATCAAAGAGTATCAAACAGTGTGGATCCAGATCAGGCCCAATAAAATGTCAGACCAATTTCTTGACAAAATTTTTTTTGTAAAGCTTATCAGCAGACGACACAAACAGGTTAAGAGTTAAATGGTGTGAGCTTCCAGCATTACATCTGCATTTGATTATAGTCTGATCAGTGTTTCACAGAACAGAACAGTAACATAATGGGTAGGTAAGGATCCAAGCTTTGAGGACAGACTAGAATTGGCAGATGCATGGACAAACAGCCGAGACTCCGATCAGCCTGAATATTGACATTGTTTGGTCAGAGTCTTTGCTGTCTGCATGGACCAATGAGCAGGCTGATCTGAGTCTGTTAGGCTTGCAAGCCATTTTGTTTGTTTGAATTTTCAAGAATTTGCTCAGATTTATGACCGCCATGATGTCACAGCCTTAGCGACACAGGTAAACAAATGTACCGAGGTGAAGTGAGTGGTGAATTTTAACAGTACGGGTAACGGGAAAATGGTGAAAAATGGGCTGTATTTATTTAAATTCTCCTTTTTTTTCACTAGCCTGTGCTTATTTTGAAGGGAAAACATTGTCATTTGTCCGGCCACGATTATTTTAATTATAAAAGGATATGATGTGGAGAAACACACTTAACTGTTCATTTGATCAACTTTTTGCGTTAAACATTTACATTGACTTTGTCAGCAGATGACATCTGCTGATAAATGTTTCGAACAATTTGGACCAAGATCAAGCCCAAAAGTCTGTCCTGACCTGATCCGGATACAAACTGTTTGACATTTTAGAGGTTATGACAAGTTGAAGTTGAACCGATATATTTAAACTATGCGTTAATTTTTTACATGACATTGTCATCTGCTGATAAACCTTTCAAAAAGTTTTGACCCAGATCAGGCCTGACATTCTGTCCGGACATGATAGGGGTCAAAACTGTTTGACACTTTGGAGGTTATAACAAGTTGAAGTTGAACCGATGTATTTTAACTTTGCCTTAAATCTTTACATGACATTGTCATCTGTTGATAACACTTTCAAACAATTTGGACCCAGATCAGGCCAGACATTCTGTCAGGACCTGAAAGGGGACCAAACTGTTTGACACTTTAGAGGTTATGACAAGTTGGAGTTGAACCAATATTTTATTTTTGCGTTAAACCTTTACATGACTTTCAGCAGATGACATCTGCTGATAAGTGTTTCAAACATTTTGGACTCAGATCAGGCCCAGCATTCTGTCCAGACCTGATCCGGGTCCAAGCTGTTTGACACTTTAGAGGTTATGACAAGTTGAAGTTGAACAAATGTATTTTAACTCTGCGTTAAACCTTTACATGACATTGTCATCTGCTGATAACCCTTTCAAGTAGTTTGGACCCAGAACAGGCCCGACATTCTGTCCGGACCTGATAGGGGTCCAAACTCTATGACACTTTAGAGGTTATGACAAGTTGGAGTTGAACCAATGTTTTATTTTTGGGTTTAACCTTTACAATGACTTTGTCAGCAGATGACATCTGCTGATAAGTGTTTCAAACAATTTGACCCAGATCAGGCTCAACATTTTGTCTGGACATGATCTGGGTCCAAACTGTTTAATACATAAGAGGTTATGACATGTTGAAGTTGAACTGATGTTTTTTAATTTTGCGTAAACCTTAACATGACATTGTCATCTGCTGATAGCCCTTTCAAGAAATTTGGACACAGATCAGGCCTGACATTCTGCCAACACCTGTTAGGGGTCCAAACTATTTGACACTTTAGAGGTTATGACAAGTTGAAGTTGAAGCGATATATTTTAACTATGCGTTAAACTTTAACATGACATTGTCATCTGCTGATAAACATTTCAAACAATTTTGACCCAGATCAGGCCTGACATTCTATTGGAGTGTAGGACAAAATCCCCCCGGACAAACCCCCCCCCCCCCTGCTCATTTTTGTATACGTGGACAAAATCCCCCCCATGAATTTTACAACTAGGACATAATCCCCCCCACTGAATTTTTCAACTAAGACATAATCCCCCCCGCTGAATTTTACAACTAGGACATAATCCCCCCCTTATATTACAGCATACATCATACCATGTAAATAATTTGGACCCAGATTGTAAGTCCTGATCTGGATCCACTGCATGACAGCATGATAGTGTTTTGAAACAATAAAATTATAAAATTTACTCATATATAATTAAGCAATCACTCTCAAATTAAATTGAAAATGTGCTAAAATTTAATGGTCTAATTGAGTGTCTCACTAAGGTCAATTAACTTTCTGATTGCCTAATTAACAGTTACTCAATTATAGGTGTTAGTTTTAAAAACCTAATGGTTTGAAATGCTGATATAGATGAATATAATGATGGGAGATCAAAGGGTGTATGTATGTAATTGAATAAAATGTAATTAAAATTCTTTGTCCTTTTATTATAACAGTAACAATTAGCTGGTGAATTGCATGATTGTCTGAGTAATCATCATTTTCATGCTTTGTTCCAAATAATTCAGGACCCCTATCATGCTGTCAGACAGTTTGGATCCAGATCAGGACTTACAATTTGGGTACAAATTGTTCACATGGTACGATGTATGCTGTAATATAAGGCAGGGGGATTTCGTCCTAGTTGTAAAATTCAGCGGGGGGATTATGTCCTAGTTGTAAAATTCAGCTGGGGGGATTATGTCCTAGTTGTAAAATTCATGGGGGGGATTTTGTCCACGCATACAAAAATGAGCAGGGGGGGGGTTTGTCCGGGGGGGATTATGTCCATAACCCTTCTGTCCGGACCTGATTTTGACACTTTGGAGGACAAGTTGAAGTTGAACCGATGTATTTTAACTTTGCCTTAAATCTTAACATGACATTGTCATCTGCTGATAACCATTTCAAACAATTTGGACCCAGATCAGGCCAGACATTCTGTCCCGACTTGATAAGGGTCAAACTGTTTGACATTTTAGAGGTTATGACATGTTTAAGTTGAACCGATGTATTTTAATTTTGCGTTAAACTTAAACATGACATTGTCATCTGTTGATAACCCTTTCAAACTATTTTGACCCAGATCAGCCCGACATTCTGTCCGGACCTGAAAGGGGTCCAAACTGTTTGTCACTTTAGAGATTATGACAAGTTGGAGTTGATCCAATATTTTATTTTTGCGTTAAACTTTAACATGACTGTCAGCAGATGACATCTGCTGATAAGTGTTTCAAACATTTTGGACTCAGATCAGGCCCAACATTCTGTCCGGACCTGATCCAGGTCCAAGCTGTTTGACACTTTAGAGGTTATGACAAGTTGAAGTTGAACCGGTGTATTTTAACTCTGCGTTAAACCTTTATGTGACTTTGTCATCCGCTGATAACCCTTTCAAATAGTTTGGACCCAGAACAGGCCCGACATTCTGTCCGGACCTGATAGGGGTCCAAACTCTTTGACACTTTAGAGGTTATGACAAGTTGGAGTTGAACCATTGTTTTATTTTTGCGTTTAACCTTTACAATGACTTTGACAGCAGATAACATCTGCTGATAAGTGTTTCAAACAATTTGGACCAAGATCAGGCCCAACATTCTGTCTGGACCTGATCCGGGTCCAAACTGTTTAACATTTTAGAGGTTATGACAAGTTGAAGTTGAACTTATATATTTTAAATTTGCCTAAACCTTAACATGACATTGTTATCTGCTGATAGCCCTTTCAAGTAATTTGGACCCAGATCAGGCCCGACATTCTGCCCACACCTGTTAGGGGTCCAATTTTTTTGACACTTAAGAGGTTATGACAAGTTGAAGTTGAACCGATGTATTTTTCTTTGCGTTAAACCTTGAAATGACATTGTCATCTGCTGACAACCCTTTCAAACAATTTGGATCCAGATCAGGCCCGACATTCTGTCCAGACCTGACAAGGGGTCCAAACTGTTTGACACTTCAGAGGTTATGACAAGTTGAAGTTGAACCGATATATTTTAATTATGCGTTAAACTTTTACATGACATGGTCATCTGCTGATAAACATTTCAAACAATTTTGACCCAGATCAGGCCTGACATTCTGTCCGGACCTGATAGGGATCAAAACTGTTGGACACTTTGGAGGTTATAACAAGTTGAAGTTGAACCGATGTATTTTTACTTTGCCTTAATTCTTTACATGACATTGTCATTGGCTGATAACCCTTTCAAACAATTTGGACCCAGATCAGGCCAGACATTCTGTCTGGAATTGATACGGGTCAAACTGTTTGACACTTTAGAGCTTATGACAAGTTGGAGTTGAACCAATAGTTTATTTTTGCGCTAAACCTTTACATGACTTTGTCAGCAGATGACATCTGCTGATAAGTGTTTCAAACATTTTGGACTCAGATCAGGCCCAACATTCTGTTTGGACCTGATCCCGGTCCAAGCTGTTTGACACTTTAGAGTTTATGACAAGTTGAAGTTGAACCGATGTATTTTAACTCTGCGTTAAACCTTTACATGACATTGTCATCTGCTGATAACCCTTTCAAGTAGTTTGGACCAAAATCAGGCCTGACATTCTGCCCGGACCTGATAGGGGTCAAAACTGTTTGAAACTTTAGTGGTTATGACAAGTTGAAGATGAACCGATGTATTTTTCTTTGCGTTAAACCTTGACATGACTTGTCATCTGCTGACAACACTTTCAAACAATTTGGACCCAGGTCAGGCCAGACATTCTGTCTGGACCTGATAGGGGTCCAAACTGTTTGACACTTAAGAGGTTATGGCAAGTTGAAAATGAACCGATATATTTTAATTATGCGTTAAACTTTTAAATGACATTGTCATCTGCTGATAAACCTTTCAAACAATATTGACCCAGATCAGGCCTGACATTCTGTCCAGACCTGATAGGGGTCAAAACTGATTGACACTTTGGAGGTTATAACAAGTTGAAGTTGACCGATGTATTTTAACTTTGCCTTAAATCATTACATGACATTGTCATCTGCTGATAACCCTTTCAAACAATTTGGACCCAGATCAGGCCTGACATTCTGTCCGGACTTGATATAGGTCAAACTGTTTGACACTTTAGAGGTTATGACATGTTGAAGTTGAACTGATGTATTTTAATTTTGCGTTAAACTTAAACGTGACATTGTCATCTGTTGATAACCCTTTCAAACAATTTGGACCCAGATCAGGCCTGCCATTCTCTCGGGACCTGAAAGGGGTCCAAACTGTTTGACACTTTAAAGGTTATGACAAGTTGGAGTTGAACCAATGTTTTATTTTTGCGTTAAACCTTTACATGACTTTGTCAGCAGATGACATCTGCTGATAAGTGTTTCAAACAATTTGGACCAAGATCAGGCCCAACATTCTGTCTGGACCTGATCCGGGTCCAAACTGTTTGACACTTTAGAGGTTATGACAAGTTGAAGTTGAACTGATGTATTTTAACTTTGTGTAAACCTTAACATCTCATTGTCACCTGCTGATAGCCCTTTCAAGTAATTTGGACCCAGATCAGGCCCAACATTCTGCCCGCACCTGTTAGGGGTCCAAACTATTTGACACTTTAGAGGTTATGACAAGTTGAAGTTGAACCGATGTATTTTTCTTTGCTTTAAACCTTGACATGACATTGTCATCTGCTGACAACCCTTTCAAACAATTTGGACCCAGATCAGGCCAGACATTCTGTCTGGACCTGATAGGGGTCCAAACTGTTTGACACTTCAGAGGTGATGACAAGTTGAAGTTGAACCGATATACTTTAATTATGCGTTAAACTTTAAAATGACAGTGTCATCTGCTGATAAACCTTTCAAACAATATTGACCCAGATCAGGCCTGACATTCTGTCCAGACCTGATAGGGGTCAAAACTGATTGACACTTTGGAGGTTATAACAAGTTGAAGTTGACCGATGTATTTTAACTTTGCCTTAAATCCTTACATGACATTGTCATCTACTGATAACCCTTTCAATCAATTTGGACCCAGATCAGGCCTGACATTCTGTCTGGACTTGATATGGGTCAAACTGTTTGACACTTTAGAGGTTATGACATGTTGAAGTTGAACTGATGTTTTTTAATTTTGCGTTAAACTTTAACATGACATTGTCATCTGTTGATAACCCTTTCAAACAATTTGGACCCAGATCAGGCCCGACATTCTCTCGGGACCTGAAAGGGGTCCAAACTGTTTGACACTTTAGAGGTTATGACAAGTTGGAGTTGAACCAATATTTTATTGTTGTGTTAAAACTTTACATGACTTTGTTAGCAGATGATATCAGCTGATAAGTGTTTCAAACATTTTGGACTCAGATCAGGCCCAACATTCTGTCTGGACCTGATCTCGGTCAAAGCTGTTTGACACTTTAGAGGTTACGACAAGTTGAATTTGAACCAATGTATTTAAACTCTGGGTTAAACCTTTACATGACATTGTCATCTGCTGATAACCCTTTCAAGTAGTTTTGACCCAGAACAGGCCCGACATTCTGTCCGGACCTGATAGGGATCCAAACTCTTTGACACTTTAGAGGTTATGACAAGTTGGAGTTGAACCAATGTTTTATTTTTGCGTTAAACCTTTACAATGACTTTGTTAGCAGATGACATCTGCTGATAAGTGTTTCAAACAATTTGGACCAAGATCAGGCCAAACATTCTGTCCAGACCTGATCCGGGTCCAAACTGTTTGACACTTTAGAGGTTATGACAAGTTGAAGTTGAACTGATGTATTTTAACTTTGCATAAACCTTAACATGACATTGTCATCTGCTGATAGCCCTTTCAAGTAATTTGGACCCAGATCAGGCCCAACATTCTGCCCGCACCTGTTAGGGGTCCAAACTATTTGACACTTTAGAGGTTATGACAAGTTGAAGTTGAACCGATTAATTTTTCTTTGCGTTAAACATTGACATGACATTGTCATCTGCTGACAACCCTTTCAAACAATTTGGACCCAGATCAGGCCCGACATTCTGTCCGGACCTGATAGGGGTCCAAACTGTTTGACACTTCAGAGGTTATGACAAGTTGAAGTTGAACCAATATATTTTAACTACGCGTTAAACTTTTACATGACATTGTCATCTGCTGATAAACCTTTCAAACAATTTTGACCCAGATAAGGCCTGACATTCTGTCCGGACCTGATAGGGATCAAAACTGTTTGATACTTTGGAGGTTATAACAAGTTTAAGTTGAACTGATGTATTTTAACGTTGCCTTAAATCTTAACATGACATTGTCATCTGCTGATACCCCTTTCAAACAATTTAAACCTAGATCAGGCCAGACATTCTGTCCGGACTTGATAGGGCTCAAACTGTTTGACACTTTAGAGGTTATGACATGTTTACGTTGAACCGATGTATTTTAATTTTGTGTTAAACTTAAACATGACATTGTCATCTGTTGATAACCCTCTCAAACAATTTGGACCCAGATCAGACCGACATTCTGTCCGGACCTGAAAGGGGCTTAAACTGTTTGATACTTTAGAGGTTATGACAAGTTGGAGTTGAACCAATATTTTATTTTTGCGTCAAACCTTTACATGACTTTTTCAGCAGATGACATCTGCTGATAAGTGTTTCAAACATTTTGGACTCAGATCAGGCCCAACATTCTGTCCAGACCTGATAAGGTTACAAACTGTTTGACACTTTAGAGGTTATGACAATTTGAAGTTGAACCGATGTATTTTAACTATGCGTTAAACCTCTACATGGCATTGTCAGCAGATGACATCTGCTGATAAGTGTTTCAAACAGTATGGACCCAGATCAGGCCCGACATTCTGTTCGGACCTGATCCGGGTCCAAACTGTTTGACACATTAGAGGTTATGACAAGTTGAAGTTGAACCAATGTATTTTAAGATTGCATTAAACCTGAACAGGACATTGTCATCTGCTGATAACCATTTCGAACAATTTGGACCCAGATCAGGCCCAACATTCTGTCCAGACCTGATAAGGGTACAAACTGTTTGACACTTTAGAGGTTATGACAATTTGAAGTTGAACCAATGTATTTTAACTTTGTGTTAAACTTAAACACGACATTGTCATCTGCTGATAACCCTTTGAAACATTTTGGACCCAGATCAGGCTCAACATTCTGTCTGGACCTGATCTCGGTCCAAGCTGTTTGACACTTTAGAGGTAATGACAAGTCAGGGGCGTGCCTAAGGGCAAAATCAAAGTACGCAGGGGGTGGGTATGGGCCATACGTTAGGAAAAAAATCAAAATATGAACTAAATGGTGGCTTCTCCTGCATTTTTCTGAACCTAAACACTGACTTAATTGTTTCCAAAACAAAAGTGAAAAACAGTCAAAATCCTATTGCTTTGGTTCAGGATTACTACAAAATCGGTATACTTGTAATGTAAAGACCTAACCCAGGTGAGGCATGTTTTTATAGCATTTTTTGCGATTTAAGACGTTTTTATGTTTTGGACATTCAAAAATTAAAGTACGCAGCTGCGTACTTTGCGTATACGCAGGCACGCCCCTGCAAGTTGAAGTTGAACCAATGTATTTAAACTCTGCATTAAATCTTTACATGACATTGTCATCTGCTGATAACCCTTTCAAGTAGTTTGGACCCAGAACAGGCCCGACATTCTGTCCGGACCTGATAGGGGTAAAACTGTTGGACACTTTAGAGGTTATAACAAGTTGAAGTTGAACCAATGTATTTTGACTATGCTTCAACTTTTTACATGACATTGTCATCTGCTGATAACCCTTTCAAACTATTTGGACCCAGATCCAGCCCAACATTCTGTCCAGACCGGATAAGTGTTAAACTTTTTGACGCTTTAGAGATTATAACTTGTTGAAGTTGAACCAATGTATTTTAAGTATGCGTTAAACCTTTACATAAACATTGTCAGCAGATGACATCTGCTGATAAGTGTTTCAAACAATATGGACCCAGATCTGGCCCGACATTCTGTTCGGACATGATCTGGGTCCAAACTGTTTGACACGTTAGAGGTTATGACAAGTTGAAGTTGAACCAATGTATTTTAACTTGGCATTAAACCTGAACATGACATTGTCATCCGCTGATAACCATTTCGAACAATTTGGACCCAGATCAGGCCCAACATTCTGTCCAGACCTGATAAGGGTACAAACTGTTTGACACTTTAGAGGTTATGACAATTTGAAGTTGAACCAATGCATTTTAACTTTGCGTTAAACTTAAACATGACATTGTCATCTGCTGATAACCCTTTCAAACATTTTGGACCCAGATCAGGCCAGACATTCTGTCCAGACCTGATAAGGGTACAAACTGTTTGACACTTTAGAGGTTATGACAATTTGAAGTTGAATCGATGTATTCTAACTTTGCGTTAAACTTTAACATGACGTTGTCATCTGCTGATAACCCTTTCAGACAATTTGGACCCAGATCAGGCCCGACATTCTGTCTGGACCTGATAGGTGTAAAAATTGTTTGAAACTTTAGAGGTTATGACAAATTGAAATTGAACCAATGTATTTTAACTTTGATTTAATCTTTAACATGACATGGTCATCTGCTGATAACAATTTTAAACAATTTAGACCCAGATTAGGCCTGAATCTGTCCGGACCTGATAGGGGTCCAAACTGTTAAATACTTTAGAGGTTATGAAATGGTTAAATTGAACCGATGTATTTTAACTTTGCGTTAAACCTTAACATGTTATTATCATCTGCTGGTAACCCATTCAAGTAATTTGGACCCAGATCAGGCCCGACATTCTGCCCGCACCAGATAGGGGTCAAGACTATTTGACACTTTAGAGGTTATGACAAGTATTTTAACTTTGATTTAACTTTAAACATGACATTGTCATCTGCTGATAACCCTTTCAGATAATTTGGACCCAGTTCAGGCCCCACATTCTGTCTGGACCTGATAGGGGTCAAACTGTTTGACACTTTAGAGGTTATGACAATTTTAAGTTGAACCAATGTATTTTAACTTTGCGTTAAACTTAAACACGACATTGTCATCTGCTGATAACCCTTTCAAACAATTTGGACCCAGATCAGGTCGACATTCTGTCCAGATCTGATAAGGGTACAAACTGTTTGACACTTTAGAGGTTATGACAATTTGAAGTTGAACCGATGTATTCTAACTTTGTGTTAAACTTAAACATGACGTTGTCATCCGCTGATAACCCTTTCAGACAATATGGACCCAGATCAGGCCCGACATTCTGTCTGGACCTGATAGGTGTAAAAATTGTTTGACACTTTAGAGGTTATGACAAATTGAAATTGAACCAATGTATTTTAACTTTGATTTAATCTTTAACATGACATTGTCAACTGCTGATAACCATTGTAAACAATTTAGACCCAGATCAGGCCTGAATATGTCCGGACCTGATAGGGGTCCAAACTGTTAAATACTTTAGAGGTTATGAAAAGGTGAAATCGAACCGATGTATTTTAACTTTGCGTTAAACCTTAACATGTTATTATCATCTGCTGGTAACCCATTTAAGTAATTTGGACCCAGATCAGGCCCACATTCTGTCTGGACCTCATAGGGGTCAAACTGTTTGACACTTTAGAGGTTATGAAAGTTGAAGTTGAACCAATGTATTTTAACTTTGCATTAAACCTTTACATGGCATTGTCATCTGCTGATAACCCCTTTCAAACAATTTGGACCCAGATCAGGCCCAACATTCTGTCCGGACCTCATAGGGGTCAAACTGTATGACACTTTAGAGGTTATGACAAGTTGAAGTTGAACCGATGTATTTTAACTATGCATTAAATTTTTACATGACATTGTCATCTGCTGATAACCCTTTCAAACAATTTGGACCTAGGTCAGGCCCAACATTCTGTCCGGACCTGGTAGGGGTACAAACTGTTTGACACTTTAGAGGTTATGACAATTTGAAGTTGAACCGATTTATTCTAACTTTGCTTTAAACTTTAACATGAAGTTGTCATCTGCTGATAACCCTTTCAAACAATTTGGACTCAGATCAGGCCCGACATTCTGTCTGGACCTGATAGGGGTAAAAATTGTTTGACACTTTAGAGGTTGTGACAAGTTGAAGTTGAACCGATGTATCATAACTATGTGTTAAACTTTTCCATGACGTCGTCATCTGCTGATAACCCTTCCAAGTAATTTGGACCCAGATCAGGCCAGACATTCCGCCGGCACCTGATAGGGGTCAAAACTATTTGACACTTTAGAGGTTTTGACAAGTTGAAATTGAACCAATGTATTATAACTTTGATTTAAACTTTAACATGACACTTTCATCTGCTGATAACCATTTCAAACAATTAAGACCCAGATCAGGCCCGAAATTGTCTGGACCTGATAGGGGTCCAAACTGTTAAAAACTTTAGAGGTTATGAAAAGGTGAAATTGAACCCATGTATTTAAACTTTTAAACCTTAACATGTTATTGTCATCTGCTGATAACCCATTTAAGTAATTTGGACCCAGATCAGGCTCGATATTCTGCCCGCACCTGATAGGGGTCAAAACTATTGGACATGTTAGAGGTTATGACAAGTTATAATTGAACCAATTTATTTTAACTTTGATTTAAACTTTAACATAACATTGTCATCTGCTGATAACCATTTCAAACAATTTAGACCCAGATCAGGCCGAATTTGTCCGGACCTTATAGGGGTCCAAACAGCTAAACACTTTAGAGGTTATGAAAAGTTGAAGTTGAACCAATGTATTTTAACTTTGTGTTAAACTTTTACATGACATTGTCATCTGCTGATAACCCTTTCAAACAATTTAGACCCAGATCAGGCCCAACATTCTGTCAGGACCTAATAGGGGTTAAACTGTTTGACACTTTAGAGGTTATGACAAGTTGAAGTTGAACCGATGTATTTCAACTATGCGTTAAACTTTTACGTGACATTGTCATCTGCTGATAACCATTTCAAACAATTTGGACCCAGATCAGGCCCAACATTCTGTCTGGGCTTGATAGGGGTTAAACTCTATGAAGCTTTAGAGGTTATAACAAATTAAAGTTGAACCGATGTATTTTAATTTTGTGTTAAACTTAAACATGACATTGTCATCTGCTGATTACCCTTTCAGATAATTTGGACCCAGTTCAGGCCCCACATTCTGTCTGGACCTGATAGGGGTCAAACTGTTTGACACTTTAGAGGTTATGACAAGTTGAAGTTGAACCGATATTTTTTAACTATGTATTAAACTTTTACATGACATTGTCATCTGCTGATAACCCTTTCAAACAATTTGGACCCAGATCAGGCCCAACAATTGTCGGGACCTGATAGGGGTCAAACTGTTTGACACTTTAGGGGTTATGACAAGTTGAAGTTGAACCCATGTATTTAAACTATGCATTAAACTTTTAAATGACATTGTCATCTGCTGATAACCCTTTCAAACAATTTGGACCCAGATCAGGCCCCACATTCTGTCGGGACCTGATAGGGATCCAGCTGTTTGACACTTTAGAGGTTATGACAAGTTCAAGTTGAACAGTTGTATTTTAACTTTGCGTTAAACTTTAACATGACGTTGTCATCTGCTGATAACCGTTTCAAACAATTTGGACCCAGATCAGGCCTGACATTCTGTCTGGAGCTGAAAGGGGACAAAACTGTTTGACACTTTAGAGGTTATGACAAGTTGAAGTTGAACCTGTGTATTCTAACTTACTTTGCGTTAAACTTAAACATGACGTTAAACTTAAACATGACAATCTTTACATGACATTGTCATCTGCTGATAGGGGTCAAAACTGTTTGACACTTTAGAGGTTATGACAAGTTGAAGTTGAACCGATGTATTTTAACTTTGCGTTAAACTTAAACATGACGTTAAACTTAAACATGACAATATTTACATGACATTGTCATCTACTGATAACCTTTTCAAACAATTTGGACCCAGATCAGGCCCGACATTCTGTCTGGACCTGATAGGGGTCCAAGCTATTTGACGCTTTATGGGTTAGGACAAGTTGGAGTTGAACCAATGTTTTATTTTTGCGTTAAACCTTTACATGACTTTGTCCACATATGACATCTGTTGATAAGTGTTTCAAACAATTTGGACCCAGATCAGGCCCGACATTCTGTCCGGAAATGATAGGGGTCAAAACTGTTTGACACTTTAGAGGTTATGACAAGTTCAAGTTGAACTGATGTATTTCAACTTTGCGTTAAACTTTTTAATGACGTTGTCATCTGCTGATAACCCTTTCAAACAATTTGGACCCAGATCAGGTCCAACATTCTGCCTGGACCTGATAGGGATCAAACTGTTTGTCGCTTTAGATGTTAAACTGTAATTAATGTACGACAGAAATATTGAACAAATTGGGCTCTTAATTCTCTCAATTGGAAATTATTGAATTACTGAACAGAGGAAAACTCTCTATTCTAAAATTGGTAATATTTAAGTTATTACAAGAATGCCAAACAAGTTGGGCTCTGAGTTCTGGACGTCACTATAGGAATCTGTAGAACTACTGAAAAGAGGAAAATTCCCCTGTTCTTAAACTGTAATTAATGTAAGACAGAAATATTGAACAATAATAGTAAGTGAGTATGTTCAGGAAATACCACAATCACAAACTGCAGACAACCCCGTGGCACCCAAGGAAGAGCCGCTCAACCATCACGAGACACCAGGAAGACAAATTAAGCAAAGCAATCAGCTCTCTCTTCCCCATCAAGATGATTGCAATACTAGAAAGAACATAAAGTAGCATACAACAAAACATAGAACAATTACAGACTCCCACAGTGGGAATAACAATAAACAAAAAGTCAACAACAACAGAACCACGGCCTTAAAACGGACAGCAGCCTAAGCCACCAGGGGGCTTAAATGCATTTTACTGGTACCAAATCTTTGCCCTAGATTCTGCTGTTGTTGAAGTACAAGAAATGTTCAGCTCGCACGGAGGCCATCTAACTAATGCAATGTATCATCATGGAAAAAACACTCTAATCAAATTACTACACCATGATGAAACAAAGAAAAGGGCTCATGACTCACAGATAGTCAGAGCTAAAGAAAACCTCAAGTTGAGCCACGGTGGGTCCAGCTACAGATAAGCATGAGGCACCGACCCACTGATTAAAGCTTTATGCCAGAGCCGTCATAGAGTCTGAGGCCTGACCCACCGCCATGCAATTAAAGAGGAAACCATAGCTATAAACCGTGATTGGGTTTAAAGCTAGGCATGCAGACTGTCGCATGATATCCAAGTTATATCCAACCCTTATATAACGTTTTACTATCTTTTTGAATTGATCACTAAAATTAGGTTTTCCAACAATTCGTTTGAATTTATAGACTAAATCACCATAAAATATAGGTTCTGATATGCCTTGTTGCAGAAGAGTGTTTAACCCAATGTTGTATGTAACAATTAACTCTGAGTGTCTGTGGTAGAATTTAGAAAATGCTTTTCGAATTTTATGATATCTATAACCTTATTTTAATAATTTAGCAGTAAAAAATAAGTTTCTGTTGTTGAAGTCATCAATATTAGAACACACTCTAGCAAAACGAATAAGCTGAGAAATGTTTACACCATAGGAAGGAGAGCGAGGAACATCTCCATCAAGAAATGGAAAATTTACTATTTCAAAATTAAAATCATCCCGTTTATCATAAATTTTAGAAGAAACTATGCCATTTGTTATTGACAAGTTCAAGTCCAAAAATGGAGCTTCAGTATCAGAAGAATTTGCCTTATTTAACTGAAGTTCAATGGGATATATTTGACCTACCATTTGTTCAAAATAAGGATTATCAATATTTAATAAGTCATCAAAATATATGGAGGTAGAGTTAAAAGCTTCAAGTAGGCTCTAAATTCTAGTAATTAGAAATTGTTGAATTACCGAAAGGAGGAAAACTGGATATATTTTATGTTTTTACTAGAATGTCAAAAAAGTTGGGTTTGGAGTTCTGGAAGTCACTATAGGAAATTGTAGAACTACTGAACAGAGGAAAATTCATCTGTTGTAAAATTCACTCCTTTAATTGATTGTCGAGAAACTGAATGGAGAATGTAGGAAAACTCCTCTGTTGAAAATTGAAAACATTTAAGTTATGATGGTTATTTATGGTAATATGGAAATGATAACAAACATTGTTCTTCATTTTCATTATAAGAAAGTCGGCTTTTATTTTCGCAATAGGAAATTGTTAAATTATGGTCGGAGGAAAATTCCTCTGTTGGAATATTGGCAATATTTAAGTTATAACTAGAATGTCAAATAAGTTGGGCTCAGAGTTCTGGAAGTCACTATAGGAAACTATTGAACTACTGAACAGAGGAAAATTCCTCTGTTGGAAAATTGGTCATATTTAAGTTATGACTTGAATATTAAACAAGTTGGACTCGGAGTTCTGGAAATCACTATAGGAAATTGTCGAACTACTGAACAGAGGAAAATTCCTCTGTTGTAAAATTCACTCCTTATATTGATTGTGGAGATACAGAATGGAAAACGGAGGAAAATTCCTCTGTTGAAAATTGGAAACATTTAAGTTATGATGGATACTTATGCTAAGATGGAAATGATAATAAACAGGGTTCTTCATTTTCATCATAGGAAAATGGGCTCATAATTCTCGCAAAAGGAAATTGTTGGATTACGGAACGGAGGAAAATTCCTCTGTTGGAGAATTGGATATTTTAGGTTTTGACTAGAATGTCAAACAAGTTGGGTTCAGAGTTCTGGAAGTAACTATAGGAAATTGGCGAACTACTGAACAGAGGAAAATTCCTCTGTTGTAAAATTCACTCCTTATATTGATTGTGGAGATACAGAATGGAAAACGGAGGAAATTCCTCTGTTTAAAATTGGAAACATTTAAGATATGATGGATATTTATGTTAAGATGGAAATGATAGCAAACGGGTTTCTTCATTTTCATTATAGGAAAGTGGGCTCTTAATTCTCCAAATAGAAAATTGTTGAATTACCGAACGGAGGAAAATTCCTCTGTTGGAAAATTGGTAATATTTAAGTTATGACTAGAATGTCAAACAAGTTAGGCTTTCAGTTCTGGAAGTCACTATAGGAAATTGTCGCACTATTGAACAGAGGAAAATTCCTCTGTTGCAAAATTTACTCTACTTTTATTGATTGTCAAGATACAGAATGGAAAACGGAGGAAAATTCCTCTGTTGAAAAGTGGAAACAATTAAGTTATGATTAAGATGGAAATGATAACAAACAGGGTTCTTCATTTTTATTAAAGGAAAATGGGCTCTTAATTCTCGCTATAGGAAATTGTTGAAGTACCGAACGGAGGAAAATTCCTCTGTTGGAAATTGGTAATATTTAAGTTATGACTAGAATGTAAAATTAATCAATTCTGGAAGTCACTATAGGAAATTTTCGCACTACTAAACAGAGGAAAATTCCTCTGTTGTAAAGGTCACTCTTTTTACATATTGTTGAGATACTGAGAGTAAAATGTAGGAAAATTCCTCTGTTCTGAAATAAGATGAAAATCTGATTGTGATTAAAGGTAGACTTGTCCCATTGTCAAAACAGAGGAAATTTCCTCTGTTGTAAACCGATTTCTACTTGATATACAAATTGATATTTGAACTTTTCTTTAAACTATTAGGACAAATACACTACTTGGAACATATTTTAAGGACATCAATTTCTGCATTTTGAGCAGTCACAACAGAGGAAATTTCCTCCGTTCATAGGAAAAATAAATTACATTGTACCATCATTCTTGTACTCTATAACGATGCAAAACTCAAATATGATTATATCCATATTTATGTTTTACTATCAAAAAAAGGGAATTCCATCGGAAAATCCCTTTTTATTTCGGAAAGAGTTCTGTCTAAATATTGAGAGCAAGCACCTGGCAAGGATTATGTATAGGCCTTTAGAATTGAAAACTGTATTTTTGTGCTTTTATCAAAACCTGACCTTATAGTGCATCTTACAAAATGAAATATATGAGCCACGACATGTGATTTCCAACAATGTAGCATTTTGACAAGGGTAGACTCAGACAAGCATGTGAAGCCTCCTTTTAGGCTTAGAAACTTCAAAGTTTGTTAAGTCAGTAGCTTAACACTCATAGAATATTTAAGGGACTAGCAAAGGCTCTGATCAGACTTCGCGTATGCGCAGGCTGATCTGAGACTTTATTGGTCGCACATACCACAATGAACTTCCCTCCGTATTCATGAGAGGCGGGAACAGTCAAGACAGAACTTCTTTTGTGATACTGTGCAGTGCTTCTATGAAGAGAAATGGACAGTCGGCAACTTCATACACTTTACTTTACACGTATACAGATATTTCCAGGTGGAAAAGTAAAGATTAAATGTAACAAGTAATACATACGACGCTTAAATTAACAATATTCATGCTCATCAGCTGTCTAATGCGACTTTTTGAACGTCGTGTACGCGTCATAGATCACGTCGTAGTCTAAATGATTAAAAAATACTTAGGAGAAAGAATAACGAAATTATTTGTAATTATAAGAATTGAAGTTATATTTTCTGCGTTATTTTCACTGCGGTATGAAATGTCGTTTTAATTCCATATAATTTTAGCATGAAAATCTTCAATCTTCGGTTTTCATGCAAATAAGATGTAATTTTCCCGACATTTCATACCTCAGTGAAAGGCAGAAAAATAACTTTTAATTCTTAAATGAAAAGAAACTTTCATTTTATTTTGCTCCAGAGGTAAATTATGCCCCTTAATGCACAACTCTTTGGGTCTAAAATAAGTTTGATATAACACGCTTTCCCAGCTAGCATACAATATTGGGCCAGTATCTGCCCATCAGCGAAACGCCCTTTAAATGGCGTTTTGCTGGTGGGCCGATGGTGGTCCGCTTTTAAATGCTTACTGGTATCCTATTGTTGTATTTGGACAGCCATTTTGGAGCCAATCGTAGCTCAAATATTTGAATATAAAATACGACTTACTTCCAGATCGCATGCTGTTCATATTAAATCGGTCGCTGGCGGTTGTACTGGCGCTTGAATCACTGCTTTCATCCCCTGCTACACTACCAGCCAATCCATTCCCAGAAGAGGCTCCTCCGGTCCCATCACCCACTCCCCCAAAACCAATTAACTCGCCATTTTCGTCCACTTGAACATTACCACTCACGACAAGTTCACCAACACTCATTACTGCTCCGGCGCCGCCGCCGTCAATCGTTCCATTTGCTCCTACTTCGACGTTACCAGAAACGAAGGCGGGGCCAATATTAGTCCCGCCCACTATGTTGCTCATTTTCTCACCATTCTGATCGACTTGTATTCTACCGCCTACTGTTATATCGTCAATGGTTATACCAGCCCCTCCGCCTATTCCTGCTATGCCATCTGATCCCAACATGAGGCCTCCAGTAAAGTAGAGTGGACCGAGAGCAACAATGACACCAAAGGTGCCAAACATCAGGCCTTCGGTGTCTACCTGGTAATTGGTGAAGGTCTTAGCTGAAAATGCCATTTACAGTTGAAGATAAACTGCTGTTGAAAAACTGCAAGTTCGGAAATTTTCGCGAGGGTTTATTTTCGCGAAACTTCGCGGATGCGGAGCTTCGCGAAAATAGAACCCTCGCGAAACGGCGAAAACACTTAATCCTTTACTGATGTAGGTAAATCATGCCAAAGTCGCGAATTGTTAACGTGGCAAATAGTCTTTTAACTCTATTCGCGAGAAAAATATTCTAGCGAAAATTTCCGAATTTACATGTACTTTAAATCATGATAGTACAAGTCTTGGTGTGAATCATTGGATTCGTTTTATATAAATGTTTGACAGGTGAACCCCTATTTAAGCCAACAATGTTTTACTATTAATGGCAGATTTGGCTTTTATCATTATGATGTCGCGTCTGGGAGTGATATAGCACCATGAAAATGCTCATCAAAAAGTAAATGTGTCTGAAAGGACAGGCAATTGCACTTAAACAATTTTAGCGCAAACTTGATCAAAATCGGTTGAGAATTAAGAACGTTATAAATAAATGTTTTCATAACAGCTTGTCACAGCCGCCATTTTGAATATATAATGAGATGCTAACGTTATTAAGATGCATTAAAATCTTTATTTTAGCATATAATCACACAATTTCTTCTATAAACGATTCTTTAATGTTAGGCATATACACTCAACATGCTCAACAGCATTTCTAATTGGTCACTTTTCAAACTCATTATTTCTGACGATGCGCTTATAGCATTGAAGTAAATTTTGGCCTAAATATGTGCAGTGTAATGGGCAAAAGTTTTGGGGGTCTTTCAGAAAAGCAGGCTTTCAATCCAGTTTTGTTTAGGTTAATTTGCAAAAATCAGCCTTTTTTTTAAAGAACAGTGGTTTTGCGTGAAGTTTTTATCAAATTAAAGTAAAGTTGCTTTGTGCAGTTCTAGATCTTCTGTCAGTTTACATTGAGGATCTTACATGAGTGCTCATGTTTTATTGAATTTATTAAACGAGTCGGGGAAAGAGATAAAATGCGAGGCTTGCCGAGCATTTTATCTCTTTTTCGCTACGAGTTTAATAAATTCAACAATACAAGAGCACGAATGTTAGATTATATTTATCATATGACAAATACTTTGAAACCTGATTTCTGGCGTAAAAACGTTGTAATTTTGTCATTATGTATGCAAAGTTGTTATGGACGTCATAACGTTTCCCGTAAATCTATAAACCACTAGTGGTTTATCGATTTTATTGCATGGCTTTATTTCACTCCCAGACGCGACGTCATATGATAAAAAGATCTACGTGCTTTTAGGGGCTAATTTGCCCCCCATCGAAAGTTGCTTTTCACTAATTTCTTCAGATTTGTTTACTAGAAGAATGGCCCTAGTGTAAAAGTCAGGCATTTATTTAACGTTTACCGTTGCTATAGTAACAAAAATGGCAACCAAAATAGGCTTAAAATAGAAAAAAATGCCAGTTTGGACCAAATTTAAGGCTTGGTGAGACCGATTGTTTAGAATAACATGTAGCTATCAGCACAGCTACATGTAAATACAAACAAAAACTTTTAATATGTTGTGCGCCGTGGTAATTCTCATAATCTGTTATAATATCTTTTTGTTATTTGCTTATGCTCTATGTTAAAATCTCTGAAAGATGTCTCAAATTTGCTCCAAAATGGCCACTTTCCTATTTTCGGCCTATTTTGGCGGTAATTTTAGTTACAATAGCAACGGTAAAGTAAAATTAATACCAAACTTTTACACTTAGGCTATTGTTCTAAAAATGCATATAAGAAGAAATTGGTGGAAAGCAATTTTAAATTCTAGCCTCATAGGGGGACCAAAACAGCTCTTTAGCAATATTTGCAATTCACTATTTTTGACACAGAATTCATTTTTTTTTAATTTTCCTCGGTCGTATACATGCATTTTAAGCACGGTTAACCCATAGCCCTTTTAAGCAATTTCCTACCCATATCAGTAGGACGAGTGTTGGGTGTTTTTTTTTCTTCTTTTTTCAAATTTTAATAGAACATACTATACGCAAACAGTGAAAATCCTGATCAGACACCGAAAGAAACATCATTCGATGTCTGATCTTGTTCTGCACTGTTGCCTTTGTCCCATAAAAAGGACGCTAGTCTTATATAAGCGCCAATCACGATTGCAGTATACGACAAATTTTGCGACATCTTTCTTAATTTTCGAAAAAAAAATAAAGTATGATATTTCATGAGAATCGTCTGCCAGCAGACGATTCTCATGAAATGTCATGCCTTATTTCTTATTTTTTGAAAAGCGGCAAAATTGGCATTTGGGAGTCTTCTGCGCTTTAAGGGTTAAGATTAAATCCCTTACCTTGTGGCATCAGCGAAGCTGGGCTAAATCCAGAGCCCGAATCGGAAGCTAATAAGCATATCGCCACTAAGCAAATACGCCCGATCGATAAAAAATCAAACGCAATTATGACTGTTATAATCCAGACAAAATGATAATTATATTAATTAAAAAAAAATAAAGTAAGTGTTAGTCTGGTCATCTGTGTAAACTCGCGAACATAAGAAACGCTACACATACACTACTGTTACAATATTTAAGATTAAAACATGTTTGAGTCACTGATAGTTTAAATTGTGCTCTTTTGTGCCAAATATGACAACCCAGCATGCAATATGCCGATTTTTTTGAATGAAATCTTCCAGCCAAGGGTCTGGACCATTCTATCCTACTTATGAATAATTAATTTGCTGGAGATAGCAAACAAATAGTACCTTGAAAGACATCTCCTAGAATGTACCATTGGGTGCAGTCTGATCTTGGACTAGGTTGTTTTGCACATGCTTTTCCTGTCCAAGTAGTTTTGCTTGGCCATCCATCAATTTTATAGTTATTCATATATCCTGTATTAGGCTGCAAAGTTCTCTAATAACATAGCCAATTAGGGTTAAGTCGGGTTAATTCGGAAATCATGTAAATTTGGATACTTATTTGCAAACAATGTAAATCCAGATGAGACGGCTCCTTATGAGCCGTCTCATCAGGGTTTTCACTGTTTGCTTAGTTAATTTATTTTTATTCCAATATTTGAAATATGAAACAAACAAGGTCGCTGTCCGAATTTAGCTGTCTGTCCGAATATGCCCGACTTTACCCTATTGGTTTTATGCATCCAGATTACAAACACAGCCATAGCAGGTAATGAAAACTGAGAGAAGCCGGAAATCATAAAAAAGTGGACATATTATTATATAAAGCATTACGCTCGAACCTTGATTTATCTGAAAATAAAAGACCCTACGAAATGATCATGATAGTTGGGGAGTATTTTAGTTTGGTTCTCTTTTTATTATGTTTGGGTTGTGTTAACCAAAGAAACAACGAGTTTTCGTCCTTTACATCGTCAATTTACATCATGTTATCACATATTTTAGACACATTTTGCCGTGATAACCCAAAGTCTGCATATGCGATAAGCTTTTTCCTGCCAACTGGTTATCAGCCTGCCGTGATGATAACCGGAAGTCATGTATTTTGAACGGAGAGAGGTTATCATGCCCGGCACGTAACGTTGATCATTTGTTGACGTCAGATGTAAACAAGTGGCGTAACGTAACGCAAAAATTACGCCATTCCTCTGTTTTACTTACATTTTTTTAACGCCAACGCGTTGAAATAGTGAAATGGAATATGTGATAAACAGATTATAACATGGGGTTTTGATTATCCCCCTCAGTATCAACCCTCGACCATTATCAACCCTCGAGCTAAAGCTCTCATGCTGATAAAGGGGTCTCGTGTTGATACTTCGGGCGATAACCAAAACGCCATAAGATAATCTCTAATTATCATATGACATGACGTCGCGTCTGGGTATGAAATAACACCACGCAATAAAATCGATAAACCGCTAGTGGTTTATAGATTTACGGGAAACGTTATGACGTCCATAACAACGTTGCGTATATAATAACTAAATTATGACGTTTTTACAGGAAATGAGACTTCAAAGTGATCTTAATGCCATATGATAAATAGAAACTAACATTTGTGCTCTTGTTTTTATTGAATTTATTAAACTCGTTGAGAAAAACAGCTAAATGCTCGGCAAGCCTCGCATTTTATCTCTTTTCCCAAGCTCGTTTTTTCTAAAGATTTACAATGTGAATGCATCGCTTCTCATAAACAAGAGGGCCCATCGGCCCTGGATCGCTCACATGAATCCTTGTCACGAGGAAAGGGCGTTCGGCACAAAATATAATCCCTTTTCTCCAACACCATCTTGGGTATAACTCAGCCTATAAATTCACTAAGTTCAATCAAAATACACTTATAATGCCAGACCTTTTCAACCCAACCCAAAAGGTCCGGGGCGTGCAAAAAATCAAACATTTTACTTGCAAAATGTTCTATACTTCTTTCTTTTTTGACATGCAACATGACCCTCTTCCGAATATTTTTTTTGACCTTTCAACCCCACCCATAAGTTGTGTGTATGTTAAACGGCAGAATATTTGCTTGCATGGTGTTGTATGCTTCACTGATATGCAACATGACTACTTTCAGAAAAATGACCTTTTTACCCCACCCAGGGATCAAAGGTTTGTGTAAGGGCAAATTATTTGCTAGCAAGTTATTGTATGCTTCATTCCCTTTAATTTGATATGCGCAACATGACCATATTCTGAGAAAGTCGATTTTTTGTAATTACTAAGCCAATGTGACCCCCATTTTTGGCCCCAGGGACATAATTTGAACAAATTTGGTAGAGGTCTACAAGTTGATGCTACATACCAATTATCAAGGCGCTATGCACTGTGGTTTCAGACAAGAAGATTATTTCATGTTTCTATATAAGCCTATGTAAAACATGTGACCCTGGGGTGGGACCATTTTTGGCCCAAAGGGTATAATTTGAACAAACTAGGTAGAGGTCCACTAAGTTAAGTAATAAGGACTTTATTTAGTGAGGGCAACCCAATTGACGAATCAATCTTCCTTGGGGCCCTCAAACATACGGAAATACATAAATTAACAATAAAGAACACCCAGATCCCATACACATATACATTAAATAAAATAATAATGAATGCTAGATGACTATCTAGCTACAGTTGCAAGTAACGCTATGCAAATTAAACATATTTACCTTTTAACCAGAATGTACAGTTTTGAACAGAGGAATTTAAAGTCACATATTTTTTTATTATATACCTGCAAAGAAACACACCTGATACAACCCCTTTTTCGACTCAAAAATACAAAATCTTGTATCACCCGGGTGATATTTTTCCGTATCACCATTCTCCATGTTTTACCCACCTCACAAGCATAAAACCCAGCACCTGACGGCGAACCGCGATCTGAACGATAACGCGTTTACAATACCCTAAATCACTAAAATCACAACCCACTCCATCTGACGTTTTGGCGTTTAGCCTTAATTATTTTTTCCGCATTAAAGAACAGGAATGAAACACGATAAATGCATTTTCCTGCTCTGCTGAACATGTTTACACAATGTGACGTCATCAAAAATTTGGCGCGACGTTATTTGCTACGGTGTTGCAACGTCACGTCACACGGTATCAATTTTAAATTTGTGTTGCGTTTATCACTGAAATGGAAGTGTTTGTTGCTGTTTTATGTAGGTATATAATAAAAACATTATTACTTTAATAACTTGATCTGATGGGTCGGATCACGTCTCGTGGCTGCGCCATGAACAATTGGATCACACTCGACTTCGTCTCGTGTGATCCGATGTTCCTGGCACAGCCACTCGACGTGATCCGACCCTTCAGATCAAGTTACTAAAGTAATAATGTGTATATATCAAGTGGAATGCTACATTACAAGTATCAAGGCTCTAGACCTTGTGGTTTCAGACAAGAAGATTGTTTCATATTTCCCTATATAAGCCTATGTAAAACATGTGACCCCCGGACGAGGCCATTTTGGTCCCAGGGGCATAATTTGAACAACTTGGTAGACGTCCACTAGGTGATACTATATACAAAATACCAAGGCTCTAGGCCTTGTGGTTTCAGACAAGACGATCTTATTCATGCGTTCCTTAAATAAGCCTATGTAAAACATGTGACCCTCAGGACGGGCCCATTTTTGGCACCAGGAGCATAATTTGAATAAACTTGGTAGAGGTCCACTAGATGAAGCAACATACCAAATATTTTGCCTATATAAAACATGTGACCCCCTGGGCGGGGCCATTTTAGCCACATGGGCATAATTTGGACATCTTGGTAGAGGTCCACTAGGTGATACTATATACAAAATACCAAGGCTCTAGGCCTTGTGGTTTCAGACAAGACCATTTTATTCATGTGTTCCTTATATAAGCCTATGTAAAACATGTGACCCCCAGGGCGGGCCCATTTTTGGCACCAGGAGCATAATTTTAACAAACTTGTTATAGGTCCACTAGGTGTGGCTACATACCAAATATCAAGGCTCTAGGTTTTGTGGTTTCAGACAAGAATTTTTTTTCATGTTTCCCCTATATAAGCCTATGTAAAAATGTGACCCCCAGGGCAGGCCCATGTTTGGCCCCAGGAGCATAATTTTAACAAACTTGGTAGTGGTCTACTAGATGATGCTACATACTAAATATCAAGGCTATATGCATTGTGGTTTCAGACAAGAAGATTTTTTTTAAGTTTTCATCTCAAGAATCTATTTTTTACCTTTGTGGCCTAGATATGCAACAATTATAAACGAGGGCCATAAGAGGATCATTTCTACTCGCGTGCGCTTTATATGCAATTTGCGAGGGGCCTCGGCACACACTCACAATAACTGAAACACGACGAAAACGGTGATCATTTATACCAAGTTTTTGTTTTGTTATACATTGCTTTGTGTCCATTTTAGCTTTGCAATCATCTCGAAGAGGAAGAGAAAGCTGGTTGCTTTGCTATTATTGTCTTACAGATGTATTGTTACTATGAATGTTCTGTAGCTCTTCCTCACGGTGACGTGGGTTGGTCTGCAGTGTGTGATTGTGGTATTTCCTGATCATACTTACTTTTTCGTCGAAATCCAGGCAGTAGTTTAGGAGGAGTGGTCTTTGAATCAATTGTTGACGACGCACGAAGGACATCCAATTGAGCCTTTGGCTTAGGTGAGCTGAAAAGCTAATACAGTTATTTGAAGGTGGATTAGTGATTGACAGTCATTGTTTATATGCGCAATGTGTCAACCGCGTCATCATCACGTGACATAAATGAATACTATCACAATCTCTACACTGACTTCACAAAGCCTTAAAACGCCCACAAAATCATCTAAAATGTAGTCTGCTAAAGTCGTCTGCAGTGTGTCTTTGCTAACATTATTTTGACTAATATAAATATATGGGCAAACAGTGTGTACCCAGCTCAGACTGATCCTACGAGAGCGGTCTGATCTGGATCTACATTGCTCGTCGAAAGGCTTCTAAATCATTTCAGAAGTTTAATTACCTAAGCCTAACCCTTTATCTCATAGAGGCGCCTGTAAACAATTTTGCAGACAGGGCAGACCATGATCAGGCAGCTCTGAAGAGCCGCCTTATCAGGGTCTAGTATGTTTGCTTATGAAAATATGATATGATTATATATGATCCTTCACTACTGGACCTGACAAGTAATTTCTTTGTTCTATGCGCAAACGTGAACGTATATTTATATAAATATTCATAGTGGTTGGAGCTTAGCATGGATATTCATGAAGGAAAGCGTTAAGGTAGTATGATATGCTCGTTAACTTTCTTCAGTATAGCAATAAATCACAGCATGGTCAAAGCGTGACAGCTGAGAGTGTCCAATTGACCTTTAATACTCGTAATGATATTGAAAGGTGTCACCATGGTCACGGAAGTAGTTTTTAAAAGATTTTTGGGCCATGTACATTTTGTATTTATAGCATATGCTTAAAGTCATTCTGTACCCTTAGCGCAACCGGCAGCGAGTCCGCGTGCAGGAAGTATTTTCGCTCGTGGAATCACAGCAGGGAAGCTTAGTCAAGGTCGGGTTAGGTAAACTGACCGTCTCGACATGACCAATAGTCGTTGACTGGGACGTTAAATAATAGGACGTTAAATAAAATAATAAAAAACACACCCAAAAAGTCATTCCGCTGTCGAGCATTACGTCAAATGTTACTGCATATTTGACTGACAGTTTTCGTTTTTGCGCTTGGACATCACCATCATCAACAATATTGATTTTATACAGGTCAGAATTTAGGTACATGTAGAACGGGACTTAAAAATTTACCATCTTTTGATATGTTAAAAAAAGCTCAAAACTCAAAATACAGGATATTGCCGTGTTTTTTTTAAAAAGTTATTAAACTTTAAAAGTTGAAAAATATGAGTTTTTCAAAATACCAATTTCTCATATTAAAAAAAAATTGAACGTGAGAAATGCCATATTTTTCGCTGGGAATACGCTACATGCTATTGGCTAATGAAAGAAAACAAAAAAAAAAAAACAGCGAAAAATAGGCGTGTAGCTTATTTTTTAAGCTAAACTCTATTTTGTAAAATTTAGACCAAAAAATCGTTTAAATCTAGAATCAAAAATGTCACACAATGTAACTACAGAAACAAAAAACTTATTACTTTAAAGGGATTTTTTCATAGAAACTTATAATTAATTAAGCATATGTCACCGTGCTCATTTTTCTTCTTTTCTTACCTCTTAAATAAAAAAAAACAGGCATCACACTGGTAAATGTATACGTCGATTTGGTGGTATTTACGCGTTTTGCCGGTACCTTAAAGACCGGAAGTGGTAGATATTGGCTTTAATACTATGTAGAAAAACATGCCATATGCCTAAAGGACTATATAATTAGATCATTTTTAAGTATTCGGCATGCAGATGGCGATTTATGTAAGCATTTAGGAAAAGATTTGAGTACCGATCTGGATGATCTGTACTCGAATCTATTCCTAAATGCTTACATAAATCGCCATGCACATACTGAATACTTAAACATGATCTAATTCTATAGTCCTTTAGGCATATGGCATGTTTTTCTACATAGTATTAACACCAATATCTACCACTTCCGGTCTATGAAGTACCGGCAATACGCGTAAATACCACCAAATTGACGTATACATTTACCAGTGTGGGCATGGAGTGCCATATCTGTTTGATCATGTGAGCTTCTTGAGAGTTACTTGGGACAGCGCCACCAGAGAGTCAAGATTGGAGATTTTTTCAGTACCTGATAATCAAGGGAGTGCCTCAAGGCACCATACTCGGACCTTTACTTTTTAATATATTCATTAATGGCATCTTTTACTTGAGCCGCGACATGAGATTTCCAACAATGTGGTATGTGCGACCAGCAAAGGCTCAGACCAGCCTGCCCATACGGGCAGTCTGATCAGAGCCATTGCTAGTCGCTTGAATGTTCTCTGAACTACTGACCGAACAGCATTTGGAGTTTCTAAGCTTAACAGGAGTCTGCACAGGCTCGTCTGAGTCTACATTTATCAAAATGCCACATTGTTGGAAATCACATGTCGCGGCTCACTTTTCAAAGTACTGCTCCATGTACAATAGCGCAGATGATAATACTTTATCATACTGCCACAAAATCCTGGGTATTCTCAAGTCAGTTCTACAACAAGAGAGCATCACCCTACTGGACTGGTTTGGAACCAATCAGATGCAGGCAAACCCTGATAAATTCCAGGCTATTTCAGAAAACCCATGCAGAAATGAAAAACATACAAATTGCAGAGGTGAATATCACATGTGAAGAAAATGTAAAAGCTCCCTGTGGTAGAACTGGACTATAAACTCAATTTTGACAATTTACAAAAATGCGCAAAAACGCAGCTAAACAGCTGGATGTTTTAAATGAAAAATCAAGATTTCTAATTTTCAGATCTTTTATTCAATCAAATTTTAATTACTGACCACTTGTATGGCACTTCTGCAGCCAAACAAATACAGAAAAACTTGAAAAGTTACAGTATAGAGCATTAAGAATAATTGTCTTCAGAGATTTTACATCAAGCTATGCCTACCTGCTGGAGAAAGCCGAGCTCTCAACTCTTCATTTAAATAGAATCAGGTGCATTGCTGCAGAGACATACAAGTGTATAAACAATCTTACACCAGAATACATAAGGGATCTTGTACAACTTAAAACCTCTTCTTATTCTTTCAGGTATGAAAATACTGTCAAGGTTCCAACAGTCCGAACCGTCACATATGGCCAATGCTCACTCAGGTTCGATTCTGCCCGGGTGTGGAACTCCCTTCCAAATGACATGAGGAAAGTGACAGAATTTGCAGAATTTAGGCGCCAAATTCGCACCTGGACGGGCCCGAGCTGCAGATGTGCTATCTGTCGCGGTTCGGGGGGTTAGTCAACATGTTTCATGGTTTACTGTTAATTTTTTGTTTTTAGCTGAAAACAAATTTTTGCTTCGCATGTTATTTTAAAATTTGCAGTTTATTTGCTTTATTCTTTCTTTGCAGCAGGATCAACATTTTACCTATTATAGTCTATAGACATGTCTTAATCAGTATCTAAAATCATAGCTTAATTTTGTGCAGCATGCTTGCTGTCTTATTTTTTTGCATCGTAAAAAATTTCAAATCTTTACCCTTAAACCGCCGACAAAAATGCAGCCGAAAATGTCGTCTGCTGCATATGATTTCCTGAGATTGTTGACGTACTTTGAGTGTGGGGGCAAACGGCGTGGGCCAAGGTCGGGCTGCTCCAAAAGGAACAGCCTGATCTGGGTCTACACTGTTTGTCAATGGGGCTTAAAACATTTCAGCGGGCGAGAAAAACAGACGACATTTGTTGTGATCGGTGCTTTAAGGGTTTACTCATGCAATGCATGATGTATTTATAACCGAACCTGTAAATATGTGCTTATAGCTTTTTAATGTGTTTTATGCATTCAATTCACAATCAGAATCCTTGACTTAGCTATTTACTCATTTAATATGTATGTAATATACTCATATATGTGATAACCAATGTTAATTTTTACATCTGTTATGGCGGAAAATAGCTCTTGTAGCTAATGTAATTTGTTGTACTCTTGTTTCATTGGTTTCATTTTGGTCCGTGTGCGTAGACAATCATGATATAGAGTGTATTTAGAAAGCAGCAGCAACGTTTGTTTGAGTTTATGTTTTACGTCTCAGAAAGACAAAATCAGCCATATCGGGATGTCTCACATAGTAAATTTTCATGCTTTTCAAAACAAATATTAAAATAATTTAACATGTGCATTATAAAAGTCCTTTTCGTTATATTGAAACTCATTTTCGCTCTTTTTCATAAAAAGGAGTCCTTTTCGCATTTTAGACTTACCCCAAAAATGTCACATGACAATTAGGCGTTTTTCATTTCTCGACAAGGGGTGTAAATCAATTTCCTATATCATGACCATTAAAAATCACACGTTTCAAATATCGATAATTGCAATCATTGGTTCAAATTACCTTGATTTGCATACAGGTATTACCACAACTTACCGAATCAGTGTATTTTACAAGTAATAGGCTGAATAATAAAATTTTATCACACTAAAATTGAATGGTAGGTTCCATATTCTGACCGGAAGCGTAGGCTGATGTTCAACATGGCGGACGAAGACGACTCAGAGGTTCAGGAAGAGGAAGAAATTCTGTCAATGAAGAGTAGTAGTTCTCTTCAGCATATGTTGGCAGTCATAGCTGAAGAAAGGAAGAAAGAGACCGCATCATTTTCTATTTCTGGAGGTTCTGAAACTTCATATTTTGTTACATTTAGCGTTAGAAATTGTTATTTATCTGTTTATGCTAAAATTAACAAGCAATATCTTTTAAAAAGGATAATCGGCTCAGATTAAATAGAAGTACGTTTGATAAGGTATCTTAGGTTATTCTTTAACCTTTGTAAAAACACAGAAATACCTAAAGCTTTGATCACAATGGCCACTCTTATACGTTCAAAGCAAATCTCTGACACACTCAATGAAAGTGTTCAGACTGACATTATTGTAATGGACTTCAGCAAGGCCTTTGATAAGGTAGATCACAAAAAGCTCTTGCTGAAGCTCCATCGTTTTGGCATAAATAATGATGTTATCACCTGGATTGGATCCTTTCTTTCAAACAGAACCCAACGAGTTGTGCTTGAAGGTGAGGAGTCTGACACTTATCTATAGTCTGACACTTATCTATAATGAATCTTTAGCTCAGGGCAATGTTCCAGGTGATTGGCAACACGCAAATGTATCCCCGGTCTTTAAGAAAGGAGAAAATATGATGCTGAGAACTACAGACCGGTGTCGCCAACCTGCATCTGTTGCAAAACCTTAGAGCATATATTGCCTATAATATTGGTGAGCAACATCAACAAGCACTTAGCCTTAGATAGCATACTTGCTGACTGTCAGCATGGGTTCCGAAGTCGGAGGTCTTGTGAAACCCAGTTGGTTCAGTTTGTGCACAATATCATCAGCAACCTGGATGGTGCATTGAATCGGGGGCACAAGCAGACAGATTTGATCATCATGGGGCTCTGGGAGGCCGATTGGCAAATGAAGTTCAATGTTGCCAAATGTCACTCTATGAGAGTGACTCGGCATTACTCATACAAACAAATCATTCATGACTACACTCTGCATCAGTAAACTTTGGAAAACGTTCAGTCCGCGAAATATCTTGGTATAACAATCACAGAGAACATGGATTTGGGTCAACATATCTCTGATATCTCGTCTAAAGCAACAAAGACTTTAGGTTTCCTTCGAAGGAACTTGGCTTTCTCACCTAAGAGTACTAAGGAGGTTTCATACAAAACTTTGGTACGCCCTAAATTGGAGTATGCAGCCCCCATTTGGAGCCCTTATTGTAAAACTCAGATACAACAAGTGGAGAAGGTACAGAGGATGGCAGCCCGGTGGACCTGCAGGAGGTGACGCAACACTAGTAGTGTTGGAGAAAAGCTCGATGAGCTGCAATGGCCAACTCTGGAGGCCCGGAGGGATCAGTCCTCTCTGCTTTTCTTCCACAAGAATCATTGTGGGACTATGTCTATTGATAAAGACAAGTACTTGACCCCATCTCAGAGTACAAGATCTACCAGGTCATCACACAACTCACAGAACTGCAGGCCCCGGACTTATAGTGATGCCCTGAAGTATTCTTTTTTCCCAAGGACTATTCCTCATTGGAATAGTCTGGCTCCATCTGTGGTGGCAACTCAGACCACCGAGGAGTTCAGGGCACTCATTTAGATGACTCAGCCAGAAGCTTTTTTTTTTTCAAAGTTCTAAAAAAAACCCACTCACCTCAGAAAATGATCATAAATGATCGCCTGAGTATAAGAAGATAGATAGATAGACACCTGTCCTGTCATGTCTGGTGTGCTACAGGGTTCTGTGTTGGGACCCTGTCTGTTTCTTTTGTATATAAATGATATGCCGGACATCATAGAGAGTAATATCAGGCTCTTCGCCGACGACACCATAATGTATCTTACCGTTTCAAACCAGGCAGATTGTCAGGCCCTTCAGTCAGATCTTTCAAAACTTGAAACCTGTGAGAGTGAATGGTTTATGGCGTTTAACCCCGACAAGTGTGAGGTGATCAGAATCACAAACAAGAAAAAAACAACCCTGTTCAATTACACCCTCCATGGGGTTTGCCTAAAAGAAACTGATTCTGCTAAATACTTGGGGTCAATATCTCACGTGACTTGTCATGGGCGAAGCACATCAACCAAATCACAATGAATACCAATAACTCATTAAAATTCATTAAACACAACATCCAGACCAATAACCCTAAACTAAAAGAGTCAGCATACAAGACATATGTCGGTCCCTTAGTTGAATATGCGGCCTTTGTATGGGACCCTTGGCAGAAAAAAAATACATAAACAAAATCGAAATGGTCCAACACAGGGCCATAAGATACATATTCAATGATTATAGCTTCACTAGTAGTGTAAGTAATATGTTATCTAAGCTTAACCTTCCAACACTTGAGAAACACAGACAAATTTCATCTCTCACTATGTTTTATTAAATCAAGCATCACTGAGTTAATATTCCATTTCCAGGCAATATTCAGCCATCCATGAGATCCAGATATACATTTCCTCAATCTTGGATAAATATACACAGATACTCATTTTTTTCCCAGAACTGCTAAACTTTGGAACAATCTCCCACCTGACCTTTGTAATAGTCCTGACCTCGGATCACCGGGCCGCGTAGCTCAGTCGGTAACGTGTCTGGCTACAGATGCATGTCTGACTGCAGATCCAGGGGTTGCGAGTTCGATCCCGGCCCGGTACCATACTTTCGTGGAGATTGATCATGAAATAATTTCTACGGTCATTCTCCTCCCTTCCGCTGATCTATTCAAGAAAGGTTGTTGTCAGTTACAAGCGAAAGTATGTGCACAAATTACTGGTAAACCGCTTGCTCAAGCCTGCTCAGGAAAAAGTGTGGTTAAGTGAACTGACCGTCCCGCAATGACCATAGCTGTTGACATGGGACGTAAAGCAACAAAACAACAACAACAACTGACCTCGGATCATTCTGAGCAGGGCTCTTCAAAACTCTTTTAAAAGATTGACAAAATCTCAGGTTTTTCTGGGTTGAACCAGTACTAAGCAGAGAAAAAAGTGGCTATAAATAAGTTCCAAAGGTCAAGACATTTGACATTTCAGCCAAGGTGGCTCATATTTGAGTCCCATTAATATATTGAGATAATGTCATAGTTTTCTCAGAAACCACTAAGCCAATTGTACTAAAATTTCATTATGGGGACACCTTAGTCCTTATGATAGGTTAGCTAAAATTTATACAAATTATATTTGTCACATGACCAAGATGGCCACCGTGCCCATATATATGGTAAAAACCTTTAAAAATCATTTTCTCCAGATTGAGTACAGAACCATTGACCTACTTTACGGCAAGGTCAAATATGATTCCTTATGCATTTATATTAGAAAAATCTTGAAATGTTCATTTTTCAAAAAAAAATTTAAGCTGAAGTCAGTTTCAAGTCACAATACTTGCGAGAAATGTTTAACCTATAATGAGACAATATTTTTATATAAGTACCAAATGTTAAGCTGACCTTTAACCTTTCATCCAATGCCACTCATTTGGGCTGCCTCATACACCCAGGAATCACTTGGCTGTTTTTAGTCAAATTTCATATGGAGTATTCTTTTGATTATTTTAGGTCACTTGACCAAAAAGGACCCAACCCCCACATATGGTAAAACAAAATATGTTCCAGTGATAAGCCTAGGTTGACCTTTACCTATTTCAACATTATTAAGGAGATCAGGTGAGCACTTCAGGACCTTTGGCTTCAGGTCCTCTAGTTGTTAGATGGGAGTCCTAAACTCCTGTTAATCAAAATCCTAGTGAGTCAGCTCTGGTCAGGTTCCTGAATCCTGTGGTTTTAATATTGAGATTTGCTCTGACAAAATATTTGAGCACTTACTTCCAAAACAAAGCTTCTTATTGCTAAGAGAAAGTAAACATTTTTTTCAGATTTTGAACTGGTCCCTGATGACTCCCTCAAGTTCTGGACAGGTCTGTTTGAGACATATTTCCTATTTGGGGACGCCTCAGATGGCTCCAGGGATGATATGCTGTTCTATGTGCGGAAAGCTGAAATAGGAAAACATTCGTTACTCAAGGTATAGTTGTGGCAGATAATGATATTTATTGCATAAGCCTAAAGTCATTCTTTATGGCTTATCCAGCTAAGGCCAAATAAAAAATAAGTGTTTTTCAGGTAACATGATCTGAAAATTTTAGGTAGGGTAGGAACACATTTTTTTCTGGAAAAAATATAATTTCATGCATTTTGAAAGGCATTTTGCAAGTTTCAAAATGCATGAAATAAAAAATAATATTCTAGGTGTCACCAGTAAATTTAGGTAGGGTAGGGCTACCCTAAACACAAGTATTTTTCTATTTGGCCTACTGATGACTTTTGCCATCTGCAAGTAAACTTTGGTAACAGTTTGGACCTAGATAAAGTTTGACAAAATTGTCAGCCCTGATCTGTTCCAAACTGTTTGTCACTCTGGTAGTATTCCTGAAAGAGAATTTGGTAAAATTTTAGTTTAAAAAAAAATGAAACATGCATTTACCCAGCATGTAAAGAGTTAACCCTTTGTGTACTGGTGCATAGCGCCAGTTAAGAAAAAATCATTTGCTTAAAATTGCGATTATTTTCTTATCCATCAGTTTAAATATGTGTTTTGGTTGCTCAAAAGAACCGTCTCTAGAGACGGTTCTTTTGAGTACCCACAACATATGGTTTGGTTGAGGAATAAGAAAAATAATTTTCAGTTACACACTCTTATCTGGGGGCCTGCTGGTGTGACAAAAGAAAAATTATTCTCACTGCCTTTCATATAAATTTCATGATGCTAGGTCATTTATGCTAAATATGGCACTGGTAGTCCTCTATTCTTTTGAGTCAAGTTTCAACATGTGTCCTCTTAGACAGATGTACAATAATTTTTTAATTAAATATATGAGGATACATTACATGGCCGGGAGCGCAGGGGCTCATTGGTCGAGTGCTTCACTCAAGACCGAGGGGCCCTGGGTTTGAGCCTCAACGGCGTCACTGCATTGTGTCCTTGAGCAACACACATTAATCCTAGCTTAGTACTGGTTCAACCCAGGAAGACCTGTCCCTTTATAACTGAAAGATTGTTAATGGGATGTAAATAATCAAATCAAACAAACACACATGGCCAATATTATAAAAAGCAATTCATAAGGACAAATATTTCTTTCTTTAGGTTGCCTGACTTGATTACATAAATGCTCTTTTAAAACTCCAAATTATAAATAATTCAGATTACAAAATAACAGGTAAGGGCAGTTCTAAGATAGGCAGCCCTTTGCTACTGGGGATTTGTATTGCCAATGAAATGCGTATTGCAATAAAATCGCAATATATTGTGATATGAGATCACCGTATTGCAATACATATCATAATTTGTATCAAATATTTGGCTAGACTGCAATTTACCTGTCTTGGCTGACTTTGACTAAGTTTTATAGGTGAGCTTGCATTCAAATAATGTTCATATGATATTGTTGTTCTATATTCTTTTGACAAAGTTGCTTACAGTATTGCATTGTGTGGCAATAGTAGCCCCCATTAATTGTAAAATGGAACTAATTTAAAAAGGGACCAGGAAAGTGCAGTTGTCCCCAATATTTGATAGCTTCAGTGTGAGAAGTTGATGTCAGTTCTTCTGTGTTTTCAACTACATGTATTAAAAACAATTATGAATAGCTGCAACTTAATTTAATAAACAAAAAATTAGGCACAGTCATGTGACCTGAAACACACATTATTTAAGGCCTTAGAAATCTGATATTCAGCTTTCGTTTTATGTATTTAGCAAGTGCCTGTCTTACTAAGGCGAGAAGATTTTGCTTTTCCAAGCAATTTGTTTAAGGTCAAGGCGTTTTTCCTCTTTAACTCTTTTCATTCTAGATACAGATATGGTACTTTGGTATTTCATCAGAGTCTGCACTTTTTGATAAGATAAAAACAATCTTCAGGACCAGAAATACACCATTTTTAAAAAAAAAAATGACAGCAAATCCAATTAAGTACAAAATGGACTATTCCATACTTATTGTCACAGTATGTATGAGATCATCCATCAGAATGAAAAGAGGTGATGTCTATTTTCCCTATGGTGTTCACAGATTTAGATAAACAAAAATTTTCAGGGTAAAAATGTATATATTTTCTTACCCATCAGTTTTAACATATATTTTGGGTGCTCAAAAGAACCGTCTCATTGAGACGGTTCTTTTGAGTACCCACAACATATATTTGGGTTGAGAAATAAGAAAATGAAATTTTCGTTACACTCTTAAGTCCTGGGTGTTCCTATTTTTTCAGACAGAGGTAGAAGTATACAGAAAACATTCCAAAAAACAACCATCTTTATCAGATCTCACCATCAACTGGGAGGAGACAGTCTACCTCAATATCATACTACACCAGGTATAGCAAAGCCAGTCTCATACATTTTGCAGATAACTGTATTCAAAATTTCCATTTGAAGAGGTATATCGTCAGATATGCGACCGGAAATGTAGACTTACTGGGACACCTTAGCAGAGCCGTTAAAAGTGATTTTCCAAACATATATCTGACAATATACCTTCCCAAATGATCATTTTGAATATTGTTATCCCCATCCTAATCCACTTTGTTAAGTTCTTAGATTTGATTTGGAGCATTGCAATGGGCATTGACCTGCATGCCAGCCTATGAAATGTGATGTTACTAAATGACATCAAACTATTTCTGACAGCATATATCCTCACAAATTTATAAATTAAATGTTATCCAATGAGACATTGTGTTACAAGAGAGAGTGCATTAGAATTCAGGGTCTTACTCTTTTCCTGTCATTCAAAGCTATTATCATCTACTCTTTTGTCTATGAACTTTGATAGCTTATACATGTCTTACATACAATATGGACCCAGATCAGACTGCTCCCTTGTTGAGTCCTTATCTTTGCTTCATCTCCTTGTTATATCTTGATTTATATGTTCTGGGAGATGATGCATTGATAATTTAGGGGTCTTTCATGCAAACCAAATATCTATGTGTCTTGATCCACATCTGAATTAAGGGTGAGGTTGGCGCCGTTAAACCGGTTTAAGTCCTCCAGTAAAATTTTTTACTGACCGTTCCAAGGCGGTACTTCTTTTGTGGATCTTTTATGTTTTTTCTTTCTTGTGTTTGCTATGCCTTTGTGAGCGTCTGTTTATATGTGCCTTGTGGTCACCTGCTGGGAAAGGGCTGACCTCTTGGCTCTCGTTTGTGGTGTCCAACTGTAAGTTTGTCACTTTCCCATTGGTATCCTGGGTCAGGTGTGGTACTTGATTGTATCAATTCCTGATCTTTGCACCCTTACTTACTTTTATAGTGTTTGCTTCCATGATCAAAAGTAGTCTGAAGTGCTTTTGAACACATGCACCATGAATCTGTCATATGTTAAAGCTTCAAATACAGACCTAGCCCAATTTTTGCAATAAGCCTACTCAATAAACACTGGTGAAGAAACCTCTGGCATAATGAATCGACAAAGTGTATCGTATTTAGGTCACTGAATGAATACATGAGAGACTAAATGAAAAGTTATGGTGTGCATGAGATGACGTAAAATATAAGAAAGATCTTTATTTAAAAAAAGAATACATACATTTGACAAAATTTTATATAATAAAAAAGGGGTTTCCAAGATTCGATCCAGGTATGTGCAGTCTGTATTAAGTTTACTAACCACTAGACCATCAGACAATTTGCATTAATAAATGAGCAGCGACATGAGATTTCCAACAATGTGGTATGTGCGACCAGCAAAGCCTCAGATCAGCCTGCCCATACGCGCAGTCTGACCAGAGCCTTTGCTAGTCGCTTGAATATTCTATGTGTGTTAAGGTACTGACTGAACATAATTTGGAGTTTCTACACTTAAAAGGAGGCTGCACATGCTTGTCTTAGTCTACATTTGTCAAGATGCCATATTAGTGGAAATTTTATGTTGCGACATAAATGTGGCATTATCTTCATATTCTCTGTAAAAGTACCGAGCCATATCGAAGTACTTCACCAAAACGCACAAAGATTTTGGCGGAAATTAATCAGTCTCAGGTGAATGTTGTCAGGCAATACCATAGTCTGGCCCCAGACCCTATCTTTTTGCATTTTCTTCTTATGAAGGGACACATCATTACCATAATATCATATCATAATCAGATTTTTGATTAGGGTGCAGGTGCAGAGGCATCATCCACATCAGTGGGTCCCTTCCAAGTTCAGTTACTGGCTAGCTGTGTGCATACAAATGTAGCACTTTACACAAATAAATTTTATACAAGTCCCTGACTGAAAGATAGTTATTATTGAGACATGATTAAATGGTTAGCATGGTTTAAAGAGGTCCTTAAGAAACAAACATGTACATTGTATTTTAAAAAATAAAATAAAAACAATAACAACAGGTGCCAGTCTAGATATACCAATTCTTTTCTTAGATAAAGACCCCGACTTAACTGGGCAAATGTTAAACACCTCAGACTCATCATTGAATCTTGTATTATTGACTCTATATACTGGAAACTCCTAAATGGGTATATTTAAAAACAGTGAAGACCCAGATGAAATGCCACAAATTGCTGCATTTCATCAGTGTCGACACTTTTCAGGGATACAAACAAACTTTTCAGGGATACAAACTAACTTTTTTCCAGTGGCAAGCTGGGCCCTTGAAACAGTATGATTGGGGGCCCAGCCCAAAAGTAGGGGGCCAAAGAGTCCATGGAAAATTAAACTCATTGCAACACCATTACCAAGCATTGGCTTTACTCATTATTGAGGTGAGAGATCCTCAAAATCTGTATTCCTCTAATTATTTACCATATACATGTATTTAGAATCAGTTGAAACTTCCAATGTGGGTTCAGTCAATGTCAGATTTGACAAGAATTAATGTTTTCACATTCTGTCCTTTTTCAGGGGCAAGCTGGGCCCCCTAACATTATTTTAGGGGCACTGGGGGACTAAGCCCCTGTTAGACTGTTTCCCTGGCTTTTTGCTAAAAACAATCTTAGGGAATGTGGTGCATATTGACATGAAAATTCTATTTTTTTTCCCCTTGAACCCACTGTACTGGTTGCTAAGATATACACATCCGTCTGGGAATGAATCACGCAGTGTAGATCTTAATTATGAATTTCTAACTTGTGGCTTCTTGCTTTATAGTATGAGTCATGTGTTAAAAAAAAATTGAGCGTAAAATTGTGAATATTTTCTTACCCATCAGTTTTAACAAATGTTTTGGGTGCTCAAAAGAGCCGCCTCATTGAGACAATTCTTTTGTGTACCAACAACATATGTTTTGATTTAGAAATAAAAAAAATCATTTCTTGGTACACACTCTTAATTAAAGACCTGATCACAGGTCCATTGTACCTAACCAGATGGAGGGATTTATTAATAATAAAGGCTTAATCATAGATGTGAGTGTTACCAAATTAACCTCATATCTAATATCTTACCAGTCTTTTATTTTCTTACATTAACATTGTTTTTTATATCATTTGTGCCTCTCTCTCTATTTTCAGTTTGTATATACTATGACATGTGCTGTGTGTGTGAGAACAGATAAACATAATATACAGATTTTAAAGAAATACTCACAAGTAAGAATTAAGATGATAAACTCTTGCCTTTGGAGTATCAATTTTTATATACCATGACATGTGCTTTAAATGTAAGAACAGATCATGGGTTTAGAGAAACAAAAATTTTGAGTGTAAAATTGTAAATATTTTCCAACCCATCAGTTTTAACATATGCTTTGGTTGATAAATAAGAAAATTAATGTTTTGCTACACATCGTAGCTTAAGGCCTGACAGATGTACATAATCAACAGATTTTAAAGAAATTCTCACAATCAAGTTTAATCTTTCCCTTTGAGTATTAATGTTTATATGCCATGATGTGCTCTATGTATGTGGTAAACGGGTACTTTTACAAACAGTCAAGACCCAGATGAAATGCAGCAAAATGCTGGACTTCATCAGGGTCTACTCTGTAAAGGTAAAAAAGATCTTCAGACAAAGTATACAATTTTTTTAAAAATTATAACCTGAAACCCCTATATATGTACAATGGACTGTCCCATGATTATTGTATCAAACAAGAAGGGAAAATCCATTAGTATACAAATGGTTAATATACTATGAGAAATCAATAAAATGATGCTGATCAAAATATGTAATTGCACAGGCAGGTCTATACCTTTGTTTTATAAATACAACAAAATCATATTTTGCACAGTGTAACATGTATTTTTACAATATGGCTTATCTTACAAGTACATGGATGGGGTGGGGGTATTCCTTTCTTTCATGTATATTCATGATTAGCTCAACCCACTATAAATAATTATACTCAGAAGAAAAAGTTTAGTCAGTATTTATATTTTCTCATAAAATCAACAATAATGCATACATCATTGTCAAATTTTTTACATGAGTTGTATTATAGTAACTTTACATTTACCTGTTCATTGCGTGACAAATAATGCCTCTATTAGACTGAATCAACCAAATTTCAAAATGCACGATGTGCACGTGCTGCGGTAAACTGGCAGGGTTATTTTCTCATATACTGTTATATATTGAAAGAGAGTTGTTCCTATTGCAATAATCCGCAGAAAATTCAGTGCTAGCAAGCTTAATTCGCCGGTCAGGCTATCTACAAATTACAGAAATACCGCGTTTTGACGTCTTGAAACAGGTACATGTGTTGCTGACGTAACACACAATTTTTGATGCAGTGAACAAACAATTTATCGTCTGCAAACACGTTTTCAATAGCCTGGCGGTAAAAATGACAAGCCTCCGTTTGGGAGACCAGAGATAACAATGCCATTTGAAGTTCGGGTCATAGTGACGTCAACATGAAGTAATCGCTTCATGACCGCTTGGAAACTTCTTAAATTCCTTAGTCATGCAACAGATTCGAGAATTTCCGTCTGTACTACCAGAAATCGTCTGAGGGGCGCTAGACTGATTTTTGAGTTATGAAATTTGAATTTTAATATTGGCCACTTTGTGTATTTTTGATGAAGAAAATGGGTATATTTTCGGAATGTTTTTGTTGGAAATGTTCACATTTGTAAGACATGACAGGAATTTTATCTTTAGTAAGGTTTTTGTCAATATTAAGACTGTCTTACAAAATTATTGCACACAGTGTCTGTACTGACTAAACTTTTTCTTCTGAGTATATATAGGTAAACTTTCACATTTAAACATGGAACAAACAAAATACTTGTGCAGAATCATATACATATAATTATGTTTCCATCTATAAGCAAACTGAGTGCACCGTGATCAGGTAGCTCTTACAAGAGCTGTCTAATCTGGGTATGCTCTGTTTGCAAAAGTGTTAAAAGGCGTCTCTATGAGGTAAAGTGTTTGCTGATAATATTTCCTATAATCAGAGTGTGGTCTGGTATGGAAGAATATTATACAGAATCACGCAATGGTTGTCTCAAGGACCATGTAAGGTAAATGCTGAAAATTGTTCTGTTTCAGAGAGTATATGCCTCACCAAGTCGTAGAAGAATGGATTCCAAAGGGACTTCAGAAGAAATTTGTTACCCCAATGTGTTCTTTACTGTAGATAATTTTGAAGAGGTATGAGCTCAGTGTTTATCAGTCCTACGAGAAAGAGACTATGGAAATGACCTTCATCCGCGCATGTAGGAGCACAGTGGCTCAGTGGTAGAGTGCTTGACAAGGCATCAAAGGCTTGCTGGTTCGAGACTCAACAGAAGCACTGAGTTGTGTCCTAGAGCAAGACACTTATCAACAGTTTAATACAGGTTCAAACCAAGAAACATCCTCATGTGTGAAAGTTTTCAGGATTAATCCTGAATTCAGGATTTTGAGGCTGACTTTCCATAGAAAGTCAGCTTCAAAATGCTGAATTAGGGAGATTATAATAGCTCCTTGTTAATTTTCAGATAATCTAAACGCAATTAACCATTTAAACATGAAATTATTTGTTTTTGTGGGCATCATGCAAGTTTAAAATTTGAATTTCTTAAGCTCAGGATTTTGGAAATTTTGAACTTTCACCCATGCATCCTATTTTGACTGAAAAAATGTTACTAGGACTATGTCAAACAAAATCTGGCCATAGGTCCTTGTGTCATTTCCAAATCTATTGTCAGCAACTCCTCCAAGATGCCTCATATTATTTTCTGAAAATTTTGCATGCCCTTTCAGTGTTAGAAATAAGCCAGAGAATTCAACTTGTCAGGCGGGCAACCTGAAGGCAAATTCAACTTGCCCCCCATAATTTTAACTTGCCCTGCACAAGTCATTCATCTGTTCATAAAATTCCTAAAATGCTGACACATGAAAAATGTGTTTTTTTTTTACTCTGAGGCTTTACAAATTTTCAGTAATTTTAGGACAGCTTCCTGGGTTTAACCAGTACTTAGCCACTGAGATAAGTGCCCTACTCAAGGACACAACACCAGGCCCCAGGTAAGAATCGAACCCGCGACGTTGTGATTAATGGTCCGAGGCTCTCCGTGAAAAAATGCTGTAATCAGTGTAGTTTTAACATGTATAGATATGGCTCAAAATATGCAGACACAATGACAAACAGTGATGGCCCTAATTAGTCAAATCTGGTCTGTGCTGTTTGCCGGAGAAGTCTGATATGGGTCTGCACTGTTTGCCTAGACCGGAACTCCTAAAGAAAGGTTCATAGTTTAGACTGTTTAGTTGTCTTAAGCTGGCAGCATGGCAACATCTTATTATCCCCCAACGAAGTCGGAGGGATATAGTTTTGGCGTCGTCTGTGCGTCCGTCCATTCCGTCCGTCCGTCCGTCCGTCCATCTGTCCGTCCGGAAACATATCTCTGTACCTATTTGTCAGATTTAATTCATTCTTGGTACAAATGATTAGTACCATAGACTCTTGATATCCTATAAGTTTGGTCAAAATCGACCCCTTAACACTTGAGTTATTGCCCTTGTTTAAGTATATGCAATTATAAGGCAAAACCTATCTTAGCTTTTTTGTGATGATCTTCACATTTCATCAAAGCTATTATATTTAACAATTTCTCGCTATAGACCATGATTGCCAAGTGCCTGTAGATAAGAATGGCAGTGTCAAAGTTTTACCCCACCCCCTTTGACCCCACCTAAGGGGTCAAAGGTCAAATATTTAAATTTCGCAATAACTAAGGCAATTATTAATATTCTTTGCTGAAATTTTGCATGCAGGCAGAGCAGCAATAGATATGAAACATATCAAACGGGATTTCAGTTTGAAGGCCCTTTGGTGGACTTAGGGGGTGGGGCCGAGGCCAAAATTAAACTTTTTTCAGAATATGGTCATGTTGCATATCAAATTAAAGCTGAGGACCCTGGCAGCAACATGGTAGCAAATATTTTGCCCACAGACACACCCTCGACTCGGGGTTGGGTTCAAAAGGTCAAACTATATATTTTTCTGGAAGTAGTCATGTTGCATATCAAATTAAAGCTGACGACACTGACAGCAACATGGTAGCAAATATTTTGCCCACAGACACACCCTCGACCCAAGGGACGGGGTCAAAAGGTCAAACTATATCTTTTACTGAAAGTAGTCATGTTGCATATCAAATTAAAGGGAATTGAGCACAGAGCACCATGAAAGCAAGTGTGCTGTCATTACACACACCAACGACCCCTGGGGTGGGGTCAAAGGGTCATTTTTGTTCTTTTCTAAAAGTGGTCATGTTGCATATCAAAGTAATGTGGAAGAAGTGTAGACCTACATGCAAAGTAACACTTTGAATTTACACACGATCTTGACCTCTGAGGTTGGGTTTAATGGTCAGATATTGAAATTGTGCAGATGTAAGTATATTTTTTATTGAACTAAGCACTAAAACATACTTGACAGGCGTTTGTTATGATCTGAATGATACTGTAGGTGAACTAAGGGTTAGATAAATGGGATTTATGTTTTGTGATTTACATGTTTCTCTCAAATAACCCTTCGTCGGGGGATATAAATTCGTCCAATTTGCCTTGTTATATATTAATTTGCAGTGAATAGCAAGATTTTAAGAAATAAACATGAAAAGAATATATTATTTCATGTTCTAGAATTTCAGATTGCCCAGGGGGCAACCTTCTGAGACTCTCAGCTTGCCCCCAGCAAATTCAACCCGTGGGGGGCAAGTGGGCAATTGCTTATTTCTAACACTGCCTTTTTGGTTGGTATGAATATTTGGATGTAGATTCAAATTTATGATTCAATCATTATTGATGGAGATACAGCCCTTTTGGACTTGGAATTTCCATACAATATTTGTGTGTCCACAACTGCTCCTGGGTCCATTCTTTTGAGCACCCAAAACATATGTTAAAACTGATAGGTAAGAAAATGATTGCAATTTTATGCTCAAAGATTTCACTTATCTGGACCTACATGTATGGATTTATACCCTTTTTGACTTTGGGGAAATTCCTCTGTAGGAACCAGGTGTTTTGACCTAGAGAGTTTATTTGCATTTGATGTGTTTATCTTAACATAATGATGATGATTGGCAAATGCAGGAATTTTTAAGGTGTCTTTAGGACTGTTATAAGGCAGTTGAAGTATGGAAGCAAAAAGTGCATACTTCTGTTCAAGGTAGCAATTGATTAAATAGTGTACGCTCTGAACAGACTACTCCATTAACAGGTCAGAGTTACATTGTTTGACTGAAACATGTCTGTTAAAATTTTATTGATAATTACTGTATTTATAGACTTTTGGCTTACTGTAAAGGCGGCAACTTTAATATTCACATCTGGGCGTGATTCGGCTATTTCATCTGCTAAGGAAGGGAAATCAGGTTTTATTTACAATTTGGTACAGAATTAATAAGCATTTTGAGTAGCGCAAATGTGCGTGCATTTTATGAAAGTCCTGACCGTATATACCCTGACCACATGTATTAACCCTTAAAGTACATATCACAAAAAGTTGTAGGTTTTGTTGTCTGCTGAAACATTTTGAAGCCTCTTTAACAAACAGTGTAGATCCAGATCAGACTGCTTTAGGAGCAGTCTGATCTCTATAGGAGCAGTCTGATCTAGGTCCACACTGTATGTGTCTATACTTTAAACAATATACAGACACTTTCGAATGTAGTTATTTTGCTGGCGTTTGAAAGTTTAAATCATTACTGTCTTTATGGTACAATGATACAATTACTTTTGAATAAAATCACACCTTATTTTCAGCTTTTACCTTTGTCTAAAGTAGACCAGTCCTAATTACACAATCTTGAGGTGCCGCCTTTACAGTAACCAAAAAGTTCAATAATAACAACCTTCTTTTCATTTCAGGCCTTTACTGATATAGTTGTCCGAGACAGTGAACTAGTCACAGTAGAGCTCGTTGCCTCAGATAGAAATGGAGATTTACAGGGAGTTATCTTCCTTGGTTCCATTAAATATGATGCTTTAAAACGTGTATATGATTCTAGGGTAAGAATCTTTGTAATATAAACCCTAAAAGCGCCAAGCAAAAAATACATCTGGAAATGTCATCTACTGAAGTTGTGTGCTGCAAATAATAACCAAACATTACTGACGAATTAAGCATAGAAGCAAACAGCGTGGACCCAGAACAGACTGCTCCTATAGGAGCAGTCTGATCTGGGTCCACACTGTTTGCCATAAAGGCTTCTTAAATATTTCAGCGGATGAGAAATGCAGTCGACTTTTGTTGCGATTGGCGCATTAAGGATTAAGCTTAGTATGTAAATGCCGTCTGACAGTATTAGTTGTTCACCTGAAGTGGGTTAATGTTTTGCATATACTTGAAAAGTATCAGTTCTTGATATTGGAGAGATTTATTAAAACAGAGGTGAGGTCAACAATGCAAGCGCTGATGGGCGCTCGTTGTTTTAGTACCTACCTTTACTTCAAATGTATAAAGCCTGGCATCAGTACAACAAGTGCCCATGGGCGCTCACATTGTTGAACTCGCCTCTGGCTTTGAAAATAAAATCTGCATTGAAAAGTGCTGTAAAACATTGTATGGATTTAAAAACTACTTTAGTTTTACTATTTTCTGTTGATTTAGCCCTGTTAAAAGTGTTTTAAAAATCATTGTATGTCATTGAAAGGTACTTGAGTTTTCCGGTTTCTGTCGTTACAGTACCTAGCTACCAGCTAGCCCTGGTAAAGGTGCTGTAAATTTATTTTAAATTAAGTTTTACTTATATTCTGGTGAATCTAGTATAGCCAGTAATGATAAAATGCTGGAAAGGCTGGAAAGTCAGACTGAGCGTACAATCAATCAAAAGTACTTGTGTTTTATCATTTTCAGCAAGTTCTATAATACTAAGCTTTTATAAGACCAAGATCTTTAAGATATTGTTTTGCCTTAATTTGATGCAGCATATGTTACACCAAAACGGGCAAATCTATTTGATAGCCATCAGCATCAACTGATCATGAGTTTCCTAGCTTTTGAGAAAATAATTTATTAAATGGAAATTAATATTTAAAAAAAATGAGTCCTTGAAAACTGCAGGAGAGTCTGTTAGTAGTCCTTGAAAATCCATGAATTTTACAATGCCTTACCTGTATGAATCATGCGATAAAAAACGACTTACCAGGGCTTTGGGTTTCCTTTCGGTTTGGTGATTTTTTTAAGAATTTGCTTTTGTAATGAATGATTAATTGGAACAAGTGACATTTTCTTTATATAGGCAAGTTTAACTACCAAAATGGTTCAACGGATGTCTTTGGGCTGGATCAGCAAGACCCACAAACGAGTTGAGTTTGTTAAAATGCGAGGCCCTGGTGCTAAGGGAATGGCGGAGGTGGCAGTCAGCAGGATGAAAGGCTCCGGCCCTGAAACTCCTGATCTAGAAAACTTCCCTGTGAATGATTTTGATAATAACACCGAGGTAATTTTTCTTTTATTTCAAAATTACAGAATTTTTGAGTAATATTTGTAAGTAAATATGTTTAATACTACCCTAGTGCATACAGTATTCACCCTAAGAAGCACACTTTAGGAATGGCTTTTTCAAAATTTTATACCTTGTTTGTTGCAGACAGCGAAATTTCACTTTGCTCCTTTGTATGTCAGTTTGTCAACAATGCACATTAATGTGCATTTGTCTGCAGCATTGTAAGCTGCTAGTTATAAACATATATAAGCCTAGTGTTTATTTATGGAACATATGCAAACGGGGCAGAACCAGATCAGATTCTGATCAGGTTCTGCACTGTTTGCTTACAGAATGTACTTTAAAAATTTGATAATTACTACCCAACAACCCTTAAATTTGAAATGATTTGTCCAATTAATAAGGGAGGAAAATTCCAATAGACATAAATGGTCAAATATTTCTAGCACACCAGATCGCGATTTTCTGTTGTTTTTACCCATGTGAGTCAATTCTATCTCACATAACCGTAACAGCCCTTGTGTAAGATGAAATATGAACAGTTGGCTCCAGGCTGGCCGCAATTTGTTCAGTGACGTCATAGTTATGTTAAAACCAAGTCACCATGTCGCATCTCAGCTTATTCAGGATTTTCTGGAAGACTTTTTCATGTATGTCCAATATAAAATGAGGTATTATCGGTGAGCAAGAAAAAGAATCTATTATTTAGTGAGGATGGGATAGAAAAATCTGTCCCTCGGGATCACCATTTGTCATCACTCGGCAAGCCTCGTGATGCCATTCGGTGATCCTTGGGACAGACTTTTCTATCCCACCCTTACACTCATGATGGATTCTTATTTGAGCCGTGGTATGGGATTTCCAACAATATGTTTGTGCGACCAGCAAAGCCTCAGATCAGCCTGCGCATATGCGCAGTCTGATCAGAGCCTTTGCTTGTCGCTTGAATATTCTATGAGTGTTAAACTACTGAATCTGACTGAACATCATTTGGAGTTTCTAAGCTTAAAAGGAGGCTGCACAGGCTAGTCTGAGTCTACACTTGTCAAAATGCCACATTGTTGGAAATCACATGTTACAGCTCTTTTTACTCAGCTTACTCTTTGAGCACACACAGTGAGCCCTGTGACAATCATCTTCACTTATACACGATAATGTAAGTTAACTTTTGTTACTGGCATGATCACTTGTGGTCATTCTACAAACTGAGAAAAAGAGAACTGCAGATGTAAATTTTGCATCATTTATAGAAATGCAATGAAGGGGTTAGCCATTATTTATGCGAGGATTGGATAGAGAAAATCGTCCCCAGTAGGCGCCGGAAACGGCGATCCTCGGGACGGATTTCTATATCCCTACCTCACAAAAAGCAAAAGCAAACAAATTTTAATAGGTCTGAGGGTGGTAGCCAAACTAAGAATCGGCCCCTATATGTATATATGTCCTCCTCGATGAAGCTGAGCAATAATCTTAAAAAAATCCTGCCAAATTGCGTTTCTATTTTCTACAATGCAATTGCAATGTTCAAAATTGCCTTATCGCTGGTGTCCGTTATATCATCTCACAGAAAAGGAAATTGTTAATTGTTATGAAGTGGTAAATTGGTAAACTAATTACCAATTTATGCCTGATTGAGGACATACCACTCAGTAAAGCTGTAATATACAGTTTGAAAGATTCAAATCTCAGGCCGTCTTTTCTATAAAAACTGATTTTGCTGCAATAGAAATACATTGTACAACATTCCCATATCACTGGTATCATATGGTTAGAAATGGCAATCTAAGTAAGTGTGGAGCAGAAAACCAGATGCACTTTATCAATATTTTCAAGATTGAACTGACGGCATGTTTAAGAGATAAACTGTTTAAAATACCAACAGCAACAAAAACAATCATGCAAAATTATCCAACATGCAAAAGAGTGAACCCATATAACCCTAGCGTCCTTTTTTGAGACGTAGGCAAGCAGTGCAGACCCAGATCAGATGAAGCTTAATGCGACATCTTATCAGTCTCCACTTGCTCTATCAAAATTTTAATACAGATGAAAAGTATAATCAATCAGCCCTTAACCCATAAAGCACCACCTATAATTTGCAGCAGACGACAATTTCAAATTTCGCTGCTTTTTCAAAAATAACAAATAAGGCATGATATTTTGTGAGAATTGTCTGCTGGCAGACAATTCTCATGAAATATCATACCTTATTTTTTTCGAAAACTAGGAAAGATGTTGCAAAATTTTTTGTCTGCTGCAGTCATGATTGGCGCTTTAAGGGTTAAACTGATATGGGTAGGAAATTCCATTCTGCTTAAATGTGCTGATATTGATTTATATTTTCAGCCTAATGAATACAAGCAAAGAAGAATGAGTGATCCTAGTCAAGCTTTTAACTCTTTCATGAACGGTGCTCGCAAGAAAATGCAGAAGTCGCGGTCAGAGGCGGAGAATGTTGATACTGTTGGTACAGACTTCCAGGAAGTAGAGGCTGGTACTCTATATGATGGTCAGTTCAAAAGGACAAAATATTTTCCAATTTCAGGCTGAAATACTGTAAATTCAGAAGTATTTGGCGAGCATTAATGTTTAAAGACATGTATGCAATATTAAAAATTTGCGACTAGGCCATGATTTAGCTACATCTGTAAGTGACAGAATGGTTTAGCCATTTCGTCAGTGCTTTATTTTCACAAGCAAAGTTTTGTGAAAATAAATCCCTCACAAAATATTTGAATTTTACAGTACAATGCAGTCCTTGAGCCTAAAAACGGATATAATGTTTATCTATTGTTGTTGTTTTTGCCAGTTTTTCTAAAGAACCTAATGTGAGTTCAAAATGAAAAACAAATATTTTTGGCACTCAATCCATGCAGTAAGGTATTGCAATTATCTAATTTAAAAAACCACTGAACATGAAAAACATACAATAGGGTTCATTTCAGTAAACAAAACAAGTTGTTAAATTACTCCTATAAAAGACCTCCTTTGACTGGCTGAAACTAGCTTTCACTAGTCGTGACAGATCTTGATGTCTACCAGTGATGAGCTAAATTTAGCCGAGGACAGGTAGACATCAGGCTTTGTCAATGCTGACAGACAGCTAAAAATAGATTGAACTAAATTTAGCCCAGGACAGGTAGATACCGTAAAATGGAATATTTTCGCGTTGCCAAATTTTCGCAATTTTGCCTCAAAAACAGGAGGATAAATATTCATGTGTTTTTAATTTTCTCGGATTTTTGTACCAGCAAAAATTATAATTGCTAGTTAAATGCCCTGCTAAATGGTTGGTCATTTTCAATGTTTGAAACTAGGTGCTTTCCGTATTTCATCTGGTTTCTCGTTGGTATTAAGTTTTACCTAGTGCATAGAATAGTGGTACATTTTAAGTGTCGACCATAGCTAGCAATGTAATGACATTGTCTTTTTTCTCTCCAAAAGCAATCACTTTTTAGTACCATTTTAATTATGTGAACATGCTTGAAAGTAAGTTGTAGATATTTTGCAAAATATGTGAACACATACTGACAATCACTGGTCCAAGTCTGTATAAATGATCAGATGTATTTAAGGGTAGTTAACTAGTTAGTCAATTATCTTTCCAGCTTTAATAATATCCAAGCCTTCTATTGTGTAACGGTTGAACACTCACAAGCATGGCTTTGATTGATCTATTCATGTTCAATGAACAGTAAACATGTTGCTTGACCTGTAAACGACGCTGGTCAATCTATGAAAACAGTGTTTTACGAACACAAATAAATACACAATTATTGTTCTGTATAAAGACAAATAATCAATCAGTCAAACTTGGGAAATATTTCCCTGATTTTAATTTTAGCGGTTCACGACTTACGGCGAAATACAACAAAAATTGGACGAAAGAAAATTTCCCATTTTACGGTATCAAGTTTTTTCACTGCTGCCTGACAGCTAAAATAGATTTTGGAAAAATTGACTCGAGAGATAAAGAAATTATGTTTTGAATTAAGACTTTGCTTATTTTATGTGAACAGTATATTGAAAAATGCAATTCTTTTGCATATCTCATAAGAGTTTCAGAAACTTGAAAAGCAATTTTGAAATAATCCTGTTTTCAGTGTACTAGGAATTTTTATATATAAAAATAGAAAAAGAGAGACATGCAGTGTCATATAACAAAACAAGTGGTGCATTCTTTTTCGGTGAACATCAGGATTAGTCAACCCTCAAAAATGATGTTCACCATTCTCAGGTTGACAAATGCTGATGTTAACCTCAAAAGAATGCATCAATTGTAAAGTGACCAATGTCTTCAGCAAGTGATAAAAATGATCACTTACTATTTTAAACAAGCAGTTTATCAAACTCTTCAATCCAATCTCTGTAGAAGCTGTTCATCTTTCTAGATGATGTTTCAATAATATGTGTCAATATCTAACATTGCAGATAGACTGATCAAACTACTCTAATGAGCAGTTTGATCAGAGTCTACATAGTTTGCTTAGATATTGTAGTCCAGATAGTTTGAGTGAATATGCTAGCATTATTGTTCCATCCCTAAAAGGCTTAATGACGGCTCTGACGTAAAGCTTTAATCGGTGGGTTGGTGCCTGATGCTTATCTGTAGCTGGATCCACCGTGGCTCAACTTGAGGTTTTCTTTAGCTGTGACTATCTGTGAGTCATGAGCCCTTTTCTTTGTTTCATCATGGAGTGTTAATTTGATTAGAGTGTTTTCCATGATGATACATTGCATTAGTTAGATGGCCTCCATGCGAGCTGAACATTTCTTGTACTTCAACAACAGCAGAATCTAGGGCGAAGATTTGGTACCAGTAAAATGCATTTTAGCCCCCCGGTGGCTTAGGCTGCTGTCCGTTCTAAGGCGGTGGTTCTGTTGTTGTTGACTTTTTGTTTATTGTTACTCCCATTGTGGGAGTCTGTAATTGTTCTATGTATTGTTGTACGTTACTTTATGTCCATTCTAGTATTGCAATCATCTTGATGGGGAAGAGAGAGCTGATTGCTTTGCTTAATTTGTCTTCCTGGTGTCTCGTGATGGTTGAGCAGCTCTTCCTAACGGTGCCACGGGGTTGTCTGCAGTTTGTGATTGTGGTATTTCCTGATCATACTCACTTACTATTTTTAACTAAAGTTTTTGAGATAATTGAGCGGCGACATGAGATTTCCAACAATGTGGTATGTGCAACCAGCAAAGGCTCAGATCAGCCTGCACAAACGAGCAGTCTGATCAGAGCATTTGCTAGTCACTTTAATATTTTATGACTGTTAAGCTACTGATCGAACATCTTTTGGAGTTTCTAAGTGTAAAAGGGGGCTGCACAGGCTCGTCTTAGTCTACACTTGTCAAAATACCACATAGTTGGAAATCACATGTCGCAGCTCATATTTGTTTGTTTCTGTTTTCAGAATTAAATGACACAGAACAGTACAATGGTTTCTGGGGTAAATCATTTGGTCAGGCCTGGCATTGGTTCAAGGAGAGAAGACGGTCAAATAGTGTTGCCTTAAATGTATATCTCACATATGTAACACTGCCTTGGCATAGAATAATAGCAGGTTTGGTAGAAGTTTCCATTCTTGGGATTTTCCTAGTGTTGAAAAGGGGTCACTATTAACCCAATCTCAACAAAATGGCTGTTTTTCAATTTTATTTGTTTGGTTTATTCTTTACATCCCAGTCAACATTTTTTCAATACGGGAGTTTCACAATAAAGTTCCCCCAAGTGTAACAAAATAGGCAAATTTTCAAACTAGTTATAATGATTAATCATTATGATTTCTTTAAAGAATAGTGTTTGATGCACCTAATCCTAAATGACCTCCCAGTATCATTTTGTCTTTTCAAAATTATAGACCAGAATGTATAGCCATGTGTTCAAACTTTAGAATTTTATAAAAAATATGTTATTTGGCCAGTGTCATAGCACATTATCCTTCTGTTATGAAAATATGAGCCCAAATACTAGCTATTATGATGGCAAATATTCTACAGTAAGAAATTTTCCTGTATTTTGCAAAAAAAAAAAATCCTTTACATTTTGGTTGTTTATTTAACATCCTACTTACTTTGGTTTTCTCTGAAAATGTGATTTCACCAAGCAGTAAATTGTTTTCAATTTTAAAATGACAATGTGCAAAGGGGAAACAACCAAACATTTCTTGTTTGCTGACATTTATGTTCTTAACCCTGTAATACGGCTTTTAATTTTCTACTTATTTCGTTGCGGACACTACAGAAATTAAAGTTTATCACTTATATTGTTTGATTTTACCAGAATTGGGTATATTTTACATCTCTTTCTTTCATACAGACAGGCATTTATATCTAATTTCAATTTGAAATACTTTTTGAACGAGTTCGTGTAAAAATATGTCGTATATGTGGTAATAACATATAGACTCTGAATATGGAAATATCCAACATAAATATTAAGTGGTGTATGAGTATTTGGGCCAGCCATAGTTAGTGACCAGACAGTATCTAGGAATAATATCGATATCAATGTTACTTGCTGTGTTGTACCTTTCAAAATTGAATTACACCACGGTTAAAAATCGTTGTGGACACTACATAAATACTACATGTTTATTGAAATGATCCTGAATGAAAGCAAGATCCCTCTGCAAAATATGAAGCTGAATATAAAAGATGGTGATTACATCTTTGTCATAAAATAGACTGAAAGGAGGTCTTGACTATTTAAACTGTTTTATATAACTATAACGATGATAACAGAAAAAAATATGCCACAGTGCTAACTTCTCGTGTTATTTAGAATATACTCCGTCGTACTTAACCCTTTGAGCAGAAATGATGAACTATTAATGAAAAACATTGTTTGTATTCAATTCACTACATCTGTCTATCGTATTACTCATTTAAATATCATTTGCTTTATTTAGTCTAAAAGTTGCGCACACTACCAGGTCATTTTTTTATATACCCTGACTTGCTAAATGTCAGAAGCATGGAAAAATTCTAACAAGGTTAATAAAGTAAGCAATACTGGTTAACTGAATGAATGAATTTATTGAACTTTTTTAACATAGCAAAGATATGAGCCGTGTCATAGAAAACATAGGCATAGGTGAGCTACGGAGAACCCTGTAGCTGATCAGTGTCTAAAATGTTTTGCCCTATATATTAAGAGTATAATCACTGTTATTATTCTTAATGGTTACTTCAGATCTGCAAAAAAATACAGCTAAAGAAATGATATTTTACTTTCTAAAAAACTGTAGTGTCAGCAACGTTTTTGAAATCATTGATACTATAATAAAATGAGTAACAAAAGACAAGAAGAAGATGTATGTTTTATAGTTTTATGATACATGTTTTAAATTATACTAAAAATGCATATAAAGTGTCATTTTACAGTTGACCAAATCACACCAGGTACATAATCCTAACATTCGGTTATGTATCTCTAAAAGGTATTCCTGTTCTCCCTCTATTTTTCTTACTTTTTGAAATTAGCTGGCAAAAAGCAATTGCACTTAACTAATGCTGAAACATATTAAGATACTTAAAAGCTGCTTTTCAATTCCTAAATAGACTATCGTTGCGGACACTACAGTCAGTTGCGGACCCTACATTGGGAAACTTTCTGCTCCTATTGTCTAATTTGTAGACTTGAATGTCCAATATTTTGGCTGAAGTTTTGTGATAGGGGTCTGTTTCCACAACAAAATCATAGGCTTCTTCAATACATGGATGCCAGAATCAGACAGACTTTTGCAAGCGTTGCGGACTCTACGCCAATTTTCGTAGAAAAGTCAACCCGAAATTGAAAAGGTTGAAAAATGATAATAGCATGTCAATTTGTCTTAACTGTTGTTTATTTAACATGATGTATATTTTTGGTGTTTTTACAGTAATTTGAGTGCATTTTAATGATACCAATGTATATATACTAATCTTTTTATATGAGATATGCTAAAGATTTTATAACGCATAACGAACCACGATGTTTGATTAAAATGGCGTAAAATTGTTATTTATCGATCAAATCACATGCCGTAAAAAGTATTCAAAAGATTATGAAAATATGCTTCAAAGGCAGATTTTGAAATCAAAATCTTATCTGTAATTTTGCATCTGCCTATCAATAAAAAAAGTATTTTTTCAATGTTACACCATAACACGAATTATTGGCTACTTTTTGGTGCAATATTTGCTTAGCTAGAAAACTTCATGTGTATATGCATGCCATATATCATTTTTTCGGGTAAACATATGTCTTACAAGCAAAAGTAAACTATATTCTCTGTAAATGGCTTGTTAATAACACAGAATTTCCTGCATAACAGAGGCATTTTATCTGGGGGAACTTTATTGTGAAACTCCCGATAATGTCTGGACAGGTCTTCCTATGTTGAACCGGTACTAAGCAGCGAAAAAAGTGGCTTGCTCAAAAACACAACACAGTGTCACTCGGCGGTGAGTATGGAACTAACACCCCTTCAATCCACAGTCTAACACTCTACCAACTGAGCCACTGTGCATACACTGCCTAGGCATAAAATAGTAGCATAACGGAGAATGTTTTCTTTTCTGTGATTAACCTAGCCTCTTTTGTGACCAATACTAGCCCTGTATTCAGTTTTAAAAACAACACTTTTTTACATATTTTAATCTTAATGTAATAGCATGGCCCCTGACTCAAGTGAAGAATTGTTTTGTTAAGTAAATGTTCTGAAATTTCGAACACTAGCTGCCTGTCAAATAGGCCTTGACAAACAGCACAGACTCAGACCAGACTGCTTCTGAAACAGACCCCGACCAGACTGCTTCTTTAGAAGCAGTCTGATCATGGTCTTCACTGTTTGCTATCTGAGAACCATTTTGTGAGTTCCAGCCCTAGAAACATTTTATTTGAGAGCAGAAAGAGAAAAGTGTTCAAAATTTTAGAACATTTACGGTACCTCAATTCTTGATGGTGAATGGATGTCATGTGCTGTTACAACCTGGGGAAATGAACAAAATATGAAACCTGTCAGGCCCCCAGATAAGAGTGCATAACTGAAAATTAGTTTCTTATATCTCAACCAAAACATATGTTGTGGGTACCCAAAAGAACCATCTCGATGAGATGGTTCTTTTGAGCACCCAACATATGTTTAACCTGATGGATAAGAAAATAATCACAATTTTATGTTAAAATAGTTTGCTTAATTGGCCCTATACTGTGTGTTTATTGTCAGGGCCTTTTCTCCCTATCACCAGGGTCCGATATTCGGCCCCGTTCCCTATCAAAAATATCCTCCTTTTTTTCCAATTTTCAAAAATAAATTCCCAATTTGAAGCTAAACAATTGTCGTTTTTCGCGTATTTTGGTCTGTTTCGGTATGTAGAAATACCGACACAATGGCTGTGGTTATCATGCAAACAGTCACAATATTATATTTTTGAAGATTGCGGCGCCTCTGGCTAAATCATAATTTTCAAGAATAATCATTTTTTGGGAGAGATTTAAAATAAATTTAAGTAAAAAAAGAGATTAACAAGTGGACAATTGATCATTTTTTATTTGGCTGCAGCTTGCTCTAAGAAATTTTCTATAAAAAGGAACGCTCTGTGCAATTTGAAAAAAACAAAAATTCGACCGACTGTGTGTTTTTTTCAAGGGTCATCAGGAACACAGCTAGCTAGGTCTTTTTCTTGGCCATATGTAGAACCACCATCTAAATCAGCAACAGCAAGGAACGATAAAAGTTCAGATGATGATGCTATTGAAATTTAAACTCTGAAATTGTTAAAAAAAAAATAATTTGACAACAGGACATAATGATCATTTGATCTTACAAAAGTATCTAAAGCAGAACAGCTGGTTATATTACAACCTCAGTAAAGATGGTTACATTTGTATGATACAGCTCTCTCATAATACATATGAATAAATCATTCACATGTTTAGTGTTTTTTTAATGTTTTGTTTTTTACTGTTTAACACTTCTAAAATATTCCCAAAATGGCGCATATTTTTTTCCCAATTGAAGCCAGGGCCCTTTTCCCAAAATAGCTGAAAAAGACCCTGATTGCTAAGGTTTCATATTTTGTAGAGTTCACACTGTTGTACACCTAGAACAGTTATGGAATTCACTAAAAACTGTCCCATTTGCTTTGGGACCAAAAAACGTCTCATTTTTTATTATTTTTCAATGTGATTGTTTCCCATCTTTATCCTCAATTTTCTCCATGCTTAGCAACAGAATAATGTAAAACAAAACTTAAAAGCTAAGAGTTAATGTTACCCTGCTGGTAACCAGTCAATATATGGGTACTTGTTAAAGCAACAATAGAAACATGCAGGGCTCGAAAATAGCAATCGTCTGCTCGTATTTACGACTGCCTCAGGCTGCAGGGCAAGTGAAAATTTTGATATTTCTAGTGAAAATTAATTTTTCCCCATATATGCCAATAATTTCTGCAATGCAGGGCAAGTGCCTATTTTGATATTTCAAGGCCTGACATGGCTACAAACGTCTTGATTTGTGACCTGTTGGGCAAGTTTTTGACCAAGGATATCTGGTAGTTAGTGATGTGGAGAACCACTGGGTGTTATTCAACACATGCCTTGATTGTAAACTGTTCATAAATGTTAAGTTAACCAAAAAAAAAGCAAGTTACAAGGTTTAAAAACTTTAAAAAATGGTAAAAATGGGACCATTTTCCGTTCGTTTTTTCACTGAGCGGGATGAAAAATCATCCCACTTCTGGTAGTTTAGAATGTGACCAAAAAACGTCACACTTTATCCAGCAAATTCTAAAAAGACTATTAACCGTCCTACAAAATGGGACAGTTTTTAGCCCCAAAACAATGGGATGGTTTGATACTCCCGTGAATATTTTTGTGGATTTCATCTTAACAAATGTTCTAGATTGCAAGCTTAAAGATCATTTTAACAGATTCTACTGAAATCTTGTTTTCAAAACTAAGGTCTGTTGGTTTGAACTATCACTTGCCCAAACTAAGTTTTTCACTGACCCTTACTGTGTGGGGGGTATCTTATAAGCATTGCTTAATGTCTTTTTTTCATTTTATTTGAGGATAGAAAGAAAAAAAAGGTCACAATTTTAGAACATTTACTGAAGAACAATTTTACTTAGACTTATACACGCCAGGTAACTTTATTTATTAGGATTCTAGTTATCCATAGAATCAATTGTATTTTCACTTCTCTATTTTGTTTCAGATGTTTTAGAAGTACGAGAGCAACCAGTATTATTATTTTGATGTAGGCTATACCTTTGTGTGCCAGCCGCTTGCCGCTAGTCAAGACTGAATCAGCATGGTACTATGTTGACTTCACAAGTTTATGGTGTCAGTCATTAAGTGAGCCACAACATAGAAAAGGAGCCTATTGAGGATAATATCCTCAGACAAAAAAGGTCCCGATCAGCCTGCACATTTGTGCAGGCTGATCGGTACCTTTGTTGTCGGTGTCTGACTTTATAAAGTAGACAACCATCTGAATTGGTAAGCAAGCAGATAAGAGCTTGACCAGAATATTGAACCACACAGGCTAGACGCATATTTTGTCTCAGCTCTGAGGCAAAGACTGGGTTGTTTGACTAAGGCGAGATAAGAAGAGTGGGTAGTGATCAGACGAGAAGGCTGGGTAGTTTGTCTATGGCCAGATGAGAAGGGTGGGTAGTGATCAGAAGAGAATGCTGGGTAGTTTGTCTATGATCATAGGTAAAGGCAGCACAGTTTGTCAATCTAAAGGCATATGTGAAGAAGAAAATGATGGAAAAGGAACTGAATAGAATAGAATCAGCAAGCCCATTTATTACATTAAAACCTGTGTAAAACGGCCCCTCAAAAATAGACAAAACAAAGATCCTTATGACAAATGGTAGCCTTATGAAGGTGGAAAGTATTGCATTCTGCAATACTTTTGAAAAGTATTGCATTCTGCAATACTTTTGACCTGCATTAAGGGATAATTGGTCTTGTAAACCAATTTTGAGTCTTTTTGAGAGTGGCTGTTTCAATGTACTAAAATATTGCATGCTGGGTAATTTTGCATGCTTTATTGTCATCTGCTGATTTTGCAAAATACAGTTTTAAGAAAGATTTCAGGAATACCATCAGAGTGTCAAATAGGTTGGACCCAGATCAGGCCAGACATAACATTGGGCCTGATCTAGGTACAGTTTGTTTTCAAAGATTAGCCTCAGGCCACACTTGCAGAGCAGAGCGCAGTGGCTGAATTGGTTGATTGTTAGACTGGGGATCAAAGGGTTGCTAATTTTAGACATACCGGAATCTCCATGTTGTCTCCTTGAAGACAGGAAATTGTCCCGACATGACTGAAGAATTGTTGACTGGGATGTAAAGCATCAAAATAGACAAACAATCGAGCAAAGCAACACGAACAGACAAGGAGTGGTCACTATACAGCAAAGATTTTTAATCACACTTTAAACAGCTAGGATAGCTGTCTAATATTTTATAGCCATATGTCCAGTTTCAGGTTACATTAAAACCTGTGTAAAATGGCCATTCTACAAAATACGGAAAATTGTTTTTTTCAAAACCAATTATCGTTTAATGCAGGTCAAAAGTATTGCAGAATGCTCTTCAATACTTTCAACCTTCATGAAGCTACCATTTGTCGCTAAGATATTTGTTTTGTCTATTTTTGAGTGGCCGTTTAACACAGGTTTTACTGTAATTCCATAATCTAATTTTAGACTGCGTGTTAGACCAGAAAGGGTATATGTACTTTCGACCTTCCTTAAGCTACCATTTGTCACTAAGATCTTGTTTTGTCTATTTTTGAGTGGCCATTTTACACAGGTTTTACTGTAATTCCATAATCTAATTTTAGACTGCGTGTGAGACCTGAAACGGTATGTGCAGGCTTGTCTGAGCGTTCACTGTTTGCCTTTGTGGTAATTATCAGAATGTCATTAACTGGTTCACTATAGTATTATTATTATTAGTAATGCTAGTTAGTGGTGCACTATACTATCATGAAGAAATACAGAAATATTAATCCAAACTGCTGCTTTAAATAGACTTTGGGAAATGTTAAAGAAATATGATGTAGATAAGAATGCATACCTTATTCGACCTAAGAAAGCACACTGGGGGGCATACGGGGATACTTCTAGCTCAGAATACCATGTAGGCCAAAATGATGAGAAATCATAAATTTTCAGAGAGAAAACATCTCAATTTGACTGAAATGTTGTTGACTGTATGTAAAGCATCAACACAAATAAACAAACAAACAAACATTAGACATTTAGCCTTCAAAAATGGCAATAAACTCTTTCTCCGCATGTAGCAACTTGTCCTTTAGCTGATAACAGCTGCAAACAGTTTTGAACCAGGTCTGACAAGATATGGGACCTGATCTGGATCCAGTTTGAAAATTTGATGATATTGAATTTCCTAAATTATTTCTTTTGAAGAGTGATTTTTTAAAAAAAAAGTCTGTATAGGTCATAAAGCATGTAAAGTTATCCAGCATGCAAAGAGTGAATCTTTTTGTATACTGATGACTCCTAAATGAGTACTTTGGCAAACAGTGAAGACCCAGATGAAATGCTGCATTATGTGGCATTTCATCTTGGTCAACACTATTTGCTAATTAAGACAAAAACAAACCTTCAAAGAAGGAAATACAATTTTATTTGGAAATTATAACCTGTGACCACCCTTCAATATACAATGGGCCATCCCTTGTTTTTTTATGTCAAACCAGAAGGAAGAATTCATTAATACATAAAGGGTTAAATAATTCTATAAATACCATTTTCTTGTGGGCTGGCTGAAATCATGTATATAATAACCAGTAACAATAACCAGGACAAATGATGTTATTATTTTTTGTTATAATTTGTGATATATATATTAGAAAGCAAATCCACTTAGAAAATAATTTTATCAAGTTTTATATATTTTGTGGGATTTTTTCCATTCCATATATACATACACAATCATGTTCATTTTTAATAGTCCAAAGCTTCTGTGTCATTTTGTTGAAATTTTATTATTGTTGTTATTTTTAATTTTGTTTGAATTCCATGCAACCTAATGATACATACATATGACATAATCTTAGCTTTTTCACACGCAAAAAAAAGCTTGATTTCAAAGTAGTTTTTGTGTCATGTGATAAAAAGAATCTAACATTCATGCCTTACATTTTATCTTTTTTCCTCAACTCGTTTAATAAATTCAATAAAACATGAGCACTCATGTAAGATCCTCTATAATGAACTCACCAAACTTTATTGTAACAAGTTGGATGGATGATTCAAACCAGGCCCCTAGCTAAAAGTGTGTAATTAAATATACATTTTCTTATTTCTCAACCAAACCATATGTTGTGGGTACTCAAAAGAACCATCTCACTGAGATGGTTCTTTTGAGCCTCCAAAACATATACTTAAGGAATAAAGAAACGCCACGGAAGGAAATATAATTTTTGCATGTTTAAATGACGGTTTGGTGAAATGTCTTTTGAAAATTTCTAATTGAGTATTAATAGCATGTGATGAAATACTTAAACGTCATTTTAACGCTACATTTCACCCTCCAAGATGAAAACACATGTAAACACAAAATGTGACGTTAACGTCAGAATAAAGATCAAGAAATCCCATCTTTTCCATGCTTGGTTATTTGGCATCGACTTGACAATGTGCAAATAAAACAAACGTCCAATCATATTCGTAATGCAGTCAAATATTGCGTCAAAACACATTTAAATACTTGAATGGCAAGATACACAATGGTAGTGAATAAGCGATAAACGTCACTTAGAGCCATCGGGTTTGGGTGGCTGGTGAATATACGGTATAAGATAAACCTAGAGACATAAGAACTTGCTTTCTTGGTAAACCTGTCTTTTCAGATACTGTAGAAATACACTGGTAGGGTGTTTATATTGATGTTAGCCGAACAAAACACGGCATAATGCAAGAGAAAACACCTGATTACATGCCAAGAGTGAACACTTAACTTGTTAACCGTAACCTAAACTTTGTCACAGTACCATTTTATCATTAGAAAAACACATAAACATTATGGAAACCATTAAAACGCAGGATATAGAATTTTGACGTCAGAATTGAGGATTTTGACCTCTGAAGATCTCAAGCCATAATTCTTGAACAAAATGTCATTGTAATGAATAAATCTCGAGCAGAAAAGAAAGTTTACTCTTTTCACACAGTTTTCAGAGTTGATGTTAATGATGTTAAGCCATTTCAGAATCCTACAGGAAGGTCGCCATTTGATTATTTCCTTGATCCGCAATCTATGCGAAGACTTTTTAAAAGAATACACCGATTATTGATTCAAACTTTACTTTTATTGATCCTGTTTCAGCAGTTTACTGCGGGGTCATTCTGGTTACATGCATACCAAAATGATTACGTAATCGATAATTACATTGAACCTGCTGTAATTTGACGGGCACATACTGCTCCCATAAATAATATCATTTGCTCTAAAACTTGCATTATATTGTATGCAAAGAATGACTCGAAGTGTTTGTTGCATTTCTTTATTTCTTAAGTATATGTTGAAACTGATGGGTAGGAGAATATTTACAATTTTATGCCAAAAGAGTGTTTATCTTGACCTATTATTCCAGTTGTCAAGAGAGCAGGGACCAAGCTGGCCCAGAATTTTAGGGAGAAGTGACTTCTCCCTGCAGGAAAATTAGGGAGAAGTGACAATCAGATAGGGAGAAGTTATAGCGCAAAATTACGGCATTTTCTGTCAATTTAGAAGCAAATTAGCCATTATACATACTATTGCCATTTAATGGAAGGAGAAACATGATGCAGTGGTAGTAGATTGTCTGATAATGTCACCACAGCTTGCATTTGTGTGGTGACAGAATGAAAATGAGTCTCCCTAAAAAAAAAAAAAAAAAAAAAAATTTTTTTTTTTTTTTTTTTTAGGGAGACTCCCACTTCTCCCTGGGTCCCATTTAGGGCGAAATTTCGGCCCCTAGGGCGACTATTTCGCCCTAGTCGCCCCCTAGCTTGGTCCCTGAGAGAGATTCCCATACTTTATCACATTCCCAAAGATTTGAATGTACATGTTACTACAGTTCAGTCCCTTAATAACACACCTTGTTATAACACAAATTTGGATACAACACGGTTATGTTATTGCATCCATTTTTTTTACATAGAATTTTACAAAGGAATTATAGGGTCATTTTCTTATAATTCCTTTTGTAAAATTGTTCTATTATATCAAGGTTCACTTATGACAGGGTCCATACCTATGGACCCTAAAATAGCATTATAAAGGGACTGGGTCGTATTTATGTTAGTTTTAGCATTCAGCCAGTTTGTTTTATGTTTTGTTAAATGTTCTATGAGTGCAATAATTTAGTTCATTTTTTACATTATGATAATTATGTTTGTGCTGTCAATGTTGAGTCCTTTCATATTTTACATTGCAAGTCTTCTATCATTGTATAAGCCAAACTACACTGTTGGCTCAGTGGTAGAGTGCTTGACTGGAGACAGAGGGGTTGCGGGTTTGAGCCATTGGCGTCACTGCATTGTGTCTTTGAGCAAGACACATTAAATCTCTTTGAGCAAGACACATTAATCCTTTATTAGTACTGGTTCAACCCAGGAAGACCTGTCTCGACTTAGCTGAAATATTGTTGACTGGGACGTAAAGTATCAAAAAAAAAGCCAAACTTTACCGTGTACAGGCCTCTGGATAAGAGGCCATGATTAAACGTCGGTTTCTTATTTCTCAAGTAAAACATATGTTGTGGGTGCTCAAACGAACAGTCTCAACCAAAATAAATGTTTAAACTAATGGATAAGAAAATATTCATTAAAATTTATGCTAAATAGACCTATGTATAACACTGATCAACACCAAGTCTTTACTGGGATTAAATGGTTGACACATGCCGATATGGGCATCAATGTGAGAAAACCTGTTTAACAGTCTGCACAGCTACAGAGACTAGCTAGAACATTGACATTTGGCATGTAGAAAATTTAGGTATTATACTTTCCAGAGAGGAAATAGCTAAGGCCACCTGGCTCCAAGATTATAAAACTTTTTTCGTTCTCAACTCAGCTGAGCACGAAATTTATCTTGCTCATAAATGTTAAAATGCCAACAATTGTTGGCATTTTAACATTTATAAGCATGATAAATAAACATCTGAGAGACTTAAAGCAGGAGACTTCTTTAGTTGTCAGTATTTTATCTCTTATGAGCAGTTGAAATTTCCTGCTCAGTAGAGTTGAGCATGAATAAAGTTTTATAACCTCGGAGCCAGATCAGACTGCACCGATTTGAGGTTGGTCTGTACCATCGTTGTTTGAATGCAACAAAATCAGGTTTTATCACAATGAGGACCATTGATTAAAACAGTTATTAGGCCAGAATTTTTTTATTAGTTTTTTTACAAACCCTCCTACTGTAATTTTCCGGAAAGTAAGAGAAAAAAACATTCTAAATTTTTTTTTTTTATTTTATTCACCGACTCTAAATACTATTTGTTTCGTTGAAAAAAATAATTTATTATTGAGGTTCTGTCTGTTTATTTTTGAGAGTGACACTGTTAAAAGTGATTGTCCTGTCCAGATTTTTACGAAAATGGTGAAATATTTAAAGATTTAATATAGACTGTTGGTTATACCCTACTACATTTACTTTTTTTTTCTGAAGATATAAAAAAGCTCTGAAAATGACCAGTCAACCGGTCATTTTCAGACCAGTCAACTAGTCATTTTCAGAGCTTTTTTTTTCGTCATCTGATTTTTTCATTGTCTGTTATGAAGCCCAGTGGTACAGTGCTTTTTGAGATTGAGTGGTTGCTGGGTCAAGCCTCACCAGAGGAACTGTGTTGTGTCCTTCAGCAGGACACTTTATTCTCTGCTTATTACATGCACTGATACAAACCAGGTACCATCCTGACATGACTGAAACATTGTTGACTAGGACTTAAAGCATTATCTCAAACATACAATCATTGACTTTTGCCTTCTCATGAGAGGCTTGTGAGTATCCTTCAAATATGATGTCAGTGGTATAATCCTAATTTATCACATGACGTCACATCTGGCAGTGATCTAACGTCATGCAATAAATTCATTTTACAGATTTAGTAACATGATAATATTACTATAACATTGTGTATAGGTTGTCAAAATATTGAGGATATCAAGTTTTGATGAAGTTGAACAAAAAAAAATAATGTAATTAAGTCTTTTTACTTTCGGCTGATACGCATGTGCCAAGGTAAACAAAGCATTACGGACTGTATGTTATGTATTTGAATACAGGGGGTGTAAAATAATAATTGATTTTCTTATCTCTCAACCAAAACATATGTTAAGGGTACTCAAAAGCATTGTCAGTGCTTTTGAGCACCCAAAAGATACCGTCTCATTAAGATGGTGCTTTTGAGTACCCATAACATATCATCTCATTAAGACGGTGCTTTTGGGCATCCACAACAGAAGTTAAACTGATGAGTTAGAAAATATTCACAATTTTATGCTCAAGTTTATTGGATCAAACCAGAGGGAAAAATCCAATTGTACGTAAATGGTTAAATATACTTGTTCAATTTTTAGAACAAATATGGTTAGTAATTATGGTGTTAGATTAGGTTGGTATATACTGTTTGTAAAAATAGGGCTTGAAATTTCTATCCCTTTTCTTCATGTGGAAAAAAAATGCTTGAGAATTTATTCACGGGGTGTATCAATTTGAAACTAGTTTAAAGACTGTTACTCTTTTTATATATACTGGACAGCAAAAGAAACACATATTTTGCATATTTGGTATAGTGTATAAATTGAGGTTTAAGTACTGATCTAATGATATGTAAGGTATCATTGATGTATTGAACATGTGTATTATCTAATGCATCACAAATGGATGGCTCATTACAATAATGATGATAAAGGGGTGTAGCTCTGGGCATAATAAAATAACTCATAATAAAGGTGACTTTCGAGATGGTGTATGCCTAAAACCACTGAACGGATTTGAATGAATTTCACTCTGCGTGACAATCCTGACATACAGACAACTTATGAAGTTTAAATTTTCCGATATTCTTTGCGGTGGACTATTGTGACCCAGTTACATTATTGGACAATTAACCGAAAGTGTGTTTAATACAGGCAAGAAAGGGTCCAAACAATTGTTTTACATGGTTCTGTTGGACACTACCTTACTTGACATCAATCATACTGTTCCAGATATTCTTACACCCCAAGGTTCCGGTGGTTTTCAATAACAATGCAAAAAATGCAAAAAGTGAAGATTTTCTGATTAGCAGTATAATTTATAGAGCAGTGAATTTTAAAGTTTTATGCTGTTTTCTTAACTGTTACAGTGTGTTCTGGTGACATGCAATGAAACGGATTCAAATCCTTTTTTTTCCAATGTACGGCGCTGTTTTTGCGTTTTTTTTGCATTAATTAACATAAAAAATTATTAACTGTGTAATGACAAATTAAATGGTCTGGAACGAACGAGGGAGTACAATCAAACATGTTCATGTCATTTAGGGTAAAAATTGATAAGGGTTTCTGGTATCAAATGGATATTGAAAATATGCGTTTCTTTTGCTGTCAAGTATATATGGGCCTTGATGCTAGAAAACCTGTTGTCGGAGTTTGCAAAAATCAAAAGTGCATACAAGCTTGCACATCTGGGCAGTCAGAACAGCATTTTTGTTATTCGCTATCTGGAAAGTGTAGTAGTCAAGCTTGCCGCATAAAAAATTCAATATTCTAGCTGGTCTATGTAGCTGAGCAGACTGGTTTGAGTCTTATCGTGGCTGAACTCCCAAAGACAGGTTTTCTCACATCCCTTCCCATATAATTGTTCTATGTGGGAGTCTTTAGTTATAGAGAACAGAAAATACATAATGATTTATCATCTTACTGGTATTTTTAGCATTGAAACATTGATGTGACTTCATGAAGTCACAGTACTTTCCTTATGTCAAAGCTTGTAGTAACAGTGATATTCTTATTGCATGCTTTGACATTATGAAAATACTGCGACTTCATGAAGTCACTTTTTGTGACTTCATGAAGTCACAATTATTTCATAATGTCAAAGCATGTAGTAACAATGGCATTCTTATTTATTTTTGCATCATGCTGGGAAAGTTATGACCTTTTGAAGTCACAACAAGTGACTTCATGAAGTCTAAGTACTTTAATAATAGAATGTAGTACCAGTGGCTTTCTTTGTACATGCATCATGCTGGAAAGTACTGTCATCATGAAGTCACTTATTGTGTTTTCATGAAGTCACAATTTTTTTATACTTCTTTAATTATACAAGCATGTAGTAACAGTGGCATTTTCATACACCAACAAGGAATTAGCAATATTTGTGAAAAAATACCATACTAAACCTAATGAGAATGCAATCTGATATAGGCATATACTTCATACTTTAATTATTGGTCATTAACACAATGTTAATTTCTGCTTTCAAGTCTATCAAGGTGGGAAATTTTATTAGTAATATGGTTTCATGGTATTGAAGAACATATGTAGATCCTGATTTGTAACACTTATTTGCATAAAATTGCATTAGTTGATATAAAAGATAATCTAAGTCCTTCATTAAAGTACAATATACAGAAAAGGACCAGTTTGAGTCATAACTTTATTTACAGGCACTCTATACATTAAGATTGAACATTTTTCATCCAGTACAAATCTAATATCCTTTTGATTTCAATCAGAGTAGAAAACAGTGTGAATCCTGATCAGATGGCTTCATAAGAAGCCATCTGATCAGGATCTACAATGTTTTCAAATGAAGAATTTGGTTTCAGAGTGAAAAACCATGTGGTTCCTGATCAGATGGCCTCAGGATCGACACTGTTTTCAAAAAATAGAATAAATCTAGGTTCAGCATATGTAAATGGTGTCATAATATACTCCTCAAAATAATTAAAGGACCAAGATTTTAGAACACGAGTATAATTAACTGAAACATTTAATTTCTGAAAAACTTGGCCCAAATATTTCTATTCTTTATGTCCATAAATCAAGAATCATTATTAATGATTCTCATGCCAAATTCTGCCATAGATGTGTCTCAAATGCATATATCTTCAAGAACACACTTTCAAAAGGCAGTGGGTGGGGTAAAGAAATTCTTCTGTGGTAATTCGAGTAGAATTAAAGTGACATCAAATTAAACTTTGTTTTAAACAGTTCAGCTTACATGCAAAAAAATCTTCAAACAATTTCTATATACTGGGAAGCAAGCATTTTCATCTCTGACAATGGAGTTTTGACATTGATTTGTTTTCTGAAAACGTGTGTACTTGGCCATCAAGAAACAGATTTTCAATAGTTATTCTATGCCTTTGAGTGTTAGAAAGATGTCACGATGAATTGTTTAAAGATTGTCACAGTCTAACGCCAAAACCAGTTGTCTGAACCCATAGTCTGACCATTATGCCTCAGTCAAAAGGGGCAATTTTCTCTCACAGGAAGAGGTGGATGGTATCGACGGGATTAAAACACAATAAAATCATGTGAAAACAGAGATTTTAGCATCTAAAAGCACTTTTCATTCATATCATGCAGTTCTGTGATCCATGGATCACACACAAAAATTGACATTCCAATACATTTAGATCAAGTTTTAAAATGACAAAAAATCCTTGTTAGTAACATTTTCTGCCATTTTCTTTTTGCTGTTTGACTTGGCAGTAAGGCGTCAAAGATGTCCGAAAAATTAAGGCTATATCGTAAAATTGGTTTTCAAAACATGTCCTACACAAAGTACATCAATGTTATAATTAATAGTATTGGTCCTTCAATTATTAATTTGAGGAGTATATATTGTTGCTTACATTCATGCTTCTGTATTATTGAATTTATTAAAGTATTTAGGAAAAAGCGATTAAATGCTCAACAAAGCTGCACATTTTCTCTCTTTTCATTAACTTATTGAATAAATTCAATTTTATATGAGCAATCATGTAAGATCCTCAAATTTGTGTCTACTGAAAATTGCCAAATTTTAGTGAATAAAGTGTCTTTGACTTTGTATGCTGGGTATATTTTTGCATGCTTTTTTGTCTGCTAACTGGAAAGTAACTTTTTCAAAAATTTATTTCAAGAACACTATCAGAGTGGTAAAGAGTTTGGATCTGTCAGTCCTGATCTGGGTCCAATCTGTTTGCAAATTTCATCAGCAGTCGACTAAAGTTGCCGCTAGCAGACCAAGAGTTAAATGTGATAGTGCCATTATTTACTTTTATCAGTTTATTCCCCCATGTTTTTGTATGATTTTATTTTATAACTATTTGATTTTAACATGTCCATGTGTTAAGATGATTTTTACATAAAACATTGAGTTACATGTATGCTTGTTGTGATTTTCTCCCATATTTTAGCTCACCTGAGCACAACATACAATGTACACACGGGTGAAAGTTTTCAGGTTTATTTCTGATTTCAGGATTTTGAGGCGGACTTTTAATTCAAAGTCAGCCTCAAAATGCTCAAAAGCCTCAAAAGATTATACAGGCCTTTAGTTAAGAGAGCGTAACAGAAAAATATTTTTCTTATTTCTCAACCAAAACATATGTTGTGGGTACTCAAAAGAACCGTCTCAATGGGATGGTTCTTTTGAGCACACTAAACAAATGCTAAAAATTATGGTTAAGAAAATATTTATAATTTTCCACAGATTGTTTTGTTTATCTAAACCTATGATTATAATAGCATCTCTAAATTACTTTCAGTTTCTCTAAAGACATAGTGACCATTACACTGAAAATAGTTGATAGTTGAAGCATGATGCAGCAGCAGCAAGTTTTGAGAATTGAATTTCTAAATATCAGGATTTTTTCAAAAAAATAACTTTAACCTACGCAAGGTAAATTTTGTGATACACTGACCCAAAATGAAAACTTTACACTTCATTCCTTTAAATAACTTTTTTGTTTGTATGCATGTCGTTGTAAGATTTACCCATGCTTATAAGGAGCCATTGTGGTGTAGTGGATAAACCGCTTACCTTGTAAACCAGGGGTCGTAGGTTCGATTCCCGGCTTCACCAGTCTGTCGGATGAGACTTTAAGCCGTGACCATATGACCTTAGCTGTTGGTGGGACGTTAAACACAAACACAACAACAACCCATGCTTATCGAGATTTCGTCCCGGATAATGATTTTGCAATTTTTATTCAAATCCCAGGTCTAATAAAGCGTCCATGCCTAAAACCATGTTCCTTACGTTGCATGTGCTCAGGAACAGGTGGTTCACTAACAGCTTTAAAACTGACAAGAAAACATTTGCAGTTGAGTACTGATAATAAAAAAAAATTATTGTTACAAAACGCTTGCATATAGTGACGGTACATCTTTCAAAAGATCAAAGAAACCAAGTTATTGGCGTGCTCAAGGCGGGGTCTACGGTAAATGATATCGCACATCATTTTGGCTGCTCAAGACAGACTATTCATAATCTTATGAACCGGTACAACAGAACTAGGTCTGTCAAAGTTCCTGCAAGACCTGGTCGTGCACGTGTGACAACGTTACGTTCTTATCGCTTTAACACGCTAATTCACCCACGTATTTTTTTTAACCAGCAACCATTATTTCTCGATGTTTACGGGGTTCATGCACAAAAGATAATTAAACATTTCATGCAAAATAACGGACCTGGCATTTTTTAGCATGACAATGCAAGGCCTAACACAACACGTAAATAGCCACACAATTTTAAGCTCAAAATAACGTCAACGTGTTGCCTTGGCCTGCTTCATCTTCAGTCATGAGCCCCATAGATTACGTATAGTATGAATTGGGTCGGAGGGTCAGGTCGAATCATCAAGTGGATGCAATAAATGACTCCAATATTCACCTCTGTTAGCATTTCATACATATTCCTAACGTGCTCATACAACGTTACGTAAATTCTATGAGGCGGCGTATTCTGCTAAGCATTCGTGAAATGGAAGTCACACTGGTTACTGATATCTTTTTAACATCGCTTAAATCACGCAGTCAGTAATTTGTTGCTTACAAATGCTGTGTGACTGTTTTAATTGTTTTTAGAAATTTTCATTTTGACCCCTCTCAACTGAATTATTCATAAAAATTATCCAATTTCTGATTTTCATTCAATATTCTTCGGAGACATCAATAAGGCATTGAAGATTCGATGACTGAAAAAAATATTCCGAAAATTAATTTTTCATCAAAATATATACTTTTGAATACTTTCATTTTGGGTCAGTGTAGTTGGGTGTTCATTGTAAGTTGTGAGTCATTGACAACTGCTTCTATCAACATCTAAACTACTGGCTAGATTTTGACCAAAGGGGTACGTGCATTAAGAGGCTATTTTGGCCCCCCTATGAGGCCAAAAAATGAAATTCGCTTTTCACTTAATTCTTCTTATTGGTTTATTAGGACAATGACCCAAGTGTATAAGTCTGATATTTGTTTGACTTTTACCGTTGCTATGGTAACAAAAAATGGCCGCCAAAACAGGCTGAAAATTGACCATTTTGGAGCAAATTTGAGACGTTTGACAGAGCAATTAGCATAGAGCACAAGCAAATACCAAAAAGATATTTTAACAGATGATGAGAGTTAACATGGCACATAACATATAAAAAGGATTTTTTGGTATTTAGCTGTGCTGATATCTAATTTTTGAAAATTCGGTCTCTAAAAGCCTTTATTTTGGTCAAAAATGGCAATTTCTCTATTTTATGCCGATTTTGTCGGCCATTTTTGTTACCATAGCAACGGTAAAATTCAAATAAATGCCGAAAATTTACACTTCAGCCATTCTTCTAACAAACAAATTCAAAGAAATTTGTGAAAAGCAAATTTCAGTTTTTTGCTCCAAAGGGGGCCATTTTAGCCCCTTAATGCCATACCCCTTTGGCTAGAATGATCCTTATATGGCCCTCTTTGATAATAGTTCCTGCATAACTGGGTCAGATGCACTTAAATAGCCCTTTAGAATGAAAACTTTGAAAATCTTTTATGAAACCACTTGACCAAAATACATGATATTTAGTTTTGATATTTGGTATGTGACATCACCTTGTGGTATTCTACCAAGTTTGTTCAAATTATGGCCCTGAGATGTAATTGGCCCCGACATTGAAAGCCACATGATTTACATGGACATGTTTAGGGAAAACGTGCAAATCTTTGGAAACCACAATGTCTAGAGCCTTGGTATTTCTTCTGTAGCATAACCTAGTAGTTAAAGTGATAAATGATTTGCATAGTCTTATATAGGAAAACAATAAACAATCTTAGCTGAAACCACAATGTGGTGGTTCTGCTGCTGTTGATTTAATGTTCATTGTTGCTCCCATTGTCTGTCGGTTTTAAGCTTTGCAGAGTCCAAGGCTTAATGTGAGCTATTGTGATCAGTCTTTGTGTATTGCAAACTATTTTTGTTTGTTGTCCATCCGTTAACTTTTTTATTTAAACAATATCTCCTCCTTAACCACTGATAATTTCACACGAATGTTCCCCACAATGCCCTCTACCTAAATTGCATAAACAGGTCCACTTTACTGAACAAAATGGCGCACAAACGGTTCCACCCTGTCGAATAAAATGGTCTCTAGACCTAAAAATAGAGTTGTCTGAGATTTCTTTTGAAACGACGTCTCCTTCTGAACTACTGGTCCAGATTTAATATAATTTCACATGAATGTTCTGAATAGTTTCCTCTTCAATATTGCACAAATGGTTCCACACTGTGGAACAAAATAGCAACCAGATCTAATATAGAAATGCCTTTGAACGTAATCTCCTTAACCACTGGACCAAATTCAAAATGATTTCACACAAATGTGCCTCATGATGCTCTCTACCAAAATTGCACAATTGGCTGTCAAAGCTAAAAATAGAAATATCTTTAAATGTCATATTAACCAATGACCCAAATTCAATATAATTTCACAGAAATATTCCTCATAACGCCATCTACCAATATTGCACAAAACCTTCTGCTCTGCTGAACAAAGTGACTGCCAGAGCTGAAATGATAAAAATCTTTAAACAACATCTCCTTAACCACTGGTCCTAATTCCTAAAATTTTAAGAAGTGTTCCTCATAATACGCTCTACCAATAATCTCGCTGAGGAAGAGAGAGCTTGTTGCTTTACTATATTGTCTTCCTGATATGATGTGTCTGTTTTTCCTCTTCCTCAGTACCATGATTTTGTCTGAAGTGTGTGACTGGCCTCTTGATTGCAAATTTTAAAGCCAATGGAATATCAGAGGGGGCATCAAGCTCCTTGAGTTATCTTAAAGACAGGACTCAGCATGTTAGACTGAGCCCCTGTACCAGTACCTAGGAAAAGTAAGAAAGGGGGCAAAGATCAGGAAACGATACAATCAAGTACCACATCTGACGGGGAAGTGACAAAAGTACAAGTTAACATCACAAACAAGAGCCAAGAGGTTTACCCTCTCCCAGCAGGTGACCACAAGGCAACAATGAACAGACGCGAAAGCGCGACAAACACAAGACATAATTAACAAGAAAGATCCACAAAAGAAGTACCCATTGGAACGGTAAGTAAACTATTTTACTGGAAGGCTTAAACCGGTTTCACGGCGCCAACCTCATCCTTAGATCAGATGTGGATCAAGATACATCGATGTTTGGTTTGCGTAAAAGACCCATAACTTATCAATGCATCATCTCCAGAACATATAAATCAAGATATAAAAAGGAGATAACGCAAAAATAACGACTCAACAGTACATGAACTCAATACCGGCGCAAAAGAAATCCAACAGGTAAACCCTGGAGGTCTTGATAACAGCCAAAGCATCAGACCCTTAAGATCTCATCAATAGATAAGTTTTTAAGTCGGAACCGCCGTAGAAACAGAAGTCCCACCCAGGGCGTGCAATTTAAGAGGAAAGCAAAGTTGCCAACTGAGTTTGGGTTGACCACCAAGCATGCAGTCTGTTGCAATACATTAATGTTAAAGCCAATCTTTTTAAAATGGGAAATTATTTTAACAAACTGCACTGAAAAAATATTAGAGCCAACAATTCTCTTCAATTAATGAATTTATACACCAAGTCACCATAGAACTCCGGTTCCGAAAGTCCTTGGCTCAAGAGAGATTTAAGTCCAACTTGGAATTTAGACACAAATCATTGTATTGTTGATAAAATTTAGAAAGAGTTTGCGAAGTTTATGATACCAATAGCCTTGTTTAAGAAGTTTCTGAGTTAACGCTTTGTTGCGAGTGTTGAAGACAGCAACAAGGCTAGATGCTCTAGCAAAACGAATGAGTTGAGAGATATAGAATCCATAGGATGTAGAGCGAAGAAAACAATAATTGGTTTTAAACATATTTTATTTGATCAATCACTTTTACATTATAAGTACAATATCATAAAAGTAGGATCTGACAGTAAGCCGTAAGGCTTATTTTGGTCACATCTATCTAATGTGTTTAGACTACGCATGCCATTCACAAATATTGTAAAATCAACCTGTATTAAGAAATAAAATGCACTGCAAGCAAGGCTCAATATACCCTCACAACAGTATTTTTCTCCTTAAATTGCCTCAAATGCCCTAATTGACCAAAACTATTATGTGAAGCTTAAGAGAAGCAATGACACGAAACTGTTACAATCAAAGTCATAGTCCTGTCTTCTAAACTGAAATGGAAAACAAGGAAACAATATTGGCCGCGACATGAGATTTCTAACAATGTGGTATATGCGACCAGCAAAGTAAAGGCTCAGATCAGCCTGCGCATACGCGCAGTCTGATCAGAGCCATTGCTAGTGGCTTGAGTATTCTATGCATGTTAAGCTACATATCGAACAGCATTTTAAGTTTTTAAGCTTAACATGACCCTGCACATGCTCGTCTGAGTCTATTCATGTCAAAATGCCACATTGTTGGAAATCACATGCTGCGGCTCAATTATATGCACTGCAACGATCCAAAAAATGGCTGAGTTAAAAAAAATGCTGTAAATTTATCAAAAATCATCTTCCATCTTCAATATGTCTGTTACATACATGCAAAGTGTTAAACAGATAAAGGGATTTGAGAGTCAAATTCTTGTCCATCATGTCATTTTTGCGTTTTCATTTCATTTGTACATCATCTTTGCTTTTCGATCATATTTGAACACTCTTTTTGTCAAGATGTTCTCATTTTTAGTTTGAACATATCTGAATCTGTACAACAAGCTTCTAAAATTGATTGTGTTACATACACGTCTCCAAGTTTCCAAAACACCATTCGTTCCAAATTTTACACAAGTCCTAGGCAACTGGTTCCTATTAAAACGTTAATAATAAAAGTAAGTAAGGGTGCAAAGATCACCTGCAATGTAATGTTTATTTCTTTCTCACGAGGAATGTCCCAAACACACAGTAGTGAGTGGACAGGCTATGTATTTTGTGTATATAACTGAATGTTATGTACACTATAATTATAGCATTGACTGTTGAAGGTATTAAGAAGTTGGTATTGCTGATACCAACTTCTTAAAACCATCAAAACCAATACCAGTCTTATATTAAGTTTATTTAAACATTAGCCAAGACTGTCCATTTACCTTCTTTTACTCAGGCAATCATAATGATCATTATCTGAGGCGAGTGTAAAACATTGGATTTTGAAAAAAAAAACCTTCTGGCTGAGTCATCTAAATCAATGCCCTGAACTGCTCTGTGGTCTCAGCTGCGACAACCACAGTTGGGGGTCTGACTATTCCATTGGGGAATAGTCCTTGGGAAAAAAATCTGGGCATCACTATAAGTCTGAGGCCTGCAATACTGTCAGTTGTGTGATGGCCTAATAGGATGGGGCCAAGAACTTGCCTTTACCAATAGACATTTTGTGAAAGATAGTTGTTTAATTTTTTTATTTTTATGGGATGGTGCTTTTAATCGCAACTTGTACTTTGGTGTACTAACAGGCACCAAAACAACCCATTTTTAGTTGTATATGTTTATGAAGTGGTGTTTGTACGCGCATCTTGTACTTCAATGTGAAAAAGGCACCAAAACAAATCTATTTTAAGATGGGTGTGCTAATGCGATGGTGCTTATAATCGAATCTTGTACTTCGTTGTACAAAAATGCACCAAAACAAACCTATTTTTTGTTGGATATGTTTATGGGGTGATGCTTTTTCTCGCATCTTGTTCTTCGATGTACAGACAGGCACCAAAACAAGCCTATTTAACAGGAGTTTAGTTGTTTATGTTTATTGGTGCCTGTTTGTACGTGGTGGAATAAGGAAGTAGATGACGCCATCACAGCCAAGCGCCAAGCTTTCAAAGCATGGCTGGTGGTGCTTTTACTCGCATCTTGTACTTCGATGTACAAACAGGCACCAAAACAAACCTTTTTTAGTTGTTTATGTTTATGAGGTGATGCTTTTACTCACATCTTGTACTTTGATGTACAAACAAACACCAAAACAACCCTTTCTTAGATGTTTATATTCATGAGGTGGTGCTTTTACTCGCATCTTGTACTTCGATGTACAAACACGCACCAAAACAAACCTATCTTTAGTTGTTTATGTTTATGGGATGGTGCTTTTACTCGTATCTTGTACTTCGGTGTACAAACAGGCACCAACACAAACCTATTTAGCAGGGGTTTAATTGTTTATTTGTGTGGGGTTGCTATTAGTCGAAGCTTGTACTTCGGTGTACAAACAGGCACCAAATTAATTAGAAAAAAAATACCTACCAATTCATAGACTCCAGATTACTGCAACATGTGGACGTGTAGCTTCTTAGGTCTTCTGTGGTCTGGACCTGTAGAACAAATAATATGATTTGATTTTTAGCTCAACTCTTTGCTTACTTTTGTCATCTGCAGATAACCTTTGCAAACAGGTTGGATCCAGAACGTCGGGCCTGATCTGGATTCAACCTGTTTGCCACTCTGGTGGAAATCCTCTACGTGTGTTTCGAATTTTGAAGGAAAACTAGCAGACGACGAAACACCATGAAAAATTACGTGATAAGCACCGAAATCTAATGTACTGGCCAATTTCTTCATATACGGTGTTTCTTCAGTATGTACAACTTCCACTGTAATGACCATCTTTGTTGACAATGGTGACAAAGGATACTCGATTTGTAATCTGTGGTTGTGAAATGTCCTGGTTCTATTCACTTGCTTTTACTTGTCAACGCTAACTTGTATTTGTGAAATGTAATGACCAAAGTCTACCTTACATGCTTTTAATGATGTTTTCACTTCTTTAGTTTTGATGCCTTTGCTTCAATGATTGTGAATTTTCCAGGTCTCTTTCCCTTGTTTTACAAGTCAATGTTAACCTGTGCGTGCTCTATTTGATGGCAATGCAAAGCCTATTTTCCAAGCAAATAATGATGCTATTACTTCTGGCATGTGTATTACATCACACCTTGTGCTGACAGTAAACAACCTTCACAGTTTTTGCTAATGTACAAAGCCAATACATACCTCTTCCACCTTTTCGAGACGTTATTCTCTACAAACTAGCAGCTAGGACATGGCACCTGAAATATACGAACGGGCGACGTTAATATACGTTAAACATTCGGAGTAGGTGCCCGTATTAAGAGGGTTTAAGTTGTTTATGTTTATGCAGTGGTGCTTTTGGTCGCACCTTGTATTTCCGTGTACAAACGGGCACCAAAACAAACCTATATTTAGTTGTTTATGTTTATGGGATGGTGCTTTTACTTGCATCTTGTACTTCAATGTACAAACGGGCACCAAAACAAACCTATTTTTAATTGTTAATGTTTATGAGGTGGTACTTTTACTCGAATCTTGTACTTCGATGTACAAACAGGCACCAAAACAAACCTATCTTTAGTTGTTTGTGTTTACGGGGTGGTGCTTTTAGTCGCATTTTGTACGTCGGTGTACAAGCAGGCACCAAAAACAAACCTATCTTTAGTTGTTTATGTTTGGGGGTCGTGCTTTTAGTCGCATTTTGTACTTCGGTGTACAAGCAGGCACCAAAAACAAACCTATCTTTAGTTGTTTATGTTTATGCGGTGGTGCTTTAGAGTATATTTCAAACGCAAGACTGCAGTTTTTAAATCCCATTTTTCCCACGCGCAATATTGTGTCTGCAGTTTGAAAACATCCTAACTCAAACGCCGCCAGTGTGTCTGCAGCGTAAATAGCCCTCCGATACCAACGGAATAATGTTCCTGCAGATTAATAAACCTTTCTTACCTCAACACAATATGTGTGTCTGCAGCTATACCTGTTAAAGCCAACGAATTAAACCTATCCGCAGTGTAATCAACCTTAAATCCAAGCGAAAGCAGCGAGTCTCCACAATTATACACCTTCTGATCCTCTTCTGATACACTCAAAAGCAAAACGACTTTAGCAGAACAAACGACCATGGAGCAACACGACATGAGCGTTACATTAACCTTCATCTTTTTATAATGGGGTTTAGATGTTAATGTTTATGGGGTGGTGCTTTTAGTCGCATCTTTAACGTTGGTGTAGAAACAGGCACCAAAACAAGCATATTTAACAGGGGTTTAGTTTTTTTATGTTTATGGGATGGTGCTTTTAATCGCAACTTGTAGTTCGATGTACAAACTGGCACCAAAACAAACCTATCTTTAGTTGTTTATGATTATGGGATGGTACTTTTAATCGCAACTTGTACTTCGATGTACAAACGGGCACCAAAACGAGCCTATTTTTAGTTGTTTATGTTTATGGGATGGTGCTTTTACTCGCATCTTGTACTTCGATGTACAAACAGGCACCAAATCAAACCTATCTCTATTTGTTTATGTTCACGGGATGGTGCTTTCAATCGCAACTTGTACTTCGATGTACAAACAGGCACCAAAACAAACCTATCTTTAGTTGTTTATGTTTACCGGGTGGTGCTTTTACTCGCATCTTGTACTTTGGCGTACAAACGGGCACCAAAACAAGCCAATTTTTAGTTGTTAAAGTTTATAGCTTGGTGCTTTTACTCGCACCTTGCCCTTCAATGTACAAACAGGCACCAAATCAAACCAATTTTTTAGCTGTTTATGTTTAAGGGATGGTGCTTTTACTCGCATCTTGTACTTCGATGTACAAACAGGCACCAAAAACAAACCTATCTCTATTTGTTTATGTTCACGGGATGGTGCTTTTAAGCAGGCACCACAACAAACCTATCTTTAGTTGTTTATGTTTACGGGGTGGTGCTTTTACTCGCATCTTGTACTTTGGTGTACAAACGGGCACCAAAACAAGCCAATTTTTAGTTGTTAAAATTTATAGCTTGGTGCTTTTACTCGCACCTTGCCCTTCAATGTACAAACAGGCACCAAATCAAACCAATTTTTTAGTTGTTTATGTTTATGGGGTGGTGCTTTTACTAGCATCTTGTACTTCGATGTACAAACAGGCACCAAAACAAACCTATCTCTATTTGTTTATGTTCACGGGATGGTGCTTTGACTCGCATCTTGTACTTTGGTGTACAAACAGGCACCAAAACAAACCTATTTTTAGTTGTTTATGTTTATGGGGTGGTGCCTTTACTCGCATCTTGTACTTCGATGTACAAACAAGCACCAAAACAAACCTATCTTTAGTTGTTTATGTTTATGGGATGGTGCTTTTACTCGCATCTTGTACTTCGGTGTACAAACAAGCACCCAAACAAACCTATTTAGCAGGGGTTTAATTGTTTATTTGTGTGCGGTTGCTTTTAGTCGAAGCTTGTACTTCGGTGTACAAATAGGCACCAAATAAATTAGAAAAAAAAAACCTAACAATTCATAGTCTCAAGATTACTGCAACATGTGGACGTGTAGCTTCCATGGTCTTCTGTGGTCTGGACCTGATGAACAAATAATATGATTTGAATTTTAGCTTAACTCTTTGCTTACTTGTGTCATCTGCAGATAACCTTTGCAAACAAGTTGGATCCGGATCAGGTTCGACAAAAAGTCGGGCCTGATCTGGATCCAACCTGTTTGCCACTCTGGTGGAAATCCTGTAGGTGTGTTTCGAATTTTGAAGGAAAACAAGCAGACGACGAAAAATCATGAAAAATTACGCGATAAGCACCAAAATCTCATGTACTGGCCAATTTCTTCATAAACGGTGTTTCTTCAGTATGTACAACTTCCACTGTAATGACCATCTTTGTTGACAATGGTGACAAAGGACACTTACTGAATGGCCATTGATGATGCCAACTTGATTTGTAATATGTGGTTGTGAAATGTCCTGTTCATATGCACTTGCTTTTACTTGTCAATGCTAACTTGTATTTGTGAAATGTAATGACCAAAGTCTACCTTACATGTTTTTAATGATGTTTTCACTTCTTTAGTTTTGATGACTTTGCTTCAATGATTGTGAATTTTCCAGTTCTCTTTCCTTTGTTTTTACAAGTCAATGTTAACCTGTGCGTGTTCTATTTGATGGCAATGCAAAGCCTCTTTACCAAGCAAATAATGATGCTATTACTTCGGGCATGTGTATTACATCACACCTTGTGCTGACAGTAAACAACCTTCACAGTTTTTGATAATGTACAAAGCCAATACATACCTCTTCCACCTTTTCGAGACGTTATTCTCTACACACTAACAGCTAGGACATGGCACCTGAAATATACGAACGGGCAACGCTAATATACGTTAAAAATTCGGAGTAGGTGCCAGTATTAAGAGGGTTTAAGTTGTTTATGTTTATGCGGTGGTGCTTTTGGTCGCACCTTGTATTTCCGTGTACATACGGGCACCAAAACAAACCTAAAATAGTTGTTTATGTTTATGGGATGGTGCTTTTACTTGCATCTTGTACTTCAATGTACAAACAGGCACCAAAACAAACCTATTTTTAGTTGTTTATGTTTATGAAGTGGTGCTTTTACTCGCATCTTGTACTTGATGTACAAACAGGCACCAAAACAAACCTATCTTTAGTTGTTTGTGTTTACGGGGTGGTGCTTTTAGTCGCATTTTGTACGTCGGTGTACAAGCAGGCACCAAAAACAAACCTATCTTTAGTTATTTATGTTTGGGGGTCGTGCTTTTAGTCGCATTTTGTACTTCGGTGTACAAGCAGGCACCAAAAACAAACCTATCTTTAGTTGTTTATGTTTATGCGGTGGTGCTTAAGAGTATATTTCAAACGCAAGACTGCAGTTTTTAAATCCCATTTTTCCCACGCGCAATATTGTGTCTGCAGTTTGAAAACATCCTAACTCAAACGCCGCCAGTGTGTCTGCAGCATAAATAGCCCTCCGATACCAACGGAATAATGTTCCTGCAGATTAATAAACCTTTCTTACCTCAACACAATGTGTGTGTCTGCAGCTATACCTGTTAACGCCAACGAATTAAACCTATCCGCAGTGTAATCAACCTTAAATCCAAACGAAATCAGCGAGTCTCCACAATTATACACCTTCTGATCCTCTTCTGATACACTCAAAAGCAAAACGACTTTAGCAGAACAAACGACCATGGAGCAGCACGACATGAGCGTTACATTAACCTTCATCTTTTTATAATGGGGTTTAGATGTTAATGTTTATGGGGTGGTGCTTTTAGTCGCATCTTTAACGTTGGTGTAGAAACAGGCACCAAAACAAGCATATTTAACAGGGGTTTAGTTTTTTTATGTTCATGGGATGGTGCTTTTACTCGCATCTTGTACTTTGGTGTACAAACGGGCACCAAAACAAGCCAATTTTTAGTTGTTAAAGTTTATGGCATGGTGCTTTTACTCGCACCTTGCCCTTCAATGTACAAACAGGCACCAAATCAAACCAATTTTTTAGCTGTGTATGTTTATGAGGTGGTGCTTTTTCTCGCATCTAGTACTTTGATGTACAAACAGGCACCAAAACAAACCTATCTCTATTTGTTTATGTTCACGGGATGGTGCTTTCAATCGCAACTTGTACTTCGATGTACAAACAGCACCAAAACAAACCTATCTTTAGTTGTTTATGTTTACGGGGTGGTGCTTTTACTCGCATCTTGTACTTTGGCGTACAAACGGGCACCAAAACAATCCTATTTTCAGTTGTTTAAGTTTATGGGATGGTGGTTTAACTCGCATCTTGTTCTTCGATGTACAAGCAGGCACCAAATCAAACCAATTTTTAGCTGTTTATGTTTATAAGGTGGTGCTTTTTCTCGCATCTTGTACTTCGATGTACAAACAGGCACCAAAACAAACCTTTCTCTATTTGTTTATGTTCACGGGATGGTGCTTTTAAACAGGCACCACAACAAACCTATCTTTAGTTGTTTATGTTTACGGGGTGTTGCTTTTACTCGCATCTTGTACTTTGGTGTACAAACGGGCACCAAAACAAGCCAATTTTTTGTTGTTAAAGTTTATGGCATGGTGCTTTTACTTGCACCTTGCCCTTCAATGTACAAACAGGCACCAAATCAAACCAATTTTTTAGTTGTTTATGTTTATGGGTTGGTGCTTTTACTAGCATCTTGTACTTCGATGTACAAACAGGCACCAAAGCAAACCTATCTCTATTTGTTTATGTTCACGGGATGGTGCTTTGACTCGCATCTTGTACTTTGGTGTACAAACAGGCACCAAAACAAACCTATTTTTAGTTGTTTATGTTTATTGGGTGGTGCCTTTACTCGCATCTTGTACTTCGATGTACAAACAAGCACCAAAACAAACCTATCTTTAGTTGTTTATGTTTATGGGATGGTGCTTTAACTCGCATCTTGTACTTCGGTGTACAAACAAGCACCCAAACAAACCTATTTAGCAGGGGTTTAATTGTTTATTTGTGTACGGTTGCTTTTAGTCGAAGCTTGTACTTCGGTGTACGAATAGGCACTAAATAAATTAGAAAAAAATACCTACCAATTCATAGCCTCCAGATTACTGCAACATGTAGACGTGTAGCTTCCATGGTCTTTTGTGGTCTGGACCTGATGAACAAATAATATGATTTGATTTTTAGCTTAACTCTTTGCTTACTTGTGTCATCTGCAGATAACCTTTGCAAACAAGTTGGATCCGGATCAGGCCCGACAAAAAGTCGGGCCTGTTCGGATCCAACCTGTTTGCCACTCTGGTGGAAATCCTGTAGGTGTGTTTCGATTTTGAAGGGAAAACAAGCAGACGACGAAAAATCATGAAAAATTACGTGATAAGCACCAAAATCTCATGTACTGGCCAATTTCTGCATATACGGTGTTTCTTCAGTATGTACAACTTCCACTGTAATGACCATCTTTGTTGACAATGGTGACAAAGGACACTTACTGAATGGCCATTGATGATGCCAATTTGATTTGTAATATGTGGTTGTGAAATGTCCTGTTCCTATGCACTTGCTTTTACTTGTCAACGCTAACTTGTATTTGTGAAATGTAATGACCAAAGTCTACCTTACATGCTTTTAATGATGTTTTCACTTCTTTAGTTTTGATGCCTTGGCTTCAATGATTGTGAATTTTCCAGTTCTCTTTCCCTTGTTTTTACAAGTCAATGTTAACCTGTGCTTGTTCTATTTGATGGCAATGCAAATCCTCTTTACCAAGCAAATAATGATGCTATTACTTCTGGCATGTGTATTACATCACACCTTGTGCTGACAGTAAACAACCTTCACAGTTTTTGCTAATGTACAAAGCCAATACATACCTCTTCCACCTTTTCGAGACGTTATTCTCTACACACTAACAGCTAGGACATGGCACCTGAAATATACGAACGGGCGACGTTAATATACGTTAAACATTCGGAGTAGGTGCCCGTATTAAGAGGGTTTAGGTTGTTTATGTTTATGCGGTGGTGCTTTTGGTCGCACCTTGTATTTCCGTGTACAAACAGGCACCAAAACAAACCTATATTTAGTTGTTTATGTTTATGGGATGGTGCTTTTACTTGCATCTTGTACTTCAATGTACAAACAGGCACCAAAACAAACCTATTTTTAGTTTTTTATGTTTATGAGGTGGTGCTTTTACTCGCATCTTGTACTTCGATGTACAAACAGGCACCAAAACAAACTTATCTTTAGTTGTTTGTGTTTACGGGGTGGTGCTTTTAGTCGCATTTTGTACGTCGGTGTACAAGCAGGCACCAAAAACAAACCTATCTTTAGTTGTTTATGTTTGGGGGTCGTGCTTTAAGTCGCATTTTGTACTTCGGTGTACAAACAGGCACCAAAACAAACCTATTTTTAGTTGTTTATGTTTATGAAGTGGTGCTTTTACTCGCATCTTGTACTTCGATGTACAAACAGGCACCAAAACAAACCTATCTTTAGTTGTTTGTGTTTACGGGGTGGTGCTTTTAGTCGCATTTTGTACGTCGGTGTACAAGCAGGCACCAAAAACAAACCTATCTTAGTTGTTTATGTTTGGGGGTCGTGCTTTTAGTCGCATTTTGTACTTCGGTGTACAAACAGGCACCAAAACAAACCTATTTTTAGTTGTTTATGTTTATTGGGTGGTGCCTTTACTCGCATCTTGTACTTCGATGTACAAACAAGCACCAAAACAAACCTTTCTTTATTTGTTTATGTTTATGGGATGGTGCTTTTACTCGCATCTTGTACTTCGGTGTACAAACAAGCACCCAAACAAACCCATTTAGCAGGGGTTTAATTGTTTATTTGTGTGCGGTTGCTTTTATTCGAAGCGTGTACTTCGGTGTACAAATAGGCACCAAATAAATTAGAAAAAAAACCTACCAATTCATAGTCCTCAGATTACTGCAACATGTGGACGTGTAGCTTCCATGGTCTTCTGTGGTCTGGACCTGATGAACATATAATATGATTTGATTTTTAGCTTAACTCTTTGCTTACTTGTGTCATCTGCAGATAACCTTTGCAAACAAGTTGGATCCGGATCAGGCCCGACAAAAAGTCGGGCCTGATCTGGATCCAACCTGTTTGCCACTCTGGTGGAAATCCTGTAGGTGAGTTTCGAATTTTGAAGGAAAACAAGCAGACGACGAAAAATCATGAAATATTACGTGATAAGCACCAAAATTTCATGTACTGGCCAATTTCCTCATATACGGTATTTCTTCAGTATGTACAACATCCACTGTAATGACCATCTTTGTTGACAATGGTGACAAAGGACACTTTCTGAATGGCCATTGATGATGCCAACTTGATTTGTAATATGTGGTTGTGAAATGTCCTGTTCCTATGCACTTGCTCTTACTTGTCAACGCTAACTTGTATTTGTGAAATGTAATGACCAAAGTCTACCTTACATGCTTTTAATGATGTTTTCACTTCTTTAGTTTTGATGCCTTGGCTTCAATGATTGTGAATTTTCCAGTTCTCTTTCCCTTGTTTTTACAAGTCAATGTTAACCTGTGCGTGTTCTATTCGATGGCAATGCAAAGCCTCTTTTCCAAGCAAATAATGATGCTATTACTTCTGGCATGTGTATTACATCACACCTTGTGCTGACAGTAAACAACCTTCACAGTTTTTGCTAATGTACAAAGCCAATACATACCTCTTCCACCTTTTCGAGACGTTATTCTCTACACACTAACAGCTAGGACATGGCACCTGAAATATACGAACGGGCGACGTTAATATACGTTAAACATTCGGAGTAGGTGCCCGTATTAAGAGGGTTTAAGTTGTTTATGTTTATGCGGTGGTGCTTTTGGTCGCACCTTGTATTTCCGTGTACAAACGGGCACCAAAACAAACCTATCTCTATTTGTTTATGTTCACGGGATGGTGCTTTCAATCGCAACTTGTACTTCGATGTACAAACAGGCACCAAAACAAACCTATCTTTAGTTGTTTATGTTTACCGGGTGGTGCTTTTACTCGCATCTTGTACTTTGGCGTACAAACGGGCAGCAAAACAATCCTATTTTCAGTTGTTTAAGTTTATGGGATGGTGCTTTTACTCGCATCTTGTTCTTCGATGTACAAACAGGCACCAAATCAAACCAATTTTTTAGCTGTTTATGTTTATAAGGTGGTGCTTTTTCTCGCATCTTGTACTTCGATGTACAAACAGGCACCAAAACAAACCTATCTCTATTTGTTTATGTTCACGGGATGGTGCTTTTAAACAGGCACCACAACAAACCTATCTTTAGTTGTTTATGTTTACGGGGTGGTGCTTTTACTCGCATCTTGTACTTTGGTGTACAAACGGGCACCAAAACAAGCCAATTTTTAGTTGTTAAAGTTTATGGCATGGTGCTTTTACTCGCACCTTGCCCTTCAATGTACAAACAGGCACCAAATCAAACCAATTTTTTAGTTGTTTATGTTTATGGGTTGGTGCTTTTACTAGCATCTTGTACTTCGATGTACAAACAGGCACCAAAGCAAACCTATCTCTATTTGTTTATGTTCACGGGATGGTGCTTTGACTCGCATCTTGTACTTTGGTGTACAAACAGGCACCAAAACAAACCTATTTTTAGTTGTTTATGTTTATTGGGTGGTGCCTTTACTCGCATCTTGTACTTCGATGTACAAACAAGCACCAAAACAAACCTATCTTTAGTTGTTTATGTTTATGGGATGGTGCTTTTACTCGCATCTTGTACTTCGGTGTACAAACAAGCACCCAAACAAACCTATTTAGCAGGGGTTTAATTGTTTATTTGTGTACGGTTGCTTTTAGTCGAAGCTTGTACTTCGGTGTACAAATAGGCACTAAATAAATTAGAAAAAAATACCTACCAATTCATAGCCTCCAGATTACTGCAACATGTGAACGTGTAGCTTCCATGGTCTTCTGTGGTCTGGACCTGATGAACAAATAATATGATTTGATTTTTAGCTTAACTCTTTGCTTACTTGTGTCATCTGCAGATAACCTTTGCAAACAAGTTGGATCCGGATCAGGCCCAACAAAAAGTCGGGCCTGATCTGGATCCAACCTGTTTGCCACTCTGGTGGAAATCCTGTAGGTGTGTTTCGAATTTGAAGGGAAAACAAGCAGACGACGAAAAATCATGAAAAATTACGTGATAAGCACCCAAATCTCATGTACTGGCCAATTTCTTCATATACGGTGTTTCTTCAGTATGTACAACTTCCACTGTAATGACCATCTTTGTTGACAATGGTGACAAAGGACACTTACTGAATGGCCATTGATGATGCCAATTTGATTTGTAATATGTGGTTGTGAAATGTCCTGTTCATATGCACTTGCTTTTACTTGTCAACGCTAACTTGTATTTGTGAAATGTAATGACCAAAGTCTACCTTACATGCTTTTAATGATGTTTTCACTTCTTTAGTTTTGATGCCTTGGCTTCAATGATTGTGAATTTTCCAGTTCTCTTTCCCTTGTTTTTACAAGTCAATGTTAACCTGTGCGTGTTCTATTTGATGGCAATGCAAAGCCTCTTTACCAAGCAAATAATGATGCTATTACTTCTGGCATGTGTATTACATCACACCTTGTGCTGACAGTAAACAACCTTCACAGTTTTTGCTAATGTACAAAGCCAATACATACCTCTTCCACCTTTTCGAGACGTTATTCTCTACACACTAACAGCTAGGACATGGCACCTGAAATATACGAACGGGCGACGTTAATATACGTTAAACATTCGGAGTAGGTGCCCGTATTAAGAGGGTTTAGGTTGTTTATGTTTATGCGGTGGTGCTTTTGGTCGCACCTTGTATTTCCGTGTACAAACAGGCACCAAAACAAACCTATATTTAGTTGTTTATGTTTATGGGATGGTGCTTTTACTTGCATCTTGTACTTCAATGTACAAACAGGCACCAAAACAAACCTATTTTTAGTTGTTTATGTTTATGAGGTGGTGCTTTTACTCGCATCTTGTACTTCGATGTACAAACAGGCACCAAAACAAACCTATCTTTAGTTGTTTGTGTTTATGGGGCGGTGCTTTTAGTCGCATTTTGTACGTCGGTGTACAAGCAGGCACCAAAAACAAACCTATCTTTAGTTGTTTATGTTTGGGGGTCGTGCTTTAAGTCGCATTTTGTACTTCGGTGTACAAACAGGCACCAAAACAAACCTATTTTTAGTTGTTTATGTTTATGAAGTGGTGCTTTTACTCGCATCTTGTACTTCGATGTACAAACAGGCACCAAAACAAACCTATCTTTAGTTGTTTATGTTTGGGGGTCGTGCTTTTAGTCGCATTTTGTACTTCGGTGTACAAACAGGCACCAAAACAAACCTATTTTTAGTTGTTTATGTTTATTGGGTGGTGCCTTTACTCGCATCTTGTACTTCGATGTACAAACAAGCACCAAAACAAACCTTCTTTATTTGTTTATGTTTATGGGATGGTGCTTTTTCTCGCATCTTGTACTTCGGTGTACAAACAAGCACCCAAATAAACCTATTTAGCAGGGGTTGAATTGTTTATTTGTGTGCGGTTGCTTTTGGTCGAAGCTTGTACTTCGGTGTACAAATAGGCACTAAATAAATTAGAAAAAAAATACCTACCAATTCATAGTCTCCAGATTACTGCAACATGTGGACGTGTAACTTCCATGGTCTTCTGTGGTCTGGACCTGATGAACAAATAATATGATTTGATTTTTAGCTTAACCTTTTGCTTACTTGTGTCATCTGCAGATAACCTTTGCAAACAAGTTGGATCCGGATCAGGCTCGACAAAAAGTCGGGCCTGATCTGGATCCAACCTGTTTGCCACTCTGGTGGAAATCCTGTAGGTGTGTTTCGAATTTTGAAGGAAAACAAGCAGACGACGAAAAATCATGAAAAATTACGTGATAAGGACCAAAATCTCATGTACTGGCCAATTTCTTCATATACGGTGTTTCTTCAGTATGTACAACTTCCACTGTAATGACCATCTTTGTTGACAATGGTGACAAAGGACACTTACTGAATTGCCATTGATGATGCCAACTTGATTTGTAATATGTGGTTGTGAAATGTCCTGTTCCTATGCACTTGCTTTTACTTGTCAACGCTAACTTGTATTTGTGAAATGTAATGACCAAAGTCTACCTTACATGCTTTTAATGATGTTTTCACTTCTTTAGTTTTGATGCCTTGGCTTCAATGATTGTGAGTTTTCCAGTTCTCTTTCCCTTGTTTTTACAAGTCAATGTTAACCTGTGCGTGTTCTATTTGATGGCAATGCAAAGCCTCTTTTCCAAGCAAATAATGATGCTATTACTTCTGGCATGTGTATTATATCACACCTTGTGCTGACAGTAAACAACCTTCACAGTTTTTGCTAATGTACAAAGCCAATACATACCTCTTCCACCTTTTTAAGACGTTATTCTCTACACACTAACAGCTAGGACATGGCACCTGAAATATACGAACGGGCGACGTTAATATACGTTAAACATTCGGAGTAGGTGTCCGTATTAAGAGGGTTTAAGTTGTTTATATATATGCGGTGGTGCTTTTGGTCGCACCTTGTATTTCCGTGTACAAACGGGCACCAAAACAAACCTATATTTAGCTGTTTATGTTTATGGGATGGTGCTTTTACTTCCATCTTGTACTTCAATGTACAGGCACCAAAACAAACCTATTTTTAGTTGTTTATGTTTATGAGGTGGTGCTTTTACTCGCATCTTGTACTTCGATGTACAAACAGGCACCAAAACAAACCTATCTTTAGTTGTTTGTGTTTACGGGGTGGTGCTTTTAGTCGCATTTTGTACGTCGGTGTACAAGCAGGCACCAAAAACAAACCTAATTTTAGTTGTTTATGTTTGGGGTCGTGCTTTTAGTCGCATTTTGTACTTCGGTGTACAAGAAGGCACCAAAAACAAACCTATCTTTAGTTGTTTATGTTTATGCGGTGGTGCTTTAGGGTATATTTCAAACACAAGACTGCAGTTTTTAAATCCCATTTTTCCCACGCGCAATATTGTGTCTGCAGTTTGAAAACATCCTAACTCAAACGCCGCCAGTGTGTCCGCAGCATAAATAGCCCTCCGATACCAACGGAATAATGTTCCTGCAGATTAATAAACCTTTCTTACCTCAACACAATATGTGTGTCTGCAGCTATACCTGTTAACGCCAACGAATTAAACCTATCCACAGTGTAATCAACCTTAAATCCTAACGAAAGCAGCGTGTCTCCACAATTATACACCTTCTGATCCTCTTCTGATACACTGAAAAGCAAAACGACTTTAGCAGAACAAACGACCATGGAGCAATACGACATGAGCGTTACATTAACCTTCATCTTTTTATAATGGGGTTTAGATGTTTATGTCTATGGGGTGGTGCTTTTAGTTGCATCTTGCACGTTGGTGTAGAAACAGGCACCAAAACAAGCATATTTAACAGGGGTTTAGTTTTTTATGTTTATGGGATGGTGCTTTTAATCGCAACTTGTAGTTCGATGTACAAACTGGCACCAAAACAAACCTATCTTTAGTTGTTTATGTTTATGGGATGATACTTTTAATCGCAAATTGTACTTCGATGTACAAACGGGCACCAAAACGAGCCTATTTTTAGTTGTTTATGTTTATAGGATGGTGCTTTTACTCGCATCTTGTACTTCGATGTACAAACAGGCACCAAATCAAACCAAATTTTAGCTGTTTATGTTTATGAGGTGGTGCTTTTTCTCGCATCTAGTTCTTTGATGTACAAACAGGCACCAAAACAAACCTATCTCTATTTGTTTATGTTCAGGGGATGGTGCTTTCAATCGCAACTTGTACTTCGATGTACAAACAGGCACCAAAACAAACCTATCTTTAGTTGTTTATGTTTACCGGTTGGTGCTTTTACTCGCATCTTGTACTTTGGCGTACAAACAGGCACTAAAACAATCCTATTTTCAGTTGTTTAAGTTTAGGGGATGGTGCTTTTAGTCGCATTTTGTTCTTCGATGTACAAACAGGCATCAAATCAAACCAATTTTTTAGCTGTTTATGTTTATAAGGTGGTGCTTTTTCTCGCATCTTGTACTTCGATGTACAAACAGGCACCAAAACAAACCTATCTCTATTTGTTTATGTTCACGGGATGGTGCTTTTAAACAGGCACTACAACAAACCTATCTTTAGTTGTTTATGTTTATGCGGTGGTGCTTTAGAGTATATTTTAAACGCAAGACTGCAGTTTTTAAATCCCATTTTTCCCACGCGCAATATTGTATCTGCATTTTGAAAACATCCTAACTCAAACGCCGCCAGTGTGTCCGCAGCGTAAATAGCCCTCCGATACCAACGGAATAATGTTCCTGCAAATTAATAAACCTTTCTTACCTCAACACAATATGTGTGTCTGCAGCTATGCCTGTTAACGCCAACGAATTAAACCTATCCGCAGTGTAATCAACCTTAAATCCAAACAGAAGCAGCGTGTCTCCACAATTATACACCTTCTGATCCTCTTCTGATACACTCAAAAGCAAAACGACTTTAGCAGAACAAACGACCATGGAGCAACACGACATGAGCGTTACATTAACCTTCATCTTTTTATAATGAGGTTTAGATGTTTATGTCTATGGGGTGGTGCTTTTAGTCGCATCTTGCACGTTGGTGTAGAAACAGGCACCAAAACAAGCATATTTAACAGGGGTTTAGTTTTTTATGTTTATGGGATGGTGCTTTTAATCGCAACTTGTAGTTCGATGTACAAATTGGCACCAAAACAAAACTATCTTTAGTTGTTTATGTTTATGGGATGATACTTTTAATCGCAACTTGTACTTCGATGTACAAACGGGCACCAAAACGAGCCTATTTTTAGTTGTTTATGTTTATGGGATGGTGCTTTTACTCGCATCTTTTACTTCGATGTACAAACAGGCACCAAATCAAACCAAATTTTTAGCTGTTTATGTTTATGAGGTGGTGCTTTTTCTCGCATCTAGTACTTTGATGTACAAACAGGCACCAAAACAAACCTATCTCTTTTTGCTTATGTTCAGGGGATGGTGCTTTCAATCGCAACTTGTACTTCGATGTACAAACAATCACCAAAACAAACCTATCTTTAGTTGTTTATGTTTACCGGGTGGTGCTTTTACTCGCATCTTGTACTTTGGGGTCAAACAGGCACCAAAACAATCCTATTTTCAGTTGTTTAAGTTTATGGGATGGTGCTTTTACTCGCATTTTGTTCTTCGATGTACAAACAGGCACCAAAACAAACCTATCTTTAGTTGTTTATGTTTATGGGATGATACTTTTAATCGCAAATTGTACTTCGATGTACAAACGGGCACCAAACGAGCCTATTTTTAGTTGTTTATGTTTATAGGATGGTGCTTTTACTCGCATCTTGTACTTCGATGTACAAACAGGCACCAAATCAAACCAAATTTTAGCTGATTATGTTTATGAGGTGGTGCTTTTTCTCGCATCTAGTACTTTGATGTACAAACAGGCACCAAAACAAACCTATCTCTATTTGTTTATGTTCAGGGGATGGTGCTTTCAATCGCAACTTGTACTTCGATGTACAAACAGGCACCAAAACAAACCTATATTTAGTTGTTTATGTTAACCGGATGGTGCTTTTACTCGCATCTTGTACTTTGGCGTACAAACAGGCACTAAAACAATCCTATTTTCAGTTGTTTAAGTTTATGGGATGGTGCTTTTACTCGCATTTTGTTCTTCGATGTACAAACAGGCACCAAATCAAACCAATTTTTTAGCTGTTTATGTTTATAAGGTGGTGCTTTTTCTCGCATCTTGTACTTCGATGTACAAACAGGCACCAAAACAAACCTATCTCTATTTGTTTATGTTCACGCGATGGTGCTTTTAAACAGGCACCACAACAAACCTATCTTTAGTTGTTTATGTTTATGCGGTGGTGCTTTAGAGTATATTTTAAACGCAAGACTGCAGTTTTTAAATCCCATTTTTCTCACGCGCAATATTGTATCTGCATTTTGAAAACATCCTAACTCAAACGCCGCCAGTGTGTCCGCAGCGTAAATAGCCCTCCGATACCAACGGAATAATGTTCCTGCAAATTAATAAACCTTTCTTACCTCAACACAATATGTGTGTCTGCAGCTATACCTGTTAACGCCAACGAATTAAACCTATCCGCAGTGTAATCAACCTTAAATCCAAACGGAAGCAGCGTGTCTCCACAATTATACACCTTCTGATCCTCTTCTGATACACTCAAAAGCAAAACGACTTTAGCAGAACAAACGACCATGGAGCAACACGACATGAGCGTTACATTAACCTTCATCTTTTTTATAATGAGGTTTAGATGTTTATGTCTATGGGGTGGTGCTTTTAGTCGCATCTTGCACGTTGGTGTAGAAACAGGCACCAAAACAAGCATATTTAACAGGGGTTTAGTTTTTTATGTTTATGGGATGGTGCTTTTAATCGCAACTTGTAGTTCGATGTACAAATTGGCACCAAAACAAACCTATCTTTAGTTGTTTATGTTTATGGGATGATACTTTTAATCGCAACTTGTACTTCGATGTTTAAAACGGGCACCAAAACGAGCCTATTTTTAGTTGTTTATGTTTATGGGATGGTGCTTTTACTCGCATCTTTTACTTCGATGTACAAACAGGCACCAAATCAAACCAAATTTTTAGCTGTTTATGTTTATGAGGTGGTGCTTTTTCTCGCATCTAGTACTTTGATGTACAAACAGGCACCAAAACAAACCTATCTCTATTTGTTTATGTTCAGGGGATGGTGCTTTCAATCGCAACTTGTACTTCGATGTACAAACAATCACCAAAACAAACCTATCTTTAGTTGTTTATGTTTACCGGGTGGTGCTTTTACTTGCATCTTGTACTTTGGGGTCAAACAGGCACCAAAACAATCCTATTTTCAGTTGTTTAAGTTTATGGGATGGTGCTTTTAATCGCAACTTGTAGTTCAATGTACAAACAGGCACCAAAACAAACCTATCTTTAGTTGTTTATGTTTATGGGATGCTACTTTTAATCGCAAATTGTACTTCGATGTACAAACGGGCACCAAAACGAGCCTATTTTTAGTTGTTTATGTTTATAGGATGGTGCTTTTACTCGCATCTTGTACTTCGATGTACAAACAGGCACCAAATCAAACCAAATTTTAGCTGTTTATGTTTATGAGGTGGTGCTTTTTCTCGCATCTAGTACTTTGATGTACAAACAGGCACCAAAACAAACCTATCTCTATTTGTTTATGTTCAGGGGATGGTGCTTTCAATCGCAACTTGTACTTCGATGTACAAACAGGCACCAAAACAAACCTATATTTAGTTGTTTATGTTTACCGGATGGTGCTTTTACTCGCATCTTGTACTTTGGCGTACAAACAGGCACTAAAACAATCCTATTTTCAGTTGTTTAAGTTGATGGGATGGTGCTTTTACTCGCATTTTGTTCTTCGATGTACAAACAGGCACCAAATCAAACCATTTTTTTAGCTGTTTATGTTTATAAGGTGGTGCTTTTTCTCGCATCTTGTACTTTGATGTACAAACAGGCACCAAAACAAATCTATCTCTATTTGTTTATGTTCACGGGATGGTGCTTTTAAACAGGCACCACAACAAACCTATCTTTAGTTGTTTATGTTTACGGGGTGGTGCTTTTACTCGCATCTTGTACTTTGGTGTACAAACGGGCACCAAAACAAGCCAATTTTTAGTTGTTAAAGTTTATGGCATGGTGCTTTTACTCGCACCTTGCCCTTCGATGTACAAACAGGCACCAAATCAAACCAATTTTTTAGTTGTTTATGTTTATGGGGTGGTGCTTTTATTAGCATCTTGTACTTCGATGTACAAACAGGCACCAAATCAAACCAATTTTTTAGTTGTTTATGTTTATGGGGTGGTGCTTTTAGTCGCATTTTGTACTTCGGTGTACAAACAAGCACCCAAACAAACCTATTTAGCAGGGGTTGAATTGTTTATTTGTGTGCGGTTGCTTTTGGTCGAAGCTTGTACTTCGGTGTACAAATAGGCACCAAATAAATTAGAAAAAAAATACCTACCAATTCATAGTCTCCAGATTACTGCAACATGTGGACGTGTAGCTTCCATGGTCTTCTGTGGTCTGGACCTGATGAACAAATAATGTGATTTGATTTTTAGCTTAACTCTTTGCTTACTTGTGTCATCTGCAGATAACCTTTGCAAACAAGTTGGATCCGGATCAGGCCCGACAAAAAGTCGGGCCTGATCTGGATCCAACCTGTTTGCCACTCTGGTGTAGAAACAGGCACCAAAACAAGCATATTTAACAGGGGTTTAGTTGTTTATGTTTACGGGATGATACTTTAAATCGCAACTTGTACTTCGATGTACAAACGGGCACCAAAACGAGCCTATTTTTAGTTGTTTATGTTTATGGGATGGTGCTTTTACTCGCATCTTGTACTTCGATGTACAAACAGGCACCAAATCAAACCAAATTTTTAGCTGTTTATGTTTATGAGGTGGTGCTTTTTCTCGCATCTAGTACTTTGATGTACAAACAGGCACCAAAACAAACATATCTCTATTTGTTTATGTTCAGGGGATGGTGCTTTCAATCGCAACTTGTACTTCGATGTACAAACAGGCACCAAAACAAACCTATCTTTAGTTGTTTATGTTTACTGGATGGTGCTTTTACTCGCATCTTGTACTTTGGCGTACAAACAGGCACTTAAACAATTCTATTTTCAGTTGTTTAAGTTAATGGGATGGTGCTTTTACTCGCATTTTGTTCTTCGATGTACAAACAGGCACCAAATCAAACCAATTTTTTAGCTGTTTATGTTTATAAGGTGGTGCTTTTTCTCGCATCTAATACTTCGATGTACAAACAGGCACCAAAACAAACCTATCTCTATTTGTTTATGTTCACGGGATGGTGCTTTTAAATAGGCACCACAACAAACCTATCTTTAGTTGTTTATGTTTATGTGGTGATGCTTTAGAGTATATTTCAAACGCAAGACTGCAGTTTTTAAATCCCATTTTCCCACGCGCAATATTGTGTCTGCAGTTTGAAAACATCCTAACTCAAACGCCGCCAGTGTGTCCGCAGCGTAAATAGCCCTCCGATACCAACGGAATAATGTTCCTGCAGATTAATAAACCTTTCTTACCTCAACACAATATGTGTGTCTGCAGCTATACCTGTTAACGCCAACGAATTAAACCTATCCGCAGTGTAATCAACCTTAAATCCAAACGAAAGCAGCGTGTCTCCACAATTATACACCTTCTGATCCTCTTCTGATACACTCAAAAGCAAAACGACTTTAGCAGAACAAACGACAATGGAGCAACACGACATGAGCGTTACATTAACCTTCATCTTTTTATAATGGGGTTTAGATGTTTATGTTTATGGGGTGGTGCTTTTAGTCGCATCTTGCACGTTGGTGTAGAAATAGGCACCAAAAACAAGCATATTTAACAGGGGTTTAGTTTTTTTATGTTTATGGGATGGTGCTTTTAATCGCAACTTGTAGTTCGATGTACAAACTGGCACCAAAACAAACCTATCTTTAGTTGTTTATGTTTATGGGATGATACTTTTAATCGCAACTTGTACTTCGATGTACAAACGGGCACCAAAACGAGCCTATTTTTAGTTGTTTATGTTAATGAGATGGTGCTTTTACTCGCATCTTTTACTTCGATATACAAACAGGCACCAAATCAAACCAAATTTTTAGCTGTTTATGTTTATGAGGTGGTGCTTTTTCTCGCATCTAGTACTTTGATGTACAAACTGGCACCAAAACAAACCTATCTCTATTTGTTTATGTTCAGGGGATGGTGCTTTCAATCGCAACTTGTACTTCGATGTACAAACAATCACCAAAACAAACCTATCTTTAGTTGTTTATGTTTACCGGGTGGTGCTTTTACTCGCATCTTGTACTTTGGCGTACAAACAGGCACCAAAACAATCCTATTTTCAGTTGTTTAAGTTAATGGGATGGTGCTTTTACTCGCATTTTGTTCTTCGATGTACAAACAGGCACCAAATCAAACCAATTTTTTAGCTGTTTATGTTTATAAGGTGGTGCTTTTTCTCGCATCTAATACTTCGATGTACAAACAGGCACCAAAACAAACCTATCTCTATTTGTTTATGTTCACGGGATGGTGCTTTTAAACAGGCACCACAACAAACCTATCTTTAGTTGTTTATGTTTATGCGGTGGTGCTTTAGAGTATATTTCAAACGCAAGACTGCAATTTATTAAATCCCATTTTTCCCACTCGCAATATTGTGTCTGCAGTTTGAAAACATCCTAACTCAAACGCCGCCAGTGTGTCCGCAGCGTAAATAGCCCTCCGATACCAACGGAATAATGTTCCTGCAGATTAATAAACCTTTCTTACCTCAACACAATATGTGTGTCTGCAGCTATACCTGTTAACGCCAACGAATTAAACCTATCCGCAGTGTAATCAACCTTAAATCCAAACGAAAGCAGCGTGTCTCCACAATTATACACCTTCTGATCCTCTTCTGATACACTCAAAAGCAAAACGACTTTAGCAGAACAAACGACCATGGAGCAACACGACATGAGCGTTACATTAACCTTCATCTTTTTAAAATGGGTTTAAATGTTTATGTTTATGGGGTGGTGCTTTTAGTCGCATCTTGCACGTTGGTGTAGAAACAGGCACCAAAACAAGCATATTTAACAGGGGTTTAGTTTTTTATGTTTATGGGATGGTGCTTTTAATCGCAACTTGTAGTTCGATGTACAAACTGGCACCAAAACAAACCTATCTATAGTTGTTTATGTTTATGGGATGATACTTTTAATCGCAACTTGTACTTCGATGTACAAATGGGCAACAAAACGAGCCTATTTTTAGTTGTTTATGTTTATGGGATGGTGCTTTTACTCGCATCTTGTACTTCGATGTACAAACAGGCACCAAATCAAACCAAATTTTAGCTGTTTATGTTTATGAGGTGGTGCTTTTTCTCGCATCTAATACTTTGATGTACAAACAGGCACCAAAACAAACCTATCTCTATTTGTTTATGTTCAGGGGATGGTGCTTTCAATCGCAACTTGTACTTCGATGTACAAACAATCACCAAAACAAACCTATTTTTAGTTGTTTATGTTTACAGGGTGGTGCTTTTACTCGCATCTTGTACTTTGGCGTACAAACAGGCACCAAAACAATCCTATTTTCAGTTGTTTAAGTTTATGGGATGGTGCTTTTACTCGCATTTTGTTCTTCGATGTACAAACAGGCACCAAATCAAACCAATTTTTTAGCTGTTGATGTTTATAAGGTGGTGCTTTTTCTCGCATCTTGTACTTCGATGTACAAACAGGCACCAAAACAAACCTATCTCTATTTGTTTATGTTCACGGGATGGTGCTTTTAAACAGGCACCACAACAAACCTATCTTTAGTTGTTTATGTTTACGGGGTGGTGCTTTTACTCGTATCTTGTACTTTGGTGTACAAACGGGCACCAAAACAATCCAATTTTTAGTTGTTAAAGTTTATGGCATGGTGCTTTTACTCGCACCTTGCCCTTCGATGTACAAACAGGCACCAAATCAAACCAATTTTTTAGTTGTTTATGTTTATGGGGTGGTGCTTTTACTAGCATCTTGTACTTCGATGTACAAACAGGCACCAAATCAAACTGATTTTTTAGTTGTTTATGTTTATGGGGTGGTGCTTTTACTCGCATCTTGTACTTCGGTGTACAAACAAGCACCCAAACAAACCTATTTAGCAGGGGTTGAATTGTTTATTTGTGTGCGGTTGCTTTTGGTCGAAGCTTGTACTTCGGTGTACAAATAGGCACCAAATAAATTAGAAAAAAATACCTACCAATTCATAGTCTCCAGATTACTGCAACATGTGGACGTGTAGCTTCCATGGTCTTCTGTGGTCTGGACCTGATGAACAAATAATATGATTTGATTTTTAGCTTAACTCTTTGCTTACTTGTGTCATCTGCAGATAACCTTTGCAAACAAGTTGGATCCGGATCAGGCCCGACAAAAAGTCGGGCCTGATCTGGATCCAACCTGTTTGCCACTCTGGTGGAAATCCTGTAGGTGTGTTTCGAATTTTGAAGGAAAACAAGCAGACGACGAAAAATCATGAAAAATTACGTGATAAGCACCAAAATCTCATGTACTGGCCAATTTCTTCATATACTGTGTTTCTTCAGTATGTACAACTTCCACTGTAATGACCATCTTTGTTGACAATGGTGACAAAGGACACTTACTGAATTGCCATTGATGATGCCAACTTGATTTGTAATATGTGGTTGTGAAATGTCCTGTTCCTATGCACTTGCTTTTACTTGTCAACGCTAACTTGTATTTGTGAAATGTAATGACCAAAGTCTACCTTACATGCTTTTAATGATGTTTTCACTTCTTTAGTTTTGATGCCTTGGCTTCAATGATTGTGAGTTTTCCAGTTCTCTTTCCCTTGTTTTTACAAGTCAATGTTAACCTGTGCGTGTTCTATTTGATGGCAATGCAAAGCCTCTTTTCCAAGCAAATAATGATGCTATTACTTCTGGCATGTGTATTATATCACACCTTGTGCTGACAGTAAACAACCTTCACAGTTTTTGCTAATGTACAAAGCCAATACATACCTCTTCCACCTTTTCGAGACGTTATTCTCTACACACTAACAGCTAGGACATGGTACCTGAAATATACGAACGGGCGACGTTAATATACGTTAAACATTCGGAGTAGGTGCCCGTATTAAGAGGGTTTAAGTTGTTTATGTTTATGAGGTGGTGCTTTTGGTCGCACCTTGTATTTCCGTGTACAAACGGGCACCAAAACAAACCTATATTTAGCTGTTTATGTTTATGGGATGGTGCTTTTACTTGCATCTTGTACTTCAATGTACAAACAGGCACCAAAACAAACCTATTTTTAGTTGTTTATGTTTATAAGGTGGTGCTTTTACTCGCATCTTGTACTTCGATGTACAAACAGGCACCAAAACAAACCTATCTTTAGTTGTTTGTGTTTATGGGATGGTGCTTTTACTCGCATCTTGTACTTCGATGTACAAACGGGCACCAAAACGAGCCTATTTTTAGTTGTTTATGTTTATGGGATGGTGCTTTTACTCGCATCTTGTACTTCGATGTACAAACAGGCACCAAATCAAACCAAATTTTTAGCCGTTTATGTTTATGAGGTGGTGCTTTTTCTCGCATCTAGTACTTTGATGTACAAACAGGCATCAAAACAAACCTATCTCTATTTGTTTATGTTCAGGGGATGGTGCTTTCAATCGCAACTTGTACTTCGATGTACAAACAGGCACCAAAACAAACCTATCTTTAGTTGTTTATGTTTACTGGATGGTGCTTTTACTCGCATCTTGTACTTTGGCGTACAAACAGGCACTAAAACAATCCTATTTTCAGTTGTTTAAGTTTATGGGATGGTGCTTTTACTCGCATTTTGTTCTTCAATGTACAAACAGGCACCAAATCAAACCAATTTTTTAGCTGTTTATGTTTATAAGGTGGTGCTTTTTCTCGCATCTTGTACTTCGATGTACAAACAGGCACCAAAACAAACCTATCTCTATTTGTTTATGTTCACGGGATGGTGCTTTTAAACAGGCACCACAACAAACCTATCTTTAGTTGTTTATGTTTATGCGGTGGTGCTTTAGAGTATATTTCAAACGCAAGACTGCAGTTTTTAAATCCCATTTTTCCCACGCGCAATATTGTGTCTGCAGTTTGAAAACATCCTAACTCAATCGCCGCCAGTGTGTCCGCAGCGTAAATAGCCCTCCGATACCAACGGAATAATGTTCCTGCAGATTAATAAACCTTTCTTACCTCAACACAATATGTATGTCTGCAGCTATACCTGTTAACGCCAACGAATTAAACCTATCCGCAGTGTAATCAACCTTAAATCCAAACGAAAGCAGCGTGTCTCCACAATTATACACCTTCTGATCCTCTTCTGATACACTCAAAAGCAAAACGACTCTAGCAGAACAAACGACAATGGAGCAACACGACATGAGCGTTACATTAACCTTCATCTTTTTATAATGGGGTTTAGATGTTTATGTTTATGGGGTGGTGCTTTTAGTCGCATCTTGCACGTTGGTGTAGAAACAGGCACCAAAACAAGCATATTTAACAGGGGTTTAGTTTTTTATGTTTATGGGATGGTGCTTTTAATCGCAACTTGTAGTTCGATGTACAAACTGGCACCAAAACAAACCTATCTTTAGTTGTTTATGTTTATGGGATGATACTTTTAATCGCAACTTGTACTTCGATGTACAAACGGGCACCAAAACGAGCCTATTTTTAGTTGTTTATGTTTATGGGATGGTGCTTTTACTCGCATCTTGTACTTCGATGTACAAACAGGCACCAAATCAAACCAAATTTTTAGCTGTTTATGTTTATGAGGTGGTGCTTTTTCTCGCATCTAGTACTTTGATGTACAAACAGGCACCAAAACAAACCTATCTATATTTGTTTATGTTCAGGGGATGGTGCTTTCAATCGCAACTTGTACTTCGATGTACAAACAATCACCAAAACAAACCTATCTTTAGTTGTTTATGTTTACCGGGTGGTGCTTTTACTCGCATCTTGTACTTTGGCGTACAAACAGGCACCAAAACAATCCTATTTTCAGTTGTTTAAGTTTATGGGATGGTGCTTTTACTCGCATTTTGTTCTTCGATGTACAAACAGGCACCAAATCAAACCAATTTTTTAGCTGTTTATGTTTATAAGGTGGTGCTTTTTCTCGCATCTTGTACTTCGATGTACAAACAGGCACCAAAACAAACCTATCTCTATTTGTTTATGTTCACGGGATGGTGCTTTTAAACAGGCACCACAACAAACCTATCTTTAGTTGTTTATGTTTACGGGGTGGTGCTTTTACTCGCATCTTGTACTTTGGTGTACAAACGGGCACCAAAACAAGCCAATTTTTAGTTGTTAAAGTTTATGGCATGGTGCTTTTACTCGCACCTTGCCCTTCGATGTACAAACAGGCACCAAATCAAACCAATTTTTTAGTTGTTTATGTTTATGGGGTGGTGCATTTACTAGCATCTTGTACTTCGATGTACAAACAGGCACCAAATCAAACCAATTTTTTAGTTGTTTATGTTTATGGGGTGGTGCTTTTACTCGCATTATGTACTTCGGTGTACAAACAAGCACCCAAACAAACCTATTTAGCAGGGGTTGAATTGTTTATTTGTGTGCGGTTGCTTTTGGTCGAAGCTTGTACTTCGGTGTACAAATAGGCACCAAATAAATTAGAAAAAAATACCTACCAATTCATAGTCTCCAGATTACTGCAACATGTGGACGTGTAGCTTCCATGGTCTTCTGTGGTCTGGACCTGATGAACAAATAATATGATTTGATTTTTAGCTTAACTCTTTGCTTACTTGTGTCATCTGCAGATAACCTTTGCAAACAAGTTGGATCCGGATCAGTCCCGACAAAAAGTCGGGCCTGATCTGGATCCAACCTGTTTGCCTCTCTGGTGGAAATCCTGTTGGTGTGTTTCGAATTTTGAAGGAAAACAAGCAGACGACGAAAAATCATGAAAAATTACGTGATAAGCACCAAAATCTCATGTACTGGCCAATTTCTTCATATACGGTGTTTCTTCAGTATGTACAACTTCCACTGTAATGACCATCTTTGTTGACAATGGTGACAAAGGACACTTACTGAATTGCCATTGATGATGCCAACTTGATTTGTATGTGGTTGTGAAATGTCCTGTTCCTATGCACTTGCTTTTACTTGTCAACGCTAACTTGTATTTGTGAAATGTAATGACCAAAGTCTACCTTACATGCTTTTAATGATGTTTTCACTTCTTTACTTTTGATGCCTTGGCTTCAATGATTGTGAGTTTTCCAGTTCTCTTTCCCTTGTTTTTACAAGCCAATGTTAACCTGTGCGTGTTCTATTTGATGGCAATGCAAGCCTCTTTTCCAAGCAAATAATGATGCTATTACTTCTGGCATGTGTATTATATCACACCTTGTGCTGACAGTAAACAACCTTCACAGTTTTTGCTAATGTACAAATCCAATACATACCTCTTCCACCTTTTCGAGACGTTATTCTCTACACACTAACAGCTAGGACATGGCACCTGAAATATACGAACGGGCGACGTTAATATACGTTAAACATTCGGAGTAGGTGCCCGTATTAAGTGGGTTTAAGTTGTTTATGTTTATGCGGTGGTGCTTTTGGTCGCACCTTGTATTTCCGTGTACAAACGGGCACCAAAACAAACCTATATTTAGCTGTTTATGTTTATGGGATGATGCTTTTACTTGCATCTTGTACTTCAATGTACAAACAGGCACCAAAACAAACCTATTTTTAGTTGTTTATGTTTATGAGGTGGTGCTTTTACTCGCATCTTGTACTTCGATGTACAAACAGGCACCAAAACAAACCTATTTTTAGTTGTTTGTGTTTACGGGGTGGTGTTTTTAGTCGCATTTTGTACGTCGGTGTACAAGCAGGCACCAAAAACAAACCTATCTCTAGTTGTTTATGTTTGGGGGTCGTGCTTTTAGTCGCATTTTGTACTTCGGTGTACAAGCAGGCACCAAAAACAAACCTATCTTTAGTTGTTTATGTTTATGCGGTGGTGCTTTAGGGTATATTTCAAACGCAAGACTGCAGTTTTTAAATCCCATTTTTTGCCACGCGCAATATTGTGTCTGCAGTTTGAAAACATCCTAACTCAAACGCCGCCAGTGTGTCCGCAGCGTAAATAGCCCTCCGATACCAACGGAATAATGTTCCTGCAGATTAATAAACCTTTCTTACCTCAACACAATATGTGTGTCTGCAGCTATACCTGTTAACGCCAACGAATTAAACCTATCCACAGTGTAATCAACCTTAAATCCTAACGAAAGCAGCGTGTCTCCACAATTATACACCTCCTCTTCTGATACACTGAAAAGCAAAACGACTTTAGCAGAACAAACGACCATGGAGCAATACGACATGAGCGTTACATTAACCTTCATCTTTTTATAATGGGGTTTAGATGTTTATGTCTATGGGGTGGTGCTTTTAGTCGCATCTTGCACGTTGGTGTAGAAACAGGCACCAAAAGAAGCATATTTAACAGGGGTTTAGTTTTTTATGTTTATGGGATGGTGCTTTTAATCGCAACTTGTAGTTCGATGTACAAACTGGAACCAAAACAAACCTATCTTTAGTTGTTTATGTTTATGGGATGATACTTTTAATCGCAACTTGTACTTCGATGTACAAACGGGCACCAAAACGAGCCTATTTTTAGTTGTTTATGTTTATGGGATGGTGCTTTTACTCGCATCTTGTACTTCGATGTACAAACAGGCACCAAATCAAACCAAATTTTTAGCCGTTTATGTTTATGAGGTGGTGCTTTTTCTCGCATCTAGTACTTTGATGTACAAACAGGCATCAAAACAAACCTATCTCTATTTGTTTATGTTCAGGGGATGGTGCTTTCAATCGCAACTTGTACTTCGATGTACAAACAGGCACCAAAACAAACCTATCTTTAGTTGTTTATGTTTACTGGATGGTGCTTTTACTCGCATCTTGTACTTTGGCGTACAAACAGGCACTAAAACAATCCTATTTTCAGTTGTTTAAGTTTATGGGATGGTGCTTTTACTCGCATTTTGTTCTTCGATGTACAAACAGGCACCAAATCAAACCAATTTTTTAGCTGTTTATGTTTATAAGGTGGTGCTTTTTCTCGCATCTTGTACTTCGATGTACAAACAGGCACCAAAACAAACCTATCTCTATTTGTTTATGTTCACGGGATGGTGCTTTTAAACAGGCACCACAACAAACCTATCTTTAGTTTATTTATGTTTATGCGGTGGTGCTTTAGAGTATATTTCAAACGCTAGACTGCAGTTTTTAAATCCCATTTTTCCCACGTGCAATATTGTGTCTGCAGTTTGAAAACATCCTAACTCAATCGCCGCCAGTGTGTCCGCAGCGTAAATAGCCCTCCGATACCAACGGAATAATGTTCCTGCAGATTAATAAACCTTTCTTACCTCAACACAATATGTATGTCTGCAGCTATACCTGTTAACGCCAACGAATTAAACCTATCCGCAGTGTAATCAACCTTAAATCCAAACGAAAGCAGCGTGTCTCCACAATTATACACCTTCTGATCCTCTTCTGATACACTCAAAAGCAAAACGACTCTAGCAGAACAAACGACCATGGAGCAACACGACATGAGCGTTACATTAACCTTCATCTTTTTATAATGGGGTTTAGATGTTTATGTTTATGGGGTGGTGCTTTTAGTCGCATCTTGCACGTTGGTGTAGAAACAGGCACCAAAACAAGCATATTTAACAGGGGTTTAGCTTTTTATGTTTATGGGATGGTGCTTTTAATCGCAACTTGTAGTTCGATGTACAAACTGGCACCAAAACAAACCTATCTTTAGTTGTTTATGTTTATCGGATGATACTTTTAATCGCAACTTGTACTTCGATGTACAAACGGGCACCAAAACGAGCCTATTTTTAGTTGTTTATGTTTATGGGATGGTGCTTTTACTCGCATCTTGTACTTCGATGTACAAACAGGCACCAAATCAAACCAAATTTTTAGCTGTTTATGTTTATGAGGTGGTGCTTTTTCTCGCATCTAGTACTTTGATGTACAAACAGGCACCAAAACAAACCTATCTATATTTGTTTATGTTCAGGGGATGGTGCTTTCAATCGCAACTTGTACTTCGATGTACAAACAATCACCAAAACAACTCTATCTTTAGTTGTTTATGTTTACCGGGTGGTGCTTTTACTCGCATCTTGTACTTTGGCGTACAAACAGGCACCAAAACAATCCTATTTTCAGTTGTTTAAGTTTATGGGATGGTGCTTTTACTCGCATTTTGTTCTTTGATGTACAAACAGGCACCAAATCAAACCAATTTTTTAGCTGTTTCTGTTTATAAGGTGGTGCTTTTTCTCGCATCTTGTACTTCGATGTACAAACAGGCACCAAAACAAACCTATCTCTATTTGTTTATGTTCACGGGATGGTGCTTTTAAACAGGCACCACAACAAACCTATCTTTAGTTGTTTATGTTTACGGGGTGGTGCTTTTACTCACATCTTGTACTTTGGTGTACAAACGGGCACCAAAACAAGCCAATTTTTAGTTGTTAAAGTTTATGGCATGGTGCTTTTACTCGCACCTTGCCCTTCGATGTACAAACAGGCACCAAATCAAACCAATTTTTTAGTTGTTTATGTTTATGGGGTGGTGCATTTACTAGCATCTTGTACTTCGATGTACAAACAGGCACCAAATCAAACCAATTTTTTAGTTGTTTATGTTTATGGGGTGGTGCTTTTACTCGCATCTTGTACTTCGGTGTACAAACAAGCACCCAAACAAACCTATTTAGCAGGGGTTGAATTGTTTATTTGTGTGCGGTTGCTTTTGGTCGAAGCTTGTACTTCGGTGTACAAATAGGCACCAAATAAATTAGAAAAAAATACCTACCAATTCATAGTCTCCAGATTACTGCAACATGTGGACGTGTAGCTTCCATGGTCTTCTGTGGTCTGGACCTGATGAACAAATAATATGATTTGATTTTTAGCTTAACTCTTTGCTTACTTGTGTCATCTGCAGATAACCTTTGCAAACAAGTTGGATCCGGATCAGTCCCGACAAAAAGTCGGGCCTGATCTGGATCCAACCTGTTTGCCTCTCTGGTGGAAATCCTGTTGGTGTGTTTCGAATTTTGAAGGAAAACAAGCAGACGACGAAAAATCATGAAAAATTACGTGATAAGCACCCAAATCTCATGTACTGGCCAATTTCTTCATATACGGTGTTTCTTCAGTATGTACAACTTCCACTGTAATGACCATCTTTGTTGACAATGGTGACAAAGGACACTTACTGAATTGCCATTGATGATGCCAACTTGATTTGTAATATGTGGTTGTGAAATGTCCTGTTCCTATGCACTTGCTTTTACTTGTCAACGCTAACTTGTATTTGTGGAATGTAATGACCAAAGTCTACCTTACATGCTTTTAATGATGTTTTCACTTCTTTACTTTTGATGCCTTGGCTTCAATGATTGTGAGTTTTCCAGTTCTCTTTCCCTTGTTTTTACAAGTCAATGTTAACCTGTGCGTGTTCTATTTGATGGCAATGCAAAGCCTCTTTTCCAAGCAAATAATGATGCTATTACTTCTGGCATGTGTATTATATCACACCTTGTGCTGACAGTAAACAACCTTCACAGTTCTTGCTTATGTACAAAGCCAATACATACCTCTTCCACCTTTTCGAGACGTTATTCTCTACACACTAACAGCTAGGACATGGCACCTGAAATATACGAACGGGCGACGTTAATATACGTTAAACATTCGGAGTAGGTGCCCGTATTAAGAGGGTTTAAGTTGTTTATGTTTATGCGGTGGTGCTTTTGGTCGCACCTTGTATTTCCGTGTACAAACGGGCACCAAAACAAACCTATATTTAGCTGTTTATGTTTATGGGATGGTGCTTTTACTTGCATCTTGTACTTCAATGTACAAACAGGCACCAAAACAAACCTATTTTTAGTTGTTTATGTTTATGAGGTGGTGCTTTTACTCGCATCTTGTACTTCGATGTACAAACAGGCACCAAAACAAACCTATCTTTAGTTGTTTGTGTTTACGGGGTGGTGCTTTTAGTCGCACTTTGTACGTCGGTGTACAAGCAGGCACCAAAAACAAACCTATCTCTAGTTGTTTATGTTTGGGGGTCGTGCTTTTAGTCGCATTTTGTACTTCGGTGTACAAGTAGGCAAGCATCAGTGGGGTGGAATGGTCTGTGTGTCCACGTAGCCTGAACATTGTCGTTGTTGCTGTCTTTCAAGTGGTGCACTCCCTCCTGGGCCATGCCCAACATTGATAGTCCTAAACCAAGGGCCTTTTGTTTCGTTTCGAAAAGGCTCTTAAGAACGGACTCAGTTTTAAAAACGCATGTCTGCTAAATTGCGGGCTTATTTAAAGATAAGCCTGTATAACTAGCAGACTTTTGACATTAGCTTGATAACACTAATGATCCTCTCGATGTATATCTAGCTTTTGTATAGACAGTGAAGACACGGATGAGACGCCGCAAACGTGCACGCGTCTCATTCGAATCTTCACTCCGCACTGAACATATTACGGTCTGAAGTAGTAGAAACCCGGCATCTACAGAACTTGATTATTTAGCTTACCAGGACCAACAATCAAGACTCCGATGAGATACAGCACTTTGTGCCAGCCTAATCTGGGTCCCGCTGACTGACACTGACCTGCAAAAAGTACTAACTCTTTTCTTGCTAGCGGCCCCCTTTGTCGTCTGCTGACAACTTTGCAAACAGTTTGCACCTAGATCAGGACAGGCAGAACGTCGGTCCTGATATGGATCCAAACCGTTTGACACGTTGATCTTGAAGGGGTTATATTCGATTATACAGCAGACGACAAATAAAACATAAAATATTTAATCAGTGACGTCGGTGCAGTCTTCATTGTCTTACAAGTTCAAAATACCTGTAGTTTTTGTATGTTTTTCTAAACCAATAATCCATTGTGGCGACTGAATGACCAACAGTAACAGCAAATTGTAAATCAAGAACTTACCTTCACGCAAAATTCGTGCTTGCCCTCAAGCATAACTGTATTATTTGTTTATGCCGTCCATTGTGGCGGAGCATTGACTAAAAGAACTTGCACTGTCAAACATTCACGCCTCAATAAAAAAATGTCCATGCATTTTGAATACAAGATTATGTGTGTGTTCTCTGACGAGATACAGGATCAAGCACCGCCATCTTCAATATATCAAAAATATTTTGTTGAGAGTAACTAAGTCTCGAAGACTGGATTCGGCCGGTGCTGAAGCACAGACCTGTCCGAGCCTTCGGGCTGCACGAGTGTAGAAAAACATCTTGGAAAATAGATACTGTATGATCAGAGACGGCTTTGCTTGCTGTTGTGCCGACCAAGAGTGACTGTGGTGTGATACTTTGTTTTACAGCTAATGCGAATCAATAGATCACTTGAGTATTGATCTTATCCTGTTGATAGGATTAATACATAAGTGATCTTTCGACTCTAAGTCCATGATAACTTTGTGGACAGAACGTGACATAACTGTCACTCTTGGCTGGCGGGATAATAGCTAGAGCAGTGTAATTTGTTTATTTATGCATATATGTACATATATTGTTCGTGCTGCTTACTATTGAAATTCCCTTCCAACGCGTTTTGAACTAGAAATATAATTGCCAATACATACCAAATTGCTAGACTTGAAACGAAGCAATCAGCATTGTCCTATAACCTACTCAACTACACATGTATCATAGACGAATCGGGTCAGCTCGAGCTTTCTGTACCGAATGATACGAATCCTCTATGATACTGAAGCTAAATAAATCAACGTTGCACATACATCATTTTTTTTTTTCGATCTATAAGGCCATGAGCTCATCGTAATTATTTGCAAAACTGTTTTGTAATCTATATTCCTCCCAGTATCACATGTTCTTGTTACTTAATTCTAATGAATCTATTGTCTTTCCTTCTCTACTACGTCTTTCCTTTCCTTTCTTACTATGTTATGTACCTTTGCATAGTCTCGGTCGCTATCAATTCATGCTATCCATTCCTATCATTAGAGCAACAAAATCTCACAGATTTGTCGGTCGGTTTCTGTTTGAGTAGGCAAGAAAGATCTTTATTTCCATATGAAAACGGGTAGCATAACTTATCGTCTACCTGCTCAGGCAGACGCCTACCGGCAAATACCCAGCGTCAGTTGCGGAACAACATCATTCCGAAGCTTTATCGTATTACTATTTATCATTTGCTGTCTTGGAAAATTCGAAAAATTCTGCATCTCTGTTAATATCAAGCAAAAAAAATACACACGTCCTTTGCAGCACAAAAAAATTGTCTACGGTTTAACACACTATATGAACGTCACATTTACCAAAACATGTATATTATCGTTAATGTGTATCAACCTTTTTGTGCTATTTTTAATCCTTAAGCTCTCAGGAGACATACACCCAAACCCAGGACCACAGTCTGACTCGCTACTATCCTCAAACATATCAACGGTCTTTCCTCATAACTTAAATATCTTACACTTAAACATACAAAGCATATTACCCAAGATGGACTTGCTAGAAGTCGAAGTACAAAATTATGACATTCTTGTTTTTACTGAGACTTGGCTCTCACCGCAAATTTCAAATGACGATCTGCTTTTAGAAAATTTTGATCCCCCCTACAGACAAGATCGTCATGCTAGAGTTGGCGGGGGTGTCGCAATATACATAGCATCCGGAATACCATCATGTAAACGCAACGACATTATACAAGGAGACATAGAAGGTATATGCATTGAAGTATCAATTCAGTCACATAGATTTTTGTTATGCGGTATTTACAGGCCGCCAAATAGTGGATCTGATTACTGGGACCTCATAGAACAAACATTTGATAATCTTTGTGACTCACACATTACAGATTTAGTAATACTTGGCGACTTCAACAGCGATTTACTAAAACCCATGCACGCCAACAGAATACACAACCTGACAAATTCATACAACCTTCACCAGCTTATCGATGAACCTACACATTATACAGAAAACTCGTCTTCTCTTCTAGATCTGGCAATAGTAAGCAAGCCTGAAAATGTAGTGTATAGCGGTGTCAGCTCTCCATTTATTCCTAATCTGGTCAGATACCACTGCCCCATCATAGTAACATTAAAATTTAGAAAACCAATCCAAAAACCATTTAAAAGACATATTTGGCTCTACGATAAGGGTGACTACAACAAATACAAGCGACTTCTAAGTGAAAATGATTGGAGCTTTATATCAGCAACAAATAGTGTAGACAAAATTGCAGACACAGTCTCAAGCATAATCATTGAAGCAGCAAAAAAATCCATTCCATATAAAGAAATAACAGTTAGACCGAACGAGCCACGATGGATCAATTCAAACATTAAGAGACAAATAAGACAGAGAAAACGACTTTTTAAGCGAGCAAAAAAATCAAATAATGAGCATATTTGGGCACAATTCAGAACAAAACGCAACTCAGTGACAGCATCCATACGCATAGCAAAACAAGAATACATAGAAAAAATTGCAAAAGATCTCAGAAGCAACGACATCAATTCCAAATCATGGCACAAGATATCATCAAATCTTTTACGTTCTTCTCCAAAACAAACATCAATCCCATTCATAGAAACAACATCAGGAATTACTGAAACTGACAATGATAAAGCAGAAATTCTTAATCATTACTTTGCTAGCCAATCTGACCTAGCGGATAGACACTCTTCACCTCCGGACCTTGAGCTTCCTAATTACCCAATGTTAGAAAATATCCATATATCGCCAGACGACGTCAAACAAGCAATCAAGCAACTTAAGCCAAACAAAGCACCAGGTCCGAATCTTATTGGCCCAAAACTGTTTAAAGAAGCATCAAATGAACTAGCTACTCCTCTCTCTGATCTGTACAATCTCTCTTTAACCACTAAAACATATCCCGCCTCATGGAAAAAAGCAAACGTGTGTCCTATTTTCAAAAAAGATAATCCTTGTAAGCCCAATAACTATAGGCCTATTTCCTTACTGAATTATGAAGGTAAAATAATGGAGCGCTGTGTGCATAAACACATCTCTGAATATCTAGAGGAAAATACAATCATTTCTGAGTACCAATCTGGATTTAAACCTACAGACCCAACCATCAATCAACTAGCATACCTTTGTAACGAATTCGCTAAAGCCATCGATGAAAGCAAAGAAATAAGGGTAGTTTTCTTAGACATAAGTAAAGCATTCGATAGGGTCTGGCACAAGGGCTTACTTGCGAAATTGCGAGCCATAGGTTTCTCTGAAAATATTGTGGAATGGTTTTCTAGCTATTTGGAAAACCGTAAACAAAGGGTCTGTCTTGGGGGTATCGCGTCTGCTTGGCTATCAATTTTCGCAGGAGTTCCTCAGGGATCTATCCTTGGGCCAATATTATTCTTAATTTTTATAAATGACATTGTGAAATATATTCGAACCAACATCAGACTTTTTGCTGACGATACCATACTGTACAAGGTTGTCCACAATATCGATCTGGCTGCAGCAGAATTAAACATCGATCTCGAAAGCATTAAGTTCTGGGCCAAAATATGGAAAGTTGACTTTAACCCACTTAAAAGCAAATCACTACTGATAACAAAAAAGAATCAAAATATACAACACCCCCCTCTCATAATGTCTCAAAGCCAAATAGAAGAAGTTAAAGAACACAAACACCTCGGCATAACATTTTGTAGAACATTAACTTGGACAAATCATATTTCAGAAATATCCACAAAAGCTTGGAAAAGAATTGGGTCTCTTAGGCGCTATAAATTTCTTTTAGATAGAGGTTCATTGTTCAAAATGTACACAACTTTTATTCGACCTCTTTTAGAATATGGGGGTGTAGTGTGGGATAGCTGTTCAAACGAAAATAAACGTTCCATTGAAAAAATCCAAGTTGAAGCTCTTAGAATTATAACAGGTGGTACAAAAGTATGCAGCCTCCAAAAGCTATATGAGGATTTAAGTTGTGAAACCCTAGAAAAGCGCAGGCACAAGCATAAACTCTTCCTTCTATACAAAATGATAAACCACTTAGCGCTAAACTACCTTATGCAACTCCTACCACCAAGGGTGCAGCAGTTCTCAAGATATCCTCTACGCAACTCAGAAGATTTTGCCATTCCAGTCACACGTACTGCTATTTACTACAACTCATTCTTACCAACAGCTTTAAGAGACTGGAATGTGCTAAGTCCAGATACTCGGAACGCTCCCACCCTCAACAGCTTCAAACACACATTAAGAAACAACAACCAAATTCTTGTTCCTAAATACTTTGATACTTTGCATGTATCACGAATTGCGCAAATACTACACAACCGCATAAGGCTAGAATGTAGCTCGTTAAATTCACATCTGTTTAAAAAGAATCTAATTGACAATCAGCTCTGTTCATGTGGCAGCATCGAAACAACTTCACACTTCTTTTTCTCATGTCCTAGATACACAGCACAAAGGCAACAGTACTTATTAAATCTCCCACACGAGTTATCAGTATCCTTACTTCTCAGAGGAGATCCCAATCAGCCATGTATGGTAAATAATATCATTTTGAAACATGCACAACTGTATATACTAGCTACAAAACGTTTTCTGTAATACACTGACAAACTATGCTCACCAGTAGCTCTCCGCACAGCTGACGCCTTCCTAAAATAATTGCTATAAGTTTGACAAGTGCTAGTGACCCAGACGCTCTCTCTCTCTCTTTCTCTCTCCCTCTCTCTGTCTCTCTCTGTCTCTCTCTCTCTCTCTCTCTCTGTCGCTCTCTCTCTCTCTCAGTATAGACAACATTATTGTTTAAACTTATTCCTAGACATATACATATATTTCTAAAGTGATATATTATGCCATGTTGTATAAACTATGTAGCTGCATGTATTATAAGGAAATGAACTCTATAAGCTTTAAAGCTTCCGTTCAGATCCTTTACATTGTTCTATGCAATTATTGTACCACTTGTATTATTTATAGATTAAATAAAGTTTAAACTAAGTAGGCACCAAAAACAAACCTATCTTTAGTTGTTTATGTTTATGCGGTGGTGCTTTAGGTAATATTTCAAACGCAAGACTGCAGTTTTTAAATCCCATTTTTCCCACGCGCAATATTGTGTCTGCATTTTGAAAACATCCTAACTCAAACGCCGCCAGTGTGTCCGCAGCGTAAATAGCCCTCCGATACCAACGGAATAATGTTCCTGCAGATTAATAAACCTTTCTTACCTCAACACAATATGTGTGTCTGCAGCTATACCTGTTAACACCAACGAATGAAACCTATCCGCAGTGTAATCAACCTTAAATCCAAACGAAAGCAGCGTGTCTCCACAATTATACACCTTCTGATCCTCTTCTGATACACTGAAAAGCAAAACGACTTTAGCAGAACAAACGACCATGGAGCAATACGACATGAGCGTTACATTAACCTTCATCTTTTTATAATGGGGTTTAGATGTTTATGTCTATGGGGTGGTGCTTTTAGACGCATCTTGCACGTTGGTGTAGAAACAGGCACCAAAACAAGCATATTTAACAGGGGTTTAGTTTTTTATGTTTATGGGATGGTGCTTTTAATCGCAACTTGTAGTTCGATGTACAAACTGGCACCAAAACAAACCTATCTTTAGTTGTTTATGTTTATGGGATGATACTTTTAATCGCAACTTGTACTTCGATGTACAAACGGGCACCAAAACGAGCCTATTTTAGTTGTTTATGTTTATGGGATGGTGCTTTTACTCGCATCTTGTACTTCGATGTACAAACAGGCACCAAATCAAACCAAATTTTTAGCTGTTTATGTTTATGAGGTGGTGCTTTTTCTCGCATCTAGTACTTTGATGTTCAAACATGCACCAAAACAAACCTATCTCTATTTGTTTATGTTCAGGGGATGGTGCTTTCAATCGCAACTTGTACTTCGATGTACAAACAATCACGTGGACGTGTAGCTTCCATGGTCTTCTGTGGTCTGGACCTGATGAACAAATAATATGATTTGATTTTTAGCTTAACTCTTTGCTTACTTGTGTCATCTGCAGATAACCTTTGCAAACAAGTTGGATCCGGAACAGGCCCGACAAAAAGTCGGGCCTGATCTGGATCCAACCTGTTTGCCACTCTGGTGGTAATCCTGTAGGTGTGTTTCGAATTTTGAAGGAAAACAAGCAGACGACGAAAAATCATGAAAAATTACGTGATAAGCACCAAAATCTCATGTACTGGCCAATTTCTTCATATACGGTGTTTCTTCAGTATGTACAACTTCCACTGTAATGACCATCTTTGTTGACAATGGTGACAAAGGACACTTACTGAATTGCCATTGATGATGCCAACTTGATTTGTAATATGTGGTTGTGAAATGTCCTGTTCCTATGCACTTGCTTTTACTTGTCAACGCTAACTTGTATTTGTGAAATGTAATGACCAAAGTCTACCTTACATGCTTTTAATGATGTTTTCACTTCTTTACTTTTATGCCTTGGCTTCAATGATTGTGAGTTTTCCAGTTCTCTTTCCCTTGTTTTTACAAGTCAATGTTAACCTGTGCGTGTTCTATTTGATGGCAATGCAAAGTCTCTTTTCCAAGCAAATAATGTTGCTATTACTTCTGGCATGTGTATTATATCACACCTTGTGCTGACAGTAAACAACCTTCACAGTTTTTGCTAATGTACAAAGCCAATACATACCTCTTCCACCTTTTCGAGACGTTATTCTCTACACACTAACAGCTAGGACATGGCACCTGAAATATACGAACGGGCGACGTTAATATACGTTAAATATTCGGAGTAGGTGCCCGTATTAAGAGGGTTTAAGTTGTTTATGTTTATGCGGTGGTGCTTTTGGTCGCACCTTGTATTTCCGTGTACAAACGGGCACCAAAACAAACCTATATTTAGCTGTTTATGTTTATGGGATGGTGCTTTTACTTGCATCTTGTACTTCAATGTACAAACAGGCACCAAAACAAACCTATTTTTAGTTGTTTATGTTTATGAGGTGGTGCTTTTACTCGCATCTTGTACTTCGATGTACAAACAGGCACCAAAACAAACCTATCTTTAGTTGTTTGTGTTTACAGGGTGGTGCTTTTAGTCGCATTTTGTACGTCGGTGTACAAGCAGGCACCAAAAACAAACCTATCTCTAGTTGTTTATGTTTATGCGGTGGTGCTTTAGGGTATATTTCAAAAGCAAGACTGCAGTTTTTAAATCCCATTTTTCCCACGCGCAATATTGTGTCTGCAGTTTGAAAACATCCTAACTCAAACGCCGCCAGTGTGTCCGCAGCGTAAATAGCCCTCCGATACCAACGGAATAATGTTCCTGCAGATTAATAAACCTTTCTTACCTCAACACAATATGTGTGTCTGCAGCTATACCTGTTAACGCCAACGAATTAAACCTATCCGCAGTGTAATCAACCTTAAATCCAAACGAAAGCAGTGTGTCTCCACAATTATACACCTTCTGATCCTCTTCTGATACACTGAAAAGCAAAACGACTTTAGCAGAACAAACGACCATGGAGCAATACGACATGAGCGTTACATTAACCTTCATCTTTTTATAATGGGGTTTAGATGTTTATGTCTATGGGGTGGTGCTTTTAGTCGCATCTTGCACGTTGGTGTAGAAACAGGCACCAAAACAAGCATATTTAACAGGGGTTTAGTTTTTTATGTTTATGGGATGGTGCTTTTAATCGCAACTTGTAGTTCGATGTACAAACTGGCACCAAAACAAACCTATCTTTAGTTGTTTATGTTTATGGGATGATACTTTTAATCGCAACTTGTACTTCGATGTACTAACGGGCACCAAAACGAGCCTATTTTTAGTTGTTTATGTTTATGGGATGGTGCTTTTACTCGCATCTTGTACTTCGATGTACAAACAGGCACCAAATCAAACCAAATTTTTAGCCGTTTATGTTTATGAGGTGGTGCTTTTTCTCGCATCTAGTACTTTGATGTACAAACAGGCACCAAATCAAACCTATCTCTATTTGTTTATGTTCAGGGGATGGTGCTTTCAATCGCAACTTGTACTTCGATGTACAAACAGGCACCAAAACAAACCTATCTTTAGTTGTTTATGTTTACTGGACGGTGCTTTTACTCGCATCTTGTACTTTGGCGTACAAACAGGCACTAAAACAATCCTATTTTCAGTTGTTTAAGTTTATGGGATGGTGCTTTTACTCGCATTTTGTTCTTCGATGTACAAACAGGCACCAAATCAAACCAATTTTTTAGCTGTTTATGTTTATAAGGTGGTGCTTTTTCTCGCATCTTGTACTTCGATGTACAAACAGGCACCAAAACAAACCTATCTCTATTTGTTTATGTTCACGGGATGGTGTTTTAAACAGGCACCACAACAAACCTATCTTAAGTTGTTTATGTTTATGCGGTGGTGCTTTAGAGTATATTTCAAACGCAAGACTGCAGTTTTTAAATCCCATTTTACCCACGCGCAATATTGTGTCTGCAGTTTGGAAACATCCTAACTCAAACGCCGCCAGTGTGTCCGCAGCGTAAATAGCCCTCCGATACCAACGGAATAATGTTCCTGCAGATTAATAAACCTTTCTTACCTCAACACAATATGTATGTCTGCAGCTATACCTGTTAACGCCAACGAATTAAACCTATCCGCAGTGTAATCAACCTTAAATCCAAACGAAAGCAGCGTGTCTCCACAATTATACACCTTCTGATCCTCTTCTGATACACTCAAAAGCAAAACGACTCTAGCAGAACTAACGACCATGGAGCAACACGACATGAGCGTTACATTAACCTTCATCTTTTTATAATGGGGTTTAGATGTTTATGTTTATTGGGTGGTGCTTTTAGTCGCATCTTGCACGTTGGTGTAGAAACAGGCACCAAAACAAGCATATTTAACAGGGGTTTAGTTTTTTTATGTTTATGGGATGGTGCATTTAATCGCAACTTGTAGTTCGATGTACAAACTGGCACCAAAACAAACCTATCATTAGTTGTTTATGCTTATGGGATGATACTTTTAATCGCAACTTGTACTTCGATGTACAAACGGGCACCAAAACGAGCCTATTTTTTGTTGTTTATGTTTATGGGATGGTGCTTTTACTCGCATCTTGTACTTCGATGTACAAACAGGCACCAAATCAAACCAAATTTTGAGCTAATTATGTTTATGAGGTGGTGCTTTTTCTCGCATCTAGTACTTTGATGTACAAACAGGCACCAAAACAAACCTATCTCTATTTGTTTATGTTCAGGGGATGGTGCTTTCAATCGCAACTTGTACTTCGATGTACAAACAATCACCAAAACAAACCTATCTTTTGTTGTTTATGTTTACCGGGTGGTGCTTTTACTCGCATCTTGTACTTTGGCGCACAAACAGGCACCAAAACAATCCTATTTTCAGTTGTTAAAGTTTATGGGATGGTGCTTTTACTCGCATTTTGTTCTCGATGTACAAACAGGCACCAAAACAAACCTATCTTTAGTTGTTTATGTTTACGGGGTGGTGCTTTTACTCGCATCTTGTACTTTGGTGTACAAACGGGCACCAAAACAAGCCAATTTTTAGTTGTTAAAGTTTATGGCATGGTGCTTTTACTCGCACCTTGCCCTTCGATGTACAAACAGGCACCAAATCAAACCAATTTTTTAGTTGTTTATGTTTATGGGGTGGTGCTTTTACTCGCATCTTGTACTTCGGTGTACAAACAAGCACCCAAACAAACCTATTTAGCAGGGGTTGAATTGTTTATTTGTGTGCGGTTGCTTTTGGTCGAAGCTCGTACTTCGGTGTACAAATAGGCACCAAATAAATTAGGAAAAAAATACCTACCAATTCATAGTCTCCAGATTACTGCAACATGTGGACGTGTAGCTTCCATGGTCTTCTGTGGTCTGGACCTGATGAACAAATAATATGATTTGATTTTTAGCTTAACTCTTTGCTTACTTGTGTCATCTGCAGATAACCTTTGCAAACAAGTTGGATCCGGATCAGGCCCGTCAAAAAGTCGGGCCTGATCTGGATCCAACCTGTTTGCCACTCTGGTGGAAATCCTGTAGGTGTGTTTCGAATTTTGAAGGAAAACAAGCAGACGACGAAAAATCATGAAAAATTACGTGATAAGCACCCAAATCTCATGTACTGGCCAATTTCTTCATATACGGTGTTTCTTCAGTATGTACAACTTCCACTGTAATGACCATCTTTGTTGACAATGGTGACAAAGGACACTTACTGAATTGCCATTGATGATGCCAACTTGATTTGTAATATGTGGTTGTGAAATGTCCTGTTCCTATGCACTTGCTTTTACTTGTCAACGCTAACTTGTATTTGTGAAATGTAATGACCAAAGTCTACCTTACATGCTTTTAATGATGATTTCACTTCTTTACTTTTGATGCCTTGGCTTCAATGATTGTGAGTTTTCCAGTTCTCTTTCCCTTGTTTTTACAAGTCAATGTTAACCTGTGCGTGTTCTATTTGATGGCAATGCAAAGCCTCTTTTCCAAGCAAATAATGATGCTATTACTTCTGGCATGTGTATTATATCACACCTTGTGCTGACAGTAAACAACCTTCACATTTTTTGCTAATGTACGAAGCCAATACATACCTCTTCCACCTTTTCGAGACGTTATTCTCTACACACTAACAGCTAGGACATGGCACCTGAAATATACAAACGGGCGACGTTAATATACGTTAAACATTCGGAGTAGGTGCCCGCATTAAGAGGGTTTAAGTTGTTTAAGTTTATGCGGTGGTGCTTTTGGTCGCACCTTGTATTTCCGTATACAAACGGGCACCAAAACAAACCTATATTTAGCTGTTTATGTTTATGGGATGGTGCTTTTACTTGCATCTTGTACTTCAATGTACAAACAGGCACCAAAACAAACCTATTTTTAATTGTTTATGTTTATGAGGTGGTGCTTTTACTCGCATCTTGTACTTCGATGTACAAACAGGCACCAAAACAAACCTATCTTTAGTTGTTTGTGTTTACAGGGTGGTGCTTTTAGTCGCATTTTGTACGTCGGTGTACAAGCAGGCACCAAAAACAAACCTATCTCTAGTTGTTAATGTTTGGGGGTCGTGCTTTTAGTCGCATTTTGTACTTCGGTGTACAAGCAGGCACCAAAAACAAACCTATCTTTAGTTGTTTATGTTTATGCGGTGGTGCTTTAGGGTATATATCAAACGCAAGACTGCAGTTTTTTAATCCCATTTTTCCCACGCGCAATATTGTGTCTGCAGTTTGAAAACATCCTAACTCAAACGCCGCCAGTGTGTCCGCAGCGTAAATAGCCCTCCGATACCAACGGAATAATGTTCCTGCAGATTAATAAACCTTTCTTACCTCAACACAATATGTGTGTCTGCAGCTATACCTGTTAACGCCAACGAATGAAACCTATCCGCAGTGTAATCAACCTTAAATCCAAACGAAAGCAGTGTGTCTCCACAATTATACACCTTCTGATCCTCTTCTGATACACTGAAAAGCAAAACGACTTTAGCAGAACAAACGACCATGGAGCAATACGACATGAGCGTTACATTAACCTTCATCTTTTTATAATGGGGTTTAGATGTTTATGTCTATGGGGTGGTGCTTTTAGTCGCATCTTGCACGTTGGTGTAGAAACAGGCACCAAAACAAGCATATTTAACAGGGGTTTAGTTTTTTATGTTTATGGGATGGTGCTTTTAATCGCAACTTGTAGTTCGATGTACAAACTGGCACCAAAACAAACCTATCTTTAGTTGTTTATGTTTATGGGATGATACTTTCATTTGCAACTTGTACTTTGATGTACAAACGGGCACCAAAACGAGCCTATTTTTAGTTGTTTATGTTTATGGGATGGTGCTTTTACTCGCATCTTGTACTTTGATGTACAAACAGGCACCAAATCAAACCAAATTTTTAGCCGTTTATGTTTATGAGGTGGTGCTTTTTCTCGCATCTAGTACTTTGATGTACAAACAGGCACCAAAACAAACCTATCTCTATTTGTTTATGTTCAGGGGATGGTGCTTTCAATCGCAACTTGTACTTCGATGTACAAACAGGCACCAAAACAAACCTATCTTTAGTTGTTTATGTTTACTGGATGGTGCTTTTACTCGCATCTTGTACTTTGGCGTACAAACAGGCACTAAAACAATCCTATTTTCAGTTGTTTAAGTTTATGGGATGGTGCTTTTACTCGCATTTTGTTCTTCGATGTACAAACAGGCACCAAATCAAACCAATTTTTTAGCTGTTTATGTTTATAAGGTGGTGCTTTTTCTCGCATCTTGTACTTCGATGTACAAACAGGCACCAAAACAAACCTATCTCTATTTGTTTATGTTCACGGGATGGTGCTTTTAAACAGGCACCACAACAAACCTATCTTTAGATGTTTATGTTTATGCGGTGGTGCTTTAGAGTATATTTCAAACGCAAGACTGCAGTTTTTAAATCCCATTTTTCCCACGCGCAATATTGTGTCTGCAGTTTGAAAACATCCTAACTCAAACGCCGCCAGTGTGTCCGCAGCGTAAATAGCCCTCCGATACCAACGTAATAATGTTCCTGCAGATTAATAAACCTTTCTTACCTCAACACAATATGTATGTCTGCAGCTATACCTGTTAACGCCAACGAATTAAACCTATCCGCAGTGTAATCAACCTTAAATCCAAACGAAAGCAGCGTGTCTCCACAATTATACACCTTCTGATCCTCTTCTGATACACTCAAAAGCAAAACGACTCTAGCAGAACAAACGACCATGGAGCAACACGACATGAGCGTTACATTAACCTTCATCTTTTTATAATGGGGTTTAGATGTTTATGTTTATGGGGTGGTGCTTTTAGTCGCATCTTGCACGTTGGTGTAGAAACAGGCACCAAAACAAGCATATTTAACAGGGGTTTAGTTTTTTTATGTTTATGGGATGGTGCTTTTAATCGCAACTTGTAGTTCGATGTACAAACTGGCACCAAAACAAACCTATCTTTAGTTGTTTATGTTTATGGGATGATACTTTTAATCGCAACTTGTACTTCGATGTACAAACGGGCACCAAAACGAGCCTATTTTTAGTTGTTTATGTTTATGGGATGGTGCTTTTACTCGCATCTTGTACTTCGATGTACAAACAGGCACCAAATCAAACCAAATTTTTAGCTGTTTATGTTTATGAGGTGGTGCTTTTTCTCGCATCTAGTACTTTAATGTACAAACAGGCACCAAAACAAACCTATCTCTATTTGTTTATGTTCAGGGGATGGTGCTTTCAATCGCAACTTGTACTTCGATGTACAAACAATCACCAAAACAAACCTATCTTTAGTTGTTTATGTTTACCGGGTGGTGCTTTTACTCGCATCTTGTACTTTGGCGTACAAACAGGCACCAAAACAATCCTATTTTCAGTTGTTTAAGTTTATGGGATGGTGCTTTTACTCGCATTTTGCTCTCGATGTACAAACAGGCACCAAATCAAACCAATTTTTTAGCTGTTTATGTTTATAAGGTGGTGCTTTTTCTCGCATCTTGTACTTCGATGTACAAACAGGCACCAAAACAAACCTATCTCTATTTGTTTATGTTCACGGGATGGTGCTTTTAAACAGGCACCACAACAAACCTATCTTTAGTTGTTTATGTTTACGGGGTGGTGCTTTTACTCGCATCTTGTACTTTGGTGTACAAACGGGCACCAAAACAAGCCAATTTTTAGTTGTTAAAGTTTATGGCATGGTGCTTTTACTCGCACCTTGCCCTTCGATGTACAAACAGGCACCAAATCAAACCAATTTTTTAGTTGTTTATGTTTATGGGGTGGTGCTTTTACTAGCATCTTGTACTTCGATGTACAAACAGGCACCAAATCAAACCAATATTTTAGTTGTTTATGTTTATGGGGTGGTGCTTTTACTCGCATCTTGTACTTCGGTGTACAAACAAGCACCCAAACAAACCTATTTAGCAGGGGTTTAATTGTTTATATGTGTGGGGTTGCTTTTAGTCGAAGCTTGTACTTCGGTGTACAAACAGGCACCAAATAAATTAGAAAAAAAAAATACCTACCAATTCATAGTCTCCAGATTACTGCAACATGTGGACGTGTAGCTTCCATGGTCTTCTGTGGTCTGGACCTGATGAACAAATAATATGATTTGATTTTTAGCTTAATTCTTTGCTTACTTGTGTCATCTGCAGATAACCTTTGCAAACAAGTTGGATCCGGATCAGGCCCGACAAAACGTCGGGCCTGATCTGGATCCAACCTGTTTGCCACTCTGGTAGAAATCCTGTAGGTGTGTTTCGAATTTTGAAGGAAAACAAGCAGACGACGAAAAATCATGAAAAATTACGTGATAAGCACCCAAATCTCATGTACTGGCCAATTTCTTCATATACGGTGTTTCTTCAGTATGTACAACTTCCACTGTAATGACCATTTTTGTTGACAATGGTGACAAAGGACACTTACTGAATGGCCATTGATGATGCCAACTTGATTTGTAATATGTGGTTGTGAAATGTCCTGGTCATATGCACTTGCTTTTACTTGTCAGCGCTAACTTGTATTTGTGAAATGTAATGACCAAAGTCTACCTTACATGCTTTAAATGATGTTTTCACTTCTTTAGGTTCGATGCCTTGGCTTCAATGATTGTGAATTTTCCAGGTTTTTTCCCTTGTTTTTACAAGTCAATGATAACCTGTATGTGTTCTATTTGATGGCAATGCAAAGCCTCTTTTCTTAGCAGATAATGATGCTATTACTTCTGGCATGTGTATTACATCACACCTTGTGCTGACAGTAAAACAAACTTCACAGTTTTTGCTAATGTACAAAGCCAATGCATACCTCTTCCACCTTTTAAAGAGACGTTATTCTCTACACACTAACAGCTAGGACATGGCACCTGAAATATACGAACGGGCGACGTTAATATACGTTAAACATTCGGAGTAGGTGCCCGTATTAAGAGGGTTTTAGTTGTTTATGTTTATGAGGTGGTGCTATTGGTCGCACCTTGTACTTCCGTGTACAAACGGGCACCAAAACAAACCTATATTTAGTTGTTTATGTTTATGGGGTGGTGCTTTTACTCGCATCTTGTACTTCCGTGTACAAACAGGCACCAAAACTAACCTATTTTTAGTTGTTTATGTTTATGAGGTGGTGCTTTAACTCGCATCTTGTACTTCGATGTACAAACAGGTACCAAAACATACCTATCTTTAGTTGTTTATGTTTATGCGCTGGTGCTTTTGGTCGCACCTTGTATTTCCGTGTACAAACGAGCACCAAAACAAACCTATATTTAGTTGTTTATGTTTATGGGGTGGTGCTTTTACTTGCATCTTGTACTTCAATGTACAAACAGGCACCAAAACAAACCTATTTTTAGTTGTTTATGTTTATGAGGTGGTGCTTTTACTCGCATCTTGTACTTTGATGTACCAACAGGCACCAAAACATACCTATCTTTAGTTGTTTGTGTTTACGGGGAGGTGCTTTTAGTCGCATTTTGTACTTCGGTGTACAAGCACGCATCAAAAACAAACCTATCTTTAGTTGTTTATGTCTGGGGGTGGTGCTTTTAGTCGCATTTTGTACTTCGGTGTACAAGCACGCATCAAAAACAAACCTATCTTTAGTTGTTTATGTCTGGGGGTGGTGCTTTTAGTCGCATTTTGTACTTCGGTGTACAAGCAGGCACCAAAAACAAACCTATCTTTAGTTGTTTATGTTTATGGGGTGGTGCTTAAGTGTATATTTCAAACGCAAGACTGCAGTTTTTAAATCCCATTTTACCCCAGCGCAAAATTGTGTCTGCATTTTGAAAACATCCTAACTCAAACGCCGCCAGTGTGTCCGCAGCGTAAATAGCCCTCCGATACCAACGGAATAATGTTGCTGCAGATTAATAAACCTTTCTTACCTCAACACAATATGTGTGTCTGCAGCTATACCTGTTAACGCCAACGAATTAATCCAATCCGCAGTGTAATCAACCTTAAACCCAAACGAAAGCAGCGTGTCTCCACAAGTATACACCTTCTGATCCTCTTCTGATACACTCAAAAGCAAAACGACTTTAGCAGGACAAACGACCACGGAGCAACACGACATGAGCGTTACATTAACCTTCACCTGTTTATAATGGGGTTTAGATGTTTATGTTTATGGGGTGGTGCTTTTAGTCGCATTTTGCACTTTGGTGTAGAAACAGGCACCAAAACAAGCATATTTAACAGGGGTTTAGTTTTTATGTTTATGGGATGGTGCTTTTAATCGCAACTTGTACTTCGGAGTACAAACTGGCACCAAAACAAACCTAACTTTAGTTGTTAATGTTTATGGGATGGTACTTTTAATCGCAAGTTGCACTTCGATGTACAAACGGGCACCAAAACGAGCCTTTTTTAGTTGTTTATGGTTATGGGATGGTGCTTTTACTCGCATCTTGTACTTCGATGTACAAACAGGCGCCAAATCAAACCAATTTTTTTAGCTGTTTATGTTTATGAGGTGGTGCTTTTTCTCGCATCTTGTACTTCGATGTACAAACAGGCACCAAAACAAACCTATCTCTATTTGTTTATGTTCACGGGATTGTGCTTTCAATCGCAACGTGTACTTCGATGTACAAACAGGCACCAAAACAAACCTATCTTTAGTAGTTGTTTATGCTCACGGGATGGTGCTTTGACTCGCATCTTTTACTTTGGTGTACAAACAGGCACCAACACAAACCTATTTTTAGTTGTTTATGTTTATTGGGTGGTGCTTTTACTCGCATCTTGTACTTCGATGTACAAACAGGCACCAAAACAAACCCTTTTTTTAGATGCTTATGTTTATGAGGTGGTGCCTTTACTCGTATCTTGTACTTCGATGTACAAACAAGCACCAAAACAAACCTATCTTTAGTTGTTTATGTTTATGGGATGGTGCTTTTACTCGCATCTTGTACTTCGGTGTACAAACAGGCACCCAAACAAACCTTTTTAGTTGGGGTTTAATTGTTTATATGTGTGGGGTTGCTTTTAGTCGAAGCTTGTACCTCGGTGTACAAACAGGCACCAAATAAATTAGAAAAAAAAAATACCTACCAATTCATAGTCTCCAGATTACTGCAACATGTGGACGTGTAGCTTCCATGATCTTCTGTGGTCTGGACCTGATGAACAAATAATATGATTTGATTTTTTGCTTACTTGTGTCATCTGCAGATAACCTTTGCAAACAAGTTGGATCCGGATCAGGCCCGACAAAACGTCGGGCCTGATCTGGATCCAACCTGTTTGCCACTCTGGTAGAAATCCTGTAGGTGTGTTTCGAATTTTGAAGGAAAACAAGCAGACGACGAAAAATCATGAAAAATTACGTGATAAGCACCCAAATCTCATGTACTGGCCAATTTCTTCATATACGGTGTTTCTTCAGTATGTACAACTTCCACTGTAATGACCATTTTTGTTGACAATGGTGACAAAGGACACTTACTGAATGGCCATTGATGATGCCAACTTGATTTGTAATATGTGGTTGTGAAATGTCCTGGTCATATGCACTTGCTTTTACTTGTCAGCGCTAACTTGTATTTGTGAAATGTAATGACCAAAGTCCACCTTACATGCTTTAAATGATGTTTTCACTTCTTTAGTTTCGATGCCTTGGCTTCAATGATTGTGAATTTTCAAGGTTTTTTCCCTTGTTTTTACAAGTCAATGATAACCTGTATGTGTTCTATTTGATGGCAATGCAAAGCCTCTTTTCTTAGCAGATAATGATGCTATTACTTCTGGCATGTGTATTACATCACACCTTGTGCTGACAGTAAAACAAACTTCACAGTTTTTGCTAATGTACAAAGCCAATACATACCTCTTCCACCTTTTAAAGAGACGTTATTCTCTACACACTAACAGCTAGGACATGGCACCTGAAATATACGAACGGGCGACGTTAATATACGTTTAACATTCGGAGTAGGTGCCCGTATTAAGAGGGTTTTAGTTGTTTATGTTTATGAGGTGGTGCTATTGGTCGCACCTTGTACTTCCGTGTACAAACGGGCACCAAAACAAACCTATATTTAGTTGTTTATGTTTATGGGGTGGTGCTTTTACTCGCATCTTGTACTTCCGTGTACAAACAGGCACCAAAACTTACCTATTTTTAGTTGTTTATGTTTATGAGGTGGTGCTTTTACTCGCATCTTGTACTTCGATGTACAAACAGGTACCAAAACATACCTATCTTTAGTTGTTTATGTTTATGCGCTGGTGCTTTTGGTCGCACCTTGTATTTCCGTGTACAAACGGGCACCAAAACAAACCTATATTTAGTTGTTTATGTTTATGGGGTGGTGCTTTTACTTGCATCTTCAATGTACAAACAGGCACCAAAACAAACCTATTTTTAGTTGTTTATGTTTATGAGGTGGTGCTTTTACTCGCATCTTGTACTTTGATGTACCAACAGGCACCAAAACATACCTATCTTTAGTTGTTTGTGTTTACGGGGAGGTGCTTTTAGTCGCATTTTGTACTTCGGTGTACAAGCACGCATCAAAAACAAACCTATCTTTAGTTGTTTATGTCTGGGGGTGGTGCTTTTAGTCGCATTTTGTACTTCGGTGTACAAGCACGCATCAAAAACAAACCTATCTTTAGTTGTTTATGTCTGGGGGTGGTGCTTTTAGTCGCATTTTGTACTTCGGTGTACAAGCAGGCACCAAAAACAAACCTATCTTTAGTTGTTTATGTTTATGGGGTGGTGCTTTAGAGTATATTTCAAACGCAAGACTGCAGTTTTTAAATCCCATTTTACCCCAGCGCAAAATTGTGTCTGCATTTTGAAAACATCCTAACTCAAACGCCGCCAGTGTGTCCGCAGCGTAAATAGCCCTCCGATACCAACGGAATAATGTTGCTGCAGATTAATAAACCTTTCTTACCTCAACACAATATGTGTGTCTGCAGCTATACCTGTTAACGCCAACGAATGAAACCAATCCGCAGTGTAATCAACCTTAAACCCAAACGAAAGCAACGTGTCTCCACAAGTATACACCTTCTGATCCTCTTCTGATACACTCAAAAGCAAAACGACTTTAGCAGGACAAACGACCACGGAGCAACACGACATGAGCGTTACATTAACCTTCACCTGTTTATAATGGGGTTTAGATGTTTATGTTTATGGGGTGGTGCTTTTAGTCGCATCTTGCACTTTGGTGTAGAAACAGGCACCAAAACAAGCATATTTAACAGGGGTTTAGTTTTTTATGTTTATGGGATGGTGCTTTTAATCGCAACTTGTACTTCGGTGTACAAACTGGCATCAAAACAAACCTAACTTTAGTTGTTTATGTTTATGGGATGGTACTTTTAATCGCAAGTTGCACTTCGATGTACAAACGGGCACCAAAACGAGCGTTTTTAGATTGTTTATGGTTATGGGATGGTGCTTTTACTCGCATCTTGTACTTCGATGTACAAACAGGCGCCAAATCAAACCAATTTTTTTAGCTGTTTATGTTTATGAGGTGGTGCTTTTTCTCGCATCTTGTACTTCGATGTACAAACAGGCACCAAAACAAACCTATCTCTATTTGTTTATGTTCACAGGATTGTGCTTTCAATCGCAACTTGTACTTCGATGTACAAACAGGCACCAAAACAAACCTATCTTTAGTAGTTGTTTATGCTCACGGGATGGTGCTTTGACTCGCATCTTTTACTTTGGTGTACAAACAGGCACCAAAACAAACCTATTTTTAGTTGTTTATGTTTATTGGGTGGTGCTTTTACTCGCATCTTGTACTTCGATGTACAAACAGGCACCAAAACAAACCCTTTTTTTAGATGCTTATGTTTATGAGGTGGTGCCTTTACTCGTATCTTGTACTTCGATGCACAAACAAGCACCAAAACAAACCTATCTTTAGTTGTTTATGTTTATGGGATGGTGCTTTTACTCGCATCTTGTACTTCGGTGTACAAACAGGCACCCAAACAAACCTTTTTAGTTGGGGTTTAATTGTTTATATGTGTGGGGTTGCTTTTAGTCGAAGCTTGTACTTCGGTGTACAAACAGGCACCAAATAAATTAGAAAAAAAAAAAATACCTACCAATTCATAGTCTCCAGATTACTGCAACATGTGGACGTGTAGCTTCCATGGTCTTCTGTGGTCTGGACCTGATGAACAAATAATATGATTTGATTTTTAGCTTAATTCTTTGCTTACTTGTGTCATCTGCAGATAACCTTTGCAAACAAGTTGGATCCGGATCAGGCCCAACAAAACGTCGGGCCTGATCTGGATCCAACCTGTTTGCCACTCTGGTAGAAATCCTGTAGGTGTGTTTCGAATTTTGAAGGAAAACAAGCAGACGACGAAAAATCATGAAAAATTACGTGATAAGCACCCAAATCTCATGTACTGGCCAATTTCTTCATATACGGTGTTTCTTCAGTATGTACAACTTCCACTGTAATGACCATTTTTGTTGACAATGGTGACAAAGGACACTTACTGAATGGCCATTGATGATGCCAACTTGATTTGTAATATGTGGTTGTGAAATGTCCTGGTCATATGCACTTGCTTTTACTTGTCAGCGCTAACTTGTATTTGTGAAATGTAATGACCAAAGTCTACCTTACATGCTTTAAATGATGTTTTCACTTCTTTAGTTTCGATGCCTTGGCTTCAATGATTGTGAATTTTCAAGGTTTTTTCCCTTGTTTTTACAAGTCAATGATAACCTGTATGTGTTCTATTTGATGGCAATGCAAAGCCTCTTTTCTTAGCAGATAATGATGCTATTACTTCTGGCATGTGTATTACATCACACCTTGTGCTGACAGTAAAACAAACTTCACAGTTTTTGCTAACATACAAAGCCAATACATATCTCTTCCACCTTTTAAAGAGACGTTATTCTCTACACACTAACAGCTAGGACATGGCACCTGAAATATACGAACGGGCGACGTTAATATACGTTAAACATTCGGAGTAGGTGCCCGTATTAAGAGGAAATTTAGTTGTTTATGTTTATGAGGTGGTGCTATTGGTCGCACCTTGTACTTCCGTGTACAAACGGGCACCAAAACAAACCTATATTTAGTTGTTTATGTTTATGGGGTGGTGCTTTTACTCGCATCTTGTACTTCCGTGTACAAACAGGCACCAAAACTAACCTATTTTAGTTGTTTATGTTTATGAGGTGGTGCTTTTACTCGCATCTTGTACTTCGATGTACAAACAGGTACCAAAACATACCTATCTTTAGTTGTTTATGTTTATGCGCTGGTGCTTTTGGTCGCACCTTGTATTTCCGTGTACAAACGGGCACCAAAACAAACCTATATTTAGTTGTTTATGTTTATGGGGTGGTGCTTTTACTTGCATCTTCAATGTACAAACAGGCACCAAAACAAACCTATTTTTAGTTGTTTATGTTTATGAGGTGGTGCTTTTACTCGCATCTTGTACTTTGATGTACCAACAGGCACCAAAACATACCTATCTTTAGTTGTTTGTGTTTACGGGGAGGTGCTTTTAGTCGCATTTTGTACTTCGGTGTACAAGCACGCATCAAAAACAAACCTATCTTTAGTTGTTTATGTCTGGGGGTGGTGCTTTTAGTCGCATTTTGTACTTCGGTGTACAAGCATGCATCAAAAACAAACCTATCTTTAGTTGTTTATGTCTGGGGGTGGTGCTTTTAGTCGCATTTTGTACTTCGGTGTACAAGCAGGCACCAAAAACAAACCTATCTTTAGTTGTTTATGTTTATGGGGTGGTGCTTTAGAGTATATTTCAAACGCAAGACTGCAGTTTTTAAATCCCATTTTACCCCAGCGCAAAATTGTGTCTGCATTTTGAAAACATCCTAACTCAAACGCCGCCAGTGTGTCTGCAGCGTAAATAGCCCTCCGATACCAACGGAATAATGTTGCTGCAGATTAATAAACCTTTCTTACCTCAACACAATATATGTGTCTGCAGCTATACCTGTTTACGCCAACGAATTAAACCAATCCGCAGTGTAATCAACCTTAAACCCAAACGAAAGCAGCGTGTCTCCACAAGTATACACCTTCTGATCCTCTTCTGATACACTCAAAAGCAAAACGACTTTAGCAGGACAAACGACCACGGAGCAACACGACATGAGCGTTACATTAACCTTCACCTGTTTATAATGGGGTTTAGATGTTTATGTTTATGGGGTGTTGCTTTTAGTCGCATCTTGCACTTTGGTGTAGAAACAGGCACCAAAACAAGCATATTTAACAGGGGTTTAGTTTTTTATGTTTATGGGATGGTGCTTTTAATCGCAACTTGTACTTCGGTGTACAAACTGGCACCAAAACAAACCTAACTTTAGTTGTTTATGTTTATGGGATGGTACTTTTAATCGCAAGTTGCATTTCGATGTACAAACGGGCACCAAAACGAGCCTTTTTTAGTTGTTTATGGTTATGGGATGGTGCTTTTACTCGCATCTTGTACTTCGATGTACAAACAGGCGCCAAATCAAACCAATTTTTTTAGCTGTTTATGTTTATGAGGTGGTGCTTTTTCTCGCATCTTATACTTCGATGTACAAACAGGCACCAAAACAAACCTATCTCTATTTGTTTATGTTCACGGGATTGTGCTTTCAATCGCAACTTGTACTTCGATGTACAAACAGGCACCAAAACAAACCTATCTTTAGTAGTTGTTTATGCTCACGGGATGGTGCTTTGACTCGCATCTTTTACTTTGGTGTACAAACAGGCACCAAAACAAACCTATTTTTAGTTGTTTATGTTTATTGGGTGGTGCTTTTACTCGCATCTTGTACTTCGATGTACAAACAGGCACCAAAACAAACCCTTTTTTTAGATGCTTATGTTTATGAGGTGGTGCCTTTACTCGTATCTTGTACTTCGATGTACAAACAAGCACCAAAACAAACCTATCTTTAGTTGTTTATGTTTATGGGATGGTGCTTTTACTCGCATCTTGTACTTCGGTGTACAAACAGGCACCCAAACAAACCTTTTTAGTTGGGGTTTAATTGTTTATATGTGTGGGGTTGCTTTTAGTCGAAGCTTGTACTTCGGTGTACAAACAGGCACCAAATAAATTAGAAAAAAAAATACCTACCAATTCATAGTCTCCAGATTACTGCAACATGTGGACGTGTAGCTTCCATGGTCTTCTGTGGTCTGGACCTGATGAACAAATAATATGATTTGATTTTTAGCTTAATTCTTTGCTTACTTGTGTCATCTGCAGATAACCTTTGCAAACAAGTTGGATCCGAATCAGGCCCAACAAAACGTCGGGCCTGATCTGGATCCAACCTGTTTGCCACTCTGGTAGAAATCCTGTAGGTGTGTTTCGAATTTTGAAGGAAAACAAGCAGACGACGAAAAATCATGAAAAATTACGTGATAAGCACCCAAATCTCATGTACTGGCCAATTTCTTCATATACGGTGTTTCTTCAGTATGTACAACTTCCACTGTAATGACCATTTTTGTTGACAATGGTGACAAAGGACACTTACTGAATGGCCATTGATGATGCCAACTTGATTTGTAATATGTGGTTGTGAAATGTCCTGGTCATATGCACTTGCTTTTACTTGTCAGCGCTAACTTGTATTTGTGAAATGTAATGACCAAAGTCTACCTTACATGCTTTAAATGATGTTTTCACTTCTTTAGTTTCGATGCCTTGGCTTCAATGATTGTGAATTTTCAAGGTTTTTTCCCTTGTTTTACAAGTCAATGATAACTTGTATGTGTTCTATTTGATGGCAATGCAAAGCCTCTTTTCTTAGCAGATAATGATGCTATTGCTTCTGGCATGTGTATTACATCACACCTTGTGCTGACAGTAAAACAAACTTCACAGTTTTTGCTAATGTACAAAGCCAATACATACCTCTTCCACCTTTTAAAGAGACGTTATTCTCTACACACTAACAGCTAGGACATGGCACCTGAAATATACGAACGGGCGACGTTAATATACGTTAAACATTCGGAGTAGGTGCCCGTATTAAGAGGGTTTTAGTTGTTTATGTTTATGAGGTGGTGCTATTGGTCGCACCTTGTACTTCCGTGTACAAACAGGCACCAAAACTAACCTATTTTTAGTTGTTTATGTTTATGAGGTGGTGCTTTTACTCGCATCTTGTACTTCGATGTACAAACAGGTACCAAAACATACCTATCTTTAGTTGTTTATGTTTATGCGCTGGTGCTTTTGGTCGCACCTTGTATTTCCGTGTACAAACGGGCACCAAAACAAACCTATATTTAGTTGTTTATGTTTATGGGGTGGTGCTTTTACTTGCATCTTGTACTTCAATGTACAAACAGGCACCAAAACAAACCTATTTTTAGTTGTTTATGTTTATGAGGTGGTGCTTTTACTCGCATCTTGTACTTTGATGTACCAACAGGCACCAAAACATACCTATCTTTAGTTGTTTGTGTTTACGGGGAGGTGCTTTTAGTCGCATTTTGTACTTCGGTGTACAAGCACGCATCAAAAACAAACCTATCTTTAGTTGTTTATGTCTGGGGGTGGTGCTTTTAGTCGCATTTTGTACTTCGGTGTACAAGCACGCATCAAAAACAAACCTATCTTTAGTTGTTTATGTCTGGGGGTGGTGCTTTTAGTCGCATTTTGTACTTCGGTGTACAAGCAGGCACCAAAAACAAACCTATCTTTAGTTGTTTATGTTTATGGGGTGGTGCTTTAGAGTATATTTCAAACGCAAGACTGCAGTTTTTAAATCCCATTTTACCCCAGCGCAAAATTGTGTCTGCATTTTGAAAACATCCTAACTCAAACGCCGCCAGTGTGTCCGCAGCGTAAATAGCCCTCCGATACCAACGGAATAATGTTGCTGCAGATTAATAAACCTTTCTTACCTCAACACAATATGTGTGTCTGCAGCTATACCTGTTAACGCCAACGAATTAAACCAATCCGCAGTGTAATCAACCTTAAACCCAAACGAAAGCAGCGTGTCTCCACAAGTATACACCTTCTGATCCTCTTCTGATACACTCAAAAGCAAAACGACTTTAGCAGGACAAACGACCACGGAGCAACACGACATGAGCGTTACATTAACCTTCACCTGTTTATAATGGGGTTTAGATGTTTATGTTTATGGGGTGGTGCTTTTTGTCGCATCTTGCACTTTGGTGTAGAAACAGGCACCAAAACAAGCATATTTAACAGGGGTTTAGTTTTTTATGTTTATGGGATGGTGCTTTTAATCGCAACTTGTACTTCGGTGTACAAACTGGCACCAAAACAAACCTAACTTTAGTTTTTTATGTTTATGGGATGGTGCTTTTAATCGCAACTTGTACTTCGGTGTACAAACTGGCACCAAAACAAACCTAACTTTAGTTGTTTATGTTTATGGGATGGTACTTTTAATCGCAAGTTGCACTTCGATGTACAAACGGGCACCAAAACGAGCCTTTTTTAGTTGTTTATGGTTATGGGATGGTGCTTTTACTCGCATCTTGTACTTCGATGTACAAAAAGGCGCCAAATCAAACCAATTTTTTTAGCTGTTTATGTTTATGAGGTGGTGCTTTTTCTCGCATCTTGTACTTCGATGTACAAACAAGCACCAAAACAAACCTATCTCTATTTGTTTATGTTCACGGGATTGTGCTTTCAATCGCAACTTGTACTTCGATGTACAAACAGGCACCAAAACAAACCTATCTTTAGTAGTTGTTTATGCTCACGGGATGGTGCTTTGACTCGCATCTTTTACTTTGGTGTACAAACAGGCACCAAAACAAACCTATTTTTAGTTGTTTATGTTTATTGGGTGGTGCTTTTACTCGCATCTTGTATTCGATGTACAAACAGGCACCAAAACAAACCCTTTTTTTAGATGCTTATGTTTATGAGGTGGTGCCTTTACTCGTATCTTGTACTTCGATGTACAAACAAGCACCAAAACAAACCTATCTTTAGTTGTTTATGTTTATGGGATAGTGCTTTTACTCGCATCTTGTACTTCGGTGTACAAACAGGCACCCAAACAAACCTTTTTAGTTGGGGTTTAATTGTTTATATGTGTGGGGTTGCTTTTAGTTGAAGCTTGTACTTCGGTGTACAAACAGGCACCAAATAAATTAGAAAAAAAAATACCTACCAATTCATAGTCTCCAGATTACTGCAACATGTGGACGTGTAGCTTCCATGGTCTTCTGTGGTCTGGACCTGATGAACAAATAATATGATTTGATTTTTAGCTTAATTCTTTGCTTACTTGTGTCATCTGCAGATAACCTTTGCAAACAAGTTGGATCCGGATCAGGCCCGACAAAACGTCGGGCCTGATCTGGATCCAACCTGTTTGCCACTCTGGTAGAAATCCTGTAGGTGTGTTTCGAATTTTGAAGGAAAACAAGCAGACGACGAAAAATCATGAAAAATTACGTGATAAGCACCCAAATCTCATGTACTGGCCAATTTCTTCATATACGGTGTTTCTTCAGTATGTACAACTTCCACTGTAATGACCATTTTTGTTGACAATGGTGACAAAGGACACTTACTGAATGGCCATTGATGATGCCAACTTGATTTGTAATATGTGGTTGTGAAATGTCCTGGTCATATGCACTTGCTTTTACTTGTCAGCGCTAACTTGTATTTGTGAAATGTAATGACCAAAGTCTACCTTACATGCTTTAAATGATGTTTTCACTTCTTTAGTTTCGATGCCTTGGCTTCAATGATTGTGAATTTTCAAGGTTTTTTCCCTTGTTTTACAAGTCAATGATAACTTGTATGTGTTCTATTTGATGGCAATGCAAAGCCTCTTTTCTTAGCAGATAATGATGCTATTACTTCTGGCATGTGTATTACATCACACCTTGTGCTGACAGTAAAACAAACTTCACAGTTTTTGCTAATGTACAAAGCCAATACATACCTCTTCCACCTTTTAAAGAGACGTTATTCTCTACACACTAACAGCTAGGACATGGCACCTGAAATATACGAACGGGCGACGTTAATATACGTTAAACATTCAGAGTAGGTGCCCGTATTAAGAGGGTTTTAGTTGTTCATGTTTATGAGGTGGTGCTATTGGTCGCACCTTGTACATCCGTGTACAAACGGGCACCAAAAAAAACCTATATTTAGTTGTTTATGTTTATGGGGTGGTGCTTTTACTCGCATCTTGTACTTCCGTGTACAAACAGGCACCAAAACTAACCTATTTTTAGTTGTTTATGTTTATGAGGTGGTGCTTTTACTCGCATCTTGTACTTCGATGTACAAACAGGTACCAAAACATACCTATCTTTAGTTGTTTATGTTTATGCGCTGGTGCTTTTGGTCGCACCTTGTATTTCCGTGTACAAACGGGCACCAAAACAAACCTATATTTAGTTGTTTATGTTAATGGGGTGATGCTTTTACTTGCATCTTGTACTTCAATGTACAAACAGGCACCAAAACAAACCTATTTTTAGTTGTTTATGTTTATGAGGTGGTGCTTTTACTCGCATCTTGTACTTTGATGTACCAACAGGCACCAAAACATACCTATCTTTAGTTGTTTGTGTTTACGGGGAGGTGCTTTTAGTCGCATTTTGTACTTCGGTGTACAAGCACGCATCAAAAACAAACCTATCTTTAGTTGTTTATGTCTGGGGGTGGTGCTTTTAGTCGCATTTTGTACTTCGGTGTACAAGCACGCATCAAAAACAAACCTACTTTTAGTTGTTTATGTCTGGGGGTGGTGCTTTTAGTCGCATTTTGTACTTCGGTGTACAAGCAGGCACCAAAAACAAACCTATCTTTAGTTGTTTATGTTTATGGGGTGGTGCTTTAGAGTATATTTCAAACGCAAGACTGCAGTTTTTAAATCCCATTTTACCCCAGCGCAAAATTGTGTCTGCATTTTGAAAACATCCTAACTCAAACGTCGCCAGTGTGTCCGCAGCGTAAATAGCCCTCCGATACCAACGGAATAATGTTGCTGCAGATTAATAAACCTTTCTTACCTCAACACAATATGTGTGTCTGCAGCTATACCTGTTAACGCCAACGAATTAAACCAATCCGCAGTGTAATTAACCTTAAACCCAAACGAAAGCAGCGTGTCTCCACAAGTATACACCTTCTGATCCTCTTCTGATACACTCAAAAGCAAAACGACTTTAGCAGGACAAACGACCACGGAGCAACACGACATGAGCGTTACATTAACCTTCACCTGTTTATAATGGGGTTTAGATGTTTATGTTTATGGGGTGGTGCTTTTAGTCGCATCTTGCACTTTGGTGAAGAAACAGGCACCAAAACAAGCATATTTAACAGGGGTTTAGTTTTTTATGTTTATGGGATGGTGCTTTTAATCGCAACTTGTACTTCGGTGTACAAACTGGCACCAAAACAAACCTAACTTTAGTTGTTTATGTTTATGGGATGGTACTTTTAATCGCAAGTTGCACTTCGATGTACAAACGGGCACCAAAACGAGCCTTTTTTAGTTGTTTATGGTTATGGGATGGTGCTTTTACTCGCATCTTGTACTTCGATATACAAACAGGCGCCAAATCAAACCAATTTTTTTTAGCTGTTTATGTTTATGAGGTGGTGCTTTTTCTCGCATCTTGTACTTCGATGTACAAACAGGCACCAAAACAAACCTATCTCTATTTGTTTATGTTCACGGGATTGTGCTTTCAATCGCAACTTGTACTTCGATGTACAAACAGGCACCAAAACAAACCTATCTTTAGTAGTTGTTTATGCTCACGGGATGGTGCTTTGACTCGCATCTTTTACTTTGGTGTACAAACAGGCACCAAAACTAACCTATTTTTAGTTGTTTATGTTTATTGGGTGGTGCTTTTACTCGCATCTTGTACTTCGATGTACAAACAGGCACCAAAACAAACCCTTTTTTTAGATGCTTATGTTTATGAGGTGGTGACTTTACTCGTATCTTGTACTTCGATGTACAAACAAGCACCAAAACAAACCTATCTTTAGTTGTTTATGTTTATGGGATGGTGCTTTTACTCGCATCTTGTACTTCGGTGTACAAACAGGCACCCAAACAAACCTTTTTAGTTGGGGTTTAATTGTTTATATGTGTGGGGTTGCTTTTAGTCGAAGCTTGTACTTCGGTGTACAAACAGGCACCAAATAAATTAGAAAAAAAAAATACCTACCAATTCATAGTCTCCAGATTACTGCAACATGTGGACGTGTAGCTTCCATGGTCTTCTGTGGTCTGGACCTGATGAACAAATAATATGATTTGATTTTTCAGCTTAATTCTTTGCTTACTTGTGTCATCTGCAGATAACCTTTGCAAACAAGTTGGATCCGGATCAGGCCCGACAAAACGTCGGGCCTGATCTGGATCCAACCTGTTTGCCACTCTGGTAGAAATCCTGTAGGCGTGTTTCGAATTTTGAAGGAAAACAAGCAGACGACGAAAAATCATGAAAAATTACGTGATAAGCACCCAAATCTCATGTACTGGCCAATTTCTTCATATACGGTGTTTCTTCAGTATGTACAACTTCCACTGTAATGACCTTTTTTGTTGACAATGGTGACAAAGGACACTTACTGAATGGCCATTGATGATGCCAACTTGATTTGTAATATGTGGTTGTGAAATGTCCTGGTCATATGCACTTGCTTTTACTTGTCAGCGCTAACTTGTATTTGTGAAATGTAATGACCAAAGTCTACCTTACATGCTTTAAATGATGTTTTCACTTCTTTAGTTTCGATGCCTTGGCTTCAATGATTGTGAATTTTCAAGGTTTTTTCCCTTGTTTTACAAGTCAATGATAACTTGTATGTGTTCTATTTGATGGCAATACAAAGCCTCTTTTCTTAGCAGATAATGATGCTATTACTTCTGGCATGTGTATTACATCACACCTTGTGCTGACAGTAAAACAAACTTCACAGTTTTTGCTAATGTACAAAGCCAATACATACCTCTTCCACCTTTTAAAGAGACGTTATTCTCTACACACTAACAGCTAGGACATGGCACCTGAAATATACGAACGGGCGACGTTAATATACGTTAAACATTCGGAGTAGGTGCCCGTATTAAGAGGGTTTTAGTTGTTCATGTTTATGAGGTGGTGCTATTGGTCGCACCTTGTACTTCCGTGTACAAACAGGCACCAAAACAAACCTATATTTAGTTGTTTATGTTTATGGGGTGGTGCTTTTACTCGCATCTTGTACTTCCGTGTACAAACAGGCACCAAAACTAACCTATTTTTAGTTGTTTATGTTTATGAGGTGGTGCTTTTACTCGCATCTTGTACTTCGATGTACAAACAGGTACCAAAACATACCTATCTTTAGTTGTTTGTGTTTATGCGCTGGTGCTTTTGGTCGCACCTTGTATTTCCGTGTACAAACGGGCACCAAAACAAACCTATATTTAGTTGTTTATGTTTATGGGGTGGTGCTTTTACTTGCATCTTGTACTTCAATGTACAAACAGGCACCAAAACAAACCTATTTTTAGTTGTTTATGTTTATGAGGTGGTGCTTTTACTCGCATCTTGTACTTTGATGTACCAACAGGCACCAAAACATACCTATCTTTAGTTGTTTGTGTTTACGGGGAGGTGCTTTTAGTCGCATTTTGTACTTCGGTGTACAAGCACGCATCAAAAACAAACCTATCTTTAGTTGTTTATGTCTGGGGGTGGTGCTTTTAGTCGCATTTTGTACTTCGGTGTACAAGCACGCATCAAAAACAAACCTATCTTTAGTTGTTTATGTCTGGGGGTGGTGCTTTTAGTTGCATTTTGTACTTCGGTGTACAAGCAGGCACCAAAAACAAACCTATCTTTAGTTGTTTATGTTTATGGGGTGGTGCTTTAGAGTATATTTCAAACGCAAGACTGCAGTTTTTAAATCCCATTTTACCCCAGCGCAAAATTGTGTCTGCATTTTGAAAACATCCTAACTCAAACGCCGCCAGTGTGTCCGCAGCGTAAATAGCCCTCCGATACCAACGGAATAATGTTGCTGCAGATTAATAAACCTTTCTTACCTCAACACAATATGTGTGTCTGCAGCTATACCTGTTAACGCCAACGAATTAAACCAATCCGCAGTGTAATTAACCTTAAACCCAAACGAAAGCAGCGTGTCTCCACAAGTATACACCTTCTGATCCTCTTCTGATACACTCAAAAGCAAAACGACTTTAGCAGGACAAACGACCACGGAGCAACACGACATGAGCGTTACATAAACCTTCACCTGTTTATAATGGGGTTTAGATGTTTATGTTTATGGGGTGGTGCTTTTAGTCGCATCTTGCACTTTGGTGAAGAAACAGGCACCAAAACAAGCATATTTAACAGGGGTTTAGTTCTTTATGGTTATGGGATGGTGCTTTTAATCGCAACTTGTACTTCGGTGTACAAACTGGCACCAAAACAAACCTAACTTTAGTTGTTTATGGTTATGGGATGGTGCTTTTACTCGCATCTTGTACTTCGATGTACAAACAGGCGCCAAATCAAACCAATTTTTTTAGCTGTTTATGTTTATGAGGTGGTGCTTTTTCTCGCATCTTGTACTTCGATGTACAAACAGGCACCAAAACAAACCTATCTCTATTTGTTTATGTTCACGGGATTGTGCTCTATCGCAACTTGTACTTCGATGTACAAACAGGCACCAAAACAAACCTATCTTTAGTAGTTGTTTATGCTCACGGGATGGTGCTTTGACTCGCATCTTTTACTTTGGTGTACAAACAGGCACCAAAACAAACCTATTTTTAGTTGTTTATGTTTATTGGGTGGTGCTTTTACTCGCATCTTGTACTTCGATGTACAAACAGGCACCAAAACAAACCCTTTTTTTAGATGCTTATGTTTATGAGGTGGTGCCTTTACTCGTATCTTGTACTTTGATGTACAAACAAGCACCAAAACAAACCTATCTTTAGTTGTTTATGTTTATGGGATGGTGCTTTTACTCGAATCTTGTACTTCGGTGTACAAACAGGCACCCAAACAAACCTTTTTAGTTGGGGTTTAATTGTTTATATGTGTGGGGTTGCTTTTAGTCGAAGCTTGTACTTCGGTGTACAAACAGGCACCAAATAAATTAGAAAAAAAAATACCTACCAATTCATAGTCTCCAGATTACTGCAACATATGGACGTGTAGCTTCCATGGTCTTCTGTGGTCTGGACCTGATGAACCAATAATATGATTTGATTTTTAGCTTAATTCTTTGCTTACTTGTGTCATCTGCAGATAACCTTTGCAAACAAGTTGGATCCGGATCAGGCCCAACAAACCGTCGGGCCTGATCTGGATCCAACCTGTTTGCCACTCTGGTAGAAATCCTGTAGGTGTGTTTCGAATTTTGAAGGAAAACAAGCAGACGACGAAAAATCATGAAAAATTACGTGATAAGCACCCAAATCTTATGTACTGGCCAATTTCTTCATATACGGTGTTTCTTCAGTATGTACAACTTCCACTGTAATGACCATTTTTGTTGACAATGGTGACAAAGGACACTTACTGAATGGCCATTGATGATGCCAACTTGATTTGTAATATGTGGTTGTGAAATGTCCTGGTCATATGCACTTGCTTTTACTTGTCAGCGCTAACTTGTATTTGTGAAATGTAATGACCAAAGTCTACCTTACATGCTTTAAATGATGTTTTCACTTCTTTAGTTTCGATGCCTTGGCTTCAATGATTGTGAATTTTCAAGGTTTTTTCCCTTGTTTTACAAGTCAATGATAACTTGTATATGTTCTATTTGATGGCAATGCATAGCCTCTTTTCTTAGCAGATAATGATGCTATTACTTCTGGCATGTGTATTACATCACACCTTGTGCTGACAGTAAAACAAACTTCACAGTTTTTGCTAATGTACAAAGCCAATACATACCTCTTCCAACTTTTTAAAGAGACGTTATTCTCTACACACTAACAGCTAGGACATGGCACCTGAAAAATACGAATGGGCGACGTTAATATACGTTAAACATTCGGAGTAGGTGCCCGTATTAAGAGGGTTTTAGTTGTTTATGTTTATGAGGTGGTGCTATTGGTCGCACCTTGTACTTCCGTGTACAAACGGGCACCAAAACAAACCTATATTTAGTTGTTTATGTTTATGGGGTGGTGCTTTTACTCGCATCTTGTACTTCCGTGTACAAACAGGCACCAAAACTAACCTATTTTTAGTTGTTTATGTTTATGAGGTGGTGCTTTTACTCGCATCTTGTACTTCGATGTACAAACAGGAACCAAAACATACCTATCTTTAGTTGTTTATGTTTATGCGCTGGTGCTTTTGGTCGCACCTTGTATTTCCGTGTACAAACGGGCACCAAAACAAACCTATATTTAGTTGTTTATGTTTATGGGGTGGTGCTTTTACTTGCATCTTGTACTTCAATGTACAAACAGGCACCAAAACAAACCTATTTTTCGTTGTTTATGTTTATGAGGTGGTGCTTTTACTCGCATCTTGTACTTTGATGTACCAACAGGCACCAAAACATACCTATCTTTAGTTGTTTGTGTTTACGGGGAGGTGCTTTTAGTCGCATTTAGTACTTCGGTGTACAAGCACGCATCAAAAACAAACCTATCTTTAGTTGTTTATGTCTGGGGGTGGTGCTTTTAGTCGCATTTTGTACTTCGGTGTACAAGCACGCATCAAAAACAAACCTATCTTTAGTTGTTTATGTCTGGGGGTGGTGCTTTTAGTCGCATTTTGTACTTCGGTGTACAAGCAGGCACCAAAAACAAACCTATCTTTAGTTGTTTATGTTTATGGGGTGGTGCTTTAGAGTATATTTCAAACGCAAGACTGCAGTTTTTAAATCCCATTTTACCCCAGCGCAAAATTGTGTCTGCATTTTGAAAACATCCTAACTCAAACGCCGCCAGTGTGTCCGCAGCGTAAATAGCCCTCCGATACCAACGGAATAATGTTGCTGCAGATTAATAAACCTTTCTTACCTCAACACAATATGTGTGTCTGCAGCTATACCTGTTAACGCCAACGAATTAAACCAATCCGCAGTGTAATCAACCTTAAACCCAAACGAAAGCAGCGTGTCTCCACAAGTATACACCTTCTGGTCCTCTTCTGATACACTCAAAAGCAAAACGACTTTAGCAGGACAAACGACCACGGAGCAACACGACATGAGCGTTACATAAACCTTCACCTGTTTATAATGGGGTTTAGATGTTTATGTTTATGGGGTGGTGCTTTTAGTCGCATCTTGCACTTTGGTGAAGAAACAGGCACCAAAACAAGCATATTTAACAGGGGTTTAGTTCTTTATGGTTATGGGATGGTGCCTTTAATCGCAACTTGTACTTCGGTGTACAAACTGGCACCAAAACAAACCTAACTTTAGTTGTTTATGGTTATGGGATGGTGCTTTTACTCGCATCTTGTACTTCGATGTACAAACAGGCGCCAAATCAAACCAATTTTTTTAGCTGTTTATGTTTATGAGGTGGTGCTTTTTCTCGCATCTTGTACTTCGATGTACAAACAGGCACCAAAACAAACCTATCTCTATTTGTTTATGTTCACGGGATTGTGCTCTATCGCAACTTGTACTTCGATGTACAAACAGGCACCAAAACAAACCTATCTTTAGTAGTTGTTTATGCTCACGGGATGGTGCTTTGACTCGCATCTTTTACTTTGGTGTACAAACAGGCACCAAAACAAACCTATTTTTAGTTGTTTATGTTTATTGGGTGGTGCTTTTACTCGCATCTTGTACTTCGATGTACAAACAGGCACCAAAACAAACCCTTTTTTTAGATGCTTATGTTTATGAGGTGGTGCCTTTACTCGTATCTTGTACTTTGATGTACAAACAAGCACCAAAACAAACCTATCTTTAGTTGTTTATGTTTATGGGATGGTGCTTTTACTCGAATCTTGTACTTCGGTGTACAAACAGGCACCCAAACAAACCTTTTTAGTTGGGGTTTAATTGTTTATATGTGTGGGGTTGCTTTTAGTCGAAGCTTGTACTTCGGTGTACAAACAGGCACCAAATAAATTAGAAAAAAAAATACCTACCAATTCATAGTCTCCAGATTACTGCAACATATGGACGTGTAGCTTCCATGGTCTTCTGTGGTCTGGACCTGATGAACAAATAATATGATTTGATTTTTAGCTTAATTCTTTGCTTACTTGTGTCATCTGCAGATAACCTTTGCAAACAAGTTGGATCCGGATCAGGCCCAACAAACCGTCGGGCCTGATCTGGATCCAACCTGTTTGCCACTCTGGTAGAAATCCTGTAGGTGTGTTTCGAATTTTGAAGGAAAACAAGCAGACGACGAAAAATCATGAAAAATTACGTGATAAGCACCCAAATCTTATGTACTTGCCAATTTCTTCATATACGGTGTTTCTTCAGTATGTACAACTTCCACTGTAATGACCATTTTTGTTGACAATGGTGACAAAGGACACTTACTGAATGGCCATTGATGATGCCAACTTGATTTGTAATATGTGGTTGTGAAATGTCCTGGTCATATGCACTTGCTTTTACTTGTCAGCGCTAACTTGTATTTGTGAAATGTAATGACCAAAGTCTACCTTACATGCTTTAAATGATGTTTTCACTTCTTTAGTTTCGATGCCTTGGCTTCAATGATTGTGAATTTTCAAGGTTTTTTCCCTTGTTTTACAAGTCAATGATAACTTGTATGTGTTCTATTTGATGGCAATGCATAGCCTCTTTTCTTAGCAGATAATGATGCTATTACTTCTGGCATGTGTATTACATCACACCTTGTGCTGACAGTAAAACAAACTTCACAGTTTTTGCTAATGTACAAAGCCAATACATACCTCTTCCAACTTTTTAAAGAGACGTTATTCTCTACACACTAACAGCTAGGACATGGCACCTGAAAAATACGAATGGGCGACGTTAATATACGTTAAACATTCGGAGTAGGTGCCCGTATTAAGAGGGTTTTAGTTGTTTATGTTTATGAGGTGGTGCTATTGGTCGCACCTTGTACTTCCGTGTACAAACGGGCACCAAAACAAACCTATATTTAGTTGTTTATGTTTATGGGGTGGTGCTTTTACTCGCATCTTGTACTTCCGTGTACAAACAGGCACCAAAACTAACCTATTTTTAGTTGTTTATGTTTATGAGGTGGTGCTTTTACTCGCATCTTGTACTTCGATGTACAAACAGGTACCAAAACATACCTATCTTTAGTTGTTTATGTTTATGCGCTGGTGCTTTTGGTCGCACCTTGTATTTCCGTGTACAAACGGGCACCAAAACAAACCTATATTTAGTTGTTTATGTTTATGGGGTGGTGCTTTTACTTGCATCTTGTACTTCAATGTACAAACAGGCACCAAAACAAACCTATTTTTCGTTGTTTATGTTTATGAGGTGGTGCTTTTACTCGCATCTTGTACTTTGATGTACCAACAGGCACCAAAACATACCTATCTTTAGTTGTTTGTGTTTACGGGGAGGTGCTTTTAGTCGCATTTAGTACTTCGGTGTACAAGCACGCATCAAAAACAAACCTATCTTTAGTTGTTTATGTCTGGGGGTGGTGCTTTTAGTCGCATTTTGTACTTCGGTGTACAAGCACGCATCAAAAACAAACCTATCTTTAGTTGTTTATGTCTGGGGGTGGTGCTTTTAGTCGCATTTTGTACTTCGGTGTACAAGCAGGCACCAAAAACAAACCTATCTTTAGTTGTTTATGTTTATGGGGTGGTGCTTTAGAGTATATTTCAAACGCAAGACTGCAGTTTTTAAATCCCATTTTACCCCAGCGCAAAATTGTGTCTGCATTTTGAAAACATCCTAACTCAAACGCCGCCAGTGTGTCCGCAGCGTAAATAGCCCTCCGATACCAACGGAATAATGTTGCTGCAGATTAATAAACCTTTCTTACCTCAACACAATATGTGTGTCTGCAGCTATACCTGTTAACGCCAACGAATTAAACCAATCCGCAGTGTAATCAACCTTAAACCCAAACGAAAGCAGCGTGTCTCCACAAGTATACACCTTCTGGTCCTCTTCTGATACACTCAAAAGCAAAACGACTTTAGCAGGACAAACGACCACGGAGCAACACGACATGAGCGTGACTTTAACCTTCACCTGTTTATAATGGGGTTTAGATGTTTATGTTTATGGGGTGGTGCTTTTAGTCGCATCTTGCACTTTGGTGTAGAAACAGGCACCAAAACAAGCATATTTAACAGGGGTTTAGTTTTTTATGTTTATGGGATGGTGCTTTTAATCGCAACTTGTACTTCGGTGTACAAACCGGCACCAAAACAAACCTAACTTTAGTTGTTTATGTTTATGGGATGGTACTTTTAATCGCAAGTTGCACTTCGATGTACAAACGGGCACAAAAACGAGCCTTTTTTAGTTGTTTATGGTTATGGGATGGTGCTTTTACTCGCATCTTGTACTTCGATGTACAAACAGGCGCCAAATCAAACCAATTTTTTTAGCTGTTTATGTTTATGAGGTGGTGCTTTTTCTCGCATCTTGTACTTCGATGTACAAACAGGCACCAAAACAAACCTATCTCTATTTGTTTATGTTCACTAGATTGTGCTTTCAATCGCAACTTGTACTTCGATGTACAAACAGGCACCAAAACAAACCTATCTTTAGTAGTTGTTTATGCTCACGGGATGGTGCTTTGACTCGCATCTTTTACTTTGGTGTACAAACAGGCACCAAAACAAACCTATTTTTAGTTGTTTATGTTTATTGGGTGGTGCTTTTACTCGCATCTTGTACTTTGATGTACCAACAGGCACCAAAACATACCTATCTTTAGTTGTTTGTGTTTACGGGGAGGTGCTTTTAGTCGCATTTTGTACTTCGGTGTACAAGCACGCATCAAAAACTAACCTATCTTTAGTTGTTTATGTCTGGGGGTGGTGCTTTTAGTCGCATTTTGTACTTCGGTGTACAAGCAAGCATCAAAAACAAACCTATCTTTAGTTGTTTATGTCTGGGGGTGGTGCTTTTAGTCGCATTTTGTACTTCGGTGTACAAGCAGGCACCAAAAACAAACCTATCTTTAGTTGTTTATGTTTATGGGATGGTGCTTTAGAGTATATTTCAAACGCAAGACTGCAGTTTTTAAATCCCATTTTACCCCAGCGCAAAATTGTGTCTGCATTTTGAAAACATCCTAACTCAAACGCCGCCAGTGTGTCCGCAGCGTAAATAGCCCTCCGATACCAACGGAATAATGTTGCTGCAGATTAATAAACCTTTCTTACCTCAACACAATATGTGTGTCTGCAGCTATACCTGTTAACGCCAACGAATTAAACCAATCCGCAGTGTAATTAACCTTAAACCCAAACGAAAGCAGCGTGTCTCCACAAGTATACACCTTCTGATCCTCTTCTGATACACTCAAAAGCAAAACGACTTTAGCAGGAACAACGACCACGGAGCAACACGACATGAGCGTTACATTAACCTTCACCTGTTTATAATGGGGTTTAGATGTTTATGTTTATGGGGTGGTGCTTTTAGTCGCATCTTGCACTTTGGTGAAGAAACAGGCACCAAAACAAGCATATTTAACAGGGGTTTAGTTTTTTATGTTTATGGGATGGTGCTTTTAATCGCAACTTGTACTTCGGTGTACAAACTGGCACCAAAACAAACCTAACTTTAGTTGTTTATGGTTATGGGATGGTGCTTTTACTAGCATCTTGTACTTCGATGTACAAACAGGCGCCAAATCAAACCAATTTTTTTAGCTGTTTATGTTTATGAGGTGGTGCTTTTTCTCGCATCTTGTACTTCGATGTACAAACAGGCACCAAAACAAACCTATATCTATTTGTTTATGTTCACGGGATTGTGCTTTCAATCGCAACTTGTACTTCGATGTACAAACAGGCACCAAAACAAACCTATCTTTAGTAGTTGTTTATGCTCACGGGATGGTGCTTTGACTCGCATCTTTTACTTTGGTGTACAAACAGGCACCAAAACAAACCTATTTTTAGTTGTTTATGTTTATTGGGTGGTGCTTTTACTCGCATCTTGTACTTCGATGTACAAACAGGCACCAAAACAAACCCTTTTTTTAGATGCTTATGTTTATGAGGTGGTGCCTTTACTCGTATCTTGTACTTCGATGTACAAACAAGCACCAAAACAAACCTATCTTTAGTTGTTTATGTTTATGGGATGGTGCTTTTACTCGCATCTTGTACTTCGGTGTACAAACAGGCACCCAAAAAACCTTTTTAGTTGGGGTTTAATTGTTTATATGTGTAGGGTTGCTTTTAGTCGAAGCTTGTACCTCGGTGTACAAACAGGCACCAAATAAATTAGAAAAAAAAATACCTACCAATTCATAGTCTCCAGATTACTGCAACATGTGGACGTGTAGCTTCCATGGTCTTCTGTGGTCTGGACCTGATGAACAAATATTATGATTTGATTTTTAGCTTAATTCTTTGCTTACTTGTGTCATCTGCAGATAACCTTTGCAAACAAGTTGGATCCGGATCAGGCCCGACAAAACGTCGGGCCTGATCTGGATCCAACCTGTTTGCCACTCTGGTAGAAATCCTGTAGGTGTGTTTCGAATTTTGAAGGAAAACAAGCAGACGACGAAAAATCATGAAAAATTACGTGATAAGCACCCAAATCTCATGTACTGGCCAATTTCTTCATATACGGTGTTTCTTCAGTATGTACAACTTCCACTGTAATGACCATTTTTGTTGACAATGGTGACAAAGGACACTTACTGAATGGCCATTGATGATGCCAACTTGATTTGTAATATGTGGTTGTGAAATGTCCTGGTCATATGCACTTGCTTTTACTTGTCAGCGCTAACTTGTATTTGTGAAATGTAATGACCAAAGTCTACCTTACATGCTTTAAATGATGTTTTCACTTCTTTAATTTCGATGCCTTGGCTTCAATGATTGTGAATTTTCAAGGTTTTTTCCCTTGTTTTACAAGTCAATGATAACTTGTATGTGTTCTATTTGATGGCAATGCAAAGCCTCTTTTCTTAGCAGATAATGATGCTATTACTTCTGGCATGTGTATTACATCACACCTTGTGCTGACAGTAAAACAAACTTCACAGTTTTTGCTAATGTACAAAGCCAATACATACCTCTTCCACCTTTTAAAGAGACGTTATTCTCTACACACTAACAGCTAGGACATGGCACCTGAAATATACGAACGGGCGACGTTAATATACGTTAAACATTCGGAGTAGGTGTCCGTATTAAGAGGGTTTTAGTTGTTCATGTTTATGAGGTGGTGCTATTGGTCGCACCTTGTACTTCCGTGTACAAACGGGCACCAAAACAAACCTATCTTTAGTAGTTGTTTATGCTCACGGGATGGTGCTTTGACTCGCATCTTTTACTTTGGTGTACAAACAGGCACCAAAACAAACCTATTTTTAGTTGTTTATGTTTATTGGGTGGTGCTTTTACTCGCATCTTGTACTTCGATGTACAAACAGGCACCAAAACAAACCCTTTTTTTAGATGCTTATGTTTATGAGGTGGTGCCTTTACTCGTATCTTGTACTTCGATGTACAAACAAGCACCAAAACAAACCTATCTTTAGTTGTTTATGTTTATGGGATAATGCTTTTACTCGCATCTTGTACTTCGGTGTACAAACAGGCACCCAAACAAACCTTTTTAGTTGGGGTTTAATTGTTTATATGTGTAGGATTGTTTTTAGTCGAAGCTTGTACTTCGGTGTACAAACAGGCACCAAATAAATTAGAAAAAAAAATACCTACCAATTCATAGTCTCCAGATTACTGCAACATGTGGACGTGTAGCTTCCATGGTCTTCTGTGGTCTGGACCTGATGAACAAATGATATGATTTGATTTTTAGCTTAATTCTTTGCTTACTTGTGTCATCTGCAGATAACCTTTGCAAACAAGATGGATCCGGATCAGGCCCGACAAAACGTCGGGCCTGATCTGGATCCAACCTGTTTGCCACTCTGGTAGAAATCCTGTAGGTGTGTTTCGAATTTTGAAGGAAAACAAGCAGACGACGAAAAATCATGAAAAATTACGTGATAAGCACCCAAATCTTATGTACAGGCCAATTTCTTCATATACGGTGTTTCTTCAGTATGTACAACTTCCACTGTAATGACCATTTTTGTTGACAATGGTGACAAAGGACACTTACTGAATGGCCATTGATGATGCCAACTTGATTTGTAATATGTGGTTGTGAAATGTCCTGGTCATATGCACTTGCTTTTACTTGTCAGTGCTAAATTGTATTTGTGAAATGTAATGACCAAAGTCTACCTTACATGCTTTAAATGATGTTTTCACTTCTTTAGTTTCGATGCCTTGGCTTCAATGATTGTGAATTTTCAAGGTTTTTTCCCTTGTTTTACAAGTCAATGATAACTTGTATGTGTTCTATTTGATGGCAATGCATAGCCTCTTTTCTTAGCAGATAATGATGCTATTACTTCTGGCATGTGTATTACATCACACCTTGTGCTGACAGTAAAACAAACTTCACAGTTTTTGCTAATGTACAAAGCCAATACATACCTCTTCCAACTTTTTAAAGAGACGTTATTCTCTACACACTAACAGCTAGGACATGGCACCTGAAATATACGAATAGGCGACGTTAATATACGTTAAACATTCGGAGTAGGTGCCCGTATTAAGAGGGTTTTAGTTGTTCATGTTTATGAGGTGGTGCTATTGGTCGCACCTTGTACTTCCGTGTACAAACGGGCACCAAAACAAACCTATATTTAGTTGTTTATGTTTATGGGGTGGTGCTTTTACTCGCATCTTGTACTTCCGTGTACAAACAGGCACCAAAACTAACCATTTTTAGTTGTTTATGTTTATGAGGTGGTGCTTTTACTCGCATCTTGTACTTCGATGTACAAACAGGTACCAAAACATACCTATCTTTAGTTGTTTATGTTTATGCGCTGGTGCTTTTGGTCGCACCTTGTATTTCCGTGTACAAACGGGCACCAAAACAAACCTATATTTAGTTGTTTATGTTTATGGGGTGGTGCTTTTACTTGCATCTTGTACTTCAATGTACAAACAGGCACCAAAACAAACCTATTTTTAGTTGTTTATGTTTATGAGGTGGTGCTTTTACTCGCATCTTGTACTTTGATGTACCAACAGGCACCAAAACATACCTATCTTTAGTTGTTTGTGTTTATGGGGAGGTGCTTTTAGTCGCATTTAGTACTTCGGTGTACAAGCACGCATCAAAAACAAACCTATCTTTAGTTGTTTATGTCTGGGGGTGGTGCTTTTAGTCGCATTTTGTACTTCGGTGTACAAGCACGCATCAAAAACAAACCTATCTTTAGTTGTTTATGTCTGGGGGTGGTGCTTTTAGTCGCATTTTGTACTTCGGTGTACAAGCAGGCACCAAAAACAAACCTATCTTTAGTTGTTTATGTTTATGGGGTGGTGCTTTAGAGTATATTTCAAACGCAAGACTGCAGTTTTTAAATCCCATTTTACCCCAGCGCAAAATTGTGTCTGCATTTTGAAAACATCCTAACTCAAACGCCGCCAGTGTGTCCGCAGCGTAAATAGCCCTCCGATACCAACGGAATAATGTTGCTGCAGATTAATAAACCTTTCTTACCTCAACACAATATGTGTGTCTGCAGCTATACCTGTTAACGCCAACGAATTAAACCAATCCGCAGTGTAATCAACCTTAAACCCAAACGAAAGCAGCGTGTCTCCACAATTATACACCTTCTGATCCTCTTCTGATACACTCAAAAGCAAAACGACTTTAGCAGGACAAACGACCACGGAGCAACACGACACGAGCGTTACATTAACCTTCACCTGTTTATAATGGGGTTTAGATGTTTATGTTTATGGGGTGGTGCTTTTAGTCGCATCTTGCACTTTGGTGTAGAAACAGGCACCAAAACAAGCATATTTAACAGGGGTTTAGTTTTTTATGTTTATGGGATGGTGCTTTTAATCGCAACTTGTACTTCGGTGTACAAACTGGCACCAAAACAAACCTAACTTTAGTTGTTTATGTTTATGGGATGGTACTTTTAATCGCAAGTTGCACTTCGATGTACAAACGGGCACCAAAACGAGCCTTTTTTAGTTGTTTATGGTTATGGGATGGTGCTTTTACTCGCATCTTGTACTTCGATGTACAAACAGGCGCCAAATCAAACCAATTTTTTTAGCTGTTTATGTTTATGGGGTGGTGCTTTTTCTCGCATCTTGTACTTCGATGTACAAACAGGCACCAAAACAAACCTATCTCTATTTGTTTATGTTCACGGGATTGTGCTTTCAATCGCAACTTGTACTTCGATGTACAAACAGGCACCAAAACAAACCTATCTTTAGTAGTTGTTTATGCTCACGGGATGGTGCTTTGACTCGCATCTTTTACTTTGGTGTACAAACAGGCACCAAAACAAACCTATTTTTAGTTGTTTATGTTTATTGGGTGGTGCTTTTACTCGCATCTTGTACTTCGATGTACAAACAGGCACCAAAACAAACCCTTTTTTTAGATGCTTACGTTTATGAGGTGGTGCCTTTACTCGTATCTTGTACTTCGATGTACAAACAAGCACCAAAACAAACCTATCTTTAGTTGTTTATGTTTATGGGATGGTGCTTTTACTCGCATCTTGTACTTCGGTGTACAAACAGGCACCCAAAAAACCTTTTTAGTTGGGGTTTAATTGTTTATATGTGTGGGGTTGCTTCTAGTCGAAGCTTGTACCTCGGTGTACAAACAGGCACCAAATAAATTAGAAAAAAAAAATACCTACCAATTCATAGTCTCCAGATTACTGCAACATGTGGACGTGTAGCTTCCATGGTCTTCTGTGGTCTGGACCTGATGAACAAATAATATGATTTGATTTTTAGCTTAATTCTTTGCTTACTTGTGTCATCTGCAGATAACCTTTGCAAACAAGTTGGATCCGGATCAGGCCCGACAAAACGTCGGGCCTGATCTGGATCCAACCTGTTTGCCACTCTGGTAGAAATCCTGTAGGTGTGTTTCGAATTTTGAAGGAAAACAAGCAGACGACGAAAAATCATGAAAAATTACGTGATAAGCACCCAAATCTCATGTACTGGCCAATTTCTTCATATACGGTGTTTCTTCAGTATGTACAACTTCCACTGTAATGACCATTTTTGTTGACAATGGTGACAAAGGACACTTACTGAATGGCCATTGATGATGCCAACTTGATTTGTAATATGTGGTTGTGAAATGTCCTGGTCATATGCACTTGCTTTTACTTGTCAGCGCTAACTTGTATTTGTGAAATGTAATGACCAAAGTCTACCTTACATGCTTTAAATGATGTTTTCACTTCTTTAGTTTCGATGCCTTGGCTTCAATGATTGTGAATTTTCAAGGTTTTTTCCCTTGTTTTACAAGTCAATGATAACTTGTATGTGTTCTATTTGATGGCAATGCAAAGCCTCTTTTCTTAGCAGATAATGATGCTATTACTTCTGGCATGTGTATTACATCACACCTTGTGCTGACAGTAAAACAAACTTCACAGTTTTTGCTAATGTACAAAGCCAATACATACCTCTTCCACCTTTTAAAGAGACGTTATTCTCTACACACTAACAGCTAGGACATGGCACCTGAAATATACGAACGGGCGACGTTAATATACGTTAAACATTCGGAGTAGGTGCCCGTATTAAGAGGGTTTTAGTTGTTCAGGTTTATGAGGTGGTGCTATTTGTCGCACCTTGTACTTCCGTGTACAAACGGGCACCAAAACAAACCTATATTTAGTTGTTTATGTTTATGGGGTGGTGCTATTACTCGCATCTTGTATAGTGCGACCAGCTAACAGAGACTTGGCGTGTCAGACAGAGCGCTGTCATACACTGTCAAATAAGACTAGTCTACAGTAAATCGGGTGTAATAGCCTATGTACGCTTTACTCGTGCAACCAACTGAAGCGCAGACGACAAAGGTGACCAACTTTATACGTTAGCATGCCTTGTAAACGTTTATCTTTAGTATGCATTTCATTTTCCGAGATGGATATGTTGTGAAAGTTTTGAGGGAGGGTAGGTTTGCGCTTTCTTCAAATTTTGTCTGTGTGGCAAACCTGGTATGATTTTAAAGCCTAATGCAATAATAAATCACAAATTAGAACTCGGCGGGAAAAGGGTTAAGTATCTGGATCATGAGAAAAGGGCATACAAACACGAGATTCGGTCTTACCGCATATCCGAAAAAGCCTCTAATAATCGCTCATTCTGGCGTGTCATGAGCGACTAAATATCTAAAAGTTGTTCGGAGTCTTCTTCAACTTGCATACTTTGTTTATGCGAGAAGCGAAAGCCTTGGCGAGGTCATGTGTACATGCAGGCTCGTTGGAGCCTTCGCCACACGCCGATGTAATAAGAAGAATCATTTCGTGCGCTGACCAATTTATAGTATTAATTTTTCATTGCGGACTAATTATTTCATTTTCTTTTTCAGTATATAATTTAAAAGTTAAAATTTTGAAACATTTTCAGAGCGCATATATCTAGACTATTCAGTCTCCTTGTTATCCAAATTATTTCGAGATGCCCTTTTCTCATAATGGGCTCAGAAATACTACCTGTAGGTATACAGATATTTTCACAGGTGAATAAGTACACTCTGGCTTACCGATTTTTATATGGAAATGTCCAAGGGTGTGTCTTTGCTAAGAACCGCCCAGTCTCTCATAACTGGACGGACTATACTTCCGTGTACAAACAGGCACCAAAACTAACCTTTTTTTAGTTGTTTATGTTTATGAGGTGGTGCTTTTACTCGCATCTTGTACTTCGATGTACAAACAGGTACCAAAACATACCTATCTTTAGTTGTTTATGTTTATGCGCTGGTGCTTTTGGTCGCACCTTGTATTTCCGTGTACAAACGGGCACCAAAACAAACCTATATTTAGTTGTTTATGTTTATGGGGTGGTGCTTTTACTTGCATCTTGTACTTCAATGTACAAACAGGCACCAAAACAAACCTATTTTTAGTTGTTTATGTTTATGAGGTGGTGCTTTTACTCGCATCTTGTACTTTGATGTACCAACAGGCACCAAAACATACCTATCTTTAGTTGTTTGTGTTTACGGGGAGGTGCTTTTAGTCGCATTTTGTACTTCGGTGTACAAGCACGCATCAAAAACAAACCTATCTTTAGTTGTTTATGTCTGGGGGTGGTGCTTTTAGTCGCATTTTGTACTTCGGTGTACAAGCACGTATCAAAAACAAACCTATCTTTAGTTGTTTATGTCTGGGGGTGGTGCTTTTAGTCGCATTTTGTACTTCGGTGTACAAGCAGGCACCAAAAACAAACCTATCTTTAGTTGTTTATGTTTATGGGGTGGTGCTTTAGAGTATATTTCAAACGCAAGACTGCAGTTTTTAAATCCCATTTTACCCCAGCGCAAAATTGTGTCTGCATTTTGAAAACATCCTAACTCAAACGCCGCCAGTGTGTCCGCAGCGTAAATAGCCCTCCGATACCAACGGAATAATGTTGCTGCAGATTAATAAACCTTTCTTACCTCAACACAATATGTGTGTCTGCAGCTATACCTGTTAACGCCAACGAATTAAACCAATCCGCAGTGTAATTAACCTTAAACCCAAACGAAAGCAGCGTGTCTCCACAAGTATACACCTTCTGGTCCTCTTCTGATACACTCAAAAACAAAACGACTTTAGCAGGACAAACGACCACGGAGCAACACGACATGAGCGTTACATTAACCTTCACCTGTTTATAATGGGGTTTAGATGTTTATGTTTATGGGGTGGAGCTTTTAGTCGCATCTTGCACTTTGGTGAAGAAACAGGCACCAAAACAAGCATATTTAACAGGGGTTTAGTTTTTTATGTTTATGGGATGGTGCTTTTAATCGCAACTTGTACTTCGGTGTACAAACTGGCACCAAAACAAACCTAACTTTAGTTGTTTATGGTTATGGGATGGTGCTTTTACTCGCATCTTGTACTTCGATGTACAAACAGGCGCCAAATCAAACCAATTTTTTTAGCTGTTTATGTTTATGAGGTGGTGCTTTTTCTCGCATCTTGTACTTCGATGTACAAACAGGCACCAAAACAAACCTATCTCTATTTGTTTATGTTCACGGGATTGTGCTTTCAATCGCAACTTGTACTTCGATGTACAAACAGGCACCAAAACAAACCTATCTTTAGTTGTTGTTTATGCTCACGGGATGGTGCTTTGACTCGCATCTTTTACTTTGGTGTACAAACAGGCACCAAAACAAACCTATTTTTAGTTGTTTATGTTTATTGGGTGGTGCTTTTACTCTTTTACTCGCATCTTGTACTTCGATGTACAAACAGGCACCAAAACAAACCCTTTTTTTAGATGCTTATGTTTATGAGGTGGTGCCTTTACTCGTATCTTGTACTTCGATGTACAAACAAGCACCAAAACAAACCTATCTTTAGTTGTTTATGTTTATGGGATGGTGCTTTTACTCGCATCTTGTACTTCGGTGTACAAACAGGCACCCAAACAAACCTTTTTAGTTGGGGTTTAATTGTTTATATGTGTGTGGTTGCTTTTAGTCGAAGCTTGTACTTCGGTGTACAAACAGGCACCAAATAAATTAGAAAAAAAATACCTACCAATTCATAGTCTCCAGATTACTGCAACATGTGGACGTGTAGCTTCCATGGTCTTCTGTGGTCTGGACCTGATGAACAAATAATATGATTTGATTTTTAGCTTAATTCTTTGCTTACTTGTGTCATCTGCAGATAACCTTTGCAAACAAGTTGGATCCGGATCAGGCCCGACAAAACGTCGGGCCTGATCTGGATCCAACCTGTTTGCCACTCTGGTAGAAATCCTGTAGGTGTGTTTCGAATTTTGAAGGAAAACAAGCAGACGACGAAAAATCATGAAAAATTACGTGATAAGCACCCAAATCTTATGTACTGGCCAATTTCTTCATATACGGTGTTTCTTCAGTATGTACAACTTCCACTGTAATGACCATTTTTGTTGACAATGGTGACAAAGGACACTTACTGAATGGCCATTGATGATGCCAACTTGATTTGTAATATGTGGTTGTGAAATGTCCTGGTCATATGCACTTGCTTTTACTTGTCAGCGCTAACTTGTATTTGTGAAATGTAATGACCAAAGTCTACCTTACATGCTTTAAATGATGTTTTCACTTCTTTAGTTTCGATGCCTTGGCTTCAATGATTGTGAATTTTCAAGGTTTTTTCCCTTGTTTTACAAGTCAATGATAACTTGTATGTGTTCTATTTGATGGCAATGCATAGCCTCTTTTCTTAGCAGATAATGATGCTATTACTTCTGGCATGTGTATTACATCACACCTTGTGCTGACAGTAAAACAAACTTCACAGTTTTTGCTAATGTACAAAGCCAATACATACCTCTTCCAACTTTTTAAAGAGACGTTATTCTCTACACACTAACAGCTAGGACATGGCACCTGAAATATACGAATGGGCGACGTTAATATACGTTAAACATTCGGAGTAGGTGCCCGTATTAAGAGGGTTTTAGTTGTTTATGTTTATGAGGTGGTGCTATTGGTCGCACCTTGTACTTCCGTGTACAAACGGGCACCAAAACAAACCTATATTTAGTTGTTTATGTTTATGGGTTGGTGCTTTTACTCGCATCTTGTACTTCCGTGTACAAACAGGCACCAAAACTAACCTATTTTTAGTTGTTTATGTTTATGAGGTGGTGCTTTTACTCGCATCTTGTACTTCGATGTACAAACAGGTACCAAAACATACCTATCTTTAGTTGTTTATGTTTATGCGCTGGTGCTTTTGGTCGAACCTTGTATTTCCGTGTACAAACGGGTACCAAAACAAACCTATATTTAGTTGTTTATGTTTATGGGGTGGTGCTTTTACTTGCATCTTGTACTTCAATGTACAAACAGGCACCAAAACAAACCTATTTTTAGTTGTTTATGTTTATGAGGTGGTGCTTTTACTCGCATCTTGTACTTTGATGTACCAACAGGCACCAAAACATACCTATCTTTAGTTGTTTGTGTTTACGGGGAGGTGCTTTTAGTCGCATTTAGTACTTCGGTGTACAAGCACGCATCAAAAACAAACCTATCTTTAGTTGTTTATGTCTGGGGGTGGTGCTTTTAGTCGCATTTTGTACTTCGGTGTACAAGCACGCATCAAAAACAAACCTATCTTTAGTTGTTTATGTCTGGGGGTGGTGCTTTTAGTCGCATTTTGTACTTCGGTGTACAAGCAGGCACCAAAAACAAACCTATCTTTAGTTGTTTATGTTTATGGGGTGGTGCTTTAGAGTATATTTCAAACGCAAGACTGCAGTTTTTAAATCCCATTTTACCCCAGCGCAAAATTGTGTCTGCATTTTGAAAACATCCTAACTCAAACGCCGCCAGTGTGTCCGCAGCGTAAATAGCCCTCCGATACCAACGGAATAATGTTGCTGCAGATTAATAAACCTTTCTTACCTCAACACAATATGTGTGTCTGCAGCTATACCTGTTAACGCCAACGAATTAAACCAATCCGCAGTGTAATCAACCTTAAACCCAAACGAAAGCAGCGTGTCTCCACAAGTATACACCTTCTGATCCTCTTCTGATACACTCAAAAGCAAAACGACTTTAGCAGGACAAACGACCACGGAGCAACACGACATGAGTGTGACTTTAACCTTCACCTGTTTATAATGGGGTTTAGATGTTTATGTTTATGGGGTGGTGCTTTTAGTCGCATCTTGCACTTTGGTGTAGAAACAGGCACCAAAACAAGCATATTTAACAGGGGTTTAGTTTTTTATGTTTATGGGATGGTGCTTTTAATCGCAACTTGTACTTCGGTGTACAAACTGGCACCAAAACAAACCTAACTTTAGTTGTTTATGTTTATGGGATGGTACTTTTAATCGCAAGTTGCACTTCGATGTACAAACGGGCACCAAAACGAGCCTTTTTTAGTTGTTTATGGTTATGGGATGGTGCTTTTACTCGCATCTTGTACTTCGATGTACAAACAGGCGCCAAATCAAACCAATTTTTTTAGCTGTTTATGTTTATGAGGTGGTGCTTTTTCTCGCATCTTGTACTTCGATGTACAAACAGGCACCAAAACAAACCTATCTCTATTTGTTTATGTTCACGGGATTGTGCTTTCAATCGCAACTTGTACTTCGATGTACAAACAGGCACCAAAACAAACCTATCTTTAGTAGTTGTTTATGCTCACGGGATGGTGCTTTGACTCGCATCATTTACTTTGGTGTACAAACAGGCACCAAAACAAACCTATTTTTAGTTGTTTATGTTTATTGGGTGGTGCTTTTACTCGCATCTTGTACTTCGATGTACAAACAGGCACCAAAACAAACCCTTTTTTTAGATGCTTATGTTTATGAGGTGGTGCCTTTACTCGTATCTTGTACTTCGATGTACAAACAAGCACCAAAACAAACCTATCTTTAGTTGTTTATGTTTATGGGATGGTGCTTTTACTCGCATCTTGTACTTCGGTGTACAAACAGGCACCCAAACAAACCTTTTTAGTTGGGGTTTAATTGTTTATATGTGTGGGGTTGCTTTTAGTCGAAGCTTGTACCTCGGTGTACAAACAGGCACCAAATAAATTAGAAAAAAAAAATACCTACCAATTCATAGTCTCCAGATTACTGCAACATGTGGACGTGTAGCTTCCATGGTCTTCTGTGGTCTGGACCTGATGAACAAATAATATGATTTGATTTTTAGCTTAATTCTTTGCTTACTTGTGTCATCTGCAGATAACCTTTGCAAACAAGTTGGATCCGGATCAGGCCCGACAAAACGTCGGGCCTGATCTGGATCCAACCTGTTTGCCACTCTGGTAGAAATCCTGTAGGTGTGTTTCGAATTTTGAAGGAAAACAAGCAGACGACGAAAAATCATGAAAAATTACGTGATAAGCACCCAAATCTCATGTACTGGCCAATTTCTTCATATACGGTGTTTCTTCAGTATGTACAACTTCCACTGTAATGACCATTTTTGTTGACAATGGTGACAAAGGACACTTACTGAATGGCCATTGATGATGCCAACTTGATTTGTAATATGTGGTTGTGAAATGTCCTGGTCATATGCACTTGCTTTTACTTGTCAGCGCTAACTTGTATTTGTGAAATGTAATGACCAAAGTCTACCTTACATGCTTTAAATGATGTTTTCACTTCTTTAGTTTCGATGCCTTGGCTTCAATGATTGTGAATTTTCAAGGTTTTTTCCCTTGTTTTACAAGTCAATGATAACTTGTATGTGTTCTATTTGATGGCAATGCAAAGCCTCTTTTCTTAGCAGATAATGATGCTATTACTTCTGGCATGTGTATTACATCACACCTTGTGCTGACAGTAAAACAAACTTCACAGTTTTTGCTAATGTACAAAGCCAATACATACCTCTTCCACCTTTTAAAGAGTCGTTATTCTCTACACACTAACAGCTAGGACATGGCACCTGAAATATACGAACGGGCGACGTTAATATACGTTAAACATTCGGAGTAGGTGCCCGTATTAAGAGGGTTTTAGTTGTTCATGTTTATGAGGTGGTGCTATTGGTCGCACCTTGTACTTCCGTGTACAAACGGGCACCAAAACAAACCTATATTTAGTTGTTTATGTTTATGGGGTGGTGCTTTTACTCGCATCTTGTACTTCCGTGTACAAACAGGCACCAAAACTAACCTATTTTTAGTTGTTTATGTTTATGAGGTGGTGCTTTTACTCGCATCTTGTACTTCGATGTACAAACAGGTACCAAAACATACCTATCTTTAGTTGTTTATGTTTATGCGCTGGTGCTTTTGGTCGCACCTTGTATTTCCGTGTACAAACGGGCACCAAAACAAACCTATATTTAGTTGTTTATGTTTATGGGGTGGTGCTTTTACTTGCATCTTGTACTTCAATGTACAAACAGGCACCAAAACAAACCTATTTTTAGTTGTTTATGTTTATGAGGTGGTGCTTTTACTCGCATCTTGTACTTTGATGTACCAACAGGCACCAAAACATACCTATCTTTAGTTGTTTGTGTTTACGGGGAGGTGCTTTTAGTCGCATTTTGTACTTCGGTGTACAAGCACGCATCAAAAACAAACCTATCTTTAGTTGTTTATGTCTGGGGGTGGTGCTTTTAGTTGCATTTTGTACTTCGGTGTACAAGCACGCATCAAAAACAAACCTATCTTTAGTTGTTTATGTCTGGGGGTGGTGCTTTTAGTCGCATTTTGTACTTCGGTGTACAAGCACGCACCAAAAACAAACCTATCTTTAGTTGTTTATGTTTATGGGGTGGTGCTTTAGAGTATATTTCAAACGCAAGACTGCAGTTTTTAAATCCCATTTTACCCCAGCACAAAATTGTGTCTGCATTTTGAAAACATCCTAACTCAAACGCCGCCAGTGTGTCCGCAGCGTAAATAGCCCTCCGATACCAACAGAATAATGTTGCTGCAGATTAATAAACCTTTCTTACCTCAACACAATATGTGTGTCTGCAGCTATACCTGTTAACGCCAACGAATTAAACCAATCCGCAGTGTAATTAACCTTAAACCCAAACAAAAGCAGCGTGTCTCCACAAGTATACACCTTCTGATCCTCTTCTGATACACTCAAAAGCAAAACGACTTTAGCAGGACAAACGACCACGGAGCAACACGACATGAGCGTTACATTAACCTTCACCTGTTTATAATGGGGTTTAGATGTTTATGTTTATGGGGTGGTGCTTTTAGTCGCATCTTGCACTTTGGTGAAGAAACAGGCACCAAAACAAGCATATTTAACAGGGGTTTAGTTTTTTATGTTTATGGGATGGTGCTTTTAATCGCAACTTGTACTTCGGTGTACAAACTGGCACCAAAACAAACCTAACTTTAGTTGTTTATGGTTATGGGATGGTGCTTTTACTCGCATCTTGTACTTCGATGTACAAACAGGCGCCAAATCAAACCAATTTTTTTAGCTGTTTATGTTTATGAGGTGGTTCTTTTTCTCGCATCTTGTACTTCGATGTACAAACAGGCACCAAAACAAACCTATCTCTATTTGTTTATGTTCACGGGATTGTGCTTTCAATCGCAACTTGTACTTCGATGTACAAACAGGCACCAAAACAAACCTATCTTTAGTAGTTGTTTATGCTCACGGGATGGTGCTTTGACTCGCATCTTTTACTTTGGTGTACAAACAGGCACCAAAACAAACCTATTTTTAGTTGTTTATGTTTATTGGGTGGTGCTTTTACTCGCATCTTGTACTTCGATGTACAAACAGGCACCAAAACAAACCCTTTTTTTGGATGCTTATGTTTATGAGGTGGTGCCTTTACTCGTATCTTGTACTTCGATGTACAAACAAGCACCAAAACAAACCTATCTTTAGTTGTTTATGTTTATGGGATGGTGCTTTTACTCGCATCTTGTACTTCGGTGTACAAACAGGCACCCAAACAAACCTTTTTAGTTGGGGTTTAATTGTTTATATGTGTGGGGTTGCTTTTAGTCGAAGCTTGTACTTCGGTGTACAAACAGGCACAAAATAAATTAGAAAAAAAAATACCTACCAATTCATAGTCTCCAGATTACTGCAACATGTGGACGTGTAGCTTCCATGGTCTTCTGTGGTCTGGACCTGATGAACAAATAATATGATTTGATTTTTAGCTTAATTCTTTGCTTACTTGTGTCATCTGCAGATAACCTTTGCAAACAAGTTGGATCCGGATGAGGCCCGACAAAACGTCGGGCCTGATCTGGATCCAACCTGTTTGCCACTCTGGTAGAAATCCTGTAGGTGTGTTTCGAATTTTGAAGGAAAACAAGCAGACGACGACAAATCATGAAAAATTACGTGATAAGCACCCAAATCTTATGTACTGGCCAATTTCTTCAAATACGGTGTTTCTTCAGTATGTACAACTTCCACTGTAATGACCATTTTTGTTGACAATGGTGACAAAGGACACTTACTGAATGGCCATTGATGATGCCAACTTGATTTGTAATATGTGGTTGTGAAATGTCCTGGTCATATGCACTTGCTTTTACTTGTCAGCGCTAACTTGTATTTGTGAAATGTAATGACCAAAGTCTACCTTACATGCTTTAAATGATGTTTTCACTTCTTTAGTTTCGATGCCTTGGCTTCAATGATTGTGAATTTTCAAGGTTTTTTCCCTTGTTTTACAAGTCAATGATAACTTGTATGTGTTCTATTTGATGGCAATGCATAGCCTCTTTTCTTAGCAGATAATGATGCTATTACTTCTGGCATGTGTATTAGATCACACCTTGTGCTGACAGTAAAACTAACTTCACAGTTTTTGCTAATGTACAAAGCCAATACATACCTCTTCCAACTTTTTAAAGAGACGTTATTCTCTACACACTAACAGCTAGGACATGGCACCTGAAATATACGAATGGGCGACGTTAATATACGTTAAACATTCGGAGTAGGTGCCCGTATTAAGAGGGTTTTAGTTGTTTATGTTTATGAGGTGGTGCTATTGGTCGCACCTTGTACTTCCGTGTACAAACGGGCACCAAAACAAACCTATATTTAGTTGTTTATGTTTATGGGTTGGTGCTTTTACTCGCATCTTGTACTTCCGTGTACAAACAGGCACCAAAACTAACCTATTTTTAGTTGTTTATGTTTATGAGGTGGTGCTTTTACTCGCATCTTGTACTTCGATGTACAAACAGGTACCAAAACATACCTATCTTTAGTTGTTTATGTTTATGCGCTGGTGCTTTTGGTCGCACCTTGTATTTCCGTGTACAAACGGGCACCAAAACAAACCTATATTTAGTTGTTTATGTTTATGGGGTGGTGCTTTTACTTGCATCTTGTACTTCAATGTACAAACAGGCACCAAAACAAACCTATTTTTAGTTGTTTATGTTTATGAGGTGGTGCTTTTGCTCGCATCTTGTACTTTGATGTACCAACAGGCACCAAAACATACCTATCTTTAGTTGTTTGTGTTTACGGGGAGGTGCTTTTAGTCGCATTTTGTACTTCGGTGTACAAGCACGCATCAAAAACAAACCTATCTTTAGTTGTTTATGTCTGGGGGTGGTGCTTTTAGTCGCATTTTGTACTTCGGTGTACAAGCACACATCAAAAACAAACCTATCTTTAGTTGTTTATGTCTGGGGGTGGTGCTTTTAGTGGCATTTTGTACTTCGGTGTACAAGCAGGCACCAAAAACAAACCTATCTTTAGTTGTTTATGTTTATGGGGTGGTGCTTTAGAGTATATTTCAAACGCAAGACTGCAGTTTTTAAATCCCATTTTACCCCAGCGCAAAATTGTGTCTGCATTTTGAAAACATCCTAACTCAAACGCCGGCAGTGTGTCCGCAGCGTAAATAGCCCTCCGATACCAACGGAATAATGTTGCTGCAGATTAATAAACCTTTCTTACCTCAACACAATATGTGTGTCTGCAGCTATACCTGTTAACGCCAACGAATTAAACCAATCCGCAGTGTAATCAACCTTAAACCCAAACGAAAGCAGCGTGTCTCCACAAGTATACACCTTCTGATCCTCTTCTGATACACTCAAAAGCAAAACGACTTTAGCAGGACAAATGACCACGGAGCAACACGACATGAGCGTGACTTTAACCTTCATCTGTTTATAATGGGGTTTAGATGTTTATGTTTATGGGGTGGTGCTTTTAGTCGCATCTTGCACTTTGGTGTAGAAACAGGCACCAAAACAAGCATATTTAACAGGGGTTTAGTTTTTTATGTTTATGGGATGGTGCTTTTAATTGCAACTTGTACTTCGGTGTACAAACTGGCACCTAAACAAACCTAACTTTAGTTGTTTATGTTTATGGGATGGTACTTTTAATCGCAAGTTGCACTTCGATGTACAAACGGGCACCAAAACGAGCCTTTTTTAGTTGTTTATGGTTATGGGATGGTGCTTTTACTCGCATCTTGTACTTCGATATACAAACAGGCGCCAAATCAAACCAATTTTTTTAGCTGTTTATGTTTATGAGGTCGTGCTTTTTCTCGCATCTTGTACTTCGATGTACAAACAGGCACCAAAACAAACCTTTCTCTATTTGTTTATGTTCACGGGATTGTGCTTTCAATCGCAACTTGTACTTCGATGTACAAACAGGCACCAAAACAAACCTATCTTTAGTAGTTGTTTATGCTCACGGGATGGTGCTTTGACTCACATCTTTTACTTTGGTGTACAAACAGGCACCAAAACAAACCTATTTTTAGTTGTTTATGTTTATTGGGTGGTGCTTTTACTCGCATCTTGTACTTCGATGTACAAACAGGCACCAAAACAAACCCTTTTTTTAGATGCTTATGTTTATGAGGTGGTGCCTTTACTCGTATCTTGTACTTCGATGTACAAACAAGCACCAAAACAAACCTATCTTTAGTTGTTTATGTTTATGGGATGGTGCTTTTACTCGCATCTTGTACTTCGGTGTACAAACAGGCACCAAAACATACCTATCTTTAGTTGTTTGTGTTTATGGGGAGGTGCTTTTAGTCGCATTTAGTACTTCGGTGTACAAGCACGCATCAAAAACAAACCTATCTTTAGTTGTTTATGTCTGGGGGTGGTGCTTTTAGTCGCATTTTGTACTTCGGTGTACAAGCAGGCACCAAAAACAAACCTATCTTTAGTTGTTTATGTTTATGGGGTGGTGCTTTAGAGTATATTTCAAACGCAAGACTGCAGTTTTTAAATCCCATTTTACCCCAGCGCAAAATTGTGTCTGCATTTTGAAAACATCCTAACTCAAACGCCGCCAGTGTGTCCGCAGCGTAAATAGCCCTCCGATACCAACGGAATAATGTTGCTGCAGATTAATAAACCTTTCTTACCTCAACACAATATGTGTGTCTGCAGCTATACCTGTTAACGCCAACGAATTAAACCAATCCGCAGTGTAATTAACCTTAAACCCAAACGAAAGCAGCGTGTCTCCACAAGTATACACCTTCTGATCCTCTTCTGATACACTCAAAAGCAAAACGACTTTAGCAGAACAAACGACCACGGAGCAACACGACATGAGCGTTACATTAACCTTCACCTGTTTATAATGGGGTTTAGATGTTTATGTTTTTGGGACGGTGCTTTTAGTCGCATCTTGCACTTTGGTGAAGAAACAGGCACCAAAACAAGCATATTTAACAGGGGTTTAGTTTTTTATGTTTATCGGATGGTGCTTTTAATCGCAACTTGTACTTCGGTGTACAAACTGGCACCAAAACAAACCTAACTTTAGTTGTTTATGGTTATGGGATGGTGCTTTTACTCGCATCTTGTACTTCGATGTACAAACAGGCGCCAAATCAAACCAATTTTTTTAGCTGTTTATGTTTATGAGGTGGTGCTTTTTCTCGCATCTTGTACTTCGATGTACAAACAGGCACCAAAACATACCTATCTTTAGTTGTTTGTGTTTACGGGGAGGTGCTTTTAGTCGCATTTAGTACTTCGGTGTACAAGCACGCATCAAAAACAAACCTATCTTTAGTTGTTTATGTCTGGGGGTGGTGCTTTTAGTCGCATTTTGTACTTCGGTGTACAAGCACGCATCAAAAACAAACCTATCTTTAGTTGTTTATGTCTGGGGGTGGTGCTTTTAGTCGCATTTTGTACTTCGGTGTACAAGCAGGCACCAAAAACAAACCTATCTTTAGTTGTTTATGTTTATGGGGTGGTGCTTTAGAGTATATTTCAAACGCAAGACTGCAGTTTTTAAATCCCATTTTACCCCAGCGCAAAATTGTGTCTGCATTTTGAAAACATCCTAACTCAAACGCCGCCAGTGTGTCCGCAGCGTAAATAGCCCTCCGATACCAACGGAATAATGTTGCTGCAGATTAATAAACCTTTCTTACCTCAACACAATATGTGTGTCTGCAGCTATACCTGTTAACGCCAACGAATTAAACCAATCCGCAGTGTAATCAACCTTAAACCCAAACGAAAGCAGCGTGTCTCCACAAGTATACACCTTCTGATCCTCTTCTGATACACTCAAAAGCAAAACGACTTTAGCAGGACAAACGACCACGGAGCAACACGACATGAGCGTTACATTAACCTTCACCTGTTTATAATGGGGTTTAGATGTTTATGTTTATGGGGTGGTGCTTTTAGTCGCATCTTGCACTTTGGTGTAGAAACAGGCACCAAAACAAGCATATTTAACAGGGGTTTAGTTTTTTATGTTTATGGGATGGTGCTTTTAATCGCAACTTGTACTTCGGTGTACAAACTGGCACCAAAACAAACCTAACTTTAGTTGTTTATGTTTATGGGATGGTACTTTTAATCGCAAGTTGCACTTCGATGTACAAACGGGCACCAAAACGAGCCTTTTTTAGTTGTTTATGGTTATGGGATGGTGCTTTTACTCGCATCTTGTACTTCGATGTACAAACAGGCGCCAAATCAAACCAATTTTTTTAGCTGTTTATGTTTATGAGGTGGTGCTTTTTCTCGCATCTTGTACTTCGATGTACAAACAGGCACCAAAACAAACCTATCTCTATTTGTTTATGTTCACGGGATTGTGCTTTCAATCGCAACTTGTACTTCGATGTACAAACAGGCACCAAAACAAACCTATCTTTAGTAGTTGTTTATGCTCACGGGATGGTGCTTTGACTCGCATCTTTTACTTTGGTGTACAAACAGGCACCAAAACGAACCTATTTTTAGTTGTTTATGTTTATTGGGTGGTGCTTTTACTCGCATCTTGTACTTCGATGTACAAACAGGCACCAAAACAAACCCTTTTTTTAGATGCTTATGTTTATGAGGTGGTGCCTTTACTCGTATCTTGTACTTCGATGTACAAACAAGCACCAAAACAAACCTATCTTTAGTTGTTTATGTTTATGGGATGGTGCTTTTACTCGCATCTTGTACTTCGGTGTACAAACAGGCACCCAAACAAACCTTTTTAGTTGGGGTTTAATTGTTTATATGTGTGGGGTTGCTTTTAGTCGAAGCTTGTACCTCGGTGTACAAACAGGCACCAAATAAATTAGAAAAAAAAATACCTACCAATTCATAGTCTCCAGATTACTGCAACATGTGGACGTGTAGCTTCCATGGTCTTCTGTGGTCTGGACCTGATGAACAAATAATATGATTTGATTTTTAGCTTAATTCTTTGCTTACTTGTGTCATCTGCAGATAACCTTTGCAAACAAGTTGGATCCGGATCAGGCCCGACAAAACGTCGAGCCTGATCTGGATCCAACCTGTTTGCCACTCTGGTAGAAATCCTGTAGGTGTGTTTCGAATTTTGAAGGAAAACAAGCAGACGAAGAAAAATCATGAAAAATTACGTGATAAGCACCCAAATCTCATGTACTGGCCAATTTCTTCATATACGGTGTTTCTTCAGTATGTACAACTTCCACTGTAATGACCATTTTTGTTGACAATGGTGACAAAGGACACTTACTGAATGGCCATTGATGATGCCAACTTGATTTGTAATATGTGGTTGTGAAATGTCCTGGTCATATGCACTTGCTTTTACTTGTCAGCGCTAACTTGTATTTGTGAAATGTAATGACCAAAGTCTACCTTACATGCTTTAAATGATGTTTTCACTTCTTTAGTTTCGATGCCTTGGCTTCAATGATTGTGAATTTTCAAGGTTTTTTCCCTTGTTTTACAAGTCAATGATAACTTGTATGTGTTCTATTTGATGGCAATGCAAAGCCTCTTTTCTTAGCAGATAATGATGCTATTACTTCTGGCATGTGTATTACATCACACCTTGTGCTGACAGTAAAACAAACTTCACAGTTTTTGCTAATGTACAAAGCCAATACATACCTCTTCCACCTTTTAAAGAGACGTTATTCTCTACACACTAACAGCTAGGACATGGCACCTGAAATATACGAACGGGCGACGTTAATATACGTTAAACATTCGGAGTAGGTGCCCGTATTAAGAGGGTTTTAGTTGTTCATGTTTATGAGGTGGTGCTATTGGTCGCACCTTGTACTTCCGTGTACAAACGGGCACCAAAACAAACCTATATTTAGTTGTTTATGTTTATGGGGTGGTGCTTTTACTCGCATCTTGTACTTCCGTGTACAAACAGGCACCAAAACTAACCTATTTTTAGTTGTTTATGTTTATGAGGTGGTGCTTTTACTCGCATCTTGTACTTCGATGTACAAACAGGTACCAAAACATACCTATCTTTAGTTGTTTATGTTTATGCGCTGGTGCTTTTGGTCGCACCTTGTATTTCCGTGTACAAACGGGCACCAAAACAAACCAATATTTAGTTGTTTATGTTTATGGGGTGGTGCTTTTACTTGCATCTTGTACTTCAATGTACAAGCAGGCACCAAAACAAACCTATTTTTAGTTGTTTATGTTTATGAGGTGGTGCTTTTACTCGCATCTTGTACTTTGATGTACCAACAGGCACCAAAACATACCTATCTTTAGTTGTTTGTGTTTACGGGGAGGTGCTTTTAGTCGCATTTTGTACTTCGGTGTACAAGCACGCATCAAAAACAAACCTATCTTTAGTTGTTTATGTCTGGGGGTGGTGCTTTTAGTCGCATTTTGTACTTCGGTGTACAAGCACGCATCAAAAACAAACCTATCTTTAGTTGTTTATGTCTGGGGGTGGTACTTTTAGTCGCATTTTGTACTTCGGTGTACAAGCAGGCACCAAAAACAAACCTATCTTTAGTTGTTTATGTTTATGGGGTGGTGCTTTAGAGTATATTTCAAACGCAAGACTGCAGTTTTTAAATCCCATTTTACCCTAGCGCAAAATTGTGTCTGCATTTTGAAAACATCCTAACTCAAACGCCGCCAGTGTGTCCGCAGCGTAAATAGCCCTCCGATACCAACGGAATAATGTTGCTGCAGATTAATAAACCTTTCTTACCTCAACACAATATGTGTGTCTGCAGCTATACCTGTTTACGCCAACGAATTAAACCAATCCGCAGTGTAATCAACCTTAAACCCAAACGAAAGCAGCGTGTCTCCACAAGTATACACCTTCTGATCCTCTTCTGATACACTCAAAAGCAAAACGACTTTAGCAGGACAAACGACCACGGAGCAACACGACATGAGCGTTACATTAACCTTCACCTGTTTATAATGGGGTTTAGATGTTTATGTTTATGGGGTGGTGCTTTTAGTCGCATCTTGCACTTTGGTGAAGAAACAGGCACCAAAACAAGCATATTTAACAGGGGTTTAGTTTTTTATGTTTATCGGATGGTGCTTTTAATTGCAACTTGTACTTCGGTGTACAAACTGGCACCAAAACAAACCTAACTTTAGTTGTTTATGGTTATGGGATGGTGCTTTTACTCGCATCTTGTACTTCGATGTACAAACAGGCGCCAAATCAAACCAATTTTTTTAGCTGTTTATGTTTATGAGGTGGTGCTTTTTCTCGCATCTTGTACTTCGATGTACAAACAGGCACCAAAACAAACCTATCTCTATTTGTTTATGTTCACGGGATTGTGCTTTCAATCGCAACTTGTACTTCGATGTACAAACAGGCACCAAAACAAACCTATCTTTAGTAGTTGTTTATGCTCACGGGATGGTGCTTTGACTCGCATCTTTTACTTTGGTGTACAAACAGGCACCAAAACAAACCTATTTTTAGTTGTTTATGTTTATTGGGTGGTGCTTTTACTCGCATCTTGTACTTCGATGTACAAACAGGCACCAAAACAAACCCTTTTTTTAGATGCTTATGTTTATGAGGTGGTGCCTTTACTCGTATCTTGTACTTCGATGTACAAACAAGCACCAAAACAAACCTATCTTTAGTTGTTTATGTATATGGGATGGTGCTTTTACTCGCATCTTGTACTTCGGTGTACAAACAGGCACCCAAACAAACCTTTTTAGTTGGGGTTTAATTGTTTATATGTTAGGGGTTGCTTTTAGTCGAAGCTTGTACCTCGGTGTACAAACAGGCACCAAATAAATTAGAAAAAAAAAATACCTACCAATTCATAGTCTCCAGATTACTGCAACATGTGGACGTGTAGCTTCCGTGGTCTTCTGTGGTCTGGACCTGATGAACAAATAATATGATTTGATTTTTAGCTTAATTCTTTGCTTACTTGTGTCATCTGCAGCTAACCTTTGCAAACAAGTTGGATCCGGATCAGGCCCGACAAAACGTCGGGCCTGATCTGGATCCAACCTGTTTGCCACTCTGGTAGAAATCCTGTAGGTGTGTTTCGAATTTTGAAGGAAAACAAGCAGACGACGAAAAATCATGAAAAATTACGTGATAAGCACCCAAATCTTATGTACTGGCCAATTTCTTCATATACGGTGTTTCTTCAGTATGTACAACTTCCACTGTAATGACCATTTTTGTTGACAATGGTGACAAAGGACACTTACTGAATGGCCATTGATGATGCCAACTTGATTTGTAATATGTGGTTGTGAAATGTCCTGGTCATATGCACTTGCTTTTACTTGTCAGCGCTAACTTGTATTTGTGAAATGTAATGACCAAAGTCTACCTTACATGCTTTAAATGATGTTTTCACTTCTTTAGTTTCGATGCCTTGGCTTCAATGATTGTGAATTTTCAAGGTTTTTTCCCTTGTTTTACAAGTCAATGATAACTTGTATGTGTTCTATTTGATGGCAATGCATAGCCTCTTTTCTTAGCAGATAATGATGCTATTACTTCTGGCATGTGTATTACATCACACCTTGTGCTGACAGTAAAACAAACTTCACAGTTTTTGCTAATGTACAAAGCCAATACATACCTCTTCCAACTTTTTAAAGAGACGTTATTCTCTACACACTAACAGCTAGGACATGGCACCTGAAATATACGAATGGGCGACGTTAATATACGTTAAACATTCGGAGTAGGTGCCCGTATTAAGAGGGTTTTAGTTGTTTATGTTTATGAGGTGGTGCTATTGGTCGCACCTTGTACTTCCGTGTACAAACGGGCACCAAAACAAACCTATATTTAGTTGTTTATGTTTATGGGGTGGTGCTTTTACTCGCATCTTGTACTTCCGTGTACAAACAGGCACCAAAACTAACCTATTTTTAGTTGTTTATGTTTATGAGGTGGTGCTTTTACTCGCATCTTGTACTTCGATGTACAAACAGGTACCAAAACATACCTATCTTTAGTTGTTTATGTTTATGCGCTGGTGCTTTTGGTCGCACCTTGTATTTCCGTGTACAAACGGGCACCAAAACAAACCTATATTTAGTTGTTTATGTTTATGGGGTGGTGCTTTTACTTGCATCTTGTACTTCAATGTACAAACAGGCACCAAAACAAACCTATTTTTAGTTGTTTATGTTTATGAGGTGGTGCTTTTACTCGCATCTTGTACTTTGATGTACCAACAGGCACCAAAACATACCTATCTTTAGTTGTTTGTGTTTACGGGGAGGTGCTTTTAGTCGCATTTAGTACTTCGGTGTACAAGCACGCATCAAAAACAAACCTATCTTTAGTTGTTTATGTCTGGGGGTGGTGCTTTTAGTCGCATTTTGTACTTCGGTGTACAAGCACGCATCAAAAACAAACCTATCTTTAGTTGTTTATGTCTGGGGGTGGTGCTTTTAGTCGCATTTTGTACTTCGGTGTACAAGCAGGCACCAAAAACAAACCTATCTTTAGTTGTTTATGTTTATGGGGTGGTGCTTTAGAGTATATTTCAAACGCAAGACTGCAGTTTTTAAATCCCATTTTACCCCAGCGCAAAATTGTGTCTGCATTTTGAAAACATCCTAACTCAAACGCCGCCAGTGTGTCCGCAGCGTAAATAGCCCTCCGATACCAACGGAATAATGTTGCTGCAGATTAATAAACCTTTCTTACCTCAACACAATATGTGTGTCTGCAGCTATACCTGTTAACGCCAACGAATTAAACCAATCCGCAGTGTAATCAACCTTAAACCCAAACGAAAGCAGCGTGTCTCCACAAGTATACACCTTCTGATCCTCTTCTGATACACTCAAAAGCAAAACGACTTTAGCAGGACAAACGACCACGGAGCAACACGACATGAGCGTTACATTAACCTTCACCTGTTTATAATGGGGTTTAGATGTTTATGTTTATGGGGTGGTGCTTTTAGTCGCATCTTGCACTTTGGTGTAGAAACAGGCACCAAAACAAGCATATTTAACAGGGGTTTAGTTTTTTATGTTTATGGGATGGTGCTTTTAATCGCAACTTGTACTTCGGTGTACAAACTGGCACCAAAACAAACCTAACTTTAGTTGTTTATGTTTATGGGATGGTACTTTTAATCGCAAGTTGCACTTCGATGTACAAACGGGCACCAAAACGAGCCTTTTTTAGTTGTTTATGGTTATGGGATGGTGCTTTTACTCGCATCTTGTACTTCGATGTACAAACAGGCGCCAAATCAAACCAATTTTTTTAGCTGTTTATGTTTATGAGGTGGTGCTTTTTCTCGCATCTTGTACTTCGATGTACAAACAGGCACCAAAACAAACCTATCTCTATTTGTTTATGTTCACGGGATTGTGCTTTCAATCGCAACTTGTACTTCGATGTACAAACAGGCACCAAAACAAACCTATCTTTAGTAGTTGTTTATGCTCACGGGATGGTGCTTTGACTCGCATCTTTTACTTTGGTGTACAAACAGGCACCAAAACAAACCTATTTTTAGTTGTTTATGTTTATTGGGTGGTGCTTTTACTCGCATCTTGTACTTCGATGTACAAACAGGCACCAAAACAAACCCTTTTTTTAGATGCTTATGTTTATGAGGTGGTGCCTTTACTCGTATCTTGTACTTCGATGTACAAACAAGCACCAAAACAAACCTATCTTTAGTTGTTTATGTTTATGGGATGGTGCTTTTACTCGCATCTTGTACTTCGGTGTACAAACAGGCACCCAAACAAACCTTTTTAGTTGGGGTTTAATTGTTTATATGTGTGGGGTTGCTTATAGTCGAAGCTTGTACCTCGGTGTACAAACAGGCACCAAATAAATTAGAAAAAAAAATACCTACCAATTCATAGTCTCCAGATTACTGCAACATGTGGACGTGTAGCTTCCATGGTCTTCTGTGGTCTGGACCTGATGAACAAATAATATGATTTGATTTTTAGCTTAATTCTTTGCTTACTTGTGTCATCTGCAGATAACCTTTGCAAACAAGTTGGATCCGGATCAGGCCCGACAAAACGTCGAGCCTGATCTGGATCCAACCTGTTTGCCACTCTGGTAGAAATCCTGTAGGTGTGTTTCGAATTTTGAAGGAAAACAAGCAGACGACGAAAAATCATGAAAAATTACGTTATAAGCACCCAAATCTCATGTACTGGCCAATTTCTTCATATACGGTGTTTCTTCAGTATGTACAACTTCCACTGTAATGACCATTTTTGTTGACAATGGTGACAAAGGACACTTACTGAATGGCCATTGATGATGCCAACTTGATTTGTAATATGTGGTTGTGAAATGTCCTGGTCATATGCACTTGCTTTTACTTGTCAGCGCTAACTTGTATTTGTGAAATGTAATGACCAAAGTCTACCTTACATGCTTTAAATGATGTTTTCACTTCTTTAGTTTCGATGCCTTGGCTTCAATGATTGTGAATTTTCAAGGTTTTTTCCCTTGTTTTACAAGTCAATGATAACTTGTATGTGTTCTATTTGATGGCAATGCAAAGCCTCTTTTCTTAGCAGATAATGATGCTATTACTTCTGGCATGTGTATTACATCACACCTTGTGCTGACAGTAAAACAAACTTCACAGTTTTTGCTAATGTACAAAGCCAATACATACCTCTTCCACCTTTTAAAGAGACGTTATTCTCTACACACTAACAGCTAGGACATGGCACCTGAAATATACGAACGGGCGACGTTAATATACGTTAAACATTCGGAGTAGGTGCCCGTATTAAGAGGGTTTTAGTTGTTCATGTTTATGAGGTGGTGCTATTGGTCGCACCTTGTACTTCCGTGTACAAACGGGCACCAAAACAAACCTATATTTAGTTGTTTATGTTTATGGGGTGGTGCTTTTACTCGCATCTTGTACTTCCGTGTACAAACAGGCACCAAAACTAACCTATTTTTAGTTGTTTATGTTTATGAGGTGGTGCTTTTACTCGCATCTTGTACTTCGATGTACAAACAGGTACCAAAACATACCTATCTTTAGTTGTTTATGTTTATGCGCTGGTGCTTTTGGTCGCACCTTGTATTTCCGTGTACAAACGGGCACCAAAACAAACCTATATTTAGTTGTTTATGTTTATGGGGTGGTGCTTTTACTTGCATCAAGTACTTCAATGTACAAGCAGGCACCAAAACAAACCTATTTTTAGTTGTTTATGTTTATGAGGTGGTGCTTTTACTCGCATCTTGTACTTTGATGTACCAACAGGCACCAAAACATACCTATCTTTAGTTGTTTGTGTTTACGGGGAGGTGCTTTTAGTCGCATTTTGTACTTCGGTGTACAAGCACGCATCAAAAACAAACCTATCTTTAGTTGTTTATGTCTGGGGGTGGTGCTTTTAGTCGCATTTTGTACTTCGGTGTACAAGCACGCATCAAAAACAAACCTATCTTTAGTTGTTTATGTCTGGGGGTGGTGCTTTTAGTCGCATTTTGTACTTCGGTGTACAAGCAGGCACCAAAAACAAACCTATCTTTAGTTGTTTATGTTTATGGGGTGGTGCTTTAGAGTATATTTCAAACGCAAGACTGCAGTTTTTAAATCCCATTTTACCCCAGCGCAAAATTGTGTCTGCATTTTGAAAACATCCTAACTCAAACGCCGCCAGTGTGTCCGCAGCGTAAATAGCCCTCCGATACCAACGTAATAATGTTGCTGCAGATTAATAAACCTTTCTTACCTCAACACAATATGTGTGTCTGCAGCTATACCTGTTTACGCCAACGAATTAAACCAATCCGCAGTGTAATTAACCTTAAACCCAAACGAAAGCAGCGTGTCTCCACAAGTATACACCTTCTGATCCTCTTCTGATACACTCAAAAGCAAAACGACTTTAGCAGGACAAACGACCACGGAGCAACACGACATGAGCGTTACATTAACCTTCACCTGTTTATAATGGGGTTTAGATGTTTATGTTTATGGGGTGGTGCTTTTAGTCGCATCTTGCACTTTGGTGAAGAAACAGGCACCAAAACAAGCATATTTAACAGGGGTTTAGTTTTTTATGTTTATCGAATGGTGCTTTTAATCGCAACTTGTACTTCGTTGTACAAACTGGCACCAAAACAAACCTAACTTTAGTTGTTTATGGTTATGGGATGGTGCTTTTACTCGCATCTTGTACTTCGATGTACAAACAGGCGCCAAATCAAACCAATTTTTTTAGCTGTTTATGTTTATGAGGTGGTGCTTTTTCTCGCATCTTGTACTTCGATGTACAAACAGGCACCAAAACAAACCTATCTCTATTTGTTTATGTTCACGGGATTGTACTTTCAATCGCAACTTGTACTTCGATGTACAAACAGGCACCAAAACAAACCTATCTTTAGTAGTTGTTTATGCTCACGGGATGGTGCTTTGACTCGCATCTTTTACTTTGGTGTACAAACAGGCACCAAAACAAACCTATTTTTAGTTGTTTATGTTTATTGGGTGGTGCTTTTACTCGCATCTTGTACTTCGATGTACAAACAGGCACCAAAACAAACCCTTTTTTTAGATGCTTATGTTTATGAGGTGGTGCCTTTACTCGTATCTTGTACTTCGATGTACAAACAAGCACCAAAACAAACCTATCTTTAGTTGTTTATGTATATGGGATGGTGCTTTTACTCGCATCTTGTACTTCGGTGTACAAACAGGCACCCAAACAAACCTTTTTAGTTGGGGTTTAATTGTTTATATGTGAGGGGTTGCTTTTAGTCGAAGCTTGTACTTCGGTGTACAAACAGGCACCAAATAAATTAGAAAAAAAAAATACCTACCAATTCATAGTCTCCAGATTACTGCAACATGTGGACGTGTAGCTTCCATGGTCTTCTGTGGTCTGGACCTGATGAACAAATAATATGATTTGATTTTTAGCTTAATTCTTTGCTTACTTGTGTCATCTGCAGATAACCTTTGCAAACAAGTTGGATCCGGATCAGGCCCGACAAAACGTCGAGCCTGATCTGGATCCAACCTGTTTGCCACTCTGGTAGAAATCCTGTAGGTGTGTTTCGAATTTTGAAGGAAAACAAGCAGACGACGAAAAATCATGAAAAATTACGTGATAAGCACCCAAATCTCATGTACTGGCCAATTTCTTCATATACGGTGTTTCTTCAGTATGTACAACTTCCACTGTAATGACCATTTTTGTTGACAATGGTGACAAAGGACACTTCCTGAATGGCCATTGATGATGCCAACTTGATTTGTAATATGTGGTTGTGAAATGTCCTGGTCATATGCACTTGCTTTTACTTGTCAGCGCTAACTTGTATTTGTGAAATGTAATGACCAAAGTCTACCTTACATGCTTTAAATGATGTTTTCACTTCTTTAGTTTCGATGCCTTGGCTTCAATGATTGTGAATTTTCAAGGTTTTTTCCCTTGTTTTACAAGTCAATGATAACTTGTATGTGTTCTATTTGATGGCAATGCATAGCCTCTTTTCTTAGCAGATAATGATGCTATTACTTCTGGCATGTGTATTACATCACACCTTGTGCTGACAGTAAAACAAACTTCACAGTTTTTGCTAATGTACAAAGCCAATACATACCTCTTCCAACTTTTTAAAGAGACGTTATTCTCTACACACTAACAGCTAGGACATGGCACCTGAAATATACGAATGGGCGACGTTAATATACGTTAAACATTCGGAGTAGGTGCCCGTATTAAGAGGGTTTTAGTTGTTTATGTTTATGAGGTGGTGCTATTGGTCGCACCTTGTACTTCCGTGTACAAACGGGCACCAAAACAAACCTATATTTAGTTGTTTATGTTTATGGGGTGGTGCTTTTACTCGCATCTTGTACTTCCGTGTACAAACAGGCACCAAAACTAACCTATTTTTAGTTGTTTATGTTTATGAGGTGGTGCTTTTACTCGCATCTTGTACTTCGATGTACAAACAGGTACCAAAACATACCTATCTATAGTTGTTTATGTTTATGCGCTGGTGCTTTTGGTCGCACCTTGTATTTCCGTGTACAAACGGGCACCAAAACAAACCTATATTTAGTTGTTTATGTTTATGGGGTGGTGCTTTTACTTGCATCTTGTACTTCAATGTACAAACAGGCACCAAAACAAACCTATTTTTAGTTGTTTATGTTTATGAGGTGGTGCTTTTACTCGCATCTTGTACTTTGATGTACCAACAGGCACCAAAACATACCTATCTTTAGTTGTTTGTGTTTACGGGGAGGTGCTTTTAGTCGCATTTAGTACTTCGGTGTACAAGCACGCATCAAAAACAAACCTATCTTTAGTTGTTTATGTCTGGGGGTGGTGCTTTTAGTCGCATTTTGTACTTCGGTATACAAGCACGCATCAAAAACAAACCTATCTTTAGTTGTTTATGTCTGGGGGTGGTGCTTTTAGTCGCATTTTGTACTTCGGTGTACAAGCAGGCACCAAAAACAAACCTATCTTTAGTTGTTTATGTTTATGGGGTGGTGCTTTAGAGTATATTTCAAACGCAAGACTGCAGTTTTTAAATCCCATTTTACCCCAGCGCAAAATTGTGTCTGCATTTTGAAAACATCCTAACTCAAACGCCGCCAGTGTGTCCGCAGCGTAAATAGCCCTCCGATACCAACGGAATAATGTTGCTGCAGATTAATAAACCTTTCTTACCTCAACACAATATGTGTGTCTGCAGCTATACCTGTTAACGCCAACGAATTAAACCAATCCGCAGTGTAATCAACCTTAAACCCAAACGAAAGCAGCGTGTCTCCACAAGTATACACCTTCTGATCCTCTTCTGATACACTCAAAAGCAAAACGACTTTAGCAGGACAAACGACCACGGAGCAACACGACATGAGCGTTACATTAACCTTCACCTGTTTATAATGGGGTTTAGATGTTTATGTTTATGGGGTGGTGCTTTTAGTCGCATCTTGCACTTTGGTGTAGAAACAGGCACCAAAACAAGCATATTTAACAGGGGTTTAGTTTTTTATGTTTATGGGATGGTGCTTTTAATCGCAACTTGTACTTCGGTGTACAAACTGGCACCAAAACAAACCTAACTTTAGTTGTTTATGTTTATGGGATGGTACTTTTAATCGCAAGTTGCACTTCGATGTACAAACGGGCACCAAAACGAGCCTTTTTTAGTTGTTTATGGTTATGGGATGGTGCTTTTACTCGCATCTTGTACTTCGATGTACAAACAGGCGCCAAATCAAACCAATTTTTTTAGCTGTTTATGTTTATGAGGTGGTGCTTTTTCTCGCATCTTGTACTTCGATGTACAAACAGGCACCAAAACAAACCTATCTCTATTTGTTTATGTTCACGGGATTGTGCTTTCAATCGCAACTTGTACTTCGATGTACAAACAGGCACCAAAACAAACCTATCTTTAGTAGTTGTTTATGCTCACGGGATGGTGCTTTGACTCGCATCTTTTACTTTGGTGTACAAACAGGCACCAAAACAAACCTATTTTTAGTTGTTTATGTTTATTGGGTGGTGCTTTTACTCGCATCTTGTACTTCGATGTACAAACAGGCACCAAAACAAACCCTTTTTTTAGATGCTTATGTTTATGAGGTGGTGCCTTTACTCGTATCTTGTACTTCGATGTACAAACAAGCACCAAAACAAACCTATCTTTAGTTGTTTATGTTTATGGGATGGTGCTTTTACTCGCATCTTGTACTTCGGTGTACAAACAGGCACCCAAACAAACCTTTTTAGTTGGGGTTTAATTGTTTATATGTGTGGGGTTGCTTATAGTCGAAGCTTGTACCTCGGTGTACAAACAGGCACCAAATAAATTAGAAAAAAAAATACCTACCAATTCATAGTCTCCAGATTACTGCAACATGTGGACGTGTAGCTTCCATGGTCTTCTGTGGTCTGGACCTGATGAACAAATAATATGATTTGATTTTTAGCTTAATTCTTTGCTTACTTGTGTCATCTGCAGATAACCTTTGCAAACAAGTTGGATCCGGATCAGGCCCGACAAAACGTCGAGCCTGATCTGGATCCAACCTGTTTGCCACTCTGGTAGAAATCCTGTAGGTGTGTTTCGAATTTTGAAGGAAAACAAGCAGACGACGAAAAATCATGAAAAATTACGTGATAAGCACCCAAATCTCATGTACTGGCCAATTTCTTCATATACGGTGTTTCTTCAGTATGTACAACTTCCACTGTAATGACCATTTTTGTTGACAATGGTGACAAAGGACACTTACTGAATGGCCATTGATGATGCCAACTTGATTTGTAATATGTGGTTGTGAAATGTCCTGGTCATATGCACTTGCTTTTACTTGTCAGCGCTAACTTGTATTTGTGAAATGTAATGACCAAAGTCTACCTTACATGCTTTAAATGATATTTTCACTTCTTTAGTTTCGATGCCTTGGCTTCAATGATTGTGAATTTTCAAGGTTTTTTCCCTTGTTTTACAAGTCAATGATAACTTGTATGTGTTCTATTTGATGGCAATGCAAAGCCTCTTTTCTTAGCAGATAATGATGCTATTACTTCTGGCATGTGTATTACATCACACCTTGTGCTGACAGTAAAACAAACTTCACAGTTTTTGCTAATGTACAAAGCCAATACATACCTCTTCCACCTTTTAAAGAGACGTTATTCTCTACACACTAACAGCTAGGACATGGCACCTGAAATATACGAACGGCGACGTTAATATACGTTAAACATTCGGAGTAGGTGCCCGTATTAAGAGGGTTTTAGTAATTCATGTTTATGAGGTGGTGCTATTGGTCGCACCTTGTACTTCCGTGTACAAACGGGCACCAAAACAAACCTATATTTAGTTGTTTATGTTTATGGGGTGGTGCTTTTACTCGCATCTTGTACTTCCGTGTACAAACAGGCACCAAAACTAACCTATTTTTAGTTGTTTATGTTTATGAGGTGGTGCTTTTACTCGCATCTTGTACTTCGATGTACAAACAGGTACCAAAACATACCTATCTTTAGTTGTTTATGTTTATGCGCTGGTGCTTTTGGTCGCACCTTGTATTTCCGTGTACAAACGGGCACCAAAACAAACCTATATTTAGTTGTTTATGTTTATGGGGTGGTGCTTTTACTTGCATCTTGTACTTCAATGTACAAGCAGGCACCAAAACAAACCTATTTTTAGTTGTTTATGTTTATGAGGTGGTGCTTTTACTCGCATCTTGTACTTTGATGTACCAACAGGCACCAAAACATACCTATCTTTAGTTGTTTGTGTTTACGGGGAGGTGCTTTTAGTCGCATTTTGTACTTCGGTGTACAAGCACGCATCAAAAACAAACCTATCTTTAGTTGTTTATGTCTGGGGGTGGTGCTTTTAGTCGCATTTTGTACTTCGGTGTACAAGCACGCATCAAAAACAAACCTATCTTTAGTTGTTTATGTCTGGGGGTGGTGCTTTTAGTCGCATTTTGTACTTCGGTGTACAAGCAGGCACCAAAAACAAACCTATCTTTAGTTGTTTATGTTTATGGGGTGGTGCTTTAGAGTATATTTCAAACGCAAGACTGCAGTTTTTAAATCCCATTTTACCCCAGCGCAAAATTGTGTCTGCATTTTGAAAACATCCTAACTCAAACGCCGCCAGTGTGTCCGCAGCGTAAATAGCCCTCCGATACCAACGGAATAATGTTGCTGCAGATTAATAAACCTTTCTTACCTCAACACAATATGTGTGTCTGCAGCTATACCTGTTTACGCCAACGAATTAAACCAATCCGCAGTGTAATTAACCTTAAACCCAAACGAAAGCAGCGTGTCTCCACAAGTATACACCTTCTGATCCTCTTCTGATACACTCAAAAGCAAAACGACTTTAGCAGGACAAACGACCACGGAGCAACACGACATGAGCGTTACATTAACCTTCACCTGTTTATAATGGGGTTTAGATGTTTATGTTTATGGGGTGGTGCTTTTAGTCGCATCTTGCACTTTGGTGAAGAAACAGGCACCAAAACAAGCATATTTAACAGGGGTTTAGTTTTTTATGTTTATTGGATGGTGCTTTTAATCGCAACTTGTACTTGGGTGTACAAACTGGCACCAAAACAAACCTAACTTTAGTTGTTTATGGTTATGGGGTGGTGCTTTTACTCGCATCTTGTACTTCCGTGTACAAACAGGCACCAAAACTAACCTATTTTTAGTTGTTTATGTTTATGAGGTGGTGCTTTTACTCGCATCTTGTACTTCGATGTACAAACAGGTACCAAAACATACCTATCTTTAGTTGTTTATGTTTATGCGCTGGTGCTTTTGGTCGCACCTTGTATTTCCGTGTACAAACGGGCACCAAAACAAACCTATATTTAGTTGTTTATGTTTATGGGGTGGTGCTTTTACTTGCATCTTGTACTTCAATGTACAAGCAGGCACCAAAACAAACCTATTTTTAGTTGTTTATGTTTATGAGGTGGTGCTTTTACTCGCATCTTGTACTTTGATGTACCAACAGGCACCAAAACATACCTATCTTTAGTTGTTTGTGTTTACGGGGAGGTGCTTTTAGTCGCATTTTGTACTTCGGTGTACAAGCACGCATCAAAAACAAACCTATCTTTAGTTGTTTATGTCTGGGGGTGGTGCTTTTAGTCGCATTTTGTACTTCGGTGTACAAGCACGCATCAAAAACAAACCTATCTTTAGTTGTTTATGTCTGGGGGTGGTGCTTTTAGTCGCATTTTGTACTTCGGTGTACAAGCAGGCACCAAAAACAAACCTATCTTTAGTTGTTTATGTTTATGGGGTGGTGCTTTAGAGTATATTTCAAACGCAAGACTGCAGTTTTTAAATCCCATTTTACCCCAGCGCAAAATTGTGTCTGCATTTTGAAAACATCCTAACTCAAACGCCGCCAGTGTGTCCGCAGCGTAAATAGCCCTCCGATACCAACGGAATAATGTTGCTGCAGATTAATAAACCTTTCTTACCTCAACACAATATGTGTGTCTGCAGCTATACCTGTTTACGCCAACGAATTAAACCAATCCGCAGTGTAATTAACCTTAAACCCAAACGAAAGCAGCGTGTCTCCACAAGTATACACCTTCTGATCCTCTTCTGATACACTCAAAAGCAAAACGACTTTAGCAGGACAAACGACCACGGAGCAACACGACATGAGCGTTACATTAACCTTCACCTGTTTATAATGGGGTTTAGATGTTTATGTTTATGGGGTGGTGCTTTTAGTCGCATCTTGCACTTTGGTGAAGAAACAGGCACCAAAACAAGCATATTTAACAGGGGTTTAGTTTTTTATGTTTATTGGATGGTGCTTTTAATCGCAACTTGTACTTGGGTGTACAAACTGGCACCAAAACAAACCTAACTTTAGTTGTTTATGGTTATGGGATGGTGCTTTTACTCGCATCTTGTACTTCGATGTACAAACAGGCGCCAAATCAAACCAATTTTTTTAGCTGTTTATGTTTATGAGGTGATGCTTTTTCTCGCATCTTGTACTTCGATGTACAAACAGGCACCAAAACAAACCTATCTCTATTTGTTTATGTTAACGGGATTGTGCTTTCAATCGCAACTTGTACTTCGATGTACAAACAGGCACCAAAACAAACCTATCTTTAGTAGTTGTTTATGCTCACGGGATGGTGCTTTGACTCGCATCTTTTACTTTGGTGTACAAACAGGCACCAAAACAAACCTATTTTTAGTTGTTTATGTTTATTGGGTGGTGCTTTTACTCGCATCTTGTACTTCGATGTACAAACAGGCACCAAAACAAACCCTTTTTTTAGATGCTTATGTTTATGAGGTGGTGCCTTTACTCGTATCTTGTACTTCGATGTACAAACAAGCACCAAAACAAACCTATCTTTAGTTGTTTATGTATATGGGATGGTGCTTTTACTCGCATCTTGTACTTCGGTGTACAAACAGGCACCCAAACAAACCTTTTTAGTTGGGGTTTAATTGTTTATATGTGAGGGGTTGCTTTTAGTCGAAGCTTGTACTTCGGTGTACAAACAGGCACCAAATAAATTAGAAAAAAAAAATACCTACCAATTCATAGTCTCCAGATTACTGCAACATGTGGACGTGTAGCTTCCATGGTCTTCTGTGGTCTGGACCTGATGAACAAATAATATGATTTGATTTTTAGCTTAATTCTTTGCTTACTTGTGTCATCTGCAGATAACCTTTGCAAACAAGTTGGATCCGGATCAGGCCCGACAAAACGTCGGGCCTGATCTGGATCCAACCTGTTTGCCACTCTGGTAGAAATCCTGTAGGTGTGTTTCGAATTTTGAAGGAAAACAAGCAGACGACGAAAAATCATGAAAAATTACGTGATAAGCACCCAAATCTTATGTACTGGCCAATTTCTTCATATACGGTGTTTCTTCAGTATGTACAACTTCCACTGTAATGACCATTTTTGTTGACAATGGTGACAAAGGACACTTACTGAATGGCCATTGATGATGCCAACTTGATTTGTAATATGTGGTTGTGAAATGTCCTGGTCATATGCACTTGCTTTTACTTGTCAGCGCTAACTTGTATTTGTGAAATGTAATGACCAAAGTCTACCTTACATGCTTTAAATGATGTTTTCACTTCTTTAGTTTCGATGCCTTGGCTTCAATGATTGTGAATTTTCAAGGTTTTTTCCCTTGTTTTACAAGTCAATGATAACTTGTATGTGTTCTATTTGATGGCAATGCATAGCCTCTTTTCTTAGCAGATAATGATGCTATTACTTCTGGCATGTGTATTACATCACACCTTGTGCTGACAGTAAAACAAACTTCACAGTTTTTGCTAATGTACAAAGCCAATACATACCTCTTCCAACTTTTTAAAGAGACGTTATTCTCTACACACTAACAGCTAGGACATGGCACCTGAAATATACGAATGGGCGACGTTAATATACGTTAAACATTCGGAGTAGGTGCCCGTATTAAGAGGGTTTTAGTTGTTTATGTTTATGAGGTGGTGCTATTGGTCGCACCTTGTACTTCCGTGTACAAACGGGCACCAAAACAAACCTATATTTAGTTGTTTATGTTTATGGGGTGGTGCTTTTACTCGCATCTTGTACTTCCGTGTACAAACAGGCACCAAAACTAACCTATTTTTAGTTGTTTATGTTTATGAGGTGGTGCTTTTACTCGCATCTTGTACTTCGATGTACAAACAGGTACCAAAACATACCTATCTTTAGTTGTTTATGTTTATGCGCTGGTGCTTTTGGTCGCACCTTGTATTTCCGTGTACAAACGGGCACCAAAACAAACCTATATTTAGTTGTTTATGTTTATGGGGTGGTGCTTTTACTTGCATCTTGTACTTCAATGTACAAACAGGCACCAAAACAAACCTATTTTTAGTTGTTTATGTTTATGAGGTGGTGCTTTTACTCGCATCTTGTACTTTGATGTACCAACAGGCACCAAAACATACCTATCTTTAGTTGTTTGTGTTTACGGGGAGGTGCTTTTAGTCGCATTTAGTACTTCGGTGTACAAGCACGCATCAAAAACAAACCTATCTTTAGTTGTTTATGTCTGGGGGTGTTGCTTTTAGTCGCATTTTGTACTTCGGTGTACAAGCACGCATCAAAAACAAACCTATCTTTAGTTGTTTATGTCTGGGGGTGGTGCTTTTAGTCGCATTTTGTACTTCGGTGTACAAGCACGCATCAAAAACAAACCTATCTTTAGTTGTTTATGTCTGGGGGTGGTGCTTTTAGTCGCATTTTGTACTTCGGTGTACAAGCAGGCACCAAAAACAAACCTATCTTTAGTTGTTTATGTTTATGGGGTGGTGCTTTAGAGTATATTTCAAACGCAAGACTGCAGTTTTTAAATCCCATTTTACCCCAGCGCAAAATTGTGTCTGCATTTTGAAAACATCCTAACTCAAACGCCGCCAGTGTGTCCGCAGCGTAAATAGCCCTCCGATACCAACGGAATAATGTTGCTGCAGATTAATAAACCTTTCTTACCTCAACACGATATGTGTGTCTGCAGCTATACCTGTTAACGCCAACGAATTAAACCAATCAGCAGTGTAATCAACCTTAAACCCAAACGAAAGCAGCGTGTCTCCACAAGTATACACCTTCTGATCCTCTTCTGATACACTCAAAAGCAAAACGACTTTAGCAGGACAAACGACCACGGAGCAACACGACATGAGCGTTACATTAACCTTCACCTGTTTATAATGGGGTTTAGATGTTTATGTTTATGGGGTGGTGCTTTTAGTCGCATCTTGCACTTTGGTGTAGAAACAGGCACCAAAACAAGCATATTTAACAGGGGTTTAGTTTTTTATGTTTATGGGATGGTGCTTTTAATCGCAACTTGTACTTCGGTGTACAAGCAGGCACCAAAAACAAACCTATCTTTAGTTGTTTATGTTTATGGGGTGGTGCTTTAGAGTATATTTCAAACGCAAGACTGCAGTTTTTAAATCCCATTTTACCCCAGCGCAAAATTGTGTCTGCATTTTGAAAACATCCTAACTCAAACGCCGCCAGTGTGTCCGCAGCGTAAATAGCCCTCCGATACCAACGGAATAATGTTGCTGCAGATTAATAAACCTTTCTTACCTCAACACAATATGTGTGTCTGCAGCTATACCTGTTTACGCCAACGAATTAAACCAATCCGCAGTGTAATTAACCTTAAACCCAAACGAAAGCAGCGTGTCTCCACAAGTATACACCTTCTGATCCTCTTCTGATACACTCAAAAGCAAAATGACTTTAGCAGGACAAACGACCACGGAGCAACACGACATGAGCGTTACATTAACCTTCACCTGTTTATAATGGGGTTTAGATGTTTATGTTTATGGGGTGGTGCTTTTAGTCGCATCTTGCACTTTGGTGAAGAAACAGGCACCAAAACAAGCATATTTAACAGGGGTTTAGTTTTTTATGTTTATCGGATGGTGCTTTTAATCGCAACTTGTACTTCGGTGTACAAACTGGCACCAAAACAAACCTAACTTTAGTTGTTTATGGTTATGGGATGGTGCTTTTACTCGCATCTTGTACTTCGATGTACAAACAGGCGCCAAATCAAACCAATTTTTTTAGCTGTTTATGTTTATGAGGTGGTGCTTTTTCTCGCATCTTGTACTTCGATGTACAAACAGGCACCAAAACAAACCTATCTCTATTTGTTTATGTTCACGGGATTGTGCTTTCAATCGCAACTTGTACTTCGATGTACAAACAGGCACCAAAACAAACCTATCTTTAGTAGTTGTTTATGCTCACGGGATGGTGCTTTGACTCGCATCTTTTACTTTGGTGTACAAACAGGCACCAAAACAAACCTATTTTTAGTTGTTTATGTTTATTGGGTGGTGCTTTTACTCGCATCTTGTACTTCGATGTACAAACAGGCACCAAAACAAACCCTTTTTTTAGATGCTTATGTTTATGAGGTGGTGCCTTTACTCGTATCTTGTACTTCGATGTACAAACAAGCACCAAAACAAACCTATCTTTAGTTGTTTATGTATATGGGATGGTGCTTTTACTCGCATCTTGTACTTCGGTGTACAAACAGGCACCCAAACAAACCTTTTTAGTTGGGGTTTAATTGTTTATATGTGAGGGGTTGCTTTTAGTCGAAGCTTGTACTTCGGTGTACAAACAGGCACCAAATAAATTAGAAAAAAAAAATACCTACCAATTCATAGTCTCCAGATTACTGCAACATGTGGACGTGTAGCTTCCATGGTCTTCTGTGGTCTGGACCTGATGAACAAATAATATGATTTGATTTTTAGCTTAATTCTTTGCTTACTTGTGTCATCTGCAGATAACCTTTGCAAACAAGTTGGATCCGGATCAGGCCCGACAAAACGTCGGGCCTGATCTGGATCCAACCTGTTTGCCACTCTGGTAGAAATCCTGTAGGTGTGTTTCGAATTTTGAAGGAAAACAAGCAGACGACGAAAAATCATGAAAAATTACGCGATAAGCACCCAAATCTTATGTACTGGCCAATTTCTTCATATACGGTGTTTCTTCAGTATGTACAACTTCCACTGTAATGACCATTTTTGTTGACAATGGTGACAAAGGACACTTACTGAATGGCCATTGATGATGCCAACTTGATTTGTAATATGTGGTTGTGAAATGTCCTGGTCATATGCACTTGCTTTTACTTGTCAGCGCTAACTTGTATTTGTGAAATGTAATGACCAAAGTCTACCTTACATGCTTTAAATGATGTTTTCACTTCTTTAGTTTCGATGCCTTGGCTTCAATGATTGTGAATTTTCAAGGTTTTTTCCCTTGTTTTACAAGTCAATGATAACTTGTATGTGTTCTATTTGATGGCAATGCATAGCCTCTTTTCTTAGCAGATAATGATGCTATTACTTCTGGCATGTGTATTACATCACACCTTGTGCTGACAGTAAAACAAACTTCACAGTTTTTGCTAATGTACAAAGCCAATACATACCTCTTCCAACTTTTTAAAGAGACGTTATTCTCTACACACTAACAGCTAGGACATGGCACCTGAAATATACGAATGGGCGACGTTAATATACGTTAAACATTCGGAGTAGGTGCCCGTATTAAGAGGGTTTTAGTTGTTTATGTTTATGAGGTGGTGCTATTGGTCGCACCTTGTACTTCCGTGTACAAACGGGCACCAAAACAAACCTATATTTAGTTGTTTATGTTTATGGGGTGGTGCTTTTACTCGCATCTTGTACTTCCGTGTACAAACAGGCACCAAAACTAACCTATTTTTAGTTGTTTATGTTTATGAGGTGGTGCTTTTACTCGCATCTTGTACTTCGATGTACAAACAGGTACCAAAACATACCTATCTTTAGTTGTTTATGTTTATGCGCTGGTGCTTTTGGTCGCACCTTGTATTTCCGTGTACAAACGGGCACCAAAACAAACCTATATTTAGTTGTTTATGTTTATGGGGTGGTGCTTTTACTTGCATCTTGTACTTCAATGTACAAACAGGCACCAAAACAAACCTATTTTTAGTTGTTTATGTTTATGAGGTGGTGCTTTTACTCGCATCTTGTACTTTGATGTACCAACAGGCACCAAAACATACCTATCTTTAGTTGTTTGTGTTTACGGGGAGGTGCTTTTAGTCGCATTTAGTACTTCGGTGTACAAGCACGCATCAAAAACAAACCTATCTTTAGTTGTTTATGTCTGGGGGTGGTGCTTTTAGTCGCATTTTGTACTTCGGTGTACAAGCACGCATCAAAAACAAACCTATCTTTAGTTGTTTATGTCTGGGGGTGGTGCTTTTAGTCGCATTTTGTACTTCGGTGTACAAGCAGGCACCAAAAACAAACCTATCTTTAGTTGTTTATGTTTATGGGGTGGTGCTTTAGAGTATATTTCAAACGCAAGACTGCAGTTTTTAAATCCCATTTTACCCCAGCGCAAAATTGTGTCTGCATTTTGAAAACATCCTAACTCAAACGCCGCCAGTGTGTCCGCAGCGTAAATAGCCCTCCGATACCAACGGAATAATGTTGCTGCAGATTAATAAACCTTTCTTACCTCAACACAATATGTGTGTCTGCAGCTATACCTGTTAACGCCAACGAATTAAACCAATCCGCAGTGTAATCAACCTTAAACCCAAACGAAAGCAGCGTGTCTCCACAAGTATACACCTTCTGATCCTCTTCTGATACACTCAAAAGCAAAACGACTTTAGCAGGACAAACGACCACGGAGCAACACGACATGAGCGTTACATTAACCTTCACCTGTTTATAATGGGGTTTAGATGTTTATGTTTATGGGGTGGTGCTTTTAGTCGCATCTTGCACTTTGGTGTAGAAACAGGCACCAAAACAAGCATATTTAACAGGGGTTTAGTTTTTTATGTTTATGGGATGGTGCTTTTAATCGCAACTTGTACTTCGGTGTACAAACTGGCACCAAAACAAACCTAACTTTAGTTGTTTATGTTTATGGGATGGTACTTTTAATCGCAAGTTGCACTTCGATGTACAAACGGGCACCAAAACGAGCCTTTTTTAGTTGTTTATGGTTATGGGATGGTGCTTTTACTCGCATCTTGTACTTCGATGTACAAACAGGCGCCAAATCAAACCAATTTTTTTAGCTGTTTATGTTTATGAGGTGGTGCTTTTTCTCGCATCTTGTACTTCGATGTACAAACAGGCACCAAAACAAACCTATCTCTATTTGTTTATGTTCACGGGATTGTGCTTTCAATCGCAACTTGTACTTCGATGTACAAACAGGCACCAAAACAAACCTATCTTTAGTAGTTGTTTATGCTCACGGGATGGTGCTTTGACTCGCATCTTTTACTTTGGTGTACAAACAGGCACCAAAACAAACCTATTTTTAGTTGTTTATGTTTATTGGGTGGTGCTTTTACTCGCATCTTGTACTTCGATGTACAAACAGGCACCAAAACAAACCCTTTTTTTAGATGCTTATGTTTATGAGGTGGTGCCTTTACTCGTATCTTGTACTTCGGTGTACAAACAGGCACCCAAACAAACCTTTTTAGTTGGGGTTTAATTGTTTATATGTGTGGGGTTGCTTATAGTCGAAGCTTGTACCTCGGTGTACAAACAGGCACCAAATAAATTAGAAAAAAAAATACCTACCAATTCATAGTCTCCAGATTACTGCAACATGTGGACGTGTAGCTTCCATGGTCTTCTGTGGTCTGGACCTGATGAACAAATAATATGATTTGATTTTTAGCTTAATTCTTTGCTTACTTGTGTCATCTGCAGATAACCTTTGCAAACAAGTTGGATCCGGATCAGGCCCGACAAAACGTCGAGCCTGATCTGGATCCAACCTGTTTGCCACTCTGGTAGAAATCCTGTAGGTGTGTTTCGAATTTTGAAGGAAAACAAGCAGACGACGAAAAATCATGAAAAATTACGTGATAAGCACCCAAATCTCATGTACTGGCCAATTTCTTCATATACGGTGTTTCTTCAGTATGTACAACTTCCACTGTAATGACCATTTTTGTTGACAATGGTGACAAAGGACACTTACTGAATGGCCATTGATGATGCCAACTTGATTTGTAATATGTGGTTGTGAAATGTCCTGGTCATATGCACTTGCTTTTACTTGTCAGCGCTAACTTGTATTTGTGAAATGTAATGACCAAAGTCTACCTTACATGCTTTAAATGATGTTTTCACTTCTTTAGTTTCGATGCCTTGGCTTCAATGATTGTGAATTTTCAAGGTTTTTTCCCTTGTTTTACAAGTCAATGATAACTTGTATGTGTTCTATTTGATGGCAATGCAAAGCCTCTTTTCTTAGCAGATAATGATGCTATTACTTCTGGCATGTGTATTACATCACACCTTGTGCTGACAGTAAAACAAACTTCACAGTTTTTGCTAATGTACAAAGCCAATACATACCTCTTCCACCTTTTAAAGAGACGTTATTCTCTACACACTAACAGCTAGGACATGGCACCTGAAATATACGAACGGGCGACGTTAATATACGTTAAACATTCGGAGTAGGTGCCCGTATTAAGAGGGTTTTAGTTGTTCATGTTTATGAGGTGGTGCTATTGGTCGCACCTTGTACTTCCGTGTACAAACGGGCACCAAAACAAACCTATATTTAGTTGTTTATGTTTATGGGGTGGTGCTTTTACTCGCATCTTGTACTTCCGTGTACAAACAGGCACCAAAACTAACCTATTTTTAGTTGTTTATGTTTATGAGGTGGTGCTTTTACTCGCATCTTGTACTTCGATGTACAAACAGGTACCAAAACATACCTATCTTTAGTTGTTTATGTTTATGCGCTGGTGCTTTTGGTCGCACCTTGTATTTCCGTGTACAAACGGGCACCAAAACAAACCTATATTTAGTTGTTTATGTTTATGGGGTGGGGCTTTTACTTGCATCTTGTACTTCATTGTACAAGCAGGCACCAAAACAAACCTATTTTTAGTTGTTTATGTTTATGAGGTGGTGCTTTTACTCGCATCTTGTACTTTGATGTACCAACAGGCACCAAAACATACCTATCTTTAGTTGTTTGTGTTTACGGGGAGGTGCTTTTAGTCGCATTTTGTACTTCGGTGTACAAGCACGCATCAAAAACAAACCTATCTTTAGTTGTTTATGTCTGGGGGTGGTGCTTTTAGTCGCATTTTGTACTTCGGTGTACAAGCACGCATCAAAAACAAACCTATCTTTAGTTGTTTATGTCTGGGGGTGGTGCTTTTAGTCGCATTTTGTACTTCGGTGTACAAGCAGGCACCAAAAACAAACCTATCTTTAGTTGTTTATGTTTATGGGGTGGTGCTTTAGAGTATATTTCAAACGCAAGACTGCAGTTTTTAAATCCCATTTTACCCCAGCGCAAAATTGTGTCTGCATTTTGAAAACATCCTAACTCAAACGCCGCCAGTGTGTCCGCAGCGTAAATAGCCCTCCGATACCAACGGAATAATGTTGCTGCAGATTAATAAACCTTTCTTACCTCAACACAATATGTGTGTCTGCAGCTATACCTGTTTACGCCAACGAATTAAACCAATCCGCAGTGTAATTAACCTTAAACCCAAACGAAAGCAGCGTGTCTCCACAAGTATACACCTTCTGATCCTCTTCTGATACACTCAAAAGCAAAACGACTTTAGCAGGACAAACGACCACGGAGCAACACGACATGAGCGTTACATTAACCTTCACCTGTTTATAATGGGGTTTAGATGTTTATGTTTATGGGGTGGTGCTTTTAGTCGCATCTTGCACTTTGGTGAAGAAACAGGCACCAAAACAAGCATATTTAACAGGGGTTTAGTTTTTTATGTTTATCGGATGGTGCTTTTAATCGCAACTTGTACTTCGGTGTACAAACTGGCACCAAAACAAACCTAACTTTAGTTGTTTATGGTTATGGGATGGTGCTTTTACTCGCATCTTGTACTTCGATGTACAAACAGGCGCCAAATCAAACCAATTTTTTTAGCTGTTTATGTTTATGAGGTGGTGCTTTTTCTCGCATCTTGTACTTCGATGTACAAACAGGCACCAAAACAAACCTATCTCTATTTGTTTATGTTCACGGGATTGTGCTTTCAATCGCAACTTGTACTTCGATGTACAAACAGGCACCAAAACAAACCTATCTTTAGTAGTTGTTTATGCTCACGGGATGGTGCTTTGACTCGCATCTTTTACTTTGGTGTACAAACAGGCACCAAAACAAACCTATTTTTAGTTGTTTATGTTTATTGGGTGGTGCTTTTACTCGCATCTTGTACTTCGATGTACAAACAGGCACCAAAACAAACCCTTTTTTTAGATGCTTATGTTTATGAGGTGGTGCCTTTACTCGTATCTTGTACTTCGATGTACAAACAAGCACCAAAACAAACCTATCTTTAGTTGTTTATGTATATGGGATGGTGCTTTTACTCGCATCTTGTACTTCGGTGTACAAACAGGCACCCAAACAAACCTTTTTAGTTGGGGTTTAATTGTTTATATGTGAGGGGTTGCTTTTAGTCGAAGCTTGTACTTCGGTGTACAAACAGGCACCAAATAAATTAGAAAAAAAAAATACCTACCAATTCATAGTCTCCAGATTACTGCAACATGTGGACGTGTAGCTTCCATGGTCTTCTGTGGTCTGGACCTGATGAACAAATAATATGATTTGATTTTTAGCTTAATTCTTTGCTTACTTGTGTCATCTGCAGATAACCTTTGCAAACAAGTTGGATCCGGATCAGGCCCGACAAAACGTCGGGCCTGATCTGGATCCAACCTGTTTGCCACTCTGGTAGAAATCCTGTAGGTGTGTTTCGAATTTTGAAGGAAAACAAGCAGACGACGAAAAATCATGAAAAATTACGTGATAAGCACCCAAATCTTATGTACTGGCCAATTTCTTCATATACGGTGTTTCTTCAGTATGTACAACTTCCACTGTAATGACCATTTTTGTTGACAATGGTGACAAAGGACACTTACTGAATGGCCATTGATGATGCCAACTTGATTTGTAATATGTGGTTGTGAAATGTCCTGGTCATATGCACTTGCTTTTACTTGTCAGCGCTAACTTGTATTTGTGAAATGTAATGACCAAAGTCTACCTTACATGCTTTAAATGATGTTTTCACTTCTTTAGTTTCGATGCCTTGGCTTCAATGATTGTGAATTTTCAAGGTTTTTTCCCTTGTTTTACAAGTCAATGATAACTTGTATGTGTTCTATTTGATGGCAATGCATAGCCTCTTTTCTTAGCAGATAATGATGCTATTACTTCTGGCATGTGTATTACATCACACCTTGTGCTGACAGTAAAACAAACTTCACAGTTTTTGCTAATGTACAAAGCCAATACATACCTCTTCCAACTTTTTAAAGAGACGTTATTCTCTACACACTAACAGCTAGGACATGGCACCTGAAATATACGAATGGGCGACGTTAATATACGTTAAACATTCGGAGTAGGTGCCCGTATTAAGAGGGTTTTAGTTGTTTATGTTTATGAGGTGGTGCTATTGGTCGCACCTTGTACTTCCGTGTACAAACGGGCACCAAAACAAACCTATATTTAGTTGTTTATGTTTATGGGGTGGTGCTTTTACTCGCATCTTGTACTTCCGTGTACAAACAGGCACCAAAACTAACCTATTTTTAGTTGTTTATGTTTATGAGGTGGTGCTTTTACTCGCATCTTGTACTTCGATGTACAAACAGGTACCAAAACATACCTATCTTTAGTTGTTTATGTTTATGCGCTGGTGCTTTTGGTCGCACCTTGTATTTCCGTGTACAAACGGGCACCAAAACAAACCTATATTTAGTTGTTTATGTTTATGGGGTGGTGCTTTTACTTGCATCTTGTACTTCAATGTACAAACAGGCACCAAAACAAACCTATTTTTAGTTGTTTATGTTTATGAGGTGGTGCTTTTACTCGCATCTTGTACTTTGATGTACCAACAGGCACCAAAACATACCTATCTTTAGTTGTTTGTGTTTACGGGGAGGTGCTTTTAGTCGCATTTAGTACTTCGGTGTACAAGCACGCATCAAAAACAAACCTATCTTTAGTTGTTTATGTCTGGGGGTGTTGCTTTTAGTCGCATTTTGTACTTCGGTGTACAAGCACGCATCAAAAACAAACCTATCTTTAGTTGTTTATGTCTGGGGGTGGTGCTTTTAGTCGCATTTTGTACTTCGGTGTACAAGCACGCATCAAAAACAAACCTATCTTTAGTTGTTTATGTCTGGGGGTGGTGCTTTTAGTCGCATTTTGTACTTCGGTGTACAAGCAGGCACCAAAAACAAACCTATCTTTAGTTGTTTATGTTTATGGGGTGGTGCTTTAGAGTATATTTCAAACGCAAGACTGCAGTTTTTAAATCCCATTTTACCCCAGCGCAAAATTGTGTCTGCATTTTGAAAACATCCTAACTCAAACGCCGCCAGTGTGTCCGCAGCGTAAATAGCCCTCCGATACCAACGGAATAATGTTGCTGCAGATTAATAAACCTTTCTTACCTCAACACAATATGTGTGTCTGCAGCTATACCTGTTAACGCCAACGAATTAAACCAATCCGCAGTGTAATCAACCTTAAACCCAAACGAAAGCAGCGTGTCTCCACAAGTATACACCTTCTGATCCTCTTCTGATACACTCAAAAGCAAAACGACTTTAGCAGGACAAACGACCACGGAGCAACACGACATGAGCGTTACATTAACCTTCACCTGTTTATAATGGGGTTTAGATGTTTATGTTTATGGGGTGGTGCTTTTAGTCGCATCTTGCACTTTGGTGTAGAAACAGGCACCAAAACAAGCATATTTAACAGGGGTTTAGTTTTTTATGTTTATGGGATGGTGCTTTTAATCGCAACTTGTACTTCGGTGTACAAGCAGGCACCAAAAACAAACCTATCTTTAGTTGTTTATGTTTATGGGGTGGTGCTTTAGAGTATATTTCAAACGCAAGACTGCAGTTTTTAAATCCCATTTTACCCCAGCGCAAAATTGTGTCTGCATTTTGAAAACATCCTAACTCAAACGCCGCCAGTGTGTCCGCAGCGTAAATAGCCCTCCGATACCAACGGAATAATGTTGCTGCAGATTAATAAACCTTTCTTACCTCAACACAATATGTGTGTCTGCAGCTATACCTGTTTACGCCAACGAATTAAACCAATCCGCAGTGTAATTAACCTTAAACCCAAACGAAAGCAGCGTGTCTCCACAAGTATACACCTTCTGATCCTCTTCTGATACACTCAAAAGCAAAATGACTTTAGCAGGACAAACGACCACGGAGCAACACGACATGAGCGTTACATTAACCTTCACCTGTTTATAATGGGGTTTAGATGTTTATGTTTATGGGGTGGTGCTTTTAGTCGCATCTTGCACTTTGGTGAAGAAACAGGCACCAAAACAAGCATATTTAACAGGGGTTTAGTTTTTTATGTTTATCGGATGGTGCTTTTAATCGCAACTTGTACTTCGGTGTACAAACTGGCACCAAAACAAACCTAACTTTAGTTGTTTATGGTTATGGGATGGTGCTTTTACTCGCATCTTGTACTTCGATGTACAAACAGGCGCCAAATCAAACCAATTTTTTTAGCTGTTTATGTTTATGAGGTGGTGCTTTTTCTCGCATCTTGTACTTCGATGTACAAACAGGCACCAAAACAAACCTATCTCTATTTGTTTATGTTCACGGGATTGTGCTTTCAATCGCAACTTGTACTTCGATGTACAAACAGGCACCAAAACAAACCTATCTTTAGTAGTTGTTTATGCTCACGGGATGGTGCTTTGACTCGCATCTTTTACTTTGGTGTACAAACAGGCACCAAAACAAACCTATTTTTAGTTGTTTATGTTTATTGGGTGGTGCTTTTACTCGCATCTTGTACTTCGATGTACAAACAGGCACCAAAACAAACCCTTTTTTTAGATGCTTATGTTTATGAGGTGGTGCCTTTACTCGTATCTTGTACTTCGATGTACAAACAAGCACCAAAACAAACCTATCTTTAGTTGTTTATGTATATGGGATGGTGCTTTTACTCGCATCTTGTACTTCGGTGTACAAACAGGCACCCAAACAAACCTTTTTAGTTGGGGTTTAATTGTTTATATGTGAGGGGTTGCTTTTAGTCGAAGCTTGTACTTCGGTGTACAAACAGGCACCAAATAAATTAGAAAAAAAAAATACCTACCAATTCATAGTCTCCAGATTACTGCAACATGTGGACGTGTAGCTTCCATGGTCTTCTGTGGTCTGGACCTGATGAACAAATAATATGATTTGATTTTTAGCTTAATTCTTTGCTTACTTGTGTCATCTGCAGATAACCTTTGCAAACAAGTTGGATCCGGATCAGGCCCGACAAAACGTCGGGCCTGATCTGGATCCAACCTGTTTGCCACTCTGGTAGAAATCCTGTAGGTGTGTTTCGAATTTTGAAGGAAAACAAGCAGACGACGAAAAATCATGAAAAATTACGCGATAAGCACCCAAATCTTATGTACTGGCCAATTTCTTCATATACGGTGTTTCTTCAGTATGTACAACTTCCACTGTAATGACCATTTTTGTTGACAATGGTGACAAAGGACACTTACTGAATGGCCATTGATGATGCCAACTTGATTTGTAATATGTGGTTGTGAAATGTCCTGGTCATATGCACTTGCTTTTACTTGTCAGCGCTAACTTGTATTTGTGAAATGTAATGACCAAAGTCTACCTTACATGCTTTAAATGATGTTTTCACTTCTTTAGTTTCGATGCCTTGGCTTCAATGATTGTGAATTTTCAAGGTTTTTTCCCTTGTTTTACAAGTCAATGATAACTTGTATGTGTTCTATTTGATGGCAATGCATAGCCTCTTTTCTTAGCAGATAATGATGCTATTACTTCTGGCATGTGTATTACATCACACCTTGTGCTGACAGTAAAACAAACTTCACAGTTTTTGCTAATGTACAAAGCCAATACATACCTCTTCCAACTTTTTAAAGAGACGTTATTCTCTACACACTAACAGCTAGGACATGGCACCTGAAATATACGAATGGGCGACGTTAATATACGTTAAACATTCGGAGTAGGTGCCCGTATTAAGAGGGTTTTAGTTGTTTATGTTTATGAGGTGGTGCTATTGGTCGCACCTTGTACTTCCGTGTACAAACGGGCACCAAAACAAACCTATATTTAGTTGTTTATGTTTATGGGGTGGTGCTTTTACTCGCATCTTGTACTTCCGTGTACAAACAGGCACCAAAACTAACCTATTTTTAGTTGTTTATGTTTATGAGGTGGTGCTTTTACTCGCATCTTGTACTTCGATGTACAAACAGGTACCAAAACATACCTATCTTTAGTTGTTTATGTTTATGCGCTGGTGCTTTTGGTCGCACCTTGTATTTCCGTGTACAAACGGGCACCAAAACAAACCTATATTTAGTTGTTTATGTTTATGGGGTGGTGCTTTTACTTGCATCTTGTACTTCAATGTACAAACAGGCACCAAAACAAACCTATTTTTAGTTGTTTATGTTTATGAGGTGGTGCTTTTACTCGCATCTTGTACTTTGATGTACCAACAGGCACCAAAACATACCTATCTTTAGTTGTTTGTGTTTACGGGGAGGTGCTTTTAGTCGCATTTAGTACTTCGGTGTACAAGCACGCATCAAAAACAAACCTATCTTTAGTTGTTTATGTCTGGGGGTGGTGCTTTTAGTCGCATTTTGTACTTCGGTGTACAAGCACGCATCAAAAACAAACCTATCTTTAGTTGTTTATGTCTGGGGGTGGTGCTTTTAGTCGCATTTTGTACTTCGGTGTACAAGCAGGCACCAAAAACAAACCTATCTTTAGTTGTTTATGTTTATGGGGTGGTGCTTTAGAGTATATTTCAAACGCAAGACTGCAGTTTTTAAATCCCATTTTACCCCAGCGCAAAATTGTGTCTGCATTTTGAAAACATCCTAACTCAAACGCCGCCAGTGTGTCCGCAGCGTAAATAGCCCTCCGATACCAACGGAATAATGTTGCTGCAGATTAATAAACCTTTCTTACCTCAACACAATATGTGTGTCTGCAGCTATACCTGTTAACGCCAACGAATTAAACCAATCCGCAGTGTAATCAACCTTAAACCCAAACGAAAGCAGCGTGTCTCCACAAGTATACACCTTCTGATCCTCTTCTGATACACTCAAAAGCAAAACGACTTTAGCAGGACAAACGACCACGGAGCAACACGACATGAGCGTTACATTAACCTTCACCTGTTTATAATGGGGTTTAGATGTTTATGTTTATGGGGTGGTGCTTTTAGTCGCATCTTGCACTTTGGTGTAGAAACAGGCACCAAAACAAGCATATTTAACAGGGGTTTAGTTTTTTATGTTTATGGGATGGTGCTTTTAATCGCAACTTGTACTTCGGTGTACAAACTGGCACCAAAACAAACCTAACTTTAGTTGTTTATGTTTATGGGATGGTACTTTTAATCGCAAGTTGCACTTCGATGTACAAACGGGCACCAAAACGAGCCTTTTTTAGTTGTTTATGGTTATGGGATGGTGCTTTTACTCGCATCTTGTACTTCGATGTACAAACAGGCGCCAAATCAAACCAATTTTTTTAGCTGTTTATGTTTATGAGGTGGTGCTTTTTCTCGCATCTTGTACTTCGATGTACAAACAGGCACCAAAACAAACCTATCTCTATTTGTTTATGTTCACGGGATTGTGCTTTCAATCGCAACTTGTACTTCGATGTACAAACAGGCACCAAAACAAACCTATCTTTAGTAGTTGTTTATGCTCACGGGATGGTGCTTTGACTCGCATCTTTTACTTTGGTGTACAAACAGGCACCAAAACAAACCTATTTTTAGTTGTTTATGTTTATTGGGTGGTGCTTTTACTCGCATCTTGTACTTCGATGTACAAACAGGCACCAAAACAAACCCTTTTTTTAGATGCTTATGTTTATGAGGTGGTGCCTTTACTCGTATCTTGTACTTCGATGTACAAACAAGCACCAAAACAAACCTATCTTTAGTTGTTTATGTTTATGGGATGGTGCTTTTACTCGCATCTTGTACTTCGGTGTACAAACAGGCACCCAAACAAACCTTTTTAGTTGGGGTTTAATTGTTTATATGTGTGGGGTTGCTTATAGTCGAAGCTTGTACCTCGGTGTACAAACAGGCACCAAATAAATTAGGAAAAAAAAATACCTACCAATTCATAGTCTCCAGATTACTGCAACATGTGGACGTGTAGCTTCCATGGTCTTCTGTGGTCTGGACCTGATGAACAAATAATATGATTTGATTTTTAGCTTAATTCTTTGCTTACTTGTGTCATCTGCAGATAACCTTTGCAAACAAGTTGGATCCGGATCAGGCCCGACAAAACGTCGAGCCTGATCTGGATCCAACCTGTTTGCCACTCTGGTAGAAATCCTGTAGGTGTGTTTCGAATTTTGAAGGAAAACAAGCAGACGACGAAAAATCATGAAAAATTACGTGATAAGCACCCAAATCTCATGTACTGGCCAATTTCTTCATATACGGTGTTTCTTCAGTATGTACAACTTCCACTGTAATGACCATTTTTGTTGACAATGGTGACAAAGGACACTTACTGAATGGCCATTGATGATGCCAACTTGATTTGTAATATGTGGTTGTGAAATGTCCTGGTCATATGCACTTGCTTTTACTTGTCAGCGCTAACTTGTATTTGTGAAATGTAATGACCAAAGTCTACCTTACATGCTTTAAATGATGTTTTCACTTCTTTAGTTTCGATGCCTTGGCTTCAATGATTGTGAATTTTCAAGGTTTTTTCCCTTGTTTTACAAGTCAATGATAACTTGTATGTGTTCTATTTGATGGCAATGCAAAGCCTCTTTTCTTAGCAGATAATGATGCTATTACTTCTGGCATGTGTATTACATCACACCTTGTGCTGACAGTAAAACAAACTTCACAGTTTTTGCTAATGTACAAAGCCAATACATACCTCTTCCACATTTTAAAGAGACGTTATTCTCTACACACTAACAGCTAGGACATGGCACCTGAAATATACGAACGGGCGACGTTAATATACGTTAAACATTCGGAGTAGGTGCCCGTATTAAGAGGGTTTTAGTTGTTCATGTTTATGAGGTGGTGCTATTGGTCGCACCTTGTACTTCCGTGTACAAACGGGCACCAAAACAAACCTATATTTAGTTGTTTATGTTTATGGGGTGGTGCTTTTACTCGCATCTTGTACTTCCGTGTACAAACAGGCACCAAAACTAACCTATTTTTAGTTGTTTATGTTTATGAGGTGGTGCTTTTACTCGCATCTTGTACTTCGAAGTACAAACAGGTACCAAAACATACCTATCTTTAGTTGTTTATGTTTATGCGCTGGTGCTTTTGGTCGCACCTTGTATTTCCGTGTACAAACGGGCACCAAAACAAACCTATATTTAGTTGTTTATGTTTATGGGGTGGGGCTTTTACTTGCATCTTGTACTTCAATGTACAAGCAGGCACCAAAACAAACCTATTTTTAGTTGTTTATGTTTATGAGGTGGTGCTTTTACTCGCATCTTGTACTTTGATGTACCAACAGGCACCAAAACATACCTATCTTTAGTTGTTTGTGTTTACGGGGAGGTGCTTTTAGTCGCATTTTGTACTTCGGTGTACAAGCACGCATCAAAAACAAACCTATCTTTAGTTGTTTATGTCTGGGGGTGGTGCTTTTAGTCGCATTTTGTACTTCGGTGTACAAGCACGCATCAAAAACAAACCTATCTTTAGTTGTTTATGTCTGGGGGTGGTGCTTTTAGTCGCATTTTGTACTTCGGTGTACAAGCAGGCACCAAAAACAAACCTATCTTTAGTTGTTTATGTTTATGGGGTGGTGCTTTAGAGTATATTTCAAACGCAAGACTGCAGTTTTTAAATCCCATTTTACCCCAGCGCAAAATTGTGTCTGCATTTTGAAAACATCCTAACTCAAACGCCGCCAGTGTGTCCGCAGCGTAAATAGCCCTCCGATACCAACGGAATAATGTTGCTGCAGATTAATAAACCTTTCTTACCTCAACACAATATGTGTGTCTGCAGCTATACCTGTTTACGCCAACGAATTAAACCAATCCGCAGTGTAATTAACCTTAAACCCAAACGAAAGCAGCGTGTCTCCACAAGTATACACCTTCTGATCCTCTTCTGATACACTCAAAAGCAAAACGACTTTAGCAGGACAAACGACCACGGAGCAACACGACATGAGCGTTACATTAACCTTCACCTGTTTATAATGGGGTTTAGATGTTTATGTTTATGGGGTGGTGCTTTTAGTCGCATCTTGCACTTTGGTGAAGAAACAGGCACCAAAACAAGCATATTTAACAGGGGTTTAGTTTTTTATGTTTATCGGATGGTGCTTTTAATCGCAACTTGTACTTCGGTGTACAAACTGGCACCAAAACAAACCTAACTTTAGTTGTTTATGGTTATGGGATGGTGCTTTTACTCGCATCTTGTACTTCGATGTACAAACAGGCGCCAAATCAAACCAATTTTTTTAGCTGTTTATGTTTATGAGGTGGTGCTTTTTCTCGCATCTTGTACTTCGATGTACAAACAGGCACCAAAACAAACCTATCTCTATTTGTTTATGTTCACGGGATTGTGCTTTCAATCGCAACTTGTACTTCGATGTACAAACAGGCACCAAAACAAACCTATCTTTAGTAGTTGTTTATGCTCACGGGATGGTGCTTTGACTCGCATCTTTTACTTTGGTGTACAAACAGGCACCAAAACAAACCTATTTTTAGTTGTTTATGTTTATTGGGTGGTGCTTTTACTCGCATCTTGTACTTCGATGTACAAACAGGCACCAAAACAAACCCTTTTTTTAGATGCTTATGTTTATGAGGTGGTGCCTTTACTCGTATCTTGTACTTCGATGTACAAACAAGCACCAAAACAAACCTATCTTTAGTTGTTTATGTATATGGGATGGTGCTTTTACTCGCATCTTGTACTTCGGTGTACAAACAGGCACCCAAACAAACCTTTTTAGTTGGGGTTTAATTGTTTATATGTGAGGGGTTGCTTTTAGTCGAAGCTTGTACTTCGGTGTACAAACAGGCACCAAATAAATTAGAAAAAAAAAATACCTACCAATTCATAGTCTCCAGATTACTGCAACATGTGGACGTGTAGCTTCCATGGTCTTCTGTGGTCTGGACCTGATGAACAAATAATATGATTTGATTTTTAGCTTAATTCTTTGCTTACTTGTGTCATCTGCAGATAACCTTTGCAAACAAGTTGGATCCGGATCAGGCCCGACAAAACGTCGGGCCTGATCTGGATCCAACCTGTTTGCCACTCTGGTAGAAATCCTGTAGGTGTGTTTCGAATTTTGAAGGAAAACAAGCAGACGACGAAAAATCATGAAAAATTACGTGATAAGCACCCAAATCTTATGTACTGGCCAATTTCTTCATATACGGTGTTTCTTCAGTATGTACAACTTCCACTGTAATGACCATTTTTGTTGACAATGGTGACAAAGGACACTTACTGAATGGCCATTGATGATGCCAACTTGATTTGTAATATGTGGTTGTGAAATGTCCTGGTCATATGCACTTGCTTTTACTTGTCAGCGCTAACTTGTATTTGTGAAATGTAATGACCAAAGTCTACCTTACATGCTTTAAATGATGTTTTCACTTCTTTAGTTTCGATGCCTTGGCTTCAATGATTGTGAATTTTCAAGGTTTTTTCCCTTGTTTTACAAGTCAATGATAACTTGTATGTGTTCTATTTGATGGCAATGCATAGCCTCTTTTCTTAGCAGATAATGATGCTATTACTTCTGGCATGTGTATTATATCACACCTTGTGCTGACAGTAAAACAAACTTCACAGTTTTTGCTAATGTACAAAGCCAATACATACCTCTTCCAACTTTTTAAAGAGACGTTATTCTCTACACACTAACAGCTAGGACATGGCACCTGAAATATACGAATGGGCGACGTTAATATACGTTAAACATTCGGAGTAGGTGCCCGTATTAAGAGGGTTTTAGTTGTTTATGTTTATGAGGTGGTGCTATTGGTCGCACCTTGTACTTCCGTGTACAAACGGGCACCAAAACAAACCTATATTTAGTTGTTTATGTTTATGGGGTGGTGCTTTTACTCGCATCTTGTACTTCCGTGTACAAACAGGCACCAAAACTAACCTATTTTTAGTTGTTTATGTTTATGAGGTGGTGCTTTTACTCGCATCTTGTACTTCGATGTACAAACAGGTACCAAAACATACCTATCTTTAGTTGTTTATGTTTATGCGCTGGTGCTTTTGGTCGCACCTTGTATTTCCGTGTACAAACGGGCACCAAAACAAACCTATATTTAGTTGTTTATGTTTATGGGGTGGTGCTTTTACTTGCATCTTGTACTTCAATGTACAAACAGGCACCAAAACAAACCTATTTTTAGTTGTTTATGTTTATGAGGTGGTGCTTTTACTCGCATCTTGTACTTTGATGTACCAACAGGCACCAAAACATACCTATCTTTAGTTGTTTGTGTTTACGGGGAGGTGCTTTAAGTCGCATTTAGTACTTCGGTGTACAAGCACGCATCAAAAACAAACCTATCTTTAGTTGTTTATGTCTGGGGGTGGTGCTTTTAGTCGCATTTTGTACTTCGGTGTACAAGCACGCATCAAAAACAAACCTATCTTTAGTTGTTTATGTCTGGGGGTGGTTCTTTTAGTCGCATTTTGTACTTCGGTGTACAAGCAGGCACCAAAAACAAACCTATCTTTAGTTGTTTATGTTTATGGGGTGGTGCTTTAGAGTATATTTCAAACGCAAGACTGCAGTTTTTAAATCCCATTTTACCCCAGCGCAAAATTGTGTCTGCATTTTGAAAACATCCTAACTCAAACGCCGCCAGTGTGTCCGCAGCGTAAATAGCCCTCCGATACCAACGGAATAATGTTGCTGCAGATTAATAAACCTTTCTTACCTCAACACAATATGTGTGTCTGCAGCTATACCTGTTAACGCCAACGAATTAAACCAATCCGCAGTGTAATCAACCTTAAACCCAAACGAAAGCAGCGTGTCTCCACAAGTATACACCTTCTGATCCTCTTCTGATACACTCAAAAGCAAAACGACTTTAGCAGGACAAACGACCACGGAGCAACACGACATGAGCGTTACATTAACCTTCACCTGTTTATAATGGGGTTTAGATGTTTATGTTTATGGGGTGGTGCTTTTAGTCGCATCTTGCACTTTGGTGTAGAAACAGGCACCAAAACAAGCATATTTAACAGGGGTTTAGTTTTTTATGTTTATGGGATGGTGCTTTTAATCGCAACTTGTACTTCGGTGTACAAACTGGCACCAAAACAAACCTAACTTTAGTTGTTTATGTTTATGGGATGGTACTTTTAATCGCAAGTTGCACTTCGATGTACAAACGGGCACCAAAACGAGCCTTTTTTAGTTGTTTATGGTTATGGGATGGTGCTTTTACTCGCATCTTGTACTTCGATGTACAAACAGGCGCCAAATCAAACCAATTTTTTTAGCTGTTTATGTTTATGAGGTGGTGCTTTTTCTCGCATCTTGTACTTCGATGTACAAACAGGCACCAAAACAAACCTATCTCTATTTGTTTATGTTCACGGGATTGTGCTTTCAATCGCAACTTGTACTTCGATGTACAAACAGGCACCAAAACAAACCTATCTTTAGTAGTTGTTTATGCTCACGGGATGGTGCTTTGACTCGCATCTTTTACTTTGGTGTACAAACAGGCACCAAAACAAACCTATTTTTAGTTGTTTATGTTTATTGGGTGGTGCTTTTACTCGCATCTTGTACTTCGATGTACAAACAGGCACCAAAACAAACCCTTTTTTTAGATGCTTATGTTTATGAGGTGGTGCCTTTACTCGTATCTTGTACTTCGGTGTACAAACAGGCACCCAAACAAACCTTTTTAGTTGGGGTTTAATTGTTTATATGTGTGGGGTTGCTTATAGTCGAAGCTTGTACCTCGGTGTACAAACAGGCACCAAATAAATTAGAAAAAAAAATACCTACCAATTCATAGTCTCCAGATTACTGCAACATGTGGACGTGTAGCTTCCATGGTCTTCTGTGGTCTGGACCTGATGAACAAATAATATGATTTGATTTTTAGCTTAATTCTTTGCTTACTTGTGTCATCTGCAGATAACCTTTGCAAACAAGTTGGATCCGGATCAGGCCCGACAAAACGTCGAGCCTGATCTGGATCCAACCTGTTTGCCACTCTGGTAGAAATCCTGTAGGTGTGTTTCGAATTTTGAAGGAAAACAAGCAGACGACGAAAAATCATGAAAAATTACGTGATAAGCACCCAAATCTCATGTACTGGCCAATTTCTTCATATACGGTGTTTCTTCAGTATGTACAACTTCCACTGTAATGACCATTTTTGTTGACAATGGTGACAAAGGACACTTACTGAATGGCCATTGATGATGCCAACTTGATTTGTAATATGTGGTTGTGAAATGTCCTGGTCATATGCACTTGCTTTTACTTGTCAGCGCTAACTTGTATTTGTGAAATGTAATGACCAAAGTCTACCTTACATGCTTTAAATGATGTTTTCACTTCTTTAGTTTCGATGCCTTGGCTTCAATGATTGTGAATTTTCAAGGTTTTTTCCCTTGTTTTACAAGTCAATGATAACTTGTATGTGTTCTATTTGATGGCAATGCAAAGCCTCTTTTCTTAGCAGATAATGATGCTATTACTTCTGGCATGTGTATTACATCACACCTTGTGCTGACAGTAAAACAAACTTCACAGTTTTTGCTAATGTACAAAGCCAATACATACCTCTTCCACCTTTTAAAGAGACGTTATTCTCTACACACTAACAGCTAGGACATGGCACCTGAAATATACGAACGGGCGACGTTAATATACGTTAAACATTCGGAGTAGGTGCCCGTATTAAGAGGGTTTTAGTTGTTCATGTTTATGAGGTGGTGCTATTGGTCGCACCTTGTACTTCCGTGTACAAACGGGCACCAAAACAAACCTATATTTAGTTGTTTATGTTTATGGGGTGGTGCTTTTACTCGCATCTTGTACTTCCGTGTACAAACAGGCACCAAAACTAACCTATTTTTAGTTGTTTATGTTTATGAGGTGGTGCTTTTACTCGCATCTTGTACTTCGATGTACAAACAGGTACCAAAACATACCTATCTTTAGTTGTTTATGTTTATGCGCTGGTACTTTTGGTCGCACCTTGTATTTCCGTGTACAAACGGGCACCAAAACAAACCTATATTTAGTTGTTTATGTTTATGGGGTGGGGCTTTTACTTGCATCTTGTACTTCAATGTACAAGCAGGCACCAAAACAAACCTATTTTTAGTTGTTTATGTTTATGAGGTGGTGCTTTTACTCGCATCTTGTACTTTGATGTACCAACAGGCACCAAAACATACCTATCTTTAGTTGTTTGTGTTTACGGGGAGGTGCTTTTAGTCGCATTTTGTACTTCGGTGTACAAGCACGCATCAAAAACAAACCTATCTTTAGTTGTTTATGTCTGGGGGTGGTGCTTTTAGTCGCATTTTGTACTTCGGTGTACAAGCACGCATCAAAAACAAACCTATCTTTAGTTGTTTATGTCTGGGGGTGGTGCTTTTAGTCGCATTTTGTACTTCGGTGTACAAGCAGGCACCAAAAACAAACCTATCTTTAGTTGTTTATGTTTATGGGGTGGTGCTTTAGAGTATATTTCAAACGCAAGACTGCAGTTTTTAAATCCCATTTTACCCCAGCGCAAAATTGTGTCTGCATTTTGAAAACATCCTAACTCAAACGCCGCCAGTGTGTCCGCAGCGTAAATAGCCCTCCGATACCAACGGAATAATGTTGCTGCAGATTAATAAACCTTTCTTACCTCAACACAATATGTGTGTCTGCAGCTATACCTGTTTACGCCAACGAATTAAACCAATCCGCAGTGTAATTAACCTTAAACCCAAACGAAAGCAGCGTGTCTCCACAAGTATACACCTTCTGATCCTCTTCTGATACACTCAAAAGCAAAACGACTTTAGCAGGACAAACGACCACGGAGCAACACGACATGAGCGTTACATTAACCTTCACCTGTTTATAATGGGGTTTAGATGTTTATGTTTATGGGGTGGTGCTTTTAGTCGCATCTTGCACTTTGGTGAAGAAACAGGCACCAAAACAAGCATATTTAACAGGGGTTTAGTTTTTTATGTTTATCGGATGGTGCTTTTAATCGCAACTTGTACTTCGGTGTACAAACTGGCACCAAAACAAACCTAACTTTAGTTGTTTATGGTTATGGGATGGTGCTTTTACTCGCATCTTGTACTTCGATGTACAAACAGGCGCCAAATCAAACCAATTTTTTTAGCTGTTTATGTTTATGAGGTGGTGCTTTTTCTCGCATCTTGTACTTCGATGTACAAACAGGCACCAAAACAAACCTATCTCTATTTGTTTATGTTCACGGGATTGTGCTTTCAATCGCAACTTGTACTTCGATGTACAAACAGGCACCAAAACAAACCTATCTTTAGTAGTTGTTTATGCTCACGGGATGGTGCTTTGACTCGCATCTTTTACTTTGGTGTACAAACAGGCACCAAAACAAACCTATTTTTAGTTGTTTATGTTTATTGGGTGGTGCTTTTACTCGCATCTTGTACTTCGATGTACAAACAGGCACCAAAACAAACCCTTTTTTTAGATGCTTATGTTTATGAGGTGGTGCCTTTACTCGTATCTTGTACTTCGATGTACAAACAAGCACCAAAACAAACCTATCTTTAGTTGTTTATGTATATGGGATGGTGCTTTTACTCGCATCTTGTACTTCGGTGTACAAACAGGCACCCAAACAAACCTTTTTAGTTGGGGTTTAATTGTTTATATGTGAGGGGTTGCTTTTAGTCGAAGCTTGTACTTCGGTGTACAAACAGGCACCAAATAAATTAGAAAAAAAAAATACCTACCAATTCATAGTCTCCAGATTACTGCAACATGTGGACGTGTAGCTTCCATGGTCTTCTGTGGTCTGGACCTGATGAACAAATAATATGATTTGATTTTTAGCTTAATTCTTTGCTTACTTGTGTCATCTGCAGATAACCTTTGCAAACAAGTTGGATCCGGATCAGGCCCGACAAAACGTCGGGCCTGATCTGGATCCAACCTGTTTGCCACTCTGGTAGAAATCCTGTAGGTGTGTTTCGAATTTTGAAGGAAAACAAGCAGACGACGAAAAATCATGAAAAATTACGTGATAAGCACCCAAATCTTATGTACTGGCCAATTTCTTCATATACGGTGTTTCTTCAGTATGTACAACTTCCACTGTAATGACCATTTTTGTTGACAATGGTGACAAAGGACACTTACTGAATGGCCATTGATGATGCCAACTTGATTTGTAATATGTGGTTGTGAAATGTCCTGGTCATATGCACTTGCTTTTACTTGTCAGCGCTAACTTGTATTTGTGAAATGTAATGACCAAAGTCTACCTTACATGCTTTAAATGATGTTTTCACTTCTTTAGTTTCGATGCCTTGGCTTCAATGATTGTGAATTTTCAAGGTTTTTTCCCTTGTTTTACAAGTCAATGATAACTTGTATGTGTTCTATTTGATGGCAATGCATAGCCTCTTTTCTTAGCAGATAATGATGCTATTACTTCTGGCATGTGTATTACATCACACCTTGTGCTGACAGTAAAACAAACTTCACAGTTTTTGCTAATGTACAAAGCCAATACATACCTCTTCCAACTTTTTAAAGAGACGTTATTCTCTACACACTAACAGCTAGGACATGGCACCTGAAATATACGAATGGGCGACGTTAATATACGTTAAACATTCGGAGTAGGTGCCCGTATTAAGAGGGTTTTAGTTCTTTATGTTTATGAGGTGGTGCTATTGGTCGCACCTTGTACTTCCGTGTACAAACGGGCACCAAAACAAACCTATATTTAGTTGTTTATGTTTATGGGGTGATGCTTTTACTCGCATCTTGTACTTCCGTGTACAAACAGGCACCAAAACTAACCTATTTTTAGTTGTTTATGTTTATGAGGTGGTGCTTTTACTCGCATCTTGTACTTCGATGTACAAACAGGTACCAAAACATACCTATCTTTAGTTGTTTATGTTTATGCGCTGGTGCTTTTGGTCGCACCTTGTATTTCCGTGTACAAACGGGCACCAAAACAAACCTATATTTAGTTGTTTATGTTTATGGGGTGGTGCTTTTACTTGCATCTTGTACTTCAATGTACAAACAGGCACCAAAACAAACCTATTTTTAGTTGTTTATGTTTATGAGGTGGTGCTTTTACTCGCATCTTGTACTTTGATGTACCAACAGGCACCAAAACATACCTATCTTTAGTTGTTTGTGTTTACGGGGAGGTGCTTTTAGTCGCATTTTGTACTTCGGTGTACAAGCACGCATCAAAAACAAACCTATTAGTCTATGTCGAATGGGCCAAAAAAATGGTCCCGTGTAAATTTCGTGACGATTTTTGGCGACCTATATAAAATTAAACTTTGGGGTATTTGCAACAATTTCAACCAGTTCGCCCATCTGAGTTCGGCGTCTGGTCCGAGTAATGACGTCATCATAATAGCGGCCATCGCACAATTATAATGCGTATGCATTTAAGAAAAATCAAAGTATGTTGGCAAAGTAAACGTTTTTGTTAATATATTTAATGCCTGTACTGCTCCAGATTTTAAACAGAAACAATATTTACACAAAATTCTAATTTTAAATGCAATAGGCCATCTTGCCCATGAGCATAGGGCATGAGTCACATTGTAGCATACGTCGAAAAGGACAGAATTTGGCCGCGTGTAAATTTCGTGACGATTTTCGGCGAACTATATCAAATTAAACTTTGAGGCATTAGCAACCATTTTATTCAGTTCACACATCTGTGATGCGCCTCTAGGGTAAATAGTGACGTCATCAAAATGGCGGTCACCGCGCTATTGATAAGAATATTCATAGTACATGTATATGTATTAAAGTATGTTAGCCAGACTAAGTCTTTTATAGTTTAGTGCTTGTGCCGCTCCAGATTGTTAATATAAACTACATTTAAACAATATTGTACATGCCTGAGGGTGTTCATATTTGGCACAGTAATTGTCTATTTATCGTAGACTATAACAAAGGCCTCAGATCTGATCATCGATGTGATCTTGGAATCGAAGATCAAAGTCAAATATACTTAGAATCTATCTGACTTATGGCTCGTAACACGAACTCCTCTTTTATGTTTTGACTAAGGGTGTTCATATTTGGCACAATGGTTGCCTGTGGTGTGTAGATTATAACGAAATTTAAGATCACCGATATGCCTTTGGAGTCAAAGGTCAAGGTCAAATATATTTAAAATTTGCCTATCAGCTCTTAAAGCAAACTCCACATTCATAAATCCACCAACCCGAAGTGTCTATTCATCCGTTTATCCATAACTCTTGTATCTCATTAAACCTATTAAAATTCTCTAAGCTTTGGTCAAATGTTCACCTCAGTTAGACGGTGTGCAGAACCCATGACTCAATTACGCACACTCAACGTCAGGGTTACAGTTGCAGGTAATGGATTTAAGCCTTCAATTGCGCGTATGCTCCATATCTCCTCAAACCCTTGAAGGATTATCATTGTACTTTGATAAGATGTTCAGCTCACTGCGGGGGTGTGCAAAACACATAGCTCAATCATGCAAACTCAAGGCCAAGGTCACAGTTGAAGGTAATGGGATTGAACATTGAATTTCATGTTTACCCTATATTTAATTTTGGTCGAATATTTGTCTAAGTTAGATGATGTGCGAAGCGTGTAATTCAACCATGACCACAAGGTCGTGGTCACCAGTGGGGACCGCAAGTTTGAGCCTTTAATTCTATGTCCGCACCCTATCGCCTTTACACTGGAATTATTTCATAAAATATGGGTGAAATGTCCGCTTCCGTGACAGGATATGCAAAATGTATGACAACACTGTGGCTAAAGCTCTATGTAAAAATTTAAGGTCACAAGTTTGAACTTTTGAATTCCTTCTTTTATGTCAGAAGGATTTTCATTTTAACTTTAGTCAAATATTCAAATCATTGAGACTGTATGCAAACATTATGTTTCATCCATGCCAACTCAAGGTCACAGTTGAAGGTCAATAATTTGAACATTTGATTTCATGTTTGCATAACGTTTCTTTTAAATTTGCTAAACTAAAATGGTTTCTCCAGTGAGAAGATGTACAAAACACATGTCTCCGTTATACGGACACAAGGTCAGTGTCCTAGCTTCATGCTAAGCCTCGAAGGATATTCATTTAACTCTGGTTACATATTGACCTAAGTTAAGGAAAATGCGCAGAACACATGTCCATGGCCATTCATGGTACCAGTCATGGGGCTAATGACTTTTGCTCTCAGCAACCAAAGACATGGATGGATGGCTAAAAAGCTGAGTGCAATGAGGTAATGTATAGGTCAAGCAGTAATCGAACCCTGGACGCTGTGATCCACATTTGGGAGCACTAATTGCTCGGTGACCGGTCACTGCGACAACTACAGGTCCAACCACTCTGTCGTTCTGCGGTTAGGGATATAGCTGCCCTTCCAACTGCCTTCTTGAGTTTTGCCTGAAGGTGTTCGTATTTAGCACACTGATTGCTTATGATGTCTAAATGACAACGAAGGTTTTCAGATTACTGATATTTTAAGAGTCAAAGGTCAAGGTCAATCATACTTGAAACCTGTCTTACAACTCGTAACACGAACTTCTTTCATTTTTGATGGAAGGTGTTCATTTAGCACACTAATTGCTTATAGTGTGAAGCTGAAAAAAGGGTTTCGGTTTGCCTATTTGATCTTTATTGTCAAAGGTCAGGATGAGATATACTTAGCAAGCGAACTTGCTGATGCGATGGTTAAAGGTTAAGGTCTAGATCAGCCGAAGTCATCATGCAAAGATCTTTACGTTCACTTTTGTCAGTAGATGTTGCTGATTTTACTGGATTAATGTCCGGCAAGGTAAAATATTATGTTGGAAAGCTTTTAGTAACGCCTTGAAGCTTTCAAGAAACTTGGTCAAGTCCCACTGGGAGACGGGACTATGAATGCTCTCGAACAATATATATGCCTGCTTGTCAGGCAGGAACAACCATAGGAAATTTTACAAGGTTAAGATAGTGGATGTTTCGTAGGAAACTAATCTTTCTATTCTTCAGAGTGTCAAAAGATCTCAGTATCAGAGCATCATATGGAAATCCACAAAGGAGCCAATTCTAACTATACAGTTGCTTGAAAGTAAGAAAGACGGCAAAGATCAGGAAACGATACAATCAAGTACCATACCTGACCCAAGGTACCACATGGGAAAGTAACAAGAATACAATAAACATTCACAAACACGAAAATCATCTTGGAGTTGATAAGGTGATACTTATGTTCCTATTATGACAACATTACCTCCAAATAAGGAATAATAAATGGTTGCAGTAAATCTGCTTGCGTCACTTCTCACCACAAATAACTTATGTACTAGCATTTGTTTCAACATCATTGCTTGTATTACAATGGCGAATTTCGAGTAATATTGTATGCCTTTACTTTGGTGGCATTCTGTCGCCAAAGTGATATGCGAAGCCCTCTCAGGGGGGGGGGGGGGGTACATGTTTTCTTGTTCCTCTATAATAAATTGGCTTGTTCCTCTGTTCCCTAAAATTTTGTTTTCTTATATTCCCTGTTCCCCAATATTGTCTCTGTTCCCCTCGAAATTTGGCCTTTCTTCCTCTGTTCCCCTGAAATAAATGCCATTTCCCTTGTTCACCAAAACCCCTGCGAATGCCTCATATGCACCTGACTGATAGACCATGTCAATGAGCCCAGCAATCAATAATTTATATAGTATGGCTCCAAAACAATCAAATAGGGCAAAAACTGAACTTACAGATTCAGGGTCAATTTAAATAAAATAGGAACCCCAAAATGACTTGGCAATATAGAGCAATCGGTATTGAGTTCGATTGCTGATACATGGATCGTGAGTTTGATCCGGGCCAAACACTTTCGTGGAGGTTGATCATGAAATATTTTCTATCGTCATTCTCCTTCTTACAGTGATTCAAGAAGAGATATTGTCAGCTACAAGCGAAAGCGTGTGCACAAAGTACTGACTGCCTAGTCTAAGCCTGCCCCGGAAAAGCGTGGTTAGGTTAACTGACCATCTTGACATGACCATGACAATTAACTAGGATTTTAAACCCAAAATAAAAGTATCCCAAAATAGCTCCAGGGGTCAGTCATATTTATATAGTGTGGTCTCAAATTCATCAAAACAAAGGAGCCACTGTACTCCTCGCCTTGTAAACCAGGGGTCGTGTGTTTGATCTCCGGTTTCACTAGTCTTTCAGATGAGAATTTAAGCTGTGGACTGTCTCGATATGACCTTAGCTGCTGTAGGGACGTTAAGAACAAACAAACAATCAAATAAACAAAAGGAAACAAACAAAAAACACTCAATTTCAGCATGATGTCCTACGGGATAACAAGTACGGTAATGGGTTCTGTATCAATTTTATTGAATCGGAAGCCCCAAAACGGGTTCCAGGGATCTGAAATAAAGAAACACCTCATTGTCGTATCAGAAGACACCAAATCGATCAAATAAAGACAAACAATTGATTCCAGCAAGAAACTCCAACATAACTAGTGCTTTGAATCTAATGACTTATGTATATATGTGCATAAGTAGCACTTAAGCGGCAATTTTGATGACGTCATCATTCGGTCCAGACGCAGAACTCAGATGTGTGAACTGGTTTAAATTGTTACATATGCTTTAAAGTTTATTTTGATATAGGTCACCAAAAATCGTCACAAAATTTACACGATATTCCCATTCGACATAGACTATAAGGTCTTGTACGATAACAGCTCCATAATTCGGCTCTAGGCCTATTTTTATGAAATAAGGACCCCAAAAATAGATTTTTTCCCATTCTAGGGATATAAAACCTAATTGAATTCATATTTTGTATAGAATGGCCCCAAATTAACTAAACCAGAACAAAAATCACTTAATTTTAGCACGCAACTTTCTACAGGATTACAACAAAAGTAATAGGATCTGGGTCAAATTTATCGATTTGGAGGCCCCAAATGGACTCTAGGCGTCTGAAAAAAATAGAGCTCATCTTTTTCGTATTGTTTGACGTCCAGTCAGTTAAATAAAGACGAAAAATCATTTCTAGCAATAAATTCTCCCTCAAATATTGCTTTAAATACGATGTCTTATATGTGTACATAAGTAGCACTATGGCCGCCATTTTGATGACGTCATTACTCGGACCAGACGCGGAACTCAGATGGGCGAACTGGTTCAAATTGTTTCATATGACCCAAAGTTTATTTTGGTATAGGTCGCCAAAAATCGTCACAAAATTTACACGGGATGCCCATTCAACATAGACTATATCTTTAGTTGTTTATGTCTGGGGGTGGTGCTTTTAGTCGCATTTTGTACTTCGGTGTACAAGCACGCATCAAAAACAAACCTATCTTTAGTTGTTTATGTCTGGGGTGGTGCTTTTAGTCGCATTTTGTACTTCGGTGTACAAGCAGGCACCAAAAACAAACCTATCTTTAGTTGTTTATGTTTATGGGGTGGTGCTTTAGAGTATATTTCAAACGCAAGACTGCAGTTTTTAAATCCCATTTTACCCCAGCGCAAAATTGTGTCTGCATTTTGAAAACATCCTAACTCAAACGCCGCCAGTGTGTCCGCAGCGTAAATAGCCCTCCGATACCAACGGAATAATGTTGCTGCAGATTAATAAACCTTTCTTACCTCAACACAATATGTGTGTCTGCAGCTATACCTGTTAACGCCAACGAATTAAACCAATCCGCAGTGTAATCAACCTTAAACCCAAACGAAAGCAGAGTGTCTCCACAAGTATACACCTTCTGATCCTCTTCTGATACACTCAAAAGCAAAACGACTTTAGCAGGACAAACGACCACGGAGCAACACGACATGAGCGTTACATTAACCTTCACCTGTTTATAATGGGGTTTAGATGTTTATGTTTATGGGGTGGTGCTTTTAGTCGCATCTTGCACTTTGGTGTAGAAACAGGCACCAAAACAAGCATATTTAACAGGGGTTTAGTTTTTTATGTTTATGGGATGGTGCTTTTAATCGCAACTTGTACTTCGGTGTACAAACTGGCACCAAAACAAACCTAACTTTAGTTGTTTATGTTTATGGGATGGTACTTTTAATCGCAAGTTGCACTTCGATGTACAAACGGGCACCAAAACGAGCCTTTTTTAGTTGTTTATGGTTATGGGATGGTGCTTTTACTCGCATCTTGTACTTCGATGTACAAACAGGCGCCAAATCAAACCAATTTTTTTAGCTGTTTATGTTTATGAGGTGGTGCTTTTTCTCGCATCTTGTACTTCGATGTACAAACAGGCACCAAAACAAACCTATCTCTATTTGTTTATGTTCACGGGATTGTGCTTTCAATCGCAACTTGTACTTCGATGTACAAACATGCACCAAAACAAACCTATCTTTAGTAGTTGTTTATGCTCACGGGATGGTGCTTTGACTCGCATCTTTTACTTTGGTGTACAAACAGGCACCAAAACAAACCTATTTTTAGTTGTTTATGTTTATTGGGTGGTGCTTTTACTCGCATCTTGTACTTCGATGTACAAACAGGCACCAAAACAAACCCTTTTTTTAGATGCTTATGTTTATGAGGTGGTGCCTTTACTCGTATCTTGTACTTCGATGTACAAACAAGCACCAAAACAAACCTATCTTTAGTTGTTTATGTTTATGGGATGGTGCTTTTACTCACATCTTGTACTTCGGTGTACAAACAGGCACCCAAACAAACCTTTTTAGTTGGGGTTTAATTGTTTATATGTGTGGGGTTGCTTATAGTCGAAGCTTGTACCTCGGTGTACAAACAGGCACCAAATAAATTAGAAAAAAAATACCTACCAATTCATAGTCTCCAGATTACTGCAACATGTGGACGTGTAGCTTCCATGGTCTTCTGTGGTCTGGACCTGATGAACAAATAATATGATTTGATTTTTAGCTTAATTCTTTGCTTACTTGTGTCATCTGCAGATAACCTTTGCAAACAAGTTGGATCCGGATCAGGCCCGACAAAACGTCGAGCCTGATCTGGATCCAACCTGTTTGCCACTCTGGTAGAAATCCTGTAGGTGTGTTTCGAATTTTGAAGGAAAACAAGCAGACGACGAAAAATCATGAAAAATTACGTGATAAGCACCCAAATCTTATGTACTGGCCAATTTCTTCATATACGGTGTTTCTTCAGTATGTACAACTTCCACTGTAATGACCATTTTTGTTGACAATGGTGACAAAGGACACTTACTGAATGGCCATTGATGATGCCAACTTGATTTGTAATATGTGGTTGTGAAATGTCCTGGTCATATGCACTTGCTTTTACTTGTCAGCGCTAACTTGTATTTGTGAAATGTAATGACCAAAGTCTACCTTACATGCTTTAAATGATGTTTTCACTTCTTTAGTTTCGATGCCTTGGCTTCAATGATTGTGAATTTTCAAGGTTTTTTCCCTTGTTTTACAAGTCAATGATAACTTGTATGTGTTCTATTTGATGGCAATGCAAAGCCTCTTTTCTTAGCAGATAATGATGCTATTACTTCTGGCATGTGTATTACATCACACCTTGTGCTGACAGTAAAACAAACTTCACAGTTTTTGCTAATGTACAAAGCCAATACATACCTCTTCCACCTTTTAAAGAGACGTTATTCTCTACACACTAACAGCTAGGACATGGCACCTGAAATATACGAACGGGCGACGTTAATATACGTTAAACATTCGGAGTAGGTGCCCGTATTAAGAGGGTTTTAGTTGTTCATGTTTATGAGGTGGTGCTATTGGTCGCACCTTGTACTTCCGTGTACAAACGGGCACCAAAACAAACCTATATTTAGTTGTTTATGTTTATGGGGTGGTGCTTTTACTCGCATCTTGTACTTCCGTGTACAAACAGGCACCAAAACTAACCTATTTTTAGTTGTTTATGTTTATGAGGTGGTGCTTTTACTCGCATCTTGTACTTCGATGTACAAACAGGTACCAAAACATACCTATCTTTAGTTGTTTATGTTTATGCGCTGGTGCTTTTGGTCGCACCTTGTATTTCCGTGTACAAACGGGCACCAAAACAAACCTATATTTAGTTGTTTATGTTTATGGGGTGGTGCTTTTACTTGCATCAAGTACTTCAATGTACAAGCAGGCACCAAAACAAACCTATTTTTAGTTGTTTATGTTTATGAGGTGGTGCTTTTACTCGCATCTTGTACTTTGATGTACCAACAGGCACCAAAACATACCTATCTTTAGTTGTTTGTGTTTACGGGGAGGTGCTTTTAGTCGCATTTTGTACTTCGGTGTACAAGCACGCATCAAAAACAAACCTATCTTTAGTTGTTTATGTCTGGGGGTGGTGCTTTTAGTCGCATTTTGTACTTCGGTGTACAAGCACGCATCAAAAACAAACCTATCTTTAGTTGTTTATGTCTGGGGGTGGTGCTTTTAGTCGCATTTTGTACTTCGGTGTACAAGCAGGCACCAAAAACAAACCTATCTTTAGTTGTTTATGTTTATGGGGTGGTGCTTTAGAGTATATTTCAAACGCAAGACTGCAGTTTTTAAATCCCATTTTACCCCAGCGCAAAATTGTGTCTGCATTTTGAAAACATCCTAACTCAAACGCCGCCAGTGTGTCCGCAGCGTAAATAGCCCTCCGATACCAACGGAATAATGTTGCTGCAGATTAATAAACCTTTCTTACCTCAACACAATATGTGTGTCTGCAGCTATACCTGTTTACGCCAACGAATTAAACCAATCCGCAGTGTAATTAACCTTAAACCCAAACGAAAGCAGCGTGTCTCCACAAGTATACACCTTCTGATCCTCTTCTGATACACTCAAAAGCAAAACGACTTTAGCAGGACAAACGACCACGGAGCAACACGACATGAGCGTTACATTAACCTTCACCTGTTTATAATGGGGTTTAGATGTTTATGTTTATGGGGTGGTGCTTTTAGTCGCATCTTGCACTTTGGTGAAGAAACAGGCACCAAAACAAGCATATTTAACAGGGGTTTAGTTTTTTATGTTTATTGGATGGTGCTTTTAATCGCAACTTGTACTTCGGTGTACAAGCTGGCACCAAAACAAACCTAACTTTAGTTGTTTATGGTTATGGGATGGTGCTTTTACTCGCATCTTGTACTTCGATGTACAAACAGGCGCCAAATCAAACCAATTTTTTTAGCTGTTTATGTTTATGAGGTGGTGCTTTTTCTCGCATCTTGTACTTCGATGTACAAACAGGCACCAAAACAAACCTATCTCTATTTGTTTATGTTCACGGGATTGTGCTTTCAATCGCAACTTGTACTTCGATGTACAAACAGGCACCAAAACAAACCTATCTTTAGTAGTTGTTTATGCTCACGGGATGGTGCTTTGACTCGCATCTTTTACTTTGGTGTACAAACAGGCACCAAAACAAACCTATTTTTAGTTGTTTATGTTTATTGGGTGGTGCTTTTACTCGCATCTTGTACTTCGATGTACAAACAGGCACCAAAACAAACCCTTTTTTTAGATGCTTATGTTTATGAGGTGGTGCCTTTACTCGTATCTTGTACTTCGATGTACAAACAAGCACCAAAACAAACCTATCTTTAGTTGTTTATGTATATGGGATGGTGCTTTTACTCGCATCTTGTACTTCGGTGTACAAACAGGCACCCAAACAAACCTTTTTAGTTGGGGTTTAATTGTTTATATGTGAGGGGTTGCTTTTAGTCGAAGCTTGTACTTCGGTGTACAAACAGGCACCAAATAAATTAGAAAAAAAAAATACCTACCAATTCATAGTCTCCAGATTACTGCAACATGTGGACGTGTAGCTTCCATGGTCTTCTGTGGTCTGGACCTGATGAACAAATAATATGATTTGATTTTTAGCTTAATTCTTTGCTTACTTGTGTCATCTGCAGATAACCTTTGCAAACAAGTTGGATCCGGATCAGGCCCGACAAAACGTTGGGCCTGATCTGGATCCAACCTGTTTGCCACTCTGGTAGAAATCCTGTAGGTGTGTTTCGAATTTTGAAGGAAAACAAGCAGACGACGAAAAATCATGAAAAATTACGTGATAAGCACCCAAATCTTATGTACTGGCCAATTTCTTCATATACGGTGTTTCTTCAGTATGTACAACTTCCACTGTAATGACCATTTTTGTTGACAATGGTGACAAAGGACACTTACTGAATGGCCATTGATGATGCCAACTTGATTTGTAATATGTGGTTGTGAAATGTCCTGGTCATATGCACTTGCTTTTACTTGTCAGCGCTAACTTGTATTTGTGAAATGTAATGACCAAAGTCTACCTTACATGCTTTAAATGATGTTTTCACTTCTTTAGTTTCGATGCCTGAGCTTCAATGATTGTGAATTTTCAAGGTTTTTTCCCTTGTTTTACAAGTCAATGATAACTTGTATGTGTTCTATTTGATGGCAATGCATAGCCTCTTTTCTTAGCAGATAATGATGCTATTACTTCTGGCATGTGTATTACATCACACCTTGTGCTGACAGTAAAACAAACTTCACAGTTTTTGCTAATGTACAAAGCCAATACATACCTCTTCCAACTTTTTAAAGAGACGTTATTCTCTACACACTAACAGCTAGGACATGGCACCTGAAATATACGAATGGGCGACGTTAATATACGTTAAACATTCGGAGTAGGTGCCCGTATTAAGAGGGTTTTAGTTGTTTATGTTTATGAGGTGGTGCTATTGGTCGCACCTTGTACTTCCGTGTACAAACGGGCACCAAAACAAACCTATATTTAGTTGTTTATGTTTATGGGGTGGTGCTTTTACTCGCATCTTGTACTTCCGTGTACAAACAGGCACCAAAACTAACCTATTTTTAGTTGTTTATGTTTATGAGGTGGTGCTTTTACTCGCATCTTGTACTTCGATGTACAAACAGGTACCAAAACATACCTATCTTTAGTTGTTTATGTTTATGCGCTGGTGCTTTTGGTCGCACCTTGTATTTCCGTGTACAAACGGGCACCAAAACAAACCTATATTTAGTTGTTTATGTTTATGGGGTGGTGCTTTTACTTGCATCTTGTACTTCAATGTACAAACAGGCACCAAAACAAACCTATTTTTAGTTGTTTATGTTTATGAGGTGGTGCTTTTACTCGCATCTTGTACTTTGATGTACCAACAGGCACCAAAACATACCTATCTTTAGTTGTTTGTGTTTACGGGGAGGTGCTTTTAGTCGCATTTAGTACTTCGGTGTACAAGCACGCATCAAAAACAAACCTATCTTTAGTTGTTTATGTCTGGGGGTGGTGCTTTTAGTCGCATTTTGTACTTCGGTGTACAAGCACGCATCAAAAACAAACCTATCTTTAGTTGTTTATGTCTGGGGGTGGTGCTTTTAGTCGCATTTTGTACTTCGGTGTACAAGCAGGCACCAAAAACAAACCTATCTTTAGTTGTTTATGTTTATGGGGTGGTGCTTTAGAGTATATTTCAAACGCAAGACTGCAGTTTTTAAATCCCATTTTACCCCAGCGCAAAATTGTGTCTGCATTTTGAAAACATCCTAACTCAAACGCCGCCAGTGTGTCCGCAGCGTAAATAGCCCTCCGATACCAACGGAATAATGTTGCTGCAGATTAATAAACCTTTCTTACCTCAACACAATATGTGTGTCTGCAGCTATACCTGTCAACGCCAACGAATTAAACCAATCCGCAGTGTAATCAACCTTAAACCCAAACGAAAGCAGCGTGTCTCCACAAGTATACACCTTCTGATCCTCTTCTGATACACTCAAAAGCAAAACGACTTTAGCAGGACAAACGACCACGGAGCAACACGACATGAGCGTTACATTAACCTTCACCTGTTTATAATGGGGTTTAGATGTTTATGTTTATGGGGTGGTGCTTTTAGTCGCATCTTGCACTTTGGTGTAGAAACAGGCACCAAAACAAGCATATTTAACAGGGGTTTAGTTTTTTATGTTTATGGGATGGTGCTTTTAATCGCAACTTGTACTTCGGTGTACAAGCAGGCACCAAAAACAAACCTATCTTTAGTTGTTTATGTTTATGGGGTGGTGCTTTAGAGTATATTTCAAACGCAAGACTGCAGTTTTTAAATCCCATTTTACCCCAGCGCAAAATTGTGTCTGCATTTTGAAAACATCCTAACTCAAACGCCGCCAGTGTGTCCGCAGCGTAAATAGCCCTCCGATACCAACGGAATAATGTTGCTGCAGATTAATAAACCTTTCTTACCTCAACACAATATGTGTGTCTGCAGCTATACCTGTTTACGCCAACGAATTAAACCAATCCGCAGTGTAATTAACCTTAAACCCAAACGAAAGCAGCGTGTCTCCACAAGTATACACCTTCTGATCCTCTTCTGATACACTCAAAAGCAAAACGACTTTAGCAGGACAAACGACCACGGAGCAACACGACATGAGCGTTACATTAACCTTCACCTGTTTATAATGGGGTTTAGATGTTTATGTTTATGGGGTGGTGCTTTTAGTCGCATCTTGCACTTTGGTGTAGAAACAGGCACCAAAACAAGCATATTTAACAGGGGTTTAGTTTTTTATGTTTATCGGATGGTGCTTTTAATCGCAACTTGTACTTTGGTGTACAAACTGGCACCAAAACAAACCTAACTTTAGTTGTTTATGGTTATGGGATGGTGCTTTTACTCGCATCTTGTACTTCGGTGTACAAACTGGCACCAAAACAAACCTAACTTTAGTTGTTTATGGTTATGGGATGGTGCTTTTACTCGCATCTTGTACTTCGATGTACAAACAGGCGCCAAATCAAACCAATTTTTTTAGCTGTTTATGTTTATGAGGTGGTGCTTTTTCTCGCATCTTGTACTTCGATGTACAAACAGGCACCAAAACAAACCTATCTCTATTTGTTTATGTTCACGGGATTGTGCTTTCAATCGCAACTTGTACTTCGATGTACAAACAGGCACCAAAACAAACCTATCTTTAGTAGTTGTTTATGCTCACGGGATGGTGCTTTGACTCGCATCTTTTACTTTGGTGTACAAACAGGCACCAAAACAAACCTATTTTTAGTTGTTTATGTTTATTGGGTGGTGCTTTTACTCGCATCTTGTACTTCGATGTACAAACAGGCACCAAAACAAACCCTTTTTTTAGATGCTTATGTTTATGAGGTGGTGCCTTTACTCGTATCTTGTACTTCGATGTACAAACAAGCACCAAAACAAACCTATCTTTAGTTGTTTATGTATATGGGATGGTGCTTTTACTCGCATCTTGTACTTCGGTGTACAAACAGGCACCCAAACAAACCTTTTTAGTTGGGGTTTAATTGTTTATATGTGAGGGGTTGCTTTTAGTCGAAGCTTGTACTTCGGTGTACAAACAGGCACCAAATAAATTAGAAAAAAAAAATACCTACCAATTCATAGTCTCCAGATTACTGCAACATGTGGACGTGTAGCTTCCATGGTCTTCTGTGGTCTGGACCTGATGAACAAATAATATGATTTGATTTTTAGCTTAATTCTTTGCTTACTTGTGTCATCTGCAGATAACCTTTGCAAACAAGTTGGATCCGGATCAGGCCCGACAAAACGTTGGGCCTGATCTGGATCCAACCTGTTTGCCACTCTGGTAGAAATCCTGTAGGTGTGTTTCGAATTTTGAAGGAAAACAAGCAGACGACGAAAAATCATGAAAAATTACGTGATAAGCACCCAAATCTTATGTACTGGCCAATTTCTTCATATACGGTGTTTCTTCAGTATGTACAACTTCCACTGTAATGACCATTTTTGTTGACAATGGTGACAAAGGACACTTACTGAATGGCCATTGATGATGCCAACTTGATTTGTAATATGTGGTTGTGAAATGTCCTGGTCATATGCACTTGCTTTTACTTGTCAGCGCTAACTTGTATTTGTGAAATGTAATGACCAAAGTCTACCTTACATGCTTTAAATGATGTTTTCACTTCTTTAGTTTCGATGCCTGAGCTTCAATGATTGTGAATTTTCAAGGTTTTTTCCCTTGTTTTACAAGTCAATGATAACTTGTATGTGTTCTATTTGATGGCAATGCATAGCCTCTTTTCTTAGCAGATAATGATGCTATTACTTCTGGCATGTGTATTACATCACACCTTGTGCTGACAGTAAAACAAACTTCACAGTTTTTGCTAATGTACAAAGCCAATACATACCTCTTCCAACTTTTTAAAGAGACGTTATTCTCTACACACTAACAGCTAGGACATGGCACCTGAAATATACGAATGGGCGACGTTAATATACGTTAAACATTCGGAGTAGGTGCCCGTATTAAGAGGGTTTTAGTTGTTTATGTTTATGAGGTGGTGCTATTGGTCGCACCTTGTACTTCCGTGTACAAACGGGCACCAAAACAAACCTATATTTAGTTGTTTATGTTTATGGGGTGGTGCTTTTACTCGCATCTTGTACTTCCGTGTACAAACAGGCACCAAAACTAACCTATTTTTAGTTGTTTATGTTTATGAGGTGGTGCTTTTACTCGCATCTTGTACTTCGATGTACAAACAGGTACCAAAACATACCTATCTTTAGTTGTTTATGTTTATGCGCTGGTGCTTTTGGTCGCACCTTGTATTTCCGTGTACAAACGGGCACCAAAACAAACCTATATTTAGTTGTTTATGTTTATGGGGTGGTGCTTTTACTTGCATCTTGTACTTCAATGTACAAACAGGCACCAAAACAAACCTATTTTTAGTTGTTTATGTTTATGAGGTGGTGCTTTTACTCGCATCTTGTACTTTGATGTACCAACAGGCACCAAAACATACCTATCTTTAGTTGTTTGTGTTTACGGGGAGGTGCTTTTAGTCGCATTTAGTACTTCGGTGTACAAGCACGCATCAAAAACAAACCTATCTTTAGTTGTTTATGTCTGGGGGTGGTGCTTTTAGTCGCATTTTGTACTTCGGTGTACAAGCACGCATCAAAAACAAACCTATCTTTAGTTGTTTATGTCTGGGGGTGGTGCTTTTAGTCGCATTTTGTACTTCGGTGTACAAGCAGGCACCAAAAACAAACCTATCTTTAGTTGTTTATGTTTATGGGGTGGTGCTTTAGAGTATATTTCAAACGCAAGACTGCAGTTTTTAAATCCCATTTTACCCCAGCGCAAAATTGTGTCTGCATTTTGAAAACATCCTAACTCAAACGCCGCCAGTGTGTCCGCAGCGTAAATAGCCCTCCGATACCAACGGAATAATGTTGCTGCAGATTAATAAACCTTTCTTACCTCAACACAATATGTGTGTCTGCAGCTATACCTGTCAACGCCAACGAATTAAACCAATCCGCAGTGTAATCAACCTTAAACCCAAACGAAAGCAGCGTGTCTCCACAAGTATACACCTTCTGATCCTCTTCTGATACACTCAAAAGCAAAACGACTTTAGCAGGACAAACGACCACGGAGCAACACGACATGAGCGTTACATTAACCTTCACCTGTTTATAATGGGGTTTAGATGTTTATGTTTATGGGGTGGTGCTTTTAGTCGCATCTTGCACTTTGGTGTAGAAACAGGCACCAAAACAAGCATATTTAACAGGGGTTTAGTTTTTTATGTTTATGGGATGGTGCTTTTAATCGCAACTTGTACTTCGGTGTACAAGCAGGCACCAAAAACAAACCTATCTTTAGTTGTTTATGTTTATGGGGTGGTGCTTTAGAGTATATTTCAAACGCAAGACTGCAGTTTTTAAATCCCATTTTACCCCAGCGCAAAATTGTGTCTGCATTTTGAAAACATCCTAACTCAAACGCCGCCAGTGTGTCCGCAGCGTAAATAGCCCTCCGATACCAACGGAATAATGTTGCTGCAGATTAATAAACCTTTCTTACCTCAACACAATATGTGTGTCTGCAGCTATACCTGTTTACGCCAACGAATTAAACCAATCCGCAGTGTAATTAACCTTAAACCCAAACGAAAGCAGCGTGTCTCCACAAGTATACACCTTCTGATCCTCTTCTGATACACTCAAAAGCAAAACGACTTTAGCAGGACAAACGACCACGGAGCAACACGACATGAGCGTTACATTAACCTTCACCTGTTTATAATGGGGTTTAGATGTTTATGTTTATGGGGTGGTGCTTTTAGTCGCATCTTGCACTTTGGTGTAGAAACAGGCACCAAAACAAGCATATTTAACAGGGGTTTAGTTTTTTATGTTTATCGGATGGTGCTTTTAATCGCAACTTGTACTTTGGTGTACAAACTGGCACCAAAACAAACCTAACTTTAGTTGTTTATGGTTATGGGATGGTGCTTTTACTCGCATCTTGTACTTCGGTGTACAAACTGGCACCAAAACAAACCTAACTTTAGTTGTTTATGGTTATGGGATGGTGCTTTTACTCGCATCTTGTACTTCGATGTACAAACAGGCGCCAAATCAAACCAATTTTTTTAGCTGTTTATGTTTATGAGGTGGTGCTTTTTCTCGCATCTTGTACTTCGATGTACAAACAGGCACCAAAACAAACCTATCTCTATTTGTTTATGTTCACGGGATTGTGCTTTCAATCGCAACTTGTACTTCGATGTACAAACAGGCACCAAAACAAACCTATCTTTAGTAGTTGTTTATGCTCACGGGATGGTGCTTTGACTCGCATCTTTTACTTTGGTGTACAAACAGGCACCAAAACAAACCTATTTTTAGTTGTTTATATTTATTGGGTGGTGCTTTTACTCGCATCTTGTACTTCGATGTACAAACAGGCACCAAAACAAACCCTTTTTTTAGATGCTTATGTTTATGAGGTGGTGCCTTTACTCGTATCTTGTACTTCGATGTACAAACAAGCACCAAAACAAACCTATCTTTAGTTGTTTATGTATATGGGATGGTGCTTTTACTCGCATCTTGTACTTCGGTGTACAAACAGGCACCCAAACAAACCTTTTTAGTTGGGGTTTAATTGTTTATATGTGAGGGGTTGCTTTTAGTCGAAGCTTGTACTTCGGTGTACAAACAGGCACCAAATAAATTAGAAAAAAAAAATACCTACCAATTCATAGTCTCCAGATTACTGCAACATGTGGACGTGTAGCTTCCATGGTCTTCTGTGGTCTGGACCTGATGAACAAATAATATGATTTGATTTTTAGCTTAATTCTTTGCTTACTTGTGTCATCTGCAGATAACCTTTGCAAACAAGTTGGATCCGGATCAGGCCCGACAAAACGTCGGGCCTGATCTGGATCCAACCTGTTTGCCACTCTGGTAGAAATCCTGTAGGTGTGTTTCGAATTTTGAAGGAAAACAAGCAGACGACGAAAAATCATGAAAAATTACGTGATAAGCACCCAAATCTTATGTACTGGCCAATTTCTTCATATACGGTGTTTCTTCAGTATGTACAACTTCCACTGTAATGACCATTTTTGTTGACAATGGTGACAAAGGACACTTACTGAATGGCCATTGATGATGCCAACTTGATTTGTAATATGTGGTTGTGAAATGTCCTGGTCATATGCACTTGCTTTTACTTGTCAGCGCTAACTTGTATTTGTGAAATGTAATGACCAAAGTCTACCTTACATGCTTTAAATGATGTTTTCACTTCTTTAGTTTCGATGCCTTGGCTTCAATGATTGTGAATTTTCAAGGTTTTTTCCCTTGTTTTACAAGTCAATGATAACTTGTATGTGTTCTATTTGATGGCAATGCATAGCCTCTTTTCTTAGCAGATAATGATGCTATTACTTCTGGCATGTGTATTACATCACACCTTGTGCTGACAGTAAAACAAACTTCACAGTTTTTGCTAATGTACAAAGCCAATACATACCTCTTCCAACTTTTTAAAGAGACGTTATTCTCTACACACTAACAGCTAGGACATGGCACCTGAAATATACGAATGGGCGACGTTATTATACGTTAAACATTCGGAGTAGGTGCCCGTATTAAGAGGGTTTTAGTTGTTTATGTTTATGAGGTGGTGCTATTGGTCGCACCTTGTACTTCCGTGTACAAACGGGCACCAAAACAAACCTATATTTAGTTGTTTATGTTTATGGGGTGGTGCTTTTACTCGCATCTTGTACTTCCGTGTACAAACAGGCACCAAAACTAACCTATTTTTAGTTGTTTATGTTTATGAGGTGGTGCTTTTACTCGCATCTTGTACTTCGATGTACAAACAGGTACCAAAACATACCTATCTTTAGTTGTTTATGTTTATGCGCTGGTGCTTTTGGTCGCACCTTGTATTTCCGTGTACAAACGGGCACCAAAACAAACCTATATTTAGTTGTTTATGTTTATGGGGTGGTGCTTTTACTTGCATCTTGTACTTCAATGTACAAACAGGCACCAAAACAAACCTATTTTTAGTTGTTTATGTTTATGAGGTGGTGCTTTTACTCGCATCTTGTACTTTGATGTACCAACAGGCACCAAAACATACCTATCTTTAGTTGTTTGTGTTTACGGGGAGGTGCTTTTAGTCGCATTTAGTACTTCGGTGTACAAGCACGCATCAAAAACAAACCTATCTTTAGTTGTTTATGTCTGGGGGTGGTGCTTTTAGTCGCATTTTGTACTTCGGTGTACAAGCACGCATCAAAAACAAACCTATCTTTAGTTGTTTATGTCTGGGGGTGGTGCTTTTAGTCGCATTTTGTACTTCGGTGTACAAGCAGGCACCAAAAACAAACCTATCTTTAGTTGTTTATGTTTATGGGGTGGTGCTTTAGAGTATATTTCAAACGCAAGACTGCAGTTTTTAAATCCCATTTTACCCCAGCGCAAAATTGTGTCTGCATTTTGAAAACATCCTTACTCAAACGCCGCCAGTGTGTCCGCAGCGTAAATAGCCCTCCGATACCAACGGAATAATGTTGCTGCAGATTAATAAACCTTTCTTACCTCAACACAATATGTGTGTCTGCAGCTATACCTGTTAACGCCAACGAATTAAACCAATCCGCAGTGTAATCAACCTTAAACCCAAACGAAAGCAGCGTGTCTCCACAAGTATACACCTTCTGATCCTCTTCTGATACACTCAAAAGCAAAACGACTTTAGCAGGACAAACGACCACGGAGCAACACGACATGAGCGTTACATTAACCTTCACCTGTTTATAATGGGGTTTAGATGTTTATGTTTATGGGGTGGTGCTTTTAGTCGCATCTTGCACTTTGGTGTAGAAACAGGCACCAAAACAAGCATATTTAACAGGGGTTTAGTTTTTTATGTTTATGGGATGGTGCTTTTAATCGCAACTTGTACTTCGGTGTACAAACTGGCACCAAAACAAACCTAACTTTAGTTGTTTATGTTTATGGGATGGTACTTTTAATCGCAAGTTGCACTTCGATGTACAAACGGGCACCAAAACGAGCCTTTTTTAGTTGTTTATGGTTATGGGATGGTGCTTTTACTCGCATCTTGTACTTCGATGTACAAACAGGCGCCAAATCAAACCAATTTTTTTAGCTGTTTATGTTTATGAGGTGGTGCTTTTTCTCGCATCTTGTACTTCGATGTACAAACAGGCACCAAAACAAACCTATCTCTATTTGTTTATGTTCACGGGATTGTGCTTTCAATCGCAACTTGTACTTCGATGTACAAACAGGCACCAAAACAAACCTATCTTTAGTAGTTGTTTATGCTCACGGGATGGTGCTTTGACTCGCATCTTTTACTTTGGTGTACAAACAGGCACCAAAACAAACCTATTTTTAGTTGTTTATGTTTATTGGGTGGTGCTTTTACTCGCATCTTGTACTTCGATGTACAAACAGGCACCAAAACAAACCCTTTTTTTAGATGCTTATGTTTATGAGGTGGTGCCTTTACTCGTATCTTGTACTTCGATGTACAAACAAGCACCAAAACAAACCTATCTTTAGTTGTTTATGTTTATGGGATGGTGCTTTTACTCGCATCTTGTACTTCGGTGTACAAACAGGCACCCAAACAAACCTTTTTAGTTGGGGTTTAATTGTTTATATGTGTGGGGTTGCTTATAGTCGAAGCTTGTACCTCGGTGTACAAACAGGCACCAAATAAATTAGGAAAAAAAAATACCTACCAATTCATAGTCTCCAGATTACTGCAACATGTGGACGTGTAGCTTCCATGGTCTTCTGTGGTCTGGACCTGATGAACAAATAATATGATTTGATTTTTAGCTTAATTCTTTGCTTACTTGTGTCATCTGCAGATAACCTTTGCAAACAAGTTGGATCCGGATCAGGCCCGACAAAACGTCGAGCCTGATCTGGATCCAACCTGTTTGCCACTCTGGTAGAAATCCTGTAGGTGTGTTTCGAATTTTGAAGGAAAACAAGCAGACGACGAAAAATCATGAAAAATTACGTGATAAGCACCCAAATCTCATGTACTGGCCAATTTCTTCATATACGGTGTTTCTTCAGTATGTACAACTTCCACTGTAATGACCATTTTTGTTGACAATGGTGACAAAGGACACTTACTGAATGGCCATTGATGATGCCAACTTGATTTGTAATATGTGGTTGTGAAATGTCCTGGTCATATGCACTTGCTTTTACTTGTCAGCGCTAACTTGTATTTGTGAAATGTAATGACCAAAGTCTACCTTACATGCTTTAAATGATGTTTTCACTTCTTTAGTTTCGATGCCTTGGCTTCAATGATTGTGAATTTTCAAGGTTTTTTCCCTTGTTTTACAAGTCAATGATAACTTGTATGTGTTCTATTTGATGGCAATGCAAAGCCTCTTTTCTTAGCAGATAATGATGCTATTACTTCTGGCATGTGTATTACATCACACCTTGTGCTGACAGTAAAACAAACTTCACAGTTTTTGCTAATGTACAAAGCCAATACATACCTCTTCCACCTTTTAAAGAGACGTTATTCTCTACACAGTAACAGCTAGGACATGGCACCTGAAATATACGAACGGGCGACGTTAATATACGTTAAACATTCGGAGTAGGTGCCCGTATTAAGAGGGTTTTAGTAATTCATGTTTATGAGGTGGTGCTATTGGTCGCACCTTGTACTTCCGTGTACAAACGGGCACCAAAACAAACCTATATTTAGTTGTTTATGTTTATGGGGTGGTGCTTTTACTCGCATCTTGTACTTCCGTGTACAAACAGGCACCAAAACTAACCTATTTTTAGTTGTTTATGTTTATGAGGTGGTGCTTTTACTCGCATCTTGTACTTCGATGTACATACAGGTACCAAAACATACCTATCTTTAGTTGTTTATGTTTATGCGCTGGTGCTTTTGGTCGCACCTTGTATTTCCGTGTACAAACGGGCACCAAAACAAACCTATATTTAGTTGTTTATGTTTATGGGGTGGTGCTTTTACTTGCATCTTGTACTTCAATGTACAAGCAGGCACCAAAACAAACCTATTTTTAGTTGTTTATGTTTATGAGGTGGTGCTTTTACTCGCATCTTGTACTTTGATGTACCAACAGGCACCAAAACATACCTATCTTTAGTTGTTTGTGTTTACGGGGAGGTGCTTTTAGTCGCATTTTGCACTTCGGTGTACAAGCACGCATCAAAAACAAACCTATCTTTAGTTGTTTATGTCTGGGGGTGGTGCTTTTAGTCGCATTTTGTACTTCGGTGTACAAGCACGCATCAAAAACAAACCTATCTTTAGTTGTTTATGTCTGGGGGTGGTGCTTTTAGTCGCATTTTGTACTTTGGTGTACAAGCAGGCACCAAAAACAAACCTATCTTTAGTTGTTTATGTTTATGGGATGGTGCTTTAGAGTATATTTCAAACGCAAGACTGCAGTTTTTAAATCCCATTTTACCCCAGCGCAAAATTGTGTCTGCATTTTGAAAACATCCTAACTCAAACGCCGCCAGTGTGTCCGCAGCGTAAATAGCCCTCCGATACCAACGGAATAATGTTGCTGCAGATTAATAAACCTTTCTTACCTCAACACAATATGTGTGTCTGCAGCTATACCTGTTTACGCCAACGAATTAAACCAATCCGCAGTGTAATTAACCTTAAACCCAAACGAAAGCAGCGTGTCTCCACAAGTATACACCTTCTGATCCTCTTCTGATACACTCAAAAGCAAAACGACTTTAGCAGGACAAACGACCACGGAGCAACACGACATGAGCGTTACATTAACCTTCACCTGTTTATAATGGGGTTTAGATGTTTATGTTTATGGGGTGGTGCTTTTAGTCGCATCTTGCACTTTGGTGAAGAAACAGGCACCAAAACAAGCATATTTAACAGGGGTTTAGTTTTTTATGTTTATTGGATGGTGCTTTTAATCGCAACTTGTACTTCGGTGTACAAACTGGCACCAAAACAAACCTAACTTTAGTTGTTTATGGTTATGGGATGGTGCTTTTACTCGCATCTTGTACTTCGATGTACAAACAGGCGCCAAATCAAACCAATTTTTTTAGCTGTTTATGTTTATGAGGTGGTGCTTTTTCTCGCATCTTGTACTTCGATGTACAAACAGGCACCAAAACAAACCTATCTCTATTTGTTTATGTTCACGGGATTGTGCTTTCAATCGCAACTTGTACTTCGATGTACAAACAGGCACCAAAACAAACCTATCTTTAGTAGTTGTTTATGCTCACGGGATGGTGCTTTGACTCGCATCTTTTACTTTGGTGTACAAACAGGCACCAAAACAAACCTATTTTTAGTTGTTTATGTTTATTGGGTGGTGCTTTTACTCGCATCTTGTACTTCGATGTACAAACAGGCACCAAAACAAACCCTTTTTTTAGATGCTTATGTTTATGAGGTGGTGCCTTTACTCGTATCTTGTACTTCGATGTACAAACAAGCACCAAAACAAACCTATCTTTAGTTGTTTATGTATATGGGATGGTGCTTTTACTCGCATCTTGTACTTCGGTGTACAAACAGGCACCCAAACAAACCTTTTTAGTTGGGGTTTAATTGTTTATATGTGAGGGGTTGCTTTTAGTCGAAGCTTGTACTTCGGTGTACAAACAGGCACCAAATAAATTAGAAAAAAAAAATACCTACCAATTCATAGTCTCCAGATTACTGCAACATGTGGACGTGTAGCTTCCATGGTCTTCTGTGGTCTGGACCTGATGAACAAATAATATGATTTGATTTTTAGCTTAATTCTTTGCTTACTTGTGTCATCTGCAGATAACCTTTGCAAACAAGTTGGATCCGGATCAGGCCCGACAAAACGTCGGGCCTGATCTGGATCCAACCTGTTTGCCACTCTGGTAGAAATCCTGTAGGTGTGTTTCGAATTTTGAAGGAAAACAAGCAGACGACGAAAAATCATGAAAAATTACGTGATAAGCACCCAAATCTTATGTACTGGCCAATTTCTTCATATACGGTGTTTCTTCAGTATGTACAACTTCCACTGTAATGACCATTTTTGTTGACAATGGTGACAAAGGACACTTACTGAATGGCCATTGATGATGCCAACTTGATTTGTAATATGTGGTTGTGAAATGTCCTGGTCATATGCACTTGCTTTTACTTGTCAGCGCTAACTTGTATTTGTGAAATGTAATGACCAAAGTCTACCTTACATGCTTTAAATGATGTTTTCACTTCTTTAGTTTCGATGCCTTGGCTTCAATGATTGTGAATTTTCAAGGTTTTTTCCCTTGTTTTACAAGTCAATGATAACTTGTATGTGTTCTATTTGATGGCAATGCATAGCCTCTTTTCTTAGCAGATAATGATGCTATTACTTCTGGCATGTGTATTACATCACACCTTGTGCTGACAGTAAAACAAACTTCACAGTTTTTGCTAATGTACAAAGCCAATACATACCTCTTCCAACTTTTTAAAGAGACGTTATTCTCTACACACTAACAGCTAGGACATGGCACCTGAAATATACGAATGGGCGACGTTAATATACGTTAAACATTCGGAGTAGGTGCCCGTATTAAGAGGGTTTTAGTTGTTTATGTTTATGAGGTGGTGCTATTGGTCGCACCTTGTACTTCCGTGTACAAACGGGCACCAAAACAAACCTATATTTAGTTGTTTATGTTTATGGGGTGGTGCTTTTACTCGCATCTTGTACTTCCGTGTACAAACAGGCACCAAAACTAACCTATTTTTAGTTGTTTATGTTTATGAGGTGGTGCTTTTACTCGCATCTTGTACTTCGATGTACATACAGGTACCAAAACATACCTATCTTTAGTTGTTTATGTTTATGCGCTGGTGCTTTTGGTCGCACCTTGTATTTCCGTGTACAAACGGGCACCAAAACAAACCTATATTTAGTTGTTTATGTTTATGGGGTGGTGCTTTTACTTGCATCTTGTACTTCAATGTACAAGCAGGCACCAAAACAAACCTATTTTTAGTTGTTTATGTTTATGAGGTGGTGCTTTTACTCGCATCTTGTACTTTGATGTACCAACAGGCACCAAAACATACCTATCTTTAGTTGTTTGTGTTTACGGGGAGGTGCTTTTAGTCGCATTTTGCACTTCGGTGTACAAGCACGCATCAAAAACAAACCTATCTTTAGTTGTTTATGTCTGGGGGTGGTGCTTTTAGTCGCATTTTGTACTTCGGTGTACAAGCACGCATCAAAAACAAACCTATCTTTAGTTGTTTATGTCTGGGGGTGGTGCTTTTAGTCGCATTTTGTACTTCGGTGTACAAGCAGGCACCAAAAACAAACCTATCTTTAGTTGTTTATGTTTATGGGATGGTGCTTTAGAGTATATTTCAAACGCAAGACTGCAGTTTTTAAATCCCATTTTACCCCAGCGCAAAATTGTGTCTGCATTTTGAAAACATCCTAACTCAAACGCCGCCAGTGTGTCCGCAGCGTAAATAGCCCTCCGATACCAACGGAATAATGTTGCTGCAGATTAATAAACCTTTCTTACCTCAACACAATATGTGTGTCTGCAGCTATACCTGTTTACGCCAACGAATTAAACCAATCCGCAGTGTAATTAACCTTAAACCCAAACGAAAGCAGCGTGTCTCCACAAGTATACACCTTCTGATCCTCTTCTGATACACTCAAAAGCAAAACGACTTTAGCAGGACAAACGACCACGGAGCAACACGACATGAGCGTTACATTAACCTTCACCTGTTTATAATGGGGTTTAGATGTTTATGTTTATGGGGTGGTGCTTTTAGTCGCATCTTGCACTTTGGTGAAGAAACAGGCACCAAAACAAGCATATTTAACAGGGGTTTAGTTTTTTATGTTTATTGGATGGTGCTTTTAATCGCAACTTGTACTTCGGTGTACAAACTGGCACCAAAACAAACCTAACTTTAGTTGTTTATGGTTATGGGATGGTGCTTTTACTCGCATCTTGTACTTCGATGTACAAACAGGCGCCAAATCAAACCAATTTTTTTAGCTGTTTATGTTTATGAGGTGGTGCTTTTTCTCGCATCTTGTACTTCGATGTACAAACAGGCACCAAAACAAACCTATCTCTATTTGTTTATGTTCACGGGATTGTGCTTTCAATCGCAACTTGTACTTCGATGTACAAACAGGCACCAAAACAAACCTATCTTTAGTAGTTGTTTATGCTCACGGGATGGTGCTTTGACTCGCATCTTTTACTTTGGTGTACAAACAGGCACCAAAACAAACCTATTTTTAGTTGTTTATGTTTATTGGGTGGTGCTTTTACTCGCATCTTGTACTTCGATGTACAAACAGGCACCAAAACAAACCCTTTTTTTAGATGCTTATGTTTATGAGGTGGTGCCTTTACTCGTATCTTGTACTTCGATGTACAAACAAGCACCAAAACAAACCTATCTTTAGTTGTTTATGTATATGGGATGGTGCTTTTACTCGCATCTTGTACTTCGGTGTACAAACAGGCACCCAAACAAACCTTTTTAGTTGGGGTTTAATTGTTTATATGTGAGGGGTTGCTTTTAGTCGAAGCTTGTACTTCGGTGTACAAACAGGCACCAAATAAATTAGAAAAAAAAAATACCTACCAATTCATAGTCTCCAGATTACTGCAACATGTGGACGTGTAGCTTCCATGGTCTTCTGTGGTCTGGACCTGATGAACAAATAATATGATTTGATTTTTAGCTTAATTCTTTGCTTACTTGTGTCATCTGCAGATAACCTTTGCAAACAAGTTGGATCCGGATCAGGCCCGACAAAACGTCGGGCCTGATCTGGATCCAACCTGTTTGCCACTCTGGTAGAAATCCTGTAGGTGTGTTTCGAATTTTGAAGGAAAACAAGCAGACGACGAAAAATCATGAAAAATTACGTGATAAGCACCCAAATCTTATGTACTGGCCAATTTCTTCATATACGGTGTTTCTTCAGTATGTACAACTTCCACTGTAATGACCATTTTTGTTGACAATGGTGACAAAGGACACTTACTGAATGGCCATTGATGATGCCAACTTGATTTGTAATATGTGGTTGTGAAATGTCCTGGTCATATGCACTTGCTTTTACTTGTCAGCGCTAACTTGTATTTGTGAAATGTAATGACCAAAGTCTACCTTACATGCTTTAAATGATGTTTTCACTTCTTTAGTTTCGATGCCTTGGCTTCAATGATTGTGAATTTTCAAGGTTTTTTCCCTTGTTTTACAAGTCAATGATAACTTGTATGTGTTCTATTTGATGGCAATGCATAGCCTCTTTTCTTAGCAGATAATGATGCTATTACTTCTGGCATGTGTATTACATCACACCTTGTGCTGACAGTAAAACAAACTTCACAGTTTTTGCTAATGTACAAAGCCAATACATACCTCTTCCAACTTTTTAAAGAGACGTTATTCTCTACACACTAACAGCTAGGACATGGCACCTGAAATATACGAATGGGCGACGTTAATATACGTTAAACATTCGGAGTAGGTGCCCGTATTAAGAGGGTTTTAGTTGTTTATGTTTATGAGGTGGTGCTATTGGTCGCACCTTGTACTTCCGTGTACAAACGGGCACCAAAACAAACCTATATTTAGTTGTTTATGTTTATGGGGTGGTGCTTTTACTCGCATCTTGTACTTCCGTGTACAAACAGGCACCAAAACTAACCTATTTTTAGTTGTTTATGTTTATGAGGTGGTGCTTTTACTCGCATCTTGTACTTCGATGTACAAACAGGTACCAAAACATACCTATCTTTAGTTGTTTATGTTTATGCGCTGGTGCTTTTGGTCGCACCTTGTATTTCCGTGTACAAACGGGCACCAAAACAAACCTATATTTAGTTGTTTATGTTTATGGGGTGGTGCTTTTACTTGCATCTTGTACTTCAATGTACAAACAGGCACCAAAACAAACCTATTTTTAGTTGTTTATGTTTATGAGGTGGTGCTTTTACTCGCATCTTGTACTTTGATGTACCAACAGGCACCAAAACATACCTATCTTTAGTTGTTTGTGTTTACGGGGAGGTGCTTTTAGTCGCATTTAGTACTTCGATGTACAAGCACGCATCAAAAACAAACCTATCTTTAGTTGTTTATGTCTGGGGGTGGTGCTTTTAGTCGCATTTTGTACTTCGGTGTACAAGCACGCATCAAAAACAAACCTATCTTTAGTTGTTTATGTCTGGGGGTGGTGCTTTTAGTCGCATTTTGTACTTCGGTGTACAAGCAGGCACCAAAAACAAACCTATCTTTAGTTGTTTATGTTTATGGGGTGGTGCTTTAGAGTATATTTCAAACGCAAGACTGCAGTTTTTAAATCCCATTTTACCCCAGCGCAAAATTGTGTCTGCATTTTGAAAACATCCTAACTCAAACGCCGCCAGTGTGTCCGCAGCGTAAATAGCCCTCCGATACCAACGGAATAATGTTGCTGCAGATTAATAAACCTTTCTTACCTCAACACAATATGTGTGTCTGCAGCTATACCTGTTAACGCCAACGAATTAAACCAATCCGCAGTGTAATCAACCTTAAACCCAAACGAAAGCAGCGTGTCTCCACAAGTATACACCTTCTGATCCTCTTCTGATACACTCAAAAGCAAAACGACTTTAGCAGGACAAACGACCACGGAGCAACACGACATGAGCGTTACATTAACCTTCACCTGTTTATAATGGGGTTTAGATGTTTATGTTTATGGGGTGGTGCTTTTAGTCGCATCTTGCACTTTGGTGTAGAAACAGGCACCAAAACAAGCATATTTAACAGGGGTTTAGTTTTTTATATTTATGGGATGGTGCTTTTAATCGCAACTTGTACTTTGGTGTACAAGCAGGCACCAAAAACAAACCTATCTTTAGTTGTTTATGTTTATGGGGTGGTGCTTTAGAGTATATTTCAAACGCAAGACTGCAGTTTTTAAATCCCATTTTACCCCAGCGCAAAATTGTGTCTGCATTTTGAAAACATCCTAACTCAAACGCCGCCAGTGTGTCCGCAGCGTAAATAGCCCTCCGATACCAACGGAATAATGTTGCTGCAGATTAATAAACCTTTCTTACCTCAACACAATATGTGTGTCTGCAGCTATACCTGTTTACGCCAACGAATTAAACCAATCCGCAGTGTAATTAACCTTAAACCCAAACGAAAGCAGCGTGTCTCCACAAGTATACACCTTCTGATCCTCTTCTGATACACTCAAAAGCAAAACGACTTTAGCAGGACAAACGACCACGGAGCAACACGACATGGGCGTTACATTAACCTTCACCTGTTTATAATGGGGTTTAGATGTTTATGTTTATGGGGTGGTGCTTTTAGTCGCATCTTGCACTTTGGTGAAGAAACAGGCACCAAAACAAGCATATTTAACAGGGGTTTAGTTTTTTATGTTTATCGGATGGTGCTTTTAATCGCAACTTGTACTTCGGTGTACAAACTGGCACCAAAACAAACCTAACTTTAGTTGTTTATGGTTATGGGATGGTGCTTTTACTCGCATCTTGTACTTCGATGTACAAACAGGCGCCAAATCAAACCAATTTTTTTAGCTGTTTATGTTTATGAGGTGGTGCTTTTTCTCGCATCTTGTACTTCGATGTACAAACAGGCACCAAAACAAACCTATCTCTATTTGTTTATGTTCACGGGATTGTGCTTTCAATCGCAACTTGTACTTCGATGTACAAACAGGCACCAAAACAAACCTATCTTTAGTAGTTGTTTATGCTCACGGGATGGTGCTTTGACTCGCATCTTTTACTTTGGTGTACAAACAGGCACCAAAACAAACCTATTTTTAGTTGTTTATGTTTATTGGGTGGTGCTTTTACTCGCATCTTGTACTTCGATGTACAAACAGGCACCAAAACAAACCCTTTTTTTAGATGCTTATGTTTATGAGGTGGTGCCTTTACTCGTATCTTGTACTTCGATGTACAAACAAGCACCAAAACAAACCTATCTTTAGTTGTTTATGTATATGGGATGGTGCTTTTACTCGCATCTTGTACTTCGGTGTACAAACAGGCACCCAAACAAACCTTTTTAGTTGGGGTTTAATTGTTTATATGTGAGGGGTTGCTTTTAGTCGAAGCTTGTACTTCGGTGTACAAACAGGCACCAAATAAATTAGAAAAAAAAAATACCTACCAATTCATAGTCTCCAGATTACTGCAACATGTGGACGTGTAGCTTCCATGGTCTTCTGTGGTCTGGACCTGATGAACAAATAATATGATTTGATTTTTAGCTTAATTCTTTGCTTACTTGTGTCATCTGCAGATAACCTTTGCAAACAAGTTGGATCCGGATCAGGCCCGACAAAACGTCGGGCCTGATCTGGATCCAACCTGTTTGCCACTCTGGTAGAAATCCTGTAGGTGTGTTTCGAATTTTGAAGGAAAACAAGCAGACGACGAAAAATCATGAAAAATTACGTGATAAGCACCCAAATCTTATGTACTGGCCAATTTCTTCATATACGGTGTTTCTTCAGTATGTACAACTTCCACTGTAATGACCATTTTTGTTGACAATGGTGACAAAGGACACTTACTGAATGGCCATTGATGATGCCAACTTGATTTGTAATATGTGGTTGTGAAATGTCCTGGTCATATGCACTTGCTTTTACTTGTCAGCGCTAACTTGTATTTGTGAAATGTAATGACCAAAGTCTACCTTACATGCTTTAAATGATGTTTTCACTTCTTTAGTTTCGATGCCTTGGCTTCAATGATTGTGAATTTTCAAGGTTTTTTCCCTTGTTTTACAAGTCAATGATAACTTGTATGTGTTCTATTTGATGGCAATGCATAGCCTCTTTTCTTAGCAGATAATGATGCTATTACTTCTGGCATGTGTATTACATCACACCTTGTGCTGACAGTAAAACAAACTTCACAGTTTTTGCTAATGTACAAAGCCAATACATACCTCTTCCAACTTTTTAAAGAGACGTTATTCTCTACACACTAACAGCTAGGACATGGCACCTGAAATATACGAATGGGCGACGTTAATATACGTTAAACATTCGGAGTAGGTGCCCGTATTAAGAGGGTTTTAGTTGTTTATGTTTATGAGGTGGTGCTATTGGTCGCACCTTGTACTTCCGTGTACAAACGGGCACCAAAACAAACCTATATTTAGTTGTTTATGTTTATGGGGTGGTGCTTTTACTCGCATCTTGTACTTCCGTGTACAAACAGGCACCAAAACTAACCTATTTTTAGTTGTTTATGTTTATGAGGTGGTGCTTTTACTCGCATCTTGTACTTCGATGTACAAACAGGTACCAAAACATACCTATCTTTAGTTGTTTATGTTTATGCGCTGGTGCTTTTGGTCGCACCTTGTATTTCCGTGTACAAACGGGCACCAAAACAAACCTCTATTTAGTTGTTTATGTTTATGGGGTGGTGCTTTTACTTGCATCTTGTACTTCAATGTACAAACAGGCACCAAAACAAACCTATTTTTAGTTGTTTATGTTTATGAGGTGGTGCCTTTACTCGCATCTTGTACTTTGATGTACCAACAGGCACCAAAACATACCTATCTTTAGTTGTTTGTGTTTACGGGGAGGTGCTTTTAGTCGCATTTAGTACTTCGGTGTACAAGCACGCATCAAAAACAAACCTATCTTTAGTTGTTTATGTCTGGGGGTGGTGCTTTTAGTCGCATTTTGTACTTCGGTGTACAAGCACGCATCAAAAACAAACCTATCTTTAGTTGTTTATGTCTGGGGGTGGTGCTTTTAGTCGCATTTTGTACTTCGGTGTACAAGCAGGCACCAAAAACAAACCTATCTTTAGTTGTTTATGTTTATGGGGTGGTGCTTTAGAGTATATTTCAAACGCAAGACTGCAGTTTTTAAATCCCATTTTACCCCAGCGCAAAATTGTGTCTGCATTTTGAAAACATCCTAACTCAAACGCCGCCAGTGTGTCCGCAGCGTAAATAGCCCTCCGATACCAACGGAATAATGTTGCTGCAGATTAATAAACCTTTCTTACCTCAACACAATATGTGTGTCTGCAGCTATACCTGTTAACGCCAACGAATTAAACCAATCCGCAGTGTAATCAACCTTAAACCCAAACGAAAGCAGCGTGTCTCCACAAGTATACACCTTCTGATCCTCTTCTGATACACTCAAAAGCAAAACGACTTTAGCAGGACAAACGACCACGGAGCAACACGACATGAGCGTTACATTAACCTTCACCTGTTTATAATGGGGTTTAGATGTTTATGTTTATGGGGTGGTGCTTTTAGTCGCATCTTGCACTTTGGTGTAGAAACAGGCACCAAAACAAGCATATTTAACAGGGGTTTAGTTTTTTATGTTTATGGGATGGTGCTTTTAATCGCAACTTGTACTTCGGTGTACAAACTGGCACCAAAACAAACCTAACTTTAGTTGTTTATGTTTATGGGATGGTACTTTTAATCGCAAGTTGCACTTCGATGTACAAACGGGCACCAAAACGAGCCTTTTTTAGTTGTTTATGGTTATGGGATGGTGCTTTTACTCGCATCTTGTACTTCGATGTACAAACAGGCGCCAAATCAAACCAATTTTTTTAGCTGTTTATGTTTATGAGGTGGTGCTTTTTCTCGCATCTTGTACTTCGATGTACAAACAGGCACCAAAACAAACCTATCTCTATTTGTTTATGTTCACGGGATTGTGCTTTCAATCGCAACTTGTACTTCGATGTACAAACAGGCACCAAAACAAACCTATCTTTAGTAGTTGTTTATGCTCACGGGATGGTGCTTTGACTCGCATCTTTTACTTTGGTGTACAAACAGGCACCAAAACAAACCTATTTTTAGTTGTTTATGTTTATTGGGTGGTGCTTTTACTCGCATCTTGTACTTCGATGTACAAACAGGCACCAAAACAAACCCTTTTTTTAGATGCTTATGTTTATGAGGTGGTGCCTTTACTCGTATCTTGTACTTCGGTGTACAAACAGGCACCCAAACAAACCTTTTTAGTTGGGGTTTAATTGTTTATATGTGTGGGGTTGCTTATAGTCGAAGCTTGTACCTCGGTGTACAAACAGGCACCAAATAAATTAGAAAAAAAAATACCTACCAATTCATAGTCTCCAGATTACTGCAACATGTGGACGTGTAGCTTCCATGGTCTTCTGTGGTCTGGACCTGATGAACAAATAATATGATTTGATTTTTAGCTTAATTCTTTGCTTACTTGTGTCATCTGCAGATAACCTTTGCAAACAAGTTGGATCCGGATCAGGCCCGACAAAACGTCGGGCCTGATCTGGATCCAACCTGTTTGCCACTCTGGTAGAAATCCTGTAGGTGTGTTTCGAATTTTGAAGGAAAACAAGCAGACGACGAAAAATCATGAAAAATTACGTGATAAGCACCCAAATCTTATGTACTGGCCAATTTCTTCATATACGGTGTTTCTTCAGTATGTACAACTTCCACTGTAATGACCATTTTTGTTGACAATGGTGACAAAGGACACTTACTGAATGGCCATTGATGATGCCAACTTGATTTGTAATATGTGGTTGTGAAATGTCCTGGTCATATGCACTTGCTTTTACTTGTCAGCGCTAACTTGTATTTGTGAAATGTAATGACCAAAGTCTACCTTACATGCTTTAAATGATGTTTTCACTTCTTTAGTTTCGATGCCTTGGCTTCAATGATTGTGAATTTTCAAGGTTTTTTCCCTTGTTTTACAAGTCAATGATAACTTGTATGTGTTCTATTTGATGGCAATGCATAGCCTCTTTTCTTAGCAGATAATGATGCTATTACTTCTGGCATGTGTATTACATCACACCTTGTGCTGACAGTAAAACAAACTTCACAGTTTTTGCTAATGTACAAAGCCAATACATACCTCTTCCAACTTTTTAAAGAGACGTTATTCTCTACACACTAACAGCTAGGACATGGCACCTGAAATATACGAATGGGCGACGTTAATATACGTTAAACATTCGGAGTAGGTGCCCGTATTAAGAGGGTTTTAGTTGTTTATGTTTATGAGGTGGTGCTATTGGTCGCACCTTGTACTTCCGTGTACAAACGGGCACCAAAACAAACCTATATTTAGTTGTTTATGTTTATGGGGTGATGCTTTTACTCGCATCTTGTACTTCCGTGTACAAACAGGCACCAAAACTAACCTATTTTTAGTTGTTTATGTTTATGAGGTGGTGCTTTTACTCGCATCTTGTACTTCGATGTACAAACAGGTACCAAAACATACCTATCTTTAGTTGTTTATGTTTATGCGCTGGTGCTTTTGGTCGCACCTTGTATTTCCGTGTACAAACGGGCACCAAAACAAACCTATATTTAGTTGTTTATGTTTATGGGGTGGTGCTTTTACTTGCATCTTGTACTTCAATGTACAAACAGGCACCAAAACAAACCTATTTTTAGTTGTTTATGTTTATGAGGTGGTGCTTTTACTCGCATCTTGTACTTTGATGTACCAACAGGCACCAAAACATACCTATCTTTAGTTGTTTGTGTTTACGGGGAGGTGCTTTTAGTCGCATTTTGTACTTCGGTGTACAAGCACGCATCAAAAACAAACCTATTAGTCTATGTCGAATGGGCCAAAAAAATGGTCCCGTGTAAATTTCGTGACGATTTTTGGCGACCTATATAAAATTAAACTTTGGGGTATTTGCAACAATTTCAACCAGTTCGCCCTTCTGAGTTCGGCGTCTGGTCCGAGTAATGACGTCATCATAATGGCGGCCATCGCACAATTATAATGCGTATGCATTTAAGAAAAATCAAAGTATGTTGGCAAAGTAAACGTTTTTGTTAATATATTTAATGCCTGTACTGCTCCAGATTTTAAACAGAAACAATATTTACACAAAATTCTAATTTTAAATGCAATAGGCCATCTTGCCCATGAGCATAGGGCATGAGTCACATTGTAGCATACGTCGAAAAGGACAGAATTTGGCCGCGTGTAAATTTCGTGACGATTTTCGGCGAACTATATCAAATTAAACTTTGAGGCATTAGCAACCATTTTATTCAGTTCACACATCTGTGATGCGCCTCTAGGGTAAATAGTGACGTCATCAAAATGGCGGTCACCGCGCTATTGATAAGAATATTCATAGTACATGTATATGTATTAAAGTATGTTAGCCAGACTAAGTCTTTTATAGTTTAGTGCTTGTGCCGCTCCAGATTGTTAATATAAACTACATTTAAACAATATTGTACATGCCTGAGGGTGTTCATATTTGGCACAGTAATTGTCTATTTATCGTAGACTATAACAAAGGCCTCAGATCTGATCATCGATGTGATCTTGGAATCGAAGATCAAAGTCAAATATACTTAGAATCTATCTGACTTATGGCTCGTAACACGAACTCCTCTTTTATGTTTTGACTAAGGGTGTTCATATTTGGCACAATGGTTGCCTGTGGTGTGTAGATTATAACGAAATTTAAGATCACCGATATGCCTTTGGAGTCAAAGGTCAAGGTCAAATATATTTAAAATTTGCCTATCAGCTCTTAAAGCAAACTCCACATTCATAAATCCACCAACCCGAAGTGTCTATTCATCCGTTTATCCATAACTCTTGTATCTCATTAAACCTATTAAAATTCTCTAAGCTTTGGTCAAATGTTCACCTCAGTTAGACGGTGTGCAGAACCCATGACTCAATTACGCACACTCAACGTCAGGGTTACAGTTGCAGGTAATGGATTTAAGCCTTCAATTGCGCGTATGCTCCATATCTCCTCAAACCCTTGAAGGATTATCATTGTACTTTGATAAGATGTTCAGCTCACTGCGGGGGTGTGCAAAACACATAGCTCAATCATGCAAACTCAAGGCCAAGGTCACAGTTGAAGGTAATGGGATTGAACATTGAATTTCATGTTTACCCTATATTTAATTTTGGTCGAATATTTGTCTAAGTTAGATGATGTGCGAAGCGTGTAATTCAACCATGACCACAAGGTCGTGGTCACCAGTGGGGACCGCAAGTTTGAGCCTTTAATTCTATGTCCGCACCCTATCGCCTTTACACTGGAATTATTTCATAAAATATGGGTGAAATGTCCGCTTCCGTGACAGGATATGCAAAATGTATGACAACACTGTGGCTAAAGCTCTATGTAAAAATTTAAGGTCACAAGTTTGAACTTTTGAATTCCTTCTTTTATGTCAGAAGGATTTTCATTTTAACTTTAGTCAAATATTCAAATCATTGAGACTGTATGCAAACATTATGTTTCATCCATGCCAACTCAAGGTCACAGTTGAAGGTCAATAATTTGAACATTTGATTTCATGTTTGCATAACGTTTCTTTTAAATTTGCTAAACTAAAATGGTTTCTCCAGTGAGAAGATGTACAAAACACATGTCTCCGTTATACGGACACAAGGTCAGTGTCCTAGCTTCATGCTAAGCCTCGAAGGATATTCATTTAACTCTGGTTACATATTGACCTAAGTTAAGGAAAATGCGCAGAACACATGTCCATGGCCATTCATGGTACCAGTCATGGGGCTAATGACTTTTGCTCTCAGCAACCAAAGACATGGATGGATGGCTAAAAAGCTGAGTGCAATGAGGTAATGTATAGGTCAAGCAGTAATCGAACCCTGGACGCTGTGATCCACATTTGGGAGCACTAATCGCTCGGTGACCGGTCACTGCGACAACTACAGGTCCAACCACTCTGTCGTTCTGCGGTTAGGGATATAGCTGCCCTTCCAACTGCCTTCTTGAGTTTTGCCTGAAGGTGTTCGTATTTAGCACACTGATTGCTTATGATGTCTAAATGACAACGAAGGTTTTCAGATTACTGATATTTTAAGAGTCAAAGGTCAAGGTCAATCATACTTGAAACCTGTCTTACAACTCGTAACACGAACTTCTTTCATTTTTGATGGAAGGTGTTCATTTAGCACACTAATTGCTTATAGTGTGAAGCTGAAAAAAGGGTTTCGGTTTGCCTATTTGATCTTTATTGTCAAAGGTCAGGATGAGATATACTTAGCAAGCGAACTTGCTGATGCGATGGTTAAAGGTTAAGGTCTAGATCAGCCGAAGTCATCATGCAAAGATCTTTACGTTCACTTTTGTCAGTAGATGTTGCTGATTTTACTGGATTAATGTCCGGCAAGGTAAAATATTATGTTGGAAAGCTTTTAGTAACGCCTTGAAGCTTTCAAGAAACTTGGTCAAGTCCCACTGGGAGACGGGACTATGAATGCTCTCGAACAATATATATGCCTGCTTGTCAGGCAGGAACAACCATAGGAAATTTTACAAGGTTAAGATAGTGGATGTTTCGTAGGAAACTAATCTTTCTATTCTTCAGAGTGTCAAAAGATCTCAGTATCAGAGCATCATATGGAAATCCACAAAGGAGCCAATTCTAACTATACAGTTGCTTGAAAGTAAGAAAGACGGCAAAGATCAGGAAACGATACAATCAAGTACCATACCTGACCCAAGGTACCACATGGGAAAGTAACAAGAATACAATAAACATTCACAAACACGAAAATCATCTTGGAGTTGATAAGGTGATACTTATGTTCCTATTATGACAACATTACCTCCAAATAAGGAATAATAAATGGTTGCAGTAAATCTGCTTGCGTCACTTCTCACCACAAATAACTTATGTACTAGCATTTGTTTCAACATCATTGCTTGTATTACAATGGCGAATTTCGAGTAATATTGTATGCCTTTACTTTGGTGGCATTCTGTCGCCAAAGTGATATGCGAAGCCCTCTCAGGGGAGGGGGGGGTACATGTTTTCTTGTTCCTCTATAATAAATTGGCTTGTTCCTCTGTTCCCTAAAATTTTGTTTTCTTATATTCCCTGTTCCCCAATATTGTCTCTGTTCCCCTCGAAATTTGGCCTTTCTTCCTCTGTTCCCCTGAAATAAATGCCATTTCCCTTGTTCACCAAAACCCCTGCGAATGCCTCATATGCACCTGACTGATAGACCATGTCAATGAGCCCAGCAATCAATAATTTATATAGTATGGCTCCAAAACAATCAAATAGGGCAAAAACTGAACTTACAGATTCAGGGTCAATTTAAATAAAATAGGAACCCCAAAATGACTTGGCAATATAGAGCAATCGGTATTGAGTTCGATTGCTGATACATGGATCGTGAGTTTGATCCGGGCCAAACACTTTCGTGGAGGTTGATCATGAAATATTTTCTATCGTCATTCTCCTTCTTACAGTGATTCAAGAAGAGATATTGTCAGCTACAAGCGAAAGCGTGTGCACAAAGTACTGACTGCCTAGTCTAAGCCTGCCCCGGAAAAGCGTGGTTAGGTTAACTGACCATCTTGACATGACCATGACAATTAACTAGGATTTTAAACCCAAAATAAAAGTATCCCAAAATAGCTCCAGGGGTCAGTCATATTTATATAGTGTGGTCTCAAATTCATCAAAACAAAGGAGCCACTGTACTCCTCGCCTTGTAAACCAGGGGTCGTGTGTTTGATCTCCGGTTTCACTAGTCTTTCAGATGAGAATTTAAGCTGTGGACTGTCTCGATATGACCTTAGCTGCTGTAGGGACGTTAAGAACAAACAAACAATCAAATAAACAAAAGGAAACAAACAAAAAACACTCAATTTCAGCATGATGTCCTACGGGATAACAAGTACGGTAATGGGTTCTGTATCAATTTTATTGAATCGGAAGCCCCAAAACGGGTTCCAGGGATCTGAAATAAAGAAACACCTCATTGTCGTATCAGAAGACACCAAATCGATCAAATAAAGACAAACAATTGATTCCAGCAAGAAACTCCAACATAACTAGTGCTTTGAATCTAATGACTTATGTATATATGTGCATAAGTAGCACTTAAGCGGCAATTTTGATGACGTCATCATTCGGTCCAGACGCAGAACTCAGATGTGTGAACTGGTTTAAATTGTTACATATGCTTTAAAGTTTATTTTGATATAGGTCACCAAAAATCGTCACAAAATTTACACGATATTCCCATTCGACATAGACTATAAGGTCTTGTACGATAACAGCTCCATAATTCGGCTCTAGGCCTATTTTTATGAAATAAGGACCCCAAAAATAGATTTTTTCCCATTCTAGGGATATAAAACCTAATTGAATTCATATTTTGTATAGAATGGCCCCAAATTAACTAAACCAGAACAAAAATCACTTAATTTTAGCACGCAACTTTCTACAGGATTACAACAAAAGTAATAGGATCTGGGTCAAATTTATCGATTTGGAGGCCCCAAATGGACTCTAGGCGTCTGAAAAAAATAGAGCTCATCTTTTTCGTATTGTTTGACGTCCAGTCAGTTAAATAAAGACGAAAAATCATTTCTAGCAATAAATTCTCCCTCAAATATTGCTTTAAATACGATGTCTTATATGTGTACATAAGTAGCACTATGGCCGCCATTTTGATGACGTCATTACTCGGACCAGACGCGGAACTCAGATGGGCGAACTGGTTCAAATTGTTTCATATGACCCAAAGTTTATTTTGGTATAGGTCGCCAAAAATCGTCACAAAATTTACACGGGATGCCCATTCGACATAGACTATATCTTTAGTTGTTTATGTCTGGGGGTGGTGCTTTTAGTCGCATTTTGTACTTCGGTGTACAAGCACGCATCAAAAACAAACCTATCTTTAGTTGTTTATGTCTGGGGGTGGTGCTTTTAGTCGCATTTTGTACTTCGGTGTACAAGCAGGCACCAAAAACAAACCTATCTTTAGTTGTTTATGTTTATGGGGTGGTGCTTTAGAGTTTATTTCAAATGCAAGACTGCAGTTTTTAAATCCCATTTTACCCCAGCGCAAAATTGTGTCTGCATTTTGAAAACATCCTAACTCAAACGCCGCCAGTGTGTCCGCAGCGTAAATAGCCCTCCGATACCAACGGAATAATGTTGCTGCAGATTAATAAACCTTTCTTACCTCAACACAATATGTGTGTCTGCAGCTATACCTGTTAACGCCAACGAATTAAACCAATCCGCAGTGTAATCAACCTTAAACCCAAACGAAAGCAGCATGTCTCCACAAGTATACACCTTCTGATCCTCTTCTGATACACTCAAAAGCAAAACGACTTTAGCAGGACAAACGACCACGGAGCAACACGACATGAGCGTTACATTAACCTTCACCTGTTTATAATGGGGTTTAGATGTTTATGTTTATGGGGTGGTGCTTTTAGTCGCATCTGGCACTTTGGTGTAGAAACAGGCACCAAAACAAGCATATTTAACAGGGGTTTAGTTTTTTATGTTTATGGGATGGTGCTTTTAATCGCAACTTGTACTTCGGTGTACAAACTGGCACCAAAACAAACCTAACTTTAGTTGTTTATGTTTATGGGATGGTACTTTTAATCGCAAGTTGCACTTCGATGTACAAACAGGCACCAAAACGAGCCTTTTTAGTTGTTTATGGTTATGGGATGGTGCTTTTACTCGCATCTTGTACTTCGATGTACAAACAGGCGCCAAATCAAACCAATTTTTTTAGCTGTTTATGTTTATGAGGTGGTGCTTTTTCTCGCATCTTGTACTTCGATGTACAAACAGGCACCAAAACAAACCTATCTCTATTTGTCTATGTTCACGGGATTGTGCTTTCAATCGCAACTTGTACTTCGATGTACAAACAGGCACCAAAACAAACCTATCTTTAGTAGTTGTTTATGCTCACGGGATGGTGCTTTGACTCGCATCTTTTACTTTGGTGTACAAACAGGCACCAAAACAAACCTATTTTTAGTTGTTTATGTTTATTGGGTGGTGCTTTTACTCGCATCTTGTACTTCGATGTACAAACAGGCACCAAAACAAACCCTTTTTTTAGATGCTTATGTTTATGAGGTGGTGCCTTTACTCGTATCTTGTACTTCGATGTACAAACAAGCACCAAAACAAACGTATCTTTAGTTGTTTATGTTTATGGGATGGTGCTTTTACTCGCATCTTGTACTTCGGTGTACAAACAGGCACCCAAACAAACCTTTTTAGTTGGGGTTTAATTGTTTATATGAGTGGGGTTGCTTTTAGTCGAAGCTTGTACCTCGGTGTACAAACAGGCACCAAATAAATTAGAAAAAAAAAATACCTACCAATTCATAGTCTCCAGATTACTGCAACATGTGGACGTGTAGCTTCCATGGTCTTCTATGGTCTGGACCTGATGAACAAATAATATGATTTGATTTTAGCTTAATTCTTTGCTTACTTGTGTCATCTGCAGATAACCTTTGCAAACAAGTTGGATCCGGATCAGGCCCGACAAAACGTCGGGCCTGATCTGGATCCAACCTGTTTGCCACTCTGGTAGAAATCCTGTAGGTGTGTTTCGAATTTTGAAGGAAAACAAGCAGACGTCGAAAAATCATGAAAAATTTCGTGATAAGCACCCAAATCTCATGTACTGGCCAATTTCTTCATATACGGTGTTTCTTCAGTATGTACAACTTCCACTGTAATGACCATTTTTGTTGACAATGGTGACAAAGGACACTTACTGAATGGCCATTGATGATGCCAACTTGATTTGTAATATGTGGTTGTGAAATGTCCTGGTCATATGCACTTGCTTTTACTTGTCAGCGCTAACTTGTATTTGTGAAATGTAATGACCAAAGTCTACCTTACATGCTTTAAATGATGTTTTCACTTCTTTAGTTTCGATGCCTTGGCTTCAATGATTGTGAATTTTCAAGGTTTTTTCCCTTGTTTTACAAGTCAATGATAACTTGTATGTGTTCTATTTGATGGCAATGCATAGCCTCTTTTCTTAGCAGATAATGATGCTATTACTTCTGGCATGTGTATTACATCACACCTTGTGCTGACAGTAAAACAAACTTCACAGTTTTTGCTAATGTACAAAGCCAATACATACCTCTTCCAACTTTTTAAAGAGACGTTATTCTCTACACACTAACAGCTAGGACATGGCACCTGAAATATACGAATGGGCGACGTTAATATACGTTAAACATTCGGAGTAGGTGCCCGTATTAAGAGGGTTTTAGTTGTTTATGTTTATGAGGTGGTGCTATTGGTCGCACCTTGTACTTCCGTGTACAAACGGGCACCAAAACAAACCTATATTTAGTTGTTTATGTTTATGGGGTGGTGCTTTTACTCGCATCTTGTACTTCCGTGTACAAACAGGCACCAAAACTAACCTATTTTTAGTTGTTTATGTTTATGAGGTGGTGCTTTTACTCGCATCTTGTACTTCGATGTACAAACAGGTACCAAAACATACCTATCTTTAGTTGTTTATGTTTATGCGCTGGTGCTTTTGGTCGCACCTTGTATTTCCGTGTACAAACGGGCACCAAAACAAACCTATATTTAGTTGTTTATGTTTATGGGGTGGTGCTTTTACTTGCATCTTGTACTTCAATGTACAAACAGGCACCAAAACAAACCTATTTTTAGTTGTTTATGTTTATGAGGTGGTGCTTTTACTCGCATCTTTTACTTTGATGTACCAACAGGCACCAAAACATACCTATCTTTAGTTGTTTGTGTTTATGGGGAGGTGCTTTTAGTCGCATTTAGTACTTCGGTGTACAAGCACGCATCAAAAACAAACCTATCTTTAGTTGTTTATGTCTGGGGGTGGTGCTTTTAGTCGCATTTTGTACTTCGGTGTACAAGCACGCATCAAAAACAAACCTATCTTTAGTTGTTTATGTCTGGGGGTGGTGCTTTTAGTCGCATTTTGTACTTCGGTGTACAAGCAGGCACCAAAAACAAACCTATCTTTAGTTGTTTATGTTTATGGGGTGGTGCTATCGAAATTGGCTTGCAGTGAGTGTTCAATTATGTATTTATGAAGACCTCTGCATGTCCAAAAAAGAACTCGAAAAGACTGACTAGGTACCCGTTTAAGAACTTTTTAGATGTTTATGTTTATGCGGTTTCATAAAATCAATAACAAGAATGCTACACCCTGGTGACCGCCATGTTTACCACTTTTTGGCCGCTGAATCTAGGCCCCCTACATGGGAGGAACATTTCATTGAAACTTTTATCAAGATACAAGGTTTGTTTTTCTTAGACACATCTGTAAACTAATGAACATAAGCAGTGAGATGGTGTTTCAAATATTCCCGCGAATATATTGCCCTCTAATGGATATGATTTGTTTTCCGTAAGTTTATTATTGGTCAATCACGAAACCCTTCAATCTTAAATATAGCCCTTGGCTTCCACCCACCTTTAGAGCCAATCACTGCCCTTTTTACTTGCCAGAAGTGTATACACAAAATGATGACCTATTTTGCCGATGTCACCATAGTAACACAAAAAGCTCATCTTCGGAGTTAGCGACCAGGTAAATCTCAAACCAGCCTGCTTAGCTACCGAGACTAATCAGAATATTGGAAAGGTGCGTGTAGTTGTTAATGTAATCTCGGGTAAAGCTCGAACCAGCCTGCTTAGCTACAGAGACTAGCCAGTATATTGAAAATGTGCATGTAGTTGTTATTGTAACCTGTAATCTGTAGGAAGCGAATAGCAGTGGCGTTCATCAGGCTGCGTGGGTGCGGAGGCTGGTCAGCGCCTTTGTTGGTTAATTGCCTCAGAGTTCTTAGCATGCCCGATTAGCATGCAACAACATCCGGTTTTCTGGCGGCGAGGCCAAATTAGTAATTACTTAATACTGCCGAACTTTGATAGGCACATGTTGCGGAAGAACGACACGTGGGTTAAGCACGATGAAGGCGAGTACAATTTAACTAAATAATTTTATGGATATAGTAGGTGCAAACTTGGACCGAGGGTGCAACTGATTCAGCTTTCAACCACTCAAGATAATTCTCACAAGATGTTAAATCCATGGCGGTGGTGTGTGTGGGTGTATGTGTGTGTGTGGGGTGATGGCTGCATGCTAATATTCATGTGTAGCAGACCGACAGCAGGCGAAAACAGCGAGACACCAACACATCTGAACACATATGAATGTATATGTCATCAGTGGTGGCGATTCGAAATTTGATATTTTTTAAGTGTAAGAGTTTTGCATTTATTATAATTTGCATATCATGTTTTCTATAAATGTTGCCCCACAGTCATTTGTTTTCAGAAATCGTCCAAGATTACCAAACAGGCACTTACATGTAACCTTACAAACAACGTCGTATCAACGCCCATGTGACGTCATGACGTCACATGGACGTTGATACGACGTTGTTTTGATCGCGTGTGCCTTCTGTGTATAGTACAGATGGTCAACGTACACGTAGTACAAGATTAAAGTTACCCAACAAAATAGACGAAATTTGAGGTGACTGATTTTCTACAACATTCTGACCCAACTTCCATGTTACGGCATCTATAAATTGATGATTAATTGGCCACAATGAAGGCACATATACCCCCACAATAGTGCTAGCTCTTTTTTTAAAAAAAGAGGGGGCTAATATAAATGGTTTTGCTGCTTTGACCGTGGAGATTGCACTGTTATTTGGTATCTGCAACACAAAAATATTCAGTCCAACATTGTGGGGACCCTACGCCAGTGATCTCTTATGTGAGATCCCTAAAAGGGATGGTGCTGGAATAGTGGCAAAGCAGATCAGGGTATGGTGATAAACAAAACTTTAATAGACTTCATAAAACTATGCGCCGATTAAAAATAATTCGTTAGTGGGTCGAGGCTAGTTTGCTTTTATGTTCATGCTGATTTCAACTGAGTATGAAATGAGCCGTGGCATGTGATTTCCAAAAATGTGGCATTTTGACAAGTGTAGACTCATACGAGCCTGTACAGTCTTCTATTAAGCTTAGAAACTCCAAATGATGTTCAGTAAGTAGCTTAACAGTCATGAAATATTCAAGCGGCTAGCAAAGGCTCTGATCAGACTGCGCGTATGCGCAGGCTGGTCTGAGCCTTTGTTGGTTGCACATACCACATTGTTGGAAATCTTCATGCACTGGCTCAAATTACAACTGCTCATAGGAACTAGAAGACTCTCCCTTTCAAACTTAGTTATGTATTTATCATTCTAGTAAATGTTAAAATGCAAACAATTGTTAACATTTCAACATTTATGAGCAAGATAAAGTTAGTATTCAGTTGAGGAAGGCATGCAATTTTTTTAGGTCATTGGTACCCAGTATCCCAAAGAAAACATATAGGCACCTCAAGATTTTTCGTGGGGAGGGGTACCAGAGCTCTGCTTCCACTATCTGGATCACATGCATGAAAGTAATCGCCAGTGAAACCAACAACACGTTTACGTTTGTGTGAAAGACTGAAAGTACAGAGCAATCCCTTTATAACACACCTCGTTCAAACCATGGATTTGAATACAGCACGGCCAAATTGTGGCTCCAAATAATTTTACGATGGAATTTTACAAAGGTGTAAATTATCCTTTTATAACAGGTCACACGACCATCCAATGGAACCTAATAACAGAGCGTTATAAAGGAACAGCTCTGTATTTAACCTGAGCCTGAAAGTAGATATGTCACTATTTCATAATCTCCCATGGGGTAAATTGGTTTGTTCCCATGTTCCCCCAAAATCGAAAATTGTTTTTATGTTCCCTATCCCCCAATAATGTTTTTGCTCAAATTTGGCATTTGTTCCTCTTATATATATGCCTTGTTTCTCATGTTCCCCCAAAACCCCTTGGAGGACCTCAACATTTTTCCTAGTTACTTCTGCTAATAACTTTCGCAAACAGTTTGAACCCAGATCATGCCCGACAAAACGTCGGGCTGATTTAGATCCAATCTACATTTTGTATTTGACATTCTGATGGTAGATCCTGAAAGAATTATTAGAGAAAAAATGATTTTGAAAAAAAAATCAGTAGGCGACAAAGCATGAAAAATTTCGTAGGGGTAAAGTGACTGAAAGAGTTAATATATTTGATGGAGTAAAAGTTTGTGTCCCCTGCTGAAGGCTCTGGTGTTGCCAGTCCTTGCGAGTTTATGCCCAACCTTCCACCTGTACGGGTCCGTAGCCATAACTTATTAATCAATAAATCGAATTTGCAACGTATACAGTGTATGTACAGTTATGGTGTAAGTGGGGATTCACATCAAGTTCCGTGATCACTTGTACATGACGTGTTGCCCTTTGTCTAAATTTTGATGATGTGCTTCATTCATATTCACAGGTATAAGGATTTGTAAGTGAAGTAACTCTGTAAAATTAAGTGCGATTTTAACCTTAAATTTGGGCCTCGACGCGAGAAAACCTGTCTTCGGTGGTTTGCGAACAACACAGGCGCAGACCAGCCTGCGCATCCGCGCAGTCTGATCAGCGCCTTTGTTATTCGCCTTTTGGAAAGTATCATATGTTAACTTGCTACAGGTGAAATTTCAATTTTCTAGCTAGTCTCTGTAGCTGAGGAGACTGTTTTGAAACTCGCTTTGTCGGACACCCCGAAGACAGGTTTTCTCGCGACGAGGCCCATTTAATGGTAGCTAAAACAGCCACTGAACATGGCGGTTTAAAACTATACTGACGGGCAACAACAAACGCTACATTCAAAATGTTCGATAAATTACTCTAAAAGAAATAAAATTAGTGACAGCAATTAAAGTATTCATGTATACGTGTATTGGCCACCATGCCTAATAAACAAAAAGCGATAAATTCAATAACACTGATCAGGATGCTTTGACTCAAGGTTCTGATTAATCTCGTGTTTGTGATCCACAGTATAACCTGACACAATTCTATTGTATTGTTTCTTATATTCTGTTTGATTGTATTGATTCAGAGAAAAACATTCAGCAGTAACAGGTAGAAATGTTTAATATTCATCACTGGAGAAACATTGGCTTCAATTTGTTTTAGTAGGAAAGTAAGCGTAATTTTATCAAAAAAGGGTGGCAGCTCAGTTGTCACGTATTACAGTGTATTTCCACATATGTGCAAGGTGGCAGCTCAGTTGCCACCACTTTTGTCGTGAACTTGCACTACTACAGAGTATTTCCACATATTTGCAATGGCTATATTTTGAATTCGCAAGAACCAACGTTTCACTTTTCCTTGCTGCTGCAAAGTTACATCCAGCTACCCTTTAAACATATAAAAGAGGGCCAGCATCGGTCAACAAGCGAAACGATATTCCGCTGGTGGGCCGATGGTGGCCCGCCAATGAATGCTGGCTGGGTTGGTCGGCATCGTGCAACAGCTTTTTGTAGCTTTATAGGAAGACTTCAATAGAGCCGATACACAGCTACCAGTTAGCATATGCGCCAATCGAAGACTCAGATCAGACTGCGCATCCGCGCATCAAAAGTTACAAGTCGGCATATGCGCCAAACAAAGACTCAAATCAGACAGCGCATCCGCGCAGCAAAAGTTACACGTCGGCATATGCGCCAATCGAAGACTCCGCATTTGCGCAGCAAAAGTTACAAGTCAGCATATGCGCCCATCAAAGAAGCAAAAGTTACAAGTCGGTATATGCGCCCATCAAAGAAACAGACTGCACATTCGCGCATCAAAAGTTACAAGTCGGCATATGCGCCGATCGAAGACTCAGATCAGATTGCGCGGATACGCAGTTTGACCATGGTCTTCGATAGGCACTCTATGGGTAGTAAAGGGCTCAACGTTTCCTCAGGTGGAAAACTAAGACTGATCAGACTATAAATGTGCAGACTGATTTGAATATTCGCTGTACGCACATGCCAACTTATGCTACACGTAGATACTGTCTCAATATTGAAATATACATAAAGGGTACTCACAGAATCCCCAATATCTGGCTCTTCGTTGTTTTAGACTGCACCATGGGTTTCACAAAATAAAAGATTTGAAATGGAATCAATTTTTATCTCAATTATTCAACCGCCAAACATGAGCTTAAATCTTGATTTCACGAAAAACCACTGTATTCGTCTGAATTGCAGAACAATAGAATTTTTCACCTTTCCACCCATTTATGCAATTTGAGCAATCACGTGTCTGCGAGTACTACATTGATTTCTAAAATTTGGACAACTGTAACCCTTTGTCGACCAATCTACTTTTTTCATAAACTTTGGCATAGTTAAGTCAGGATGGTCCATTGTATGTATTGAGGGGCGACGGGTTATAATATCCAAACGATGCTTTACTTAATTCTCTGAAAAGTGATTTTGTCTGAGCAAATTATAGTGTAGACCCTGATGAATCAGGGTATTCAATGTTTGCCTAATTTAAGTACCTGTTTTGTGGTTTCCAGCACACACATGTTTATAGCTGACGACTTTTATCGTCTGCTGATATCCTTTGCAAAGAACATGGGCCAATATCAGGCCCCTGATCTAGATCCAATCCGTATTCCCAGATTTATTAGAGCTATTAGACCATGCAAAAGAACGGTACTATTTCCTTGCTCGTGGCGACGTTTGTCGTCTGCTGATGACCTTTGCAAACAGTTTGAATCCTGATCAGGACCGACAAAACGTTTTTTTTTTAAGAAAAAGTCAGCAGATGACAACACAAGTATTAAAGAATTACCCAGCATGCATGCAACACTACACCCGAGCGGGTCGCTGTAGTTTTGAGTCGTACATGATTGCAAATTATGACTTTACTCATATCACACCGGGTAGGCGGCAATCGAAGACGCTCTTAACAATCGACGAACGGAGATCAAAAATCGATCGAACACTATTCTCGATTGCCATTTGTCGTGCGCCGCAGAACGCGGCGTTTGATCAGGGTCACCACTGCTTGCTTATATCTTGGAATAGAAATGAAAAAGACCACCAAACAACCCTTAAAATAGAAATGGAGTGGTCCAATTGTAAAGTAAATTATTTCAACAATTTTTCAGTCAACGGCTATCACACCATCCAACGCGGGTTGGTTTTACTAACGCGGGTATAAAACAATACGTTAATGCAAGACGGGAAAAATGTAAAAAATTCTTTTCTCCTTTTTTTTGGTGAAATTCGCCAGAGTTGATATTTTTCAAACCATTATAGGAAACAGTCTATTGGTTTTTTGTTGCTTTCTCAAAGTCCTGTTTCACATAATCGCCATATTAAAGAATTAGAGGCTTCGAAATGGTGATTTCAATGCACAAAAGTGGAAAAGCCCTGTTTATTAATCTGTATATAATTTACAAAACGCTATCATACACTATTATGAAAGTCGAATAAAATATATTTTTACTTGGGCACTATCACTTGATATGGTACCACAAACAACGGGTTAAATTCCTAAGCAGGAACTATAAACACGGGTAAATGATAAAACAAACCACCGGTTACAAAATGCCAATGTTCTTTCTTTTTCAAACTGAAAGAAATCTTTCATAAATGTAGAGTAAGCATTTTCTAAGACCAATTTACCATTGGTGACTAACCGAACGTTGTTTTAAGACTCCTTCGCTGTGCAAACATCATGATAATAATCACAGTCAGGGATAGACTAATAAGAAATTGATAGTCTGGCCATCATTGGCCCACCAGCAAAGCGCCATTTAAATGTGTTTCGCTTACGTGCCAATGATGGCCCAACATTGAATGCTGGCTTGGTAGCTTTTTTATTTTAGGGGATCCGGACCAGTATTGCTAAAAACCCTATTTTTGTGGCAATGTTTGCGAGCCAAACTTTTTTGAAGTTTGGGCGATTCTGTTTTTGTGCTTCAGGGTACATGTGAGTCATTCTACAAAACGTGAGGAATTCCTGTCCCTCGCCTAAATACGTGTATATTTTTTTATTCTAGTCCAAATATCTTGTTTTTTGGAAGCGTGTTTTGATTAAAGTGTTCGATTATCTAACATTTACAATAGTGGCTGGGGTACTTAATATAGGTGTTCATAAATCTTTCTAAATGAATTACGGATTCTCCCTTTACATTTGCCTGTCACATTGCAATATAGTGAATGTTAAACTTCAGTTTGACAAAAAAATGCGGGTATAAACAAAACAAACAGAGACGTGATGTTAGTCTTTGGAAGACATATACCAATGACAGACGCATCGATTATCCTTTCATTTTGATTTAAAGCTGTGACGTGTTTGTTTAGGTATGTCCCTCAGATTTTGTCATCGCTGTTACCGCACTTGCAGGTATAGATTATACAGAGTTACTACCTATGAACATTACATTGCACTGGACATGTGTGAGGTACTGGGTTTCAATTTTTAAAAACATTAGATTATTTAATAAAAGTTTGCCATGGGGTAAATATGAAACAATTTACTGAAGTAAGAAGTGAGTCAGACAGGTAATCTGTCATTCTTGTTACCCATATTTCTCTATAATCTATATGCTGCAAATAAATAAAAATCCAAAAACTATATAAGTATGATATGCCTCAATATTATTGGGTAAACAGTAAAAAGATTTGCTTCCAGAAAGCAAAGTAATTGTGAATTTGCATACATACTTTTTGTCATCCATGTTACTGTCATCCCTGTTACTCATCAACCATAGCAAATATGATTAGATATGTAAAATATGAAAGCTGGCTGTGTTCGACCATTTATAATTCTTTTAGCTAGGCTAATTTTAATATGCTGCGTCTGTACAACAGTTTAAGTTGGCCATTTGAACGGTTTCATTTAACTTTACTCAAGGTCAAGGTCACACTTCAATGTTGTGGGATTTACCCTTCAATTTTGTGTCCGCTCAATATCTTCTGAACACTTTGAACGATTTATAAAGTTAACTTCACCCAAATGTCTCTCTTGGTGAGATGGTTCGCAGAACCCACAAATGGGGTCTGCAGACTCAAGGTCAAGGTCAACTTTCAAGGTCATGGGATTTACCCCCTTCAATGTGACCCAACCCCATTGCTGTATCAAATTTGGCAATGAAATATGTTTAAACTAAACCCCATCACTTTCCTGTCTGCTCCATAATTCCTGAAACCTTTAAACGATTTTCATTAAACATCACCCAAATGTTCCTTTCGGTGAGACGGTATGCAGAACACATGACTCAGCTATGCAGTCTCGAGGTCAATGTCACAGTTCAAGGTCATGGTCATTGGATTTATCCTTGAAGTTGGTATCTACTACATATCTCCTGAACCCTTTGGAAGTTTTTCATTAAACTTCACCCAAATGTTCCTCTCAGTATGACAGTCTGCAGAAGCAATGATTCAGCTACCAAGACTTTAAAAGATCATGTTCACATTTCGAGGTCAGGGGATTTTTACCCTTCAATTTAGCGTCTGGTCATATTTCCTAAGCTCTTTAAGTGGTTGTTTTAAAAAACACTTAGATGCTCTCCTCAGTGGGACGTTGTGCAGAACCCCTGACTCAGTTACGCACAGTCAAGGTCAAGCTCACACTTAAAGGTAATGGAATTTACCCTTCAATTTTGTATCTGCTCCATGCCTTCGGAACCCTTTGAGTGATTTTCTTTGCTTTCCTCTTTAATTGCACGCGGGTGGGTCGGACTTCAGACTCTATGACGGCTCCAACTTAAAGACTTATCTATTGATGAGATGGTAAGGGCCTAATGTTTCGGCTGTTTGTCGAGGCCACTGGGGTTTACCTGTTGGATTTCTTTTGCTCCGGTATTCAGTTTTATTTATTGTTGAGTCCTTATCTTTGCTTTCTCCTTGGTGTGGTACTTGATTGTATCGATTCCTGATCTTTGCACCTTTACTTACTTTGTTATATCTTGATTTATATGTTCTATGAGATGATGCATTAATAAGTAAGGGGTCTTTCATGCGAACCAAATATCTATGTGTCTTGATCTACTTGATCATTGACCTGTACCAAAAGTCTGACTCTGGATTTGACCTGCTCATGCAGGTCATTTATGTATGCAAGAAAGAAAATTGGCCCGAGGACAGAGCCCTGTGGGACGCCGGAGGAGACTGGGATTTTTCTGAGTTAATTCCATTGATTACGACGGCCTGTTTTTCATTATCCAAAAAGCCCCTTATCCATTTTAGAGTGTGTGCTCTGATGTCATAATGGTTAAGTTTTAAGAGGAGTTTTTCATGGGCAACTTTATCAAAAGCTTTACTAAAGTCCAAAAGAATGAGATCAGTCTGTTTGCCCATCTGCATGTTTTAGCTAGTTCATCAATTATCAATATAAGTTGCGTCTCGCAGGATCTTTTTTCTCTAAAACCATGCTGCATTTCTTAAAATATATCCAGTTCAGTAAAATGTTTAACCAGGCTAGAAGCAACAATATGCTCCAGAATTTTGCACAGGACACAAGTCAGTGAGATTGGCCTGTAGTTGGATGGGTGAGATCTTTCGCCTTTTTTGTAAATTGGGGGAATATTTGCTTCTTTCCAAATGCCTGATATTTATCCAGTATCAATTGATCTCTGGGAAATAAGCTGCAGGATGGGTGCTAATTCCTTGTATAATGTTTGAAGGACAATGGGTTTAAATTTGTCAGGTCCTGCAGCCTTGTGTAGGCTCAAGCCTTTAAGCAGCTAGTCAATGCCTTCAGCAGCTTTGCTTTTGTCAGGCATTTTTGAGTGGGGCTGGGCTGGAGTGGTATGTTGGCACCAGAGTCATCAAATCTTGCAATGACTTCTGGGCAAGGGACTTAAAACTTATGGGGGTTTTGGGGCTAAACACTGACTGAAACTGGTCATTTAAGGCATTTGCTTTTCCTACTTAGATTAAAAAAGTTTGACCATCTTTTTTTAAGGGAGCAATGCCATTTGAGTCCTGTTTGGAGTGCTTGAGCAGTGAGTAGAGCTTTTTGGTTCGGAAGATAGATATATAGATGAAGATAAAAGATAAAGAGGCTTTATTTAATGTCGTTTATTTGAAACAAATAACATGAGCTCAGTAGAGCTTTTATTGCGACATAACAATATCTTTTAACATATACTGCCTTAGTCTATCTTCCTAGCATAACCCCTTTTATGCGAGCCTCAGCAACTGAGCTGCTAGTACCATTTTTTACAACTATGGTATGGTGCGGCCGGGATTCGAACCCACGATCTCCCGCTCCGAAAGCGACGCTCTACCAACTGAGCTATCGGGGCGGTATAAAGATATTGGCCAAGTGGTAAAATTGGGCCCCCAGTTGGGGTTTTTCTCACCCCCGCCCCCCCCCCCCCCCCCCCCGAACACCACTGGGAAATGTGAAATAATTTAATTTATTGAAGTGTGCTACCGGTGCATGTGGCATAAATTTTGCGATGCGCGGCCGGGGGTGCAAGTCAAAACGTCCCCTAGTCAAAACGCCCCCTAGTCGAAACGTCCCCGAATTGGTCAAAACGTCCCCAAACACGAAAAAAAAAGATTGGTCAAAACGTCCCCATAAAACGTCCCCATTTTTCAAAGGAGATTTTTCGAAGAAATGTGGGATTCTAACAAAGAAAAGCTTGTTTTAGTGCCTGGTACTAATGTATGAAAGTTTGAAATGATGTTTTGATAGGGTATTTTATGGTCCTAATGCTATATATAGTCCGTCCAGTTAAGAGAGACTGGGCGGTCCTTAGCAAAGGCACACCCTTGGACACTTCCATATAAAAATCGGTAAGACAGAGTGTATCTATTCACCTGTGAAAATACCTGTAGTAGTTTGAGCCCATTGTGAGAAAAAGGCATCTCGAATTAATTTGGATAACAAGAAAACTTACTAAACTCCAGCTGTTAAGTTTTTAGACTTAATTTTTCGCAATAACTTTTTTATCTTCAATTTTAGCAAAATGTGCTCGCGATGAAAGTTGTAGAGGAGAATTTCCGCCAACTTCTCCAAAAGGCCCTGTGCTTGCGGCGCAAACAGATTTTTGTGAATATAGATGAAAATTTTGCAATAAATTGAATTCCATCTAAATTTCTAAGTCTTTTAATGACAGGTATAATTCGTATAGGCGTGACATAAAGGGGTAGTTTCAAAAATTATTCGGAAGCGGTGCATATTTCCGTTCTTCAAAGGCTGTGTATAACATAAAATATGCCGTAAACATACTCAGAATTTGCCATGCATATGCAGAATCAACTTAAAGCAGGCTCATTTGTAGGAACAAAGGCTGGGTTATCGCATGACGTGCAATTTTTCTCTTGTGCACGTGCTATGAATTGAACGGTTTTGAGATGGCCCTACTAGCTTAACGCACGAGCGAATAAGGCGCGATTTCTATTATATTTGAACAAGCCATCCATCGCTTTAGTAATTGAATTAGGGCGGTGCAATGTAACTTTTTGACTGACATCTTGGGACTTAGATTATTTGCGCTTTGCTTAAAATGTTCAAAGAGTGCATCTAAGCACAGATTAACCTGTAGCATCTAGGATGTTGGAACCATTTGGAGAAGTTGGCGGAGATGTTCCAGAATACTTTTCATCGCGAACACATTTTGCTAAAATTGAAGATAAAAAAAATAATGCGAAAAATTAAGTCTAAAAACTTAACAGCTGGAGTTTAGTCTTGATATATGTGCTCTGACAATGTTTCGAAGTTTTAACTATTCAAATTATAACACTGAATAAGAAAGTAAAATAAATGGTCCGCAATGAAAAATTAATACTATGAATTGGTCAGCACACGAAATGATGGTTCTTATTACATCGGCGTGTGGCGAAGGCTCTGACGAGCCTGCATGTACGCATGACCTAGCCAGGGCTTTCGCGTCTCACATAAACAATGTATGCAAGTTGAAGAAGACTCCAAACAACTTCGCTCTGGACACGCCAGAATGAGTGATTATTAGAGGCTTTTTCGGATATGCGGTAAGACCAAATCTCGTGTTTGTATGCCCTTTTCTCATTAACAAGATACTTAACCCTTGTCCCGCTGAGTTCTAATTGGTGTTTTATTATTGGATCAAGCTTAAAAGCAAACCAGTTTTGCCATACATACACAATTTGAAGAAAGTGCAAACCTACCCTCCCCGAAAACTTTCACAACATATCCATCCCGGAAAATGAAATGCAGCAGGTCCCCAGCAGCATAAAAAAGATAAACGTTTACCAGGCATGCTAACGTATAAAGTTGGTCACCCATGTCGTCTGCGCTTCAGTTGGCTACACGAGTAAAGCGTACATAGGCTATTACACCCGATTTACTGTAGACTAGTCTTATTTGACAGTGTATGACAGCGCTCTGTCTGACACGCCCAGTCTCTGTTAGCTGGTCGCACTATAGATCAATATTAAAGGATAATAGTTTTTCGCGTGTTTTGTTGTCCGCTTTTCTTTTTCTATTTCAAAATAAAGTTTTTAAAGGACTGTTTCGGAAATACCGTCATAATATCCAGATAATCCCACATTATGTCAGGTCTGGTCTGGGTATAAGCCACTTGCAAATGTTGTCAGCATAAGACACCAGCATGCAAAGAGTTAATACTATACACGGACTTTGGTTCTGTATGACCCGTTAATAAAGTGCAAGAGCAATTAGTCACGGTAGACCCAACGTCACTAGAACGACGTGAACTGACATAACAACACAAACATATCATGTATAAAAACGTACACTATTTTCTAAATTTCACTTTTTTTTTATTAGATACACATTTATAACAATACATACATTTACTCACAACAGGCGGGGAATGTTACAAGAAAACCTGACTTAGTTGCATGCGAACAACAAAGGCGCAGACCAGGCTGCGCATTCATGCAGACTGATCCACCCCGTTGTTATTCGCTCTATATGTATTTATTATATACAAAGTAATGAAATACAGGAAAATATTGATTAAATATAATGCATATTTTCAAAAAGCTGTATTTCACAGCCGTGAAAATATAAAAAGCTGTATTTTCACTGCAGTGAAAATATAAGTTGTATTTCACGAGTGAAATTGGATGTCCTTTGTTTTGTCCATTGACTTCCTTGAGTCCACTTCAGAATTTCAAACGCCGGTAACTTTCTTATTAGCGGACAAAAACACAAAGTGTGGGTATTCATTTTCTTAGTTTGATCGCAAGGATAATTTTAGTAATAAATTGTCAAGATTTGCTGAAAATTTCACTTTTTTCTACTCCTGCTCAGTTTTGGCCGTCATTGTACATTATGCAACGTCATCATTAATATGACGTAATGTGCGAACATGTATGACGTCCTTTAGTGCAAAAAAATCTGTTACGCTTAAAATAGTCTGGTTCCCTCCCCTAGATCTACCCATCTAGGGTCAGGTAACGTCTATTAAATTACAAGTAGATAATCCTACTCATGCGACTGCGCATGCTCCAGAAAAAAAATCAACACAAACTTCAAATTTTTTCAGTTGCTATAATTTGATAATAAAGTAAAAGAAAAAATATATAAACTCCCAGAACAAAATAAACTTAATAAAAGGGCTTGTTTAAAAAATGCACTTTATGTATAGGGTATTTTCCAATTAGACTGGTTCTCTCCCTTTAATAGCTTGTCAGCATATTAAGACAGGTAACTTCTAGCCGCCATTACGCCTACGTATAGAATACACACTGACGTCATGAGTGACGTGGTATTGGAAAATACCCTTGGCATAAAGTGCATTTTTAAACAAGCCGTTTGATTAAGTTTATTTTGTTCTGGGAGTTTATTTTTTTTCTTTTACTTAATTATCAAATTATAGTAACTGAAAAATTACTGAAGTTTGTGTTGAAAAATCTTTTCTGGAGCATGCGCAGTCGGATAAGTAGGATTCTCTACTTGTTATGAAATAGGCGTTACCAGTCGTTATATGCGTAGCGGAAGTGGAGCTTTATCAACGAGGGGAACCAATCTATTTTCCAATACCACGTCACTCATGACATCAGTGTGTATGCTATACGTAGGCGCAATGGCGGCTAGTAGATACCTGTCTTAATATGCTGACAAGCTATTAAAGGGAGAGAACCGGTCTAACGCTTAAAATTTTATATAATAAAGAGAAAATTCAATTTTTTGGAGTGAATATGCCATTTATTGCATCTCGTGAAGCGAGAAAATGTATATTTCATTTGTGGCTTCGCCACTCATGAAACATGCATTTTTCACTTCACACGATGAAATAAATTGCATATTCTTTCCAAAAATTTGAATATCCTCTATATATCCTTTGTATTGGATATCGCTTAAGGAAGTTTCTTAATAGAGTTTCCTAATTGAGGAGTCACTGTCATCATTTCTGAGCTGCAGGTTTTTCACACGTCTTTATCAAACAGTTCAATTATACATATATTAGACACCTGTTTTAATAGAGTTAATCACCTATTATCAATTTTGTTATTTATCCAAAAGCATTTCCCCTAGGCAAATTTGTGCCTGTTGGGAAGGAGATTTATATAGTGCGTAGACCTAGATTTAGATTTAAACTTTATGCATATGTTTGCTTGAAATTAAATAAAGTTCTACTCTAAATTTACAATCATAGCGATTGTCTGATAATTACCACAAAGCAAATCATAATATGCTAGTGAATATATAAATTTAATACTGTAATGTTGAAGGATCGTGTATAGGATTGTTGGAAAATAGCATTCTTAATGCTATTTTACTGAAATAACAGAATGGAATCTTGATAAAAACACCTTATCTAAAACAATTTCATTCAAACATCCCAGATCATGCCTAAAATTACATAAGATATAAAATAAAAAATAATTTTGGGGACGTTTTGACCAACATTTTATACCATAGGGACGTTTTGACCAATTTTTGGGGACGTTTTGACCGATTCGGGGACGTTTTGACTAGGGGACGTTTTGACTTGGGGACGTTTTGACTGTAATCCCGCGGCCGGTTGCCAAAACCGAAACACACAATGCTCAACAGTTATCTTGATTTATCTTTTTTTCATGTGGATATTTCAAAATTGATGACAGCATATTTTTGGAAAAAAGTTAATTTTTGATGGTTTTGTATCTTGATAAGGTTGAAAATATTAGAAAAACGTATTTTTGAAATTGATAACCACTATTTTAAAAACAAATTAGATTGTACGACATTGTGATTTGAAATGTCACCACCTGTCATGGCCGACAAGTTGACGTGAGAGGGAAGAGAGACGAAATTTATTGATTATTCACGTAATTCGCCTCTCTTACATATTCAATTTGCAAAAAAAATATTTGGAATAGGTAAATGTATATACTGGTTTTACCAATTTACGAAGTATTAATGTTTCAAAGTAAAGATAGTTCTGACAAATAATAAATAGCATCTGGTCTGAGTCTTATAGTAATCTTACCTATCCTTTAGGTATAGGGCCGCTAGGCTGTGAATATTCTACGCTTCTCTATAGTTTATCGTCTTTCTGCGTCTGTTCCCTCTCAGGGCTTCGCCAGTTCTCGCACTCTAACACGAGATCTTGTCCTTTATATAGGTCCATCCCATTCGGAATACCTCGAATACTCGGCCGAACATATCCGGTGCAAACCGACTAGAACAGAATAGAATAGTACAACCACTACACTCCTCCCCTCTTTATTTGAAAGGTCTTGGACGCATCTCGGTGTTAGCATTCTTCACTATCGGCCCCAATGCTGGGGAAGATATCCCGTTGGTTTACGGCCTCACCCACAATGCTATGGTCGTGATGAGCCGGTCAGTTAATCCTCCTGCACTATTCCTGGGCAAGCTACCAGCAGATAACCAGTACTCGAGTGCAAAGCTGTCTGCAGCAACTGACAACTGCCACCTCTCCACTGTTCTGATAGAGATGACTCGCATGCGCGAGGCATACTCTAACACCTCCTTCCACATCTGGTCTCGAATCCTTGCAACCATATTTGCTATCCTCCTTCCAACAGATACCGGAGCTGAAGATAGGTGCCTCCTGGCTGGCCAGATGTCATTCCTTGAGCGTGATGTACCAGGACATGTGAGGGCTGGAGGTGCTCCAGAGCTCTGTCCAACACCGCCTTGCTGCTTTGGCCACATAGATGGATCCACAACGTAGTCTAACCCAATCTCTGTGATACGGATGTACATGCTTACATCAACTCTTCCACATAGTCTCTTGGTTTCCTACGCAGCCCTTGACCTGTCCAAAACTTTCCTCAGGAAGGTTCTCTTCTTCCATCCATGTAAAGTTAAGCAGCTACCTGTTGTTCAGTTCTTGCCTGTCACGCTCCTTCAGGCAAGCAACTGGTTGGCGAAGCCACTGGTCTTAGCTTCTGACTTGTTACTCTTGGACACTAACTGTAACATCTTTGGCTCTTCGCGCTAGACAATGAACTGGTTATTCCCCAGTCAGCTTTTGTTGCAAATGTCTTCTCTGCAGACTGTTCTTCCACCACATCAGATATAACATCATAACAGGCTGTCTTGCCATCTCGATAACCTGGTCATTCGCCCCGACACCTATGGTCTCCGCTGATGTCCCCTGTGATACTGCTGCTGCTGCTCGCAAGTGCTTGAAGCGAAATTCAAACCCACGACCACGACAACCCCGCCTAGCACCTCACCAGACATCAACGCAAATGCAGTACACGTCGTATATTAGCTCAAAAAGATTCGAACCCACGACCACGACAACCCCGCCTAGCACTTCATCGACATCAATGCTAACTTATTACATGTCGTATATTGGTTCCAATTTCACACTTCGAGATGTATCACATCCAAACCAATGATCGCGCTGTCCCCCATGACTGTCACTCCAACCTCGAGCTCCCCCAGAAACACCGAATTGTCTCATGGCTCCAGAAGTACCTGTGATGTCAATAGAACTGCGTCGCCACAACTTCTTTCAAAGTATCTCATTGGCCCATCAGCCCTTACGCAGACACAATTCAATCTTCACAGTGTATATCAAACTTGCCAATAACCACTGTGACTTTTTTAGTCGCAATAACCAACTTAAACTTGAATGGTCAGCCGTATGATAAACTGTTTATCTAATAATTAGTGTCCGAAATGTCTACAGAACCTTGCGATTGTAGAACAGTAGTGTCTTTGATTTCTTGTAAGAGCATAACTACCAATGCGATAGTGTTCTCTTACAGAAGCTCTATTTCCTGCTAATCATGCCTCCAAACCATCCTCAAGGTCTTCCGCAGTTACTCTAGAAGAAACAGTTCTTTCTTTCCTATGGCCATAAATAGCATCCTTTGTATGCTGGTACAACTTAATTTCATTCAGAGCATCTCCCATACTTGATGGCTTTCCCATGCAAACACAGAGACCCGCCTCAGCATCATTTAATCCCTGACAGAACCTAGCCACTGCTTGCTGATTACTGTACTTCTCTGGCAATTCCTTAAACGCTTTGCCAGATAGGGTCAACACTCGATCCGCCCAGTCTTCCAAAGACTCTTCTTTCTTCTGGGTCGCCTGTTGAAACCGCACCTGAGCTGAAGATGGCAATTCTCTGTCAATAAACCTATCATCTAATCTTTTCATCAATTTCCGATAAGAAAGATGTCTTTTCCTTTCCATTAAAGTAGCACAAAAGTCCGCTGCTTTTCCAGTTAAGCACCAACTCAAACAATCTAAATATTCCTCAGCCGTCCAATCTGATGATTTCGCATATTTAATGAATTTGTGTTTGAAATGCAGCCAATTGCTTTTACCATCATACTGTAGTTGTTTCGGCAAAGTATGGAGGACTGATTTCTTTTGACTTTTCTTCTTGACCACATCAGAATCTGAGCCAGAATCTTCAGATGATGACGAAGGTGATGTTTCCTGCCGATGTTTCTTTGAATGAACTGCTGATTTCTTTTGTTTTTTCTTCTCTTTTGAAAGTGAGTACTTGTCTTTGTCAGAAAACTTGTCACTTTTTTCCAAAAGCTGCAACTTGTTTGAGTGTTTTCTCGTATCATCCTCAGCTGAAATCTTCTGTTTTGTAGATTTATGTTCTGTCTTCAATTTTGTTGATCTGTGCTTTTTTTCTGCACCCTCAGACTCATCAGAACATTCTTCAAGATTTAATTTTCGCCTGACTTTTGGACTCTGTGATTTATCATCTTTGTGCTTCTTTGTTCTCTCTTTCAGAAAGACAGTATCTTGATGAATAGGATCTTCTTGCATCGCTGTTGACATCTTGTAGACGGGCTTAGTCCATGGGACAAAAAATGCTTCTGGCCCATGAACTGCGCCTCTCCTAGTCAATGGGACAGAAGATGCTTCTGGCCCACCAACTGTGCCTCTCTCCTTTGGGATAGTTGAGCTCTCTGGCCATAGTCTGTTCTCTATCTCACGCTTTATTTCTTCTGTCAACTGTGCCTTGTAACCATCTTCATAGTCCAAACTGACTGCACCATAACCGTCGTCCTGTTGCTCATCTGTTGCAGCAAAGTTAGGATTTGGCCTGAAGTCTAAACATGCCAGAACATCCTCTGGAAGCCTTTTCCTCAAGATGCTTGAGAGTAAAGAGGCTGTCACATTGCTGTTCCGCAGTCTCATTTCCACAATTGCCTCAGCCATTTTGTCACCAACCCCAGGTATTATTCGCAGCTCCCTGGGTGTGGCAAAATTCACAGAAATCTTGTGTTCAGGGTCCATTTTGAAGAGACAGGAAGTAGCAACACAAATTAACCAGTTTGTTTTTCAGGTTTACTCAGAGCCGACGCTGTTATGAGACTATGGACTATCTAATCAGGTTTGAATGGATGGCCAGTTCAATTTCTTAGGGAGACAGACGTGTGCAAATTGACGATGGAAGCGGGAATGGCAGATGGCGGGAAATGCCAAATTGCAAATTTCAAGAATACCACACGTGTTCTGACGATAGGCGACGTTTCTCCAGATTACCGCTGCCACCAATATAGTAATCTTACCTATCCTTTAGGTATAGGGCCGCTAGGCTGTGAATATTCTACGCTTCTCTATAGTTTATCGTCTTTCTGCGTCTGTTCCCTCTCAGGGCTTCGCCAGTTCTCGCACTCTAACACGAGATCTTGTCCTTTATATAGGTCCATCCCATTCGGAATACCTCGAATACTCGGCCGAACATATCCGGTGCAAACCGACTAGAACAGAATAGAATAGTACAACCACTACAGTCTGTTCACTGTTCTTGTCATCTTACTGTGACTGACCTACTGGCCTAGCCTGATGCGCGCAGAGCTGTAAATGTCTTCCGTATCAGCCTACAGACTTACTCTCTTTTTACGTATACTCTGGCGATCAGAATCTGATCAATATCAGAGGCACAGGTGAAAGACGCTGTGATTTGTCCACCCGACCACCTCCCCCCAAAAAAATTTGAAGCCAAGAAAATTCGCAAAAAAATGCAACAGACGGACATCATTGTTAGCACCTTCAAAGTTTAATTACTTCAATGAAAATTTGCATTTTTACAAATGTCGTTATGACGTTACTTGTTCCCGCCGAAAGTGTTATGTAATGTGTGGTCATCACATTATTTATGACATGACATTATCTGCTTTATAACAGTAACGTCTAAAGATTAAATGATTTAACTATTTCCCCTCAAAACAGACTTGGGGTCAATTACTTCGAAAAAGTAATTAATTACATACAATTACATTGGAAATTGTTCAATTAAATTACAATTACATGGCTTTTGAGCAAAGTAATTATACTGGTGTTACTAATTACCGCTGTACTAACTGATTAAGACAGTCTATAAATTAAACTATTTTACAGAAACCAATAAATTGCGTCTTTTTCAGCTATTTATTCATTCCTTCAAAGGAAACACACGATATATGCTTCACAATAAAGTTTAACTTCCTGAAAACTTTATTTATATTGGACTACCCTAGCTGATATTTTGAATGTCCATTGTTACTTATTACCGGTGTATATGTAAACAAATGCTCTAGAAAGTTATCTGAGTAGAAAACTACAAATGATGGGTTTCTATAGTCAAACGTTTAGTGGCCTACAAAATGATAGCAGTAAAGGGCTATTTGAAAGTTTGTTTTGTTTTCTATGCCTGCTTTTTTGTAAGGTATATCATTTTTTAATGCAGGGTAAAAGTAAAAGTCAACGATACACGCTGTTTTTGCAAAGAAAATACTTGTTGAAATCACCTCATGGTAACAATTATCATATAATCATAAACAGATCACACAGTCTATATTGAGGATATGCCCTACCAAAGGAAGCGCCAAAAGACAAGTAAGATAAAACAGAGGTGGAATATTTTTATATCTACACCTTTCATCCATATTTGGGCATAATGTGACCGATATACAGAGACAAAGCTGACGTCATTTTCAGCTTTAAAGCTGGGAACCAGGCTGTCAAAATCTTCCACAACAAGCAGGCACACTTTTCCAACGACAATTTCTCATTTATCATGAAAATATCATATTAAATTATATAACGGCGAATCTGCATCATGATTTAGGACTACACAAATAAGAAGTAAGCCACTTACTCTTAAAAACGACATTTCTGCTTCATTTTCTTTGATGATGAGAGAAAAATGTATTGTAAACAATGTTGGGTGGAAAATTCCGAATGATAATAACGCACGCGACAGTCATTTGGAGGAAACAGAATACACCGGTAGTTAGTATACACCGGTAATAAGTGAACGAGGGATAATTACATACAATTACTTTGCCAAATGTAATTAATTACATTATAATTACATTTCACTGCCACTTAGATAGATTCGTCAGATTTTAATAGCAGAGATATTTAAAATAAGTTAAAAACTCCTTAAAAAAGTCTGAGTAACCTTGATATTCCAAATTCAGTATATGTCTATTAGGATTATTTTATTTTTACTTCTTGTATTAAATTATTATCAAGTGATGCAACTTAAGAGAAATGGAATGTACAAAATCAGTTTGGCTTTTTTGTGATTGATGACATGATCTCACAAGAGAAAATACAGAAACTGTTATATATTTTTTGGGGGGTGGTGGGGGATTAACTGCCAAAGTTCTCATACTTGTTGTTAGCCGCAGAACAAAGTTCAGGAATACACATTGGCCTGAGAAAGTCTTACAACTGTGAATGATAAATGCCAGAGAAAAACTGTTTTCAAAAAGTGTTGCTAAAATATCTGTGTGGCCCTATGAATTCTGGAAGTTGGCAAAAAAGTGCAAAAAAGAATATCCGATAGTGACAAACTAATATATTACTGGCCTGTTGATATGCTGGCTTGGCAAGCAAGAGGTCGTTAGTTCGGTCACCACTGTAACATCTTTTTTATTTTCTTTTTCTTTTTTGTTATTATATTAACAATGATGGACCCCAGGTTCACTGAGCGAGTGAAATCCAATTTAATTTTCAGAATCACATTTTATGATTATTAATTTTATGATTATTATAATTATTATTATTATTAGTAGTAGTAGTAATAGTAGTAGTAGTAGTAGTAGTAGTATTGAAAATGGCAAATAAGCGGTTTAAGGGCTTTAAATGGTGTAGTGGAAAGATTGGGTCATGCACCTTAGCATATGAATGTGTTGATCCTAGGTGCAAAAGTTTAACAAAATACCCTCAAGGAGTCAATTCACTAGCCAACACTATTGTCTGAGTAAATACTATTGTTCAGTTTTTCACACCTTCTTTGTTTTTGTACTGTTTTGGTAACTTAATTATTAATGGTGATTGTCACAAATATTCTATTATTAAATCTATACTAGCATGACTAGTCTCAATTCTCATGTTTCATGTTGCATTCAACTAGTACAATGTATGTAGCAAATGTTCTGTTCTTTTACAAAGGCCAAAAATAATTCATTTAGCAGTATTTTAAGAATCTATGATAATCGTCAGTAACAGAAGTTCATAACTAATCTGAAAAGTAATTAAAAAGTAATTGAAAGTAATTGTTAATTACTCCCATTTTTGGCCATGTAATTAATTACATTCAATTACTGTAATTAAAGAAATGTCTTCATTACAATTACATGCAATTACTTTCAAGAATGTAATTAAATTACAATTAATTACAATTACAATCTTAATTACCCCAACTCTGCTTAGAACACTATAGCACTGAAGCGACGATATGACATACACATGTATTAATACAGATTGCTTTTGCACTTTTTCATCTGCAAGACTAAGTCGGGCCTTACAAATGTAAGTTAAATTTAACAGTTTGTACCAAAAATAATTTTCTTATTTCTCAACCAAAACATTTGTTGTGGGTACTCAAAAGAACCATTTCAATGAGATGGTTCTTTTGAGCACCCAAAACATGTTTAAACTGATGGGCAAGAAAAGATTTATACAATTTTATGCTCAAAATTTTTGTTTATCTAAACCTGTGTAAGCATTTTCATTGATTTCAGATTTGTATGGTATTTCTAAACGTTTAATCTTGTGAAATGGAGATGTTTAATAAGATAAAAAGTGCAGTGACTAGTGCCTTGCCAGGGAACCCATTGTCTAAAGATTTTGAGGTGTATGGGCAGATAGCAAGTGCTGGGCCTGGACTTTTATGGAAGATTTTCTCAGGTGTAAAGAAAACAACAAAACAGGTAATCTGCTGGCATTAGGGGTGTGGAAATGCCATGCCAGACTTGTCCTGCTGGTTCCATTTTCATTCATGACAAGTTAAAAAATCCTATTTACTTGTTCTTGGACTAGTATAATAATAATAAAGAAAGTTAATGCAATTCTCTATTTCATTTTTGGGTCACCTGCGAAGCAAGGATGACACATAGGGATCTTGACTCAGGCGCCGTCGTCATCGTCCGCAGTGTCACACTTTTGGTTTCCGATCCATAACTCTTGAAGGGATGCATCAATTTCATTTAAAATTTACAGATGGGCCAAGCATAAAATACAGATCAAGTTAGATAAGAGGGGTAATCCACAAAATTTTGACTGAGTTATGGCCCTTTTTTGACTTAGATTGAGGCTAATTTGTCAGTTTGTGGTTTCCGATCAATAACTTTTGAAGAGATGCAACAATTTCTTTAAAATTTTACAGAAGGGTAAAGCATAACAAAATACAGGTAAATTTCGAATTTGGAGGTCATTTGCAATCTTTTGATCGACCCTTTTTTGACTTAGGTTTAGGCTAATGCAAAAGCTTTATTGGCTTTTTTTGTGGAATGAACTTCACATTTCTCCAAAACTATAATATGCCACATCTTATCACCGTAAGCCATGATTACCAAGTGCCTTTAGATGAGCATGACAGTGATTAAAGTTTTACCCCATGTGGGGTCAAAGGACAAATATTTAAATTTTGCAATAACAGTAAGTTGTCAATATTTTATACTGAAATTTGTCATGCAGACAGAGGTACACTAAATATGAAACTCCATTTCCAATCCAAGGCCAGTGTCTCACCCCCTGGGTGGACTTAGGGGGTGGGGTCAAAAGGTCAAAATTCAACTTTTTAGAACAATAACATGTTCCATATCAAATTAAAGGGAATGATGAATGCACCAACATGGTAGCAAATATTTTGCCTGCAGACCCCCCGCCCCCACCGACCCTGGGGATGGGGTCAATAGGTCAAAATTCCACTTTTTTCAGATCATAGTCATGTTGCATATCAAATTTAAGAGAATCACGATTGCAGCAACACGGTACATGTACCAAATATTTTGTCTGCAGAACCCCCTACCCCCAGATCCAACCCCACCCCCTGGGAGCGCAGTGGCTCAGTGGTAGAGTGCTTGACTCGAGACGGAAGGGCCGCGGGTTCGAGCCTCACCGGCGTCACTGCGTTGTGGTCCTTGAGCAAGACACATTTATCCTAGCTTAGTACTGGTTCAACCCAGGAAGAACGTCCCGCATAACTGAAAGATTGTTGAGTGGACGTTAAGAATCAAATCAAACAAACAAACAAACAAACCAACCCCACCCCTGACCCTAGGGATGGTGTGAATTGGTCAAAATTCAACTTTTTCAGAACATGGTCATGTTGCATATCAAAATTAAAGAGAATCACAAATGCACTAACATGGTAGCAAATATTTTGCCAGCAGATACCAAACCCGTCCCCCCCCCCCCCCCCCCCCCCCCCCCCCCCCTCACCATGGGGATGAGGTCAATAGGTAAAAATTCAACTTTTTCAGAACATGGTCAAGCTGCATATCAAACTTATTGGAATCACAAATGTAGTAACCAAGTAGCAAATATTTTGCCTGCAGGCACCCCCCAACCCTAGGTCAAAAGGTCAAAATTTAACTTTTTCAGAACAATGTCATGTTGCATTATATAACTTTCATATCAAATTAAAGGGAATCAAGAATGCAGCAACATGGTAGCAAATATTTTGCCTGCAGACCCCCTCCCCACCTGACCTAAGGGTCAAAAAGTCAGAATTCAACTTTTCAGAACATAGTCATGTTGCATATCAAATCAAAAGGAATCACAAAAGTTTGCTGCAGACACCCCCCCCCCCCCCCAACCCTGACCCTGGGGTTGGGGCCAAAAGGTCGAAATTGCACTTTCAGAATATGGTCATGCTGCATATCAAATTACAGGGAATCAGGAAAGCAGCAACATGGTAGCACATATTTTGCCTGCAGCCTCCCCCCCTCCCCACCCCCACCCCCATGATACTAGGGAATGAGGTCAGTAGGTCAAAATTCAACTTTTTCAGAACACGGTCATGTTACATATCAAATTAAATGGAATCAGGAAATGTAGCAACACAGCATCAAATATTTTGCTTGCACCCCCCCCCCCTGACCCTAGGGGTCAAAAGGTCAAAATTCAACTTTTTCAGAACATGGTCATGTTGCATATCAAATTAAAGGGGATCACGAATGCAGCAACATTGTTGCAAATACCCCCCCCCCCCCCCACACACTGGGGATGGGGTCAATCGGTCAAAAGTCGTCTTTTTCATAACAGGTTAGCTTAGTTTATTTTTATTGAACTATTCACTGGAAACTAGTTGATAGGCTTTTATCTTTGATCAGCATTATACCCAAGGTGAACTAATACGGGTTGGAGAAATGTGTTTTATGTTTTGTGGTTTATCAGCAAAGTAAGGGCTAAGTTGAGTTCTTGGTGCATTATCTGTTCTTTGGGATGAGTGGAATTTTCATTGGGCAAGTACATTGGCCATTTACTTGTCTGCAGGCGAGTATAAAAATTTTGCTATTTTCACACCCCTGGTAATTCAACTAAGGTGATAACTTAATTTTTATGAGAATTCTCCTATTTGGTAACCAACAAATTCACAAGGTTTAACCTAGGATTTGAAAACCAGGGGGGGATTTTTACTGAAAAGCGAGCATTTTGCTTAGATTTCAAAGTTGTCTCTTCTTCGTCTATATAAAAATATTTATAATATCCCCCATCCTTTTTAAATTAGGGGGGATCTTTCCAAATTTGGGGGGGAATCCCCCAATCCCTCTCCCTAGAATAAACCCTGAATTCAGAATTCTCATGATTTTTTCACAATTGGAAGATTAATTATTTATTATCTGAATTATTATTTGAATCTTTGCTAATTGCTCTATATGTTAAGTTCACTTTGTTTTATGTAAATCTTTTAGGATGCTGCTATATTTGTTTTTGAGAAGAGAACATTAGACAAGATGTCCCGCCGTGATAAGGAGTTGATTCTTGAAGTTTTGAGAAAAGGAGCGGCGCAGCTAACCAGATTGAGACATCCAAAAGTGCTGTCTGTCTTACAACCATTAGAAGAATCTAGGTAATACTTGGTCGCTGTATGAGGAAAGGGGCCTTTGAGTCAATAAGGACAAGATTCCCATATCACCCTGTACAATTTGATAGCTTAAGACAAAGAGTGGGTGGGGGTGGTAGTTTACTTAGGCCAGAATTTTTTTATTAGTTGATTTACGAACCCTCCTACTGTAATTTTCCGGAAAGTAGGAAAAAAATGAAATTTAATTTCTAAAGATTTTTTATTATTTTATCCGCCGACTCTAAATATTAATTGTTTGGTTGAAAAAAAATAATATTTTTTTGAGGTTCTGTCTGTACATTTTTGAGAGTGACACTGTTAAAAGTGATTGTCCTGTCCAGATTTTTAGGAAAATGATGAAATATTTAAAGATTACCTTACTAGTTTTACTGTTTTTGTGGAGATATTAAAGAGAAAAAAAAGCTCTGAAAATGACCAGTCAGCTGGTCATTTTCAGAGCTTTTTTATTTTTGTTTTCGTCCCCTCGACCCTAGATCTGAAAAAAAATTCCCGTAAATCAACTAATAAAAAAAATCTGGTCAGTGAAAAAATCATGAATTGTATGACCTTTCAGAGACTGTAAAGGCGGCACCTTATGAATGCGTAATTAGGACTGGTCAACCTCAGACATAGGTAAAAGCTGAAAATGAGGCGTGGTTTCATTCAAAACAGTACTATATCATGCACCATCACCTCAGTGTAGAGGCAAAACACATTATTTAGTCCTTAAAACACCAGCAAAATAACTGCATCTGAAAATGTCTATGAGGCGACATTGTGGACCCAGATCAGACTGCTCCTACAGGAGTAGTCTGATCTGGGTCCACACTGTTTGTCTATGAGGCTTCAAATATTTTAGTGGATGACAAAAAACATGCATTTTGTTATTATGGGCTTTAAGGGCTAATAAATGTGAGTTCAGTGTGTATACAGTTAGGATTTTCATGAAATGCATGCACCTTTGCGCGGCCCAAACAACTTCTTAATTCTTCACCAAATTATAAATAGAACCTGACTTTCCTTGTTCAGCAGATGAAATAGCCAAACCACGCCAAGATATGAATATTAAAGTTACTGCCTTTACAGTAAGCGAAAAGTCTATTAATAGTGGGTACTCATTTGAAGGCCTCTTGATGAGATGCATTCATTGTTACCCAAAAAATCCATCCCTCGGGATCACCCTTTGTCATCACTCGACAAGCCTAGTGAAGACAAACAGTGATCCTCAGAACGGATTTTCCTATCCCACCCCCACACTCATGATGGATTCTTATAAGGATGCACAGGTATTTTCTCAGAGGTCCCAGGCAGCCATTTGGGAGTCTAGGACTCAATATAGGGAGTCAGGGATGACCATGAAGAAATGTTTTAAATGGGTAGGTTACACTTTTAATCAAAAATCCAGTAGGAGTTTATAAAAGGCTGGTATTTTCCTGAGAAATGAAAAACAAATCACTAAGTTTAACATCAATATTTTGGGGGTTGGCATTGAATAGCATTTGAGCATCTATTTTGAGTAAAAAGGTATAAATCAGCAGCCCTTTAGTTAAGAGTGCATAACAATTTTTTTTTTATTTCTCAACCAAAACATATGGTGTTGATATTCAAAAGAACCATCTCAACGCGAAGGTTCTTTGAACACCCAGAGCATATGTTAAAACTGATGGGTAAACATTTACAATTTTGCGCTCAAAAATTTTGTTAATTGGTTTGGATTTTTGTTTCAGAGAATGTTTGGCTTTTGCCACTGAACCAGTATTTGCAAGTCTTGCTAATATCCTTGGTCACCATGACAACATGGGAATAGTCTCCAAAGAGCTGGAACAATACCAGATGTATGAGGTTGAAATAAAATATGGACTTTTGCAGGTAAAGATGGCAGTGTAAGAAATAATCTTGATCTATTCTCCATTTTTTATCTGCCCTTTTCTTCCAAGTATCATGTTATGACATGTATGCAAAATTACTTTTATCAATATCGGCGGCTAAAATTTAGGTTGAGTACTGTATGATCAGATTTTTTTTGGAGAATTTTATTATCGCAATGGCGTAAGCATACATATTTGCACCATTAAATATTCGCAACTGGAGCTTGATTTACCTACATTGATCAGTAAACAGGAAAGTGATTTCACGAAGGTTTAATTTTTGCGATACTTCATGGAGGCGAAGTTTCTCAAAAATTAAACCCTCCCGGAATTTTCTGAATTTACAGTATAATTAAATTATTTACCTTATGTGCTCAACTGATCACACATTTTCCAGCTAAGTTCTTGCAAATTTCATGCATGATTATATGAATGGGTCCTGACGCGAGAAAACCTGTCTTCCGGATTTGCGATCAGATCATGCCAAAAACCAGCATACTCAGTTACAGAGACTAGCTTAAATTTTGAAATTTTGCATATGACAAGTTATTTTATCAAACTCACAGAGACTGAGTAAGAAAGGCACTGATCAGACTGCACAGATGCATCTTTGGTATTTTTGGCGGTAGTAAAAATCAGGTTTTCGCGCCTGGAGGCCCATATTACATCAGTGATTTAGACCAGTTCAAATATGAGTTATATCTTGTGTATGCTTTCCAAGATGGCTACTTAAGCAAGCCTCAACATTTTGAATTAGGGAGATAATAATAGCTCCTCTGATTAATTTTCAGATTATCGAAACGCAATTAACCATTGAAACATGAAACTATTAATTTTTGTAGGCATCCTGCAAGTTAAAAATTTGAATTTCTAAAGTTCATGATTTTGGAAATTTTAAACTTTCACCCATGCTTATATGACACATTTAGCAACATTGGCGGTCAGTGTGAAGTTTTGCTCCCTTTGCACTAAAGCGCATTATGCAGGGGGCCCTTTGTCAGAGTCTTACAATTCTAGTTGTCATTTCTGAGTACCAGCAAGTCTATTCAAAAGTAAATGGTATACACTATACAGGATGGTCTTTTAATGAATCCAGCTAATCTGGATCTATATTTTTTCTCAGTACAAGGTACATGTGTTATATAGTTTTAGTTAGAGGAGGGTTAAAAATCTTGCAGTCTGATCTGGGTCTTCCCTGTTTGCTATTTTGACAAGCAATTTGTTGAATTCCAACCCCGTTTGAGAACAGCTAGGGTAACATGTTTGAAATTTTAGAACATTTATGGACTTCGAGACTTCGAATTGGACGCGAGAAAACCTGTCATAGGGGTTTGCGATCAACAAAGGCGCAGACCAGCCTGCGCATCAGCAGTCTGATCAGCGCCTTTGTTGGGCCCTTATTGGAAAGGATCATATCAAAACTCGCTTCAAGCTAAATTTCACTCATTTAGCTAGTGTCTGTAGCTGAGCAGACTGTTTTGGATATGCACTGGTGGGAAACCCTGAAGACATATTTTCTCACGTCACATTCCATAAGTCGTAGTAAAATTTTATTCTCCCTTCATATAGGTAACAGAAGCCTTGCAGTTCCTTCATAATGATGTGAAACTGGTACATTACAATATTTGCCCTGAGTCAATCATTGTCAACAAGAATGGCTCATGGAAGTTGGCAGGATTTGACTTCTGCGTGCTGAATAAAAACCCTCCAGAACAAACAGTAAGTTTTGATTTCATAAATACGATGTTTGTGAGGAATATACACCATTTATTAAAAGTTATAAATCACCATTATTGCAAAAAAACCTTGTCACACATTAAAAGCAGATAGTCATGTTATAAACTGACTGAAACCTATGTATTAACAAGGCAATTTACATGCTGTTAATCCACTTCTTTCTGACTTTATGTGCATGCAATCTTGGGGCCTTCACAAATACTGACAGTGTATAGAAGTGCACAGCAAATTTTAATGCATATAGAGAATCATGTTTGACTCCAATAGGAATCACATATTTTAGTAATGTTATGAAACAGCACCTATAACGTGAGGGTGCAGTGGCTCAGTGGTAGAGTGCTTGACTCCAAATTGAAGGGCTGCAGGTTCGAGTCCCACCGGCGGCACTGTGCTGTGTCCTTGAGCAAGAATCATTAATCCCTGATTAGTACTGGTTCAACCCAGGAAGGCCCATCCCAACATGACTGAAAAATGTTGACTTAGATGTAAAGAATCAAATCAAGCAAACGAAAAGCACCCATGACATCACCAATATATGATAAAATCTTGACATTTTCATTCTATGACGCAATATTTTAAACTAACCATAAGTAGAATCTAACATTCATGCTCCTGTATTATTGAATTTATAAAATCCATTGCAAAAAAGTGATAAATGCTGGACAAAAGCCTCACATTTTATCTTTTTACCAAGCCGGTTTATATTCGTATTTGGTGCTCAAAAGAACCGTCTCAATTAGACGGTTCTTTTTGAGTACCCATGACAAAAGTTTTGTTTGAGAAATAAGAACATTAATTTCAATTATCTAGAGGCCTGAGATATATTTCGGAAGTGTAAACAAGCAAAATGAGCTTTTTACTCTTTTCGTAGGTTGTGAGCAGGGTCGTGTCTCTTTATATAACATCTTATCCATTCTCATCGCATTGATATGCTGTCCTCTTTTTCAGCCATTTTATCCATTTGTCCCATGGGAACCAAACATTCCACCCTGTGCTCAACCTAACCTCGACTACCTTGCTCCAGAATCAGCCCTCACAGAGACGTGTGAGAGAACCAGTGACATGTTCTCTCTTGGTATACTCATCTACACCATCTTTAACAAAGGGAAGCCACTCTATGAGTGTCAGGACCAGCCAAGTGTCTTCAGAAAAAATGCAGAAGAGGTACTGCATGGTTGAAAATTTTCAGACCTAATCCTGAATTCAGGATTTTGAGGCTGACTTTCTATAGAAAGTCAGCCTCAAAATGCTGAATTAAGGAGATTCTAATAGCTTCCTTGATTAGTTTTCAGATTATCTAAACACAATTTATCATTTTAACTTTAGATTATCCATTTTCGTAGCCATCCTGCAAGTTTAAAATTTGAATTTCAGAGTTCAGGATTTTGGAAATTTTGAACTTTCACCCATGGTACTGTAAAAAGCATTGTTTTAGTCAGTACTTTATTTTACTTACCATTTTTTACCTAATAAACACACATGTTAATCTAAGGGCACACTGGATACTTTTTTGTTTTGTTTACAAATACTTTATCATTATGTGATGGTTATAATTTGTTGTTAACTTTTGATTTCTAGTCAATCCAGTGGTGTGAATATGTCATTATTCATGAATCCTGTTAACAGATATGCTTCATTTGGCACAAATCCAGTTTAATTAGGACAATTCATGTGCTGTTAATGTACAGATTTGTTACCTTAAATGCACTCTTTCCAGGCCATTCCATTTCCTAACAGCTGATCTGTTTATCCCTCTTATACTTGGCTTGGCCCTGGAACATGAATATTATTGAAAATGTCCAACCACCTGACCCCGAGGTTATAAAACTTTTTTCATGCTCAACTCAACTGAGCATGAAATTTCAACTGCTCATAAAAACTGAAATACTGACAAATAAAGGAGTATCTTGCTTTAAGTCTCTCAGATGTTGTATTTATCATGCTAATAATTGTTAAAATGCCAACAATTGTTGACATGTTAACATTTATGAGCAGGATAAATTTTGTGCTCAGCTGAGTTGAGCATGGAAAAAGTTGTATAACCTCGGGCCAGTTGACTGAAATGGCATAAAAATATTGTGCCATATGTTTGGTAAATTTTGGTGAATGTATGTTTAATTTAGATTATCTAATAATAAAGATCAAACTTTGTTTTACAATGCATTTCCATTAGGGCCCTCTGTTTATATGCCCCCAAAGGAACTTTGGGAGGCATATAGTAATCGCACTGTCCGTCCGTCTGTCTGTCAGTCCGTCCGTGTGTCCGTCAGTGTGTCCGTCCCGCTTTCGTGTACGGTGCATATCTCCTATATTCTTTGAGGTAGGAATTCCAAATTTGGTGTGTGGATACATCTTGGGATGGTGGAGTATCGCCTACCATTTTCGGGTCACTGTGACCTTGACCTTGACCTCTGACCTAGTTTTTAGAATAATCGTGTCCAGAGCATATCTCTTATATTATTTGAAGTGGGAATCTCAAATTTGGTGTGTGGATGCATCTTGGGATGACGAAGTGTCGGGGGTACCATAATTGGGTCACTGTGACCTTGAACTTGACCTCTGACCTAGTTTTTAGAATAATCGTGTCCATAGCATATCTCTTATATTAAATCTGGGAATTAGGGAGGTACAACGGAACTAACAACCAGGAACGGTTAGGGTGACTATTTATTAAGAAGATCTACATGTTTCGGTATCGCAGATACCTTCGTCAGGATAAACAATAATAAGATTTCAGCCCCTGAAGTAAGAAAAAACGGTTGTGTGTTTGTCACATGACCTGATTGTTGCAGTTTCTAAAAATAGATGCTTTAAGCTTGCAGACATAACTTTTTAAAATAGATACAAGATAACGGATACATGTTTAGTGTCAATGAAAGTTTTTAGATTGTTTAACATTGGGTAGTAGCTAGGTCGCTTGCCGATTTCTTGTAAAGGTCTTCGTCCTGGTAATGTGTTTCAGTAGGAAGTGGGTGGTCTGGCTTGCCGTATCGAGAGTTCATGATATTTCCAGAATGAGAGATCATATGAAACATATTTTGAGGTTGTTTGGGCCAGGGAATAGAAGTACAACTCCTCATACGAGTGTGGCCTTATCATAAAGTTAATAAGATTACATTCTTGTTTTTCTTTCTGACCGTTAGAGATTTCTGTCGGTTTGTCCATTATTCTGTGATAATAGGGGTCATATATATATTAGTGTTTCCCCTAGGCCCTTTTAGAATGGCGCTGCGCCATGCCCTTTTCTTGTAGCGCCATGCCCCTTTTCCCGTGCGCCATGCCTTTTTTCTGACCGATCGTAGCCTTTTCTATAAAACAACAGTCACTTTTCTAGTATGAAAAGTCCATTTTACTTTGTAACTACCGTAATCCGAGATACCACAGCTAATTTCAGCAAACAGGTGGCCTAATTACGTAAGATTATGTAAGAAATTTGTTGACTGTCTGGACAGTGCATATGTCCTCGACAGCGTCATCAAACAGATTTACCGATATAATCACACAATGTACACACTTATAATTCTTCTTTGTTAAAATAATTTTGTGTAACTTCCAACTTTGTGAAATAGTCTGGGTTTTTTTTGTTGTAAAATAAATGCTTTATTACTTCACTTGATATGTAATAAAAAATATATGTTAATAGATCTACCTTTTTAATAAAGTTCGTTTTTAATCTTGTTGAAAAAGAAATATTTCTGCACCAATAAATTTTTTACCAACTTACCTCCCTTGTAAATAGTATTGCATTTATTTCCCTTTGAACATAACACATCATAGTGTGGCCCTCCCAGGGGTTTGGGGGGGGGGGGGGGGGGAGGGGGAATAAAATGCTAGAATTTGAGAGGAACAAGGACAGGGAACATTAAGATATTACTTTTGCTGGGTAACAGAAATCATATTGCATCATAATCCCTTGGTTTTTTTGAAAAAAGGACATCTTTTTTGGAGGATAAAAGGAACGAATGCTGGATTTGTTTTGTATTCTATAAGTAAACAGGGAACAAAAGTTTGTTTTTTTTTGGGGGGGGGGGGGGGAGATGGGGGGGGGGAGGGTAGGAGGAGGGGACAAAGACAGAGTTTTGAAGGGCATAAAAACAAATTGGTATAAACAGAGAACATAGGAAAACTAATGGGGAGGAGGGGGGACAAGCCAATTTATTTCAGGGGAACTAGGGAACAGACTACCAGCTTATTGTAGTAAACATTCAAAGTAGGGTTGCATGCAAAAATAAGCCTAAGCTACCACACTTATCGCAAAGTTAATGTGCCCTTTTTGATCACTCAGTGCGCGCTTAGGGTGCCCTTTTTGGTCGCTCAGCGCGCGCTTAAAGTGCCCTTTTTTATAAAGTTACCGTGCCCTTTTTTGTTCCTGGGGTAAACACTATATATTATATTATTTGAGGTAGGAATCTCAAATTTGGTGTGTGGATGCATCTTGGACTGACAAAGTGTCGCATACCATAATTGGGTCACTCTGATCTTGAACTCGACCTCTGACCTAGTTTCTAGAAACTGCATTGAGTCTGGTGCATATCTCCTATATTCTTTGAGATAGGAATTCCAACTTTGGTGTGTAAATACATCTTGGGATGACGGGGTGTCACATACCATTTTAGGTCACTGTGACCTTGACTTCTGACCTACTTTTAAGAATTATTGTGTCCGGAGCATATCTTTTGTATTCTTTGATTGAGGAATTCCAAATTTGGTGTGTGGATACATCTTGGGATAGCGGAGTGTCATGTACCATTTTTGGGTCACTGTGACCTCCACCTCTGACCTAATTTTAGAATAATCATGTCCAGAGCATATCTCTTGTATTATTTGAGGTAGGAATCTCAAATTTGGTGTGTGGATGCATCTTGGGATGAGGAAGTGTCGTTTACCATAATTAAGTCACTTTGAACTTGACCTCTGACCTAGTTTCTAGAAACTGGTGCATATCCTATATTCTTTGAAATAGGAATTCCAAATTTGGTATGTAAATGCATCTTGGGATGCCTGAGTGTCACAAACCATTTTTGGGTCACTGTGAGCTTGACCTCTGACCTAGTTTTCAAGAATTATTGTGTCCAGAGCATATCTTCTATATTATTTGATGTAGGAATCCCAATTTTGGGGTGGTGGTGATTCCTCTTGGGATGGCGGAGTGGTGCATACCATTTTGAGTCACTTTGACCTTGACATTGACTTCTGGCCTCATTTCTAGGTTTTTGGTGCTATATTACAGCTATCTTTCCTCAAATGTGTCTTATGCTAGACCGATTCCTTTGGGGGCATTCGTCACGTGTTTGTGACATTTCTTGTTAACATCTTCCACAGAAGCTGGTGACAATTTATGCGCGAAAAACCATGTTTGATCCCTATATTCATAGTGTGAGTGAAAACAACAGTGTGGATTCTGATCAGCTGGCTTTGCACAGGTTTTACATTATTTACATTTAATTTGGTTCAATGATTATACAATTTTAACCCTTAATGCACCAATAACAACAAAAATCTTCTGCTTTTCTCGACTGCTGAAATGTTTAAGAAGCCTCTTAGGCAAACAGTGTGGACCCAGATCAGACTGCTCCTATTGGAGCAGTCTGTTCTGGGTCCTCGCTGTTTGCTTCTATACTTAATTTGTAAGTAAATGTTAGGCAACTAATTGCTGCAGACGACTTCAGCAGACAACATTTTCAGATGCAATTTTTTCATGGCGCTTTAAGGGTTAAGCAAAATTGAATTCTTATTTTCAGTTGAGAAAATGGCGTGGACAGATGTTGGGTAAAATACCTCAAGATTTACATGAAATTATAAAGCTGATGTTGAATACAGAACCAACTGTGAGACCAGATCCTGATCAGCTAAGCAAGGTAGATTTATTTATCTGCAAAAACAGGTTTTAATTATTACTTGACTTTTCGCTAACTGTAAAGGCGGCGCCTCATGAATGCGTAATTAGGACTAGTCAACCTTAATCACAGGTTTAAAGCTGAAAAAGAGGCGTGGTTTTATTCAAAAGTAACTGTATTATCTTTTGCCACAACCTCAGTCATTATTAAGTCTTTAAAACGCCAGCAAAATAACTGCATCTGAAAATGTCTATTTAACATAAGCAGGGAGGCAAACATTGTGGACCCAGATCAGACTGCTCCTACAGGAGCAGTCTAATCTGGATTCACACTGTTTATTTAATGAGGCCTCAAATAGTTTGGTGGACGACAAAAACATACATTTTGTGATTAGGCGCTTTAAGGGTTAATAAATGTGAGTTCAGTGTGTATATGTTAGGATTTTCATGAAATGCATGCACGTTTGTGCGGCTCAAAAAGCTTATTAATTTACCAAATTATAAATAAAACCTGATTTCCCTTCCTTAGCAGATGAAAAAGCCGAACCACACCCAGATATGAATATTAAAGTTGCCGTCTTTACAGTAAGCGAAAAGTCAAGTAATACTTACTGCCCCAAAGGCCTAAAATTAATGTCTTTGAGTAAGCCTGGAATAATTTCCAGGAAATTAGTTAGGGTCTGTTTACACATTTTTATACCATTGGAACTTTTTGTTTTTCTGTTTGTCTATTCAGTTCTTATATTTGTTCAAGCACAAAAAGGGGCAGGGAAGGCTCAGACAAAGGGTTACAAATGTGCAGTCCTGATGAGATTTCCCTGGTGCCCGGGTCACACATTCACAGACTGGACGGCAGATTAGCCACGGATACAATCCGGCACCATTCTTGGCAATCCGTATTGGTCTGTAGCTTTCAGTAATGCATCCGTAATCATACATAGTAGTAATTAATCATAGGTTTATAGTGCATCCGTATCGGACTACAGAAATTGGCATTTCCTGGGTCATCCGTGAGATTTAATCCATAGTAGAACCCGCTAGGTGATCCGTGAATGTGTGACCTGGGCATAACATGCACAAAGTATGGAATAAAATTATGGCTTAGATCAAAGATTATATGAGCTTATATGTTTTTTTGAAGTATTACAAGAATGGGTCAACATTGCACACAGCAACCTTAATGTTGTCATGCTCCGATAATTACCAGAAAAATGAATTCAATTTTTCATATAAATAGTTGCTTTATCTGTACCTAATTTTATTTCCTTTGACTGCATTATTAAACAGAATTTATGTCAAAATTTTGTTAAGGTATTCTCACCAACCACAAATCAGTATGTATTCATACTTATGGGTCTAGATAGGCGAAATACATCATTATTGAGATTATTCTCTTACCCTTTGTTTGGTTAATCAAAAGAACCGTCTCATTGATATGGTTCTTCTGTTTACCCAAAACATTATGTTTTTATTGTCGGAGGTATGAGTCAATTAAATCAGAATTTTTCCTCTCGTTTGGAGTCAGGCTTTCAGATTACAGTGCATACAAAAATAGATTTTATTTATTTCTCAAACAAAACATTTGTTTTTGGTACTCAAAAGAACCGTCTCAATGAGACGGTTCTTTAGAGCACCCAAAACAAAGGTTTCACCTGATGGTTTACTTTTTCCCAATTTTAGCTCAGGTAGCGTAGTGGTAGAGTGCTTGACTCTAGACCGAGGGGCCGCGGGTTCCAGCCTCAACGGTGTCACTGCGTTGTGATCCTTGAGCAAGACACATTTATCCTAGTTTAGTACTGGTTCAACCCAGGAAGACCTGTCCTGGTTAACTGAAAGCTTGTTGATGGGACGTAAAGAATCAAACAAACAAAACAATTTTAGCTCATAATTTTAGTTTGTCATCTTATGTGAGTCCCCAGGGCTTCAGATTTTTATCAAGATTGGTGGGCCGAAGTGACACATGGAGCAAAAAATGGTGGTTCATTTTCTGAAATGAGGGGCCAAGGCATATCAAACTAACCACAGTTGACATTTGGGTAGTATACTTTACCTACACACTGACACAGACACTTGTATGTATATGTATATTTACTGCTGATTATACAGTAAAACCTGTCTTAAGCGGCCACTGAAAAGGAAGACCAATTATCGCTTTATGCAGGTCAAAATTATTTCAGAATGCTCCAAGGAGCATTCTGCAATCCTTTCGACCTTAATTAAGCTAACATTTGTTATTAAGATCTTTGTTTTTTTATTTTGAGTGGCTGCTTAGGACATGTTTTACTGTATTGACCACCTACATGTACTTTCTGTTTTGTGGAGTCCGTAGACTTGCTGTAAGATGAATACTTCAATTAAAGTGGGATTTGTTCACAGCTAAAAAGGATAGGTCCACTGGGCCCACTGCCTTGGAAAGTGATGGGCCATATTTTGAAATCATGGGACAATGACCCGGGCCCACCATAAATCTGAAGGCATGAGTCCCTACTGAAATATTGTTGATGGGACGTAAAGAATCAAATCAAACAAACAAAACAATTTTAGCTCATAATTTTAGTTTGTCATCTTATGTGAGTCCCTACATAGTTGCAGCAATGCTACTTTTCTTTACAGATCAGTTTCTTTGAAGATGTTGGGGCAATGACACTGCAGTACATGGATTCATTATTTCAACAAGACAATCTGCCGAAATCCAAGTTCTTTAAAGGTTTGCCAAAGATCATTGTGAAATTACCAAAAGTAAGTTTTACTACACACCTCCAGATAGGAATCTGTATTTGAATTTTTATTTATTTCTCAACTAAAACATATGTTGTGGGTACTCAAAAGAACTGTTTCAATGAGGTAGTTTTTTAGAGCACTGAAAACACAAGTTTTAACTGATGAATAAGGAAATAATCACAATTTTATGCTCAAAATTTTGCGTATTTGGACCGGTGGACTACAAGTGTGTGAATATTAAATAGTGTTATATAATCTATAAATAAACATCTTCTGATTGGCTCGTATGCCTATCCACTGCTGCTGATATAACTACATGTCGCATGGTTTGCTGGATGTGACGTTACAAAGCACACGGCACAAGGTAGAATTGCATGGCTTTCGGGAAGTGACATCAGAACGTCAAGTAATTTTGCATGATTCATCAGTATCTTCAATGGTTTTAATGGTCCAAAATGGCAGGAAATGCATAACATACATTTATTATATAATAAAACATTGTTGACTTATGTTTCGTTTGACATGGAGTGTTATTGAACAGTAAACTTGATCATATTGACCTCCGCTCTGTGTCGGTCAATATGGTGTTTACTGTTCAATAACACGCCATGTCCACCTCAACATAAGTCAATTATTGTATAGTATTATATACACATGCAAAGATGAATATTTTATTTGACCTAATAAGTGATCTGCGTACATAACTTTAATCAAAATTTTATACACTCTTTTGAAAACAGTGTAGGTCCAAATCAGCTGGCTTCATCAGAAGCCAGCTGATCAGGATCCACAGTGTTCTCATCCACAGGATGATTACATGTTAATAAATAAATCTAATGCACTTTCTTTTGTAACGCGACTTCTGATTGGATAACGTCAAAAATTTGCGACAGTATATCCTGCACTATGCTGTCAGAAATAATTTGACGTCATTAATTATGTCACATTTCGTTGGATGATGTGCGGCATTATGCAGCTTGCAACGCTCCAATTTGAGACAAAACTGCAGAAGTACATTAGAATGGGGATAACCATATCCAAAATTTGGATTTGGGGCGGTATATCGTCTGCTATACGTACGGAAATCACATTTTATGGTGACGCGGGAGCTGAGCCCTAATATGTGATTTCTGAACGTATATCGGATGATATACCTCCCCAAATGAAAATTTTGAATACAGTTATCCTCTAATTATGCCTTTGGACTTATTGGAAATCTGAAGGTCATTTATTGTAAATAACCTATGAAATACTCAATGTGTGTTTATAGGAGCATATGCCCGACAAATATAGTATTGGTCAGTTTGCATCAAAAATTACATTGGATAGAAATAGTGATACATTTTGTGGGGAAGGAATACTTTTGGTACATTTATGAGCTTGAGTAATGGTCCAGTATAAAAACATAAATAATAAACTTTTGCAACAACTAATTTTTGTTGTTTTATTTGGATCAACTGGGATTCAAAACTATATTGTGGAGCAATTAAAGTGCTGGTTTTCATAGCAACCAGTAATTAATCCTAACATAGTTGGCTTATGTCAACATAATTGAGTAGACTTTCCAAAGTCTGTTCATTTTTTTCTTCTGTCTATTTGCTTTTTTTTCTCATAATTTTCAGTTTCTTTTGTATTCCCTTCAATATTTTGAAGTTTAGGATAAGGGGATTTTCACTTTATAAAACAATTAAAGGGTCGTTCATCTCAAATGAATTCTTAAATGTAGGGACTTGGGCAAGTCTAATAATTGAGTCGCGACATGTGATTTCCAATAATGTGGCATTTTGACAAGGGTAGATTAAGGGTAGACTAGACCAGTTTGTGCAGTCTCCTTTAAGCTTAGAAACTCCAAATGCTGTTCGGCCAGTAGCTTAACAGTCATTAAATATTCAAGCAACAAGCAAAGGCTATGATCAGACTGCCCGTATGCACAGGCTGGTCTGAGCCTTTGCTGGTCGCACATACAACATTGTTGGAAATCTCATGTCGCGGCACAATTTGTTTTCTTTCAGAGGGTGAATTTACAGAGAATACTGCCGCCATTACTGAACGAATGTGTCAACCATGACATGATACCATTTGTTCTACCTAGTATACTACAGATTGCTGAGCAGGCCACGGAAACAGAATTTACAACTCACATCTTACCAGATTTAATACCCATGTTCAAAATATCCACACCTGTACAAGTAAGTTTAACCCATTGAAGCTATTGGAATTTCCCACTGTTATCAATTTGACCAGTCATTTTCTATTTTAAGGGTTTTTGGGTGGTACTTTTCATTTTAATTCAAATTTTATAGAACATTCTGTAAGCAAACAAGGGAGACCCTGATCAGACGCTTTATTCTGCGGTGTCTGATCTGGGTCTGCACTATTTGTCTATGTACCACAAAAAGGACCATTGGCTTATAAATAAAAGATATGCAATCTGAATAAATCACTTCTCAAAGAATACAGCAAATAAATTTGTAAATAGGAACAGGCCCCCAGATAAGAGTGTGTAACAGAAAATTATTTTTCTTATTTCTCAACCAAAACATTTGTTGTGGGTATTCAAAAGAACCCTCTCGAGGAGAGGGTTCTTTTGAGCACCCAAAACACATGTTTAAACTGATGGGTAAGAAAATAATCACACTTCTATGCTAAAAACATTTGCTTAAATGGCCCTATGTAGGAAGATTGCAAACTAATTAAGAGTTGATACCAAAATGGAGAGCTGTCTTCTAAGTGAAGTTGGAAAACATTACTGAAAAGATTAAAATCCTAGGCTGCCTTTCCTGCCAATATGCAAGGCTCAAGAATCCACACTTTGAATTGCATATTTTTGGAGTTATGATCCATTATAATAGTAGATTCTCCCACAAGGGTTGTGTCTGATTTACATAAATGTACAGTTTTTTTTGTGTTCTCAAAGGCTGAAATTCGGCCCCATTCCAAATTGAATTTAGGTGAATTTTTTCCCAATCTTGAAAAAAATTCCCAAACTCCAAAAACATTTTTTTTTGGAATATTGGGATTTTCATTCAGTCAACACACACAGGCTACATGGTGATGTTCTTCAATTTTATGATAATAGTATGTGTAAAAGCTAACTTGTTTTTTTATTGTCCAAAAATGACATAATTATGCACTATAACAAATTTCCCAAACTAGGGGTTTACCACGCTACTTTTCCCATTCTGAATGGCCGCAAGGCCCCTTCACAAAATTGCAAAAAAATCCCTATTATGTAAAGCTACATATCCAAGACTGTTCTAATCTTTCACCTTCCTGCCTGCACTATCACCTACTGGTCCTGTGATCTTGATGCTATGGTCATCATCATCTTCAGTAATTGGGTTCCTTAGAACTGAGTATTCTCACAATGCGGGCTTTCCCTAGGCATGATTTGTGGCCTTATATTGGCCCCTTTCTGATTCAAAAATGAGTAAAAACTTCCCAAAATGGTGTATATCATTCCCAATTGCTGCGTTTTACATTTTTGTGACAATTTTATTAAAATCCAAACAAAATTGGCTAAGTTACAAATGCATGAAAATTGGCATAAAAATGTGAATGAAATCATGAAAATTGCATAAAAAATATGAATGAAAACATGTTTTCATTCACATTTTTATGCATTTTTTCATGAGTTTTTATGAAGAGAAGTTAAAGCAGCAAATGCTTAACACTGCTAATTTCTTGTAAGCTGGTAAGCTTTTTTTTTACTGGTTAACTGCATCAAACTTTCCCAATTTTGATAACCCAAATGCCCTTTTTCCAAATTCAACAGGCCCCAAGCACTGACTTCAGAAAGGTAGGAAAATCCCTGCAATGTGTGGAGTTTGCTCATGCATCACGGCTAAAAACGGGTTCCGTTAAAATCAGTAGGTTAAAAACATCTGGTCATAAGTTAATTTGATGAAATCTAATCAGGTTCACCCCTGTTTTATCCTCTACCACATGATTATACCTGGCTCCACAGCGCAGTTGGAAGTGAGTCCGACTGCAGATCAAGGGGTCACACATTCAATCCCAGCCTGGTCCCATAGTTTCATGAGGATTGATCATGTAAATAATTTCTATGATAATTCTCCTCGTTCTGCTGATTTAAGAAGGACTATTGTCAGTTACGAGTATATGCATGAAGTACTACTCGTTTAGTCAAGCATCCCAGGAAAAAGTGTGGATAGGTGAACTGACAGTCTCAACATGACCAAAGCTGTTGACTGGGATGTGATACCTTAAACCACCAAACAAAACCACTGTTGTCACTCAATGAGACGGTTCTTTTGACCACCCAAAACACATGTTCAACCTTAATGAGTAAGAAAATAATTAATTTACACTTTTACGCTCAAAAAGTTTGCTTCTCAGGACATATGTGCCGCAACATGTGATTTCCAACAATGTGATATTTTGATATGTGTAGACTCCGTTTAGCCTGTACAGCCTCCAAATTCTGTTCGGTCAGTAGAGTAACACTCCTAGTATATTTAAACAACAAGCAAAGGCTCTGATCAGATTGAGCATATGCGCAGGCTGATCTGAGGCTTTACTTGTGGCACATACCACATTGTTGGAAATCTCATGTCGAGGCTCATGTGTGTAATGATTTTTATGCTTTATTTGCAGATTTTGCTGATTTTCATGCAAAATATGAATTTACTGATCAAGAAGACTCCACCAGCGGAAGTGAAGAATCATGTGTTTCCAATGATATATAAAGCCATTGAATCCAACAGTCCAGAAATACAGGTAGATTATAGGCCATGAGTTGGAATCCCAACCCAACTAGAGGCTTGTTTGAAGATAGGCCAGGACTTTTTTCTATTGTATTATTACTGCAGTGAAAATATAAGTTGTACTTCAGGGGTAGAATTGGATGTTCTCTGCTTTCTCCATTGACTTTCTTGAGCCCATTTAAGAATTTCAAACGCCTGTAACTTTCTTATTAGTGGGCAAAAACACAAAGTGTAGGTATTCATTTTCTTAGTTAGTTCGCAAGGAAAATTTTAGTATTTAAATTGTCAGGATTGGCTGAAATTTTTGATTTTCTACTCCTGCTCTAATGGTTTCAGTTTTGACCACCATTTTACATTGTGCAACGGCATTATTAATATGACGCAATGTGCGAACGTGTATCACGTCATTTACTGCAAAAAAATATGTTACGCTTAAAATGGTATATAAATCTGGTGAAGCGAGAAAATGTATATTTCATTTGTGGCTTGGCCACTCATGAAATATGCATTTTTCGTTACACTCGATGGAATAAATGGCATATTCATTCCAAAAATTTGAATGTACTCAATGCATTTCAGATTCACTTGCTTCCAGCGTAAAATATTAAAAAAAATTACCCATCAGTTTTAACATATGTTTGGGGTGCTTTCATTGAGACGGTTCTTTTGAGTACCCACAACATATGTTTTGGTTGAGAAATTAGAAAATTAAATTTTCATTACGCATTCTTAACTAAAGTCCTGAGTGTTGTTGTCCCCTTTAAGGCTTGGTATTTCATATTACAGTTTAACAAAGAGAGCGCAGTGGCTCAGTGGTAGAGTGCTTGACTCGAGACGGAAGGGCCGTGGGTTCGAGCCTCACCGGCGTCACTGCTTTGTGTTCTTGAGCAAGACACATTAATCCTAGCTTAGTACTGGTTCAACCCAGGAAGACCTGTCCCGACGTTACTGAAAGATTGTTGACTGGGACATTAAGAATCAAATGAAACAAGCAAAACAGTTTAACAATGTGGATATAACAGAAATTAAATTTGTTGGGAGGAAGCTGGTAAACTAATCAGCAGTTGATGCTAATGTGTGAAGACCTGTCTGAAAAATGTTCAAAAGATTAAAACTTGGAAAAAACATTTGCAATATTTGTTCAATAAAGATAATATTTAGGGAGCGCAGTGGCTCAGTGGTTGAATGCTTGACTCAAGACGAGACCGAGAAGCCGCATGTTCGAGCCTCACCCGCGTCACTGCGTTGTATCCTTCAGCAAGAACATTAATCCTAGCTTAGTACTGGTTCAATCCAGGAAGACCCCTCCCTTTATAACTGAAAGATTGTTGATGGGACGTAAAGAATCAAATCAAACAAACAAAAGATATTATGTTAAAAATCGAATATTAGCTGGGTTTATGGGTTGCTTCAAGTTAGTATGCACATGGGCAGCTGAATTCGATTAAAATTGCACAGGTTTCATATTTCATTCATTTTCTACCATTATTATATTTTTGTAAAGAATAATTTGCCCTAAAAATGAGATATTGCTGTCACCAAGTTATGGACCTCTGTTGCAGTCATGGCTGTCACTCAAAGGATAAAGATTCAGGACTTCAGTTAAGAGTGTGTAACAGAAAATTAGTTTTCTTATTTCTCATCCAAAGCATATGTTGTGGGTACTCAAAAGAACCGTCTCAATCAGACGGTTCTTTTGATCACCCAAAACATATGCTAAATATTATAGGTAAGAAAATATTCACAATTTTAGGCTGAAATTTTTTGTTTATCTAAACCTATGTCTTTAATTGCAGGAATTATGCCTCAGTATCATCCCAACATTTGCTGACTTGATTGACTACCATTCCTTGAAGAATTCCATTGTTCCAAGAATCAAAAAACTCAGCCTTACAACCAACGAACTAATGGTAAGATTTGTTCCTTGTTCTAATTGTATACTAACTATTTATCATTGAGCCACGACATGTGATTTCTGACTATGTGGCATTTTGACAAGTGTTGACTTAGACGAGCCTGTGCAGCCTCCTTTTAAGCTTAGAGACTCTAAATGCTGCTTGGTCAGTAGCTTAACAATCATAGAATATTCAAAGGACTAGCAAAGGCTTTGATCAGACTGGGGGTATGCGCAGGCTGATCTGAGGCTTTGCTGGTTGCACATACCACATTGTTGGAATTCTCATGTTGCGGCTCATTATCTTCAGAATCAAAGACAGTCTTCCAGTTGTGTTCATCGGTAAAGATAAAAGAAAATGACAGCTAACTCTAAAGCATGGATGAATGGTTTCAAGATTTATCTTGACTTCACGATTTTAACACAGCCCAGGGTTTTCCCTGGCGCACAAATTTGTGCGTTTTGACCACTCAACTCAAATGTCCCGCATTTTTGGGGACAGTCCGCCACACTGGGCGCAATTTCCATCTATTTCAGTCAATTTAGAATTAGCCGATCTCGATCAATAGAAGCTTGAACCTGCAATATTGATCAGCTGTCTGGTTTCCACTCGTTTCGCTGTAGCATTGCAATTTACTACACAGTGCATTGAACCAGTAGCTGTGTACAAAACATGGAGACTTAGGATTAACTTCTTACTTTTCTTCCACTGCGGAAGATTCGAAGTCCTCACAAGGGAAAGCAACCGTATCTTTCGCAGGGGAAGAAACAGAACAAAATTTGTTTCAGGATGAAGCATACACTAGTGCAGAATCAGCGCCCAAAAGTAAGAAAACGTGGATGTTTTCTGAAAAGTGATTGGTTTTTTACTCGTGGTTACTATGGGATGATAAACTTTGCCGAAATTGCGAATGACTTGTCATGCATGTTGTCATACGGGCCAAAATAATCCATTGCAAATGAATGTGTGAATTTAAGAACCCTTACCCTAGCTAGACATGGAAGCACAAAGTCCCATTTGACTGCTTTGAAACAATTGCAACTCCAGTCACAGTTCAAAAAGGCAGTTTCAAACATCGAGACTGAGCATGAAAAATGGTTTGTAAGTGACAGTCATACAAAAAGACACACATTAACAGGCTGATGGTGATCAGATTGGATGGACCGGATCAGAGAGAAATGTATTTCTATCTGTGGGCAGAGCCTTGGCCAAATGAAAACAAGACTAAAATAAATAATTTCATTTGAACTGTTCAACAGAAAATTTATTATGACAAATACATAGTGATTTGAGTAGAAACATTATGTGACCCCCAAAATTTACAAATGACCCCCAAAATTGAATTTTAGGGGGACTGTGTCCCCTAAATAAAAAAATCAGAGGGAAAACACTGCACAGCCATATCTAAGTTATGAGACACTCCAATCTTTAACTTAGACATATGTTCTTCAAGAATACTACCCAAACATGGGACAAAAATATTTCAATATTGCACTAGTCCTGCAGGATGAGTGACTTGCAATTTCCACTCATCCTGCAAACACATGCACTCATCCTTTAAAATTGTATGCAATAAAGAACATAAGGGAGTTCCAAGCTATCTTGAGTTTTACAATATCCATAAGTAACTTGGGTAACTTATTTTAAAGATGGAAGACAAAATTTATTATATTTTCATGCTTAATGCATGAAATGTTTTTTATAGCTCTTAATACAGGTAACTAATTTTCTCCAAGTCCCATTTTTTTCTGCTTTTTCTGCATCTCCGCCACCTTGCAGGAATTTTGAATATCTGACATTTTTGTATGAAAAACCGTTTGACCGCTTTACAAATCTATTACGCCAGTCAACATTCAGTTATCAAGCAGAAAAATCAATAATTACAGTGATACAGTCTGTTGCTTTACAAACCTATTACATTGATAAAATGCACACAGAAAAAATCAAAATATACTTCGATACAGTCAACCAATCTATTGCACATTACACTGCGCAGCTTTTATACACCATTTGCAATCACAACATCTGGTTTCTACTTTTGGAATTGAAAATATATTTAGCTTGATGAAAGCGCTTCTTGCCACTCAGAAAATGCTAGTTTCACACGCAGATTTAAGCACTCGTCCTGTAGGACAAACGCTTTGGGAAGAACCACTTGTCCCTTCTAAAATCCACTCGTAAATACGAGCGGACCAGTGGAATTTTTGTCCCCTGCCATATATGCCAGGCATCACATAGGTAGGCAAGCGCTACCTTTCAATTTAAGTAGCTAGCGGCTCACCAACCTGCCTCATTGGAAGGGGCCTAGTCAAGGACACACTGGGATTTAATCCTTCGGCCTCCTGTGATTCAGTACCTTACTGATAGTGACTAAAATGCCAGAAAACTATTGGGGAGACCACAAACAAAAAAAATAAAAGAAATATTTTGAGCATAAACTTGGGATCCATTAGTCTAAACATATGTTGTGGATACTCAAAAGAAGAACTATTTTGATGAGATTAAGCTTTGACGCCCAAAAACATATGTTTAGACTGATAAATAAGAAAATAATCGCAATTTAATTCTTTGAAGACAAGAAAAGCCTAAACAGATACTATGGTTAGCGTCAAAGACGCAGATGAAATGCTGCTTAAGGCGGCATTTCACCATGGTTTGCCCTGTTTGCAAAGACAAAATTGATCTTCAGAGAAAGAAAAAATTTATAAAAGAAACACCTGTGACCTCTCAATATATACAATGGACCATCCCGGCTTTTTAGTATGCTACTTTTTGTCTGAAAGGGGTTAAAACTCAAAATATTTGCTTACATGGACCTACACTGACGCCCGCGTATTTGTACTGCAAATTCGCGTTTCGTACGCATTTTCAATCCATTGTACGCACAAACGATTTAAAGTGCGTTGAAAATGTGAATCAACTCGTATCAACGCAAGGCAAGATCATGAATATTCATATGAGATGGGAAGCGTTAGTGCGTCTAACCAATCAAATTGCCAGAAAAAAATCGATACTGAAATGTGTTGACTCTGGTATAGGTAAATCTAATCTAAAGTTTGAAATTTGCTTTATCATCTTGCGTAAAACAATATTATTTCTTACCTCAATGTTTTATTTTGCTATTAATCCGTTCAAACATATTTTATCCTTCCTCTAATGAATGACTATGCAGCAATGTATTGCAATGCGGATCTGTGTTGCTACGCAGTGATAAGTGTTGGTTCGCGTTGATAAATCAGCTGGATCGATTGGCGGACAGGTAAATGCGTTTCACTGCAGTTCAATGTATTATCAATGACGAACGGGGATTGGCTATTTGGAATTGGCGTTGAAAATACAGTGTGTATTACCTGAGTTTTCAATGCGTTTTCAACGCGAATTCAACAAGTACATTAACGTGGGCCGTAGGGTATGACAGACATCCAGGTAAGAATGTGTAATTTTAAAAAGGAATTTAATTCCCAACCAAAACATTTGTTGTGGGTACTCAAAAGAACCGTCTCAATGAGAGGATTTTTTGGAGCACCCAAAACATATCATGTTTAAACTGATGGATAAGAAAATAATCACAATTTTGCTCATACCTTAGTTCACTTATCTGGATCTATGAGCAACACTTTCTGATTCAGGTGCGTGTGAACTGCCTTCTGTGCTTGGGTAAGCTCTTAGAGACGATGGATAAATGGTTTGTTCTGGATGAAGTATTACCTTTACTACCTCAGATTCCTACCAGAGAGCCTGCTGTTCTAATGAGTATACTCGGTAAGATTATTGTATGATTACCATTATATTAGATAAGTGGTTTGTCCTGGATGAAGTATTACCTTTAATATTGGATAAATGGTTTGTTCTGGATGGAGTATTACCTTTACTACCTCAGATACCTACCAGAGAGCCTGCTGTTCTAATGAGTATACTTGGTAAGATTACTTAATGATTACCATATTGGATGTTATAAATGCACATGCTCTGGTAGGGTACACTGTGCTATTGCGAAGCATGGATCATGACCCAGTCAGTGTTGGTGTTGTCGGCGGTGTCACACTTTGGGCTTCTGATCAATAGATTTTGAAGGGATGTATCAATTTCATTGAACATTTCAAAAGGGTATAGCCAGGGGACAAAAATATTCCAATATTGCACTTCCCCTGCAGGATGAGCGACCAACAATTTTGACTCGTCCTGCAAACACATGCACTCGTCCTTAAAAATTTCACAGCTAAAATGATATTTACCCACTGCAGTCAGTTTCATAACTGCATCCCATACACTGACAAAAAGAGTTTTACATTCAATACTCATGTTGCGACTGTCTTTGCTCAAAAACGCATTTACTTTTGGCTTTTTCTGCGTGTCTGCCTCCTTGCAGGAACTTTGGTATGTCAAGACATTTTTAGCAGAACCCTTATGCAGACAAAGCTGTTTGACTGGTATCTATTACGCCCGTCAACATTCAGTTATCAAGAAGAAAATTCAATAATTACAGCGATACAGTCTGTCACTATACAAACCTATTTCATTGATGAAAATGCGCTCCGAAAAAATCAATATATACTTCGATACAGTTAACCACACTACCGTGCATTACACTGCGCAGCATTTATTTGCCATTTGCATTCACAACATCCGGTTTCTACTTTGGGAAATGAAAAGGTATTTGGCTCGATGAAAATGCTTCCTGCCATTCAGAAAATGCTAGTTTCATACGCAGATTTTTGCACTCGTCCTGTAGGATGAGCGCTTTGGGGAGAATCACTCTTCCTTTCTAAAATCCACTTGTAAATATGAGGGGACGAGTGGAATTTTTGTCCCCTGGTATAGCATTATAAAATTACAAGTCTAGTTTGATTTTCAAGATCAACTGTAAAATTTTGATCAAGTTATCTCCCCATTTCGATTCAGGTTTGAACAGGTGATACATCCGATTCTCAGAATTCAAGTTTTGAGTCATGAATGCTGATTAGACCTTTCCAGCCATTCCATTGGAGCTGCCTGATATGAGTCTGCCCTGTAAGTCTAGGCTTTTTGGGACAGCAACTAGTGTTCCAAATTTTAGAACATTTACTGTACTTTCCAGAGATCAAATTTTTCTACTGGCTAAATTCTAGTAGTTTTCTCCAAAAAGCAAGTAGAAATGACTATGCAAGTGAAACAAATCACTTGCATGTATATCAACCGAACCATGCAAAATAACATAAGCTGCATGTTAAACGGTGTAGATCCTGATCAGCCAGCTTCATCAGAAGCTGGCTGATCTGGATCCACATTGGTTGCAAGGAAACCAGAAAGAGTGAACAGAAAGATGATTTTTGCACAATCCATGCAATATAGGCTTTTATGTTGACTGATTTAGTTCAATTCTCTTATTTGGAATACTTGGGGGAAAAATCGTTATAACTTCATTTTCAGCGAACAAGCAAGTTGATTAACAGAAAAAAAGTCACTTGCTATTTTTAGCAAGTGGTTAAATTTTTAAATTTGATCCTTTCATTCTCTGTTTTATCTTCAGGAATATACCAAGTGGCTTTGACACATTCTAAACTGGGCATAACCAAGGATATACTTGCTAACAAGGTGCTGCCTTTCTTGATACCTGTAGCTATTGACAATGGTCTGAGCCTTCAGCAGGTATGTACACAACTCAATTATGCTTTTGCCTTATAGAGAATTGTTTAAATTTATTATTAACCTCGTAAGCTTTGGGTCCTTTTTATGAGACATAGATTGGACCCAGTATACACCGACTGGTAAATGGCATACAGGTAAATATATTTATTGGAAATATGTTGTCCAGGCTGAGCTTTCAAAACTGACGTATGTTGAAGATTAAATAATCATATATCTCCATTATTTCTCTGCATATCAGTGATTTTTCTTTAAAAGAAATGGTTCAATAAACTATCTTTGAGACTGTGTTGTTATATTTATTGAAAGTTTATCCGTCTTTGTGAACATCAGCAAGAAACCAAGGTACCCTTGTTAGCTATTTTCGGCACTTTTAGCCGAAAATCAGCAGAAATAAACATAAAAAGATGATAAAACTTCAACTTTATATACTGTCACTTGTAATATTTGAGCTTTGCATACCGGGACTTACTTCGTATAATCTTGGGTATGTTCGGAATCAATTTTATAGTCTGTAGTACTTTAAAATAGCGCTAAAACTAAGCCTCGACAACAAAACTTTGTATTTTCTTCAGTGAACAGTCCATTTATACTGGGTCCGAGGACATAGGTAAACAATGCAGTCCAAGATCAGACATTGCATAATGCAGTGTCTCATCAGGATCTTCATTGTTTCCTAACAAAATGTTCTATTGAAATTTGAAGCAAAAATTGAAAATACTACCCAACAGGTAGGCTCTTCCTGATAAGGGTAGGCACGAAATAAAAAAAAACAACATTCTTGAGATTTTCAACATCAGGTTTTTAAATATATAAATTATTCTTAAAAATAATCATATTCTAGGAGTTACCAAAATATACTGTGAGAAAAAAGTTTAGCAATTAGTTATAATGGGTTTTCCCATAGGCGATCTTTTAAGCATTAAATCTTTTTAATTAGCATGTTCCCAAACATGTCAGTTGTTTGAAAATGATCTAATGACTACTGACAAGAGGTCAAAAGAAACAAAATCCGTTTTTATAGTGAGGATTTGAGCTGCTGAGCACTTTAATTTCAAATGTTATTTAATTGAAAGGGAGGTAATTTGCAAAAAGATGATTTTCAACTAAAACTGTACAAAAAGGATGAACATAACATTCAATTTTATAAGGGTTTTCACTTTTTAGCTCATACCTCGAGCTGGCGCCCATGCTTCCTTGCGTCTGTTCACACTTTCAGACAGGAATATCTCTGAGACCAGCTGGCTGATCATAATCAAATCTATCTTAAGCATCATTGGGGTGGGGGATTGGCTGCATTAGGTTTTGGGCCAGATCATATTAGAACTCTAGTTTCCATGGCAACAGATAGCTCCCACAGGGTTATAATAGGTTAAATCTTTAGCTCTTCCATTTTTGCATTGGATCTTCTTCATTCTAGCAGGTAACAAGGACAGCAATAAATGCTTGGATGTGTTTGAAGTTCAGCAAGATGGGACCAAGGTCTGCAGAGTTTGCTAGCCATGAAAATCTGAAAAAATCTCCATACACTTATAGTGGGAGAAATGTTGTGAGCACTCTAGTGCTTTCATTTTTGAATGGATCTTCATCATCCTTGCAGGTAACAAGAACAACCATAAAAGCTTGAATTTCTGCCAGATCCCAACACCAACTATTGAGTTAGCTGCCCTTGAACATTTAAAAAATGAAAGTATAATGTTGTGAGCACTCTAGCACCTTCATTTTTGATTTGATCTTATTCATTCTTGCATTTAACAAGGACAGTTATAAGAGCTTGGATGGGTTCGAAATTCAGCAAGATATGTCCTGGGTTAATGGAGTTAGCTGCTCTTAATAGGGGTGACTATAGATGCCCATTTTGACTATCACTATAGTATCACTATCACAGAAACCACTATCACGATACTATTACTATCGTGGCATACTATCATGATACTATCAGGTTTTCTCAACAATAATCCTTAAACATGGCTAAGATATTGAACAAAGCAGCTGGTAGTAATTGTCTGTTTAATGTGTTTGATTTAATCTGTCTGAATGTAATATGTTTATTGGCTATTAAAATTGGCTTCACATTTTGATTATTATTAATTTTGAACCATACTCTAGTGCAGGGTACACCAATCAATATCTTTGTCCAAAGAGGGCATGGTAAGAATACCTGGGAGTTGGGCAATTTGGGATATATCTGGTCTAATTCCCTTGTGACTGTTTGGGGGTAAAATTATCCCTGGTGTTTCAGTGATCAACAGTCAAAAATCCCTAGTATTGGGAACCCATGTAGAAAAAAAATACAGCTGTCTAAAACCTGCCATGATATTCCTCTTTTCAACTTTCTTGGTTTTAACAAATTACTTGGTTAGAAAACAGTCTATATTTGTTGTAGCCAGTGATAAAAAAAACTAAACAACTAATTAAATATAAAACATTGATAATACTCTTAATCCTGAACCTGTTAATAGTTGTGCAATTATGCTTTAACTACTTTATGCCTGCCTACTTCATCAAGTTTTTCCATTCAATTTATACATGTATTCAGTCTTCTCACTTTTGAGCTTGTTTTTTGTCAGTCAACTCTTTGTGCTTTCAATACTTTTTTATTTGTCAAATAGGGAGTGAGATAAATATCTCCCAAGGAAACCACTATACCAGCTAGTAACAGAGAACTTGTTTTTATCTTCTATCTTCATGTAGAAGGTGTTTGATCCTGCAATGACCATGTAACAGCCAAAGTGATTACAAAACAGCTGCTTTAAGTTTTATCACATGTCTTCACTGTGTCTGAATATGAATCTACTGAAATACCATTACAAAGGTTATGTTATCTGCCTGGCTATCTAAACTATCAAAACTATCGATAGTTGGGTGCACTATCGGCGATAGTTATCGATAGTTGAAAACACTATCACGATAGCACTATCAGAGCAGTAACTATCACGATGCATCAGACTATCGATGTATCGGTACACCTTTAGCCCTTAAACATCTGAAAAATCTCCATAGACTTATAATGGGAGAAATGTTGTGAGCAGTCCAGTGATTTCATTTTTGGATGAATCTTAATCATTCTTGCAGGTAACAAGGACAACTATAAAAGCTTGAATGAGTTTGAATTTCTGTCAGATCCCATCACCAACTATTGAGTTAGCTGCCCTTGAGCATTTGAAAATTGAATGTATAATGTTGTGAGCTCTCTAGCACCTTCATTTTTGATTGGATCTTATTCATTCTTGCATTTAACAAGGACAGCTATAAAAGCTTGGATGGGTTTGAAATTCAGCAAGATCAAACATGGGTCTATGGAGTTGGCTGCCCTTGAGTGTCTAAAAAAATCTCCATAGACTTATAATGGGAGTTTTGTTGTGAGCACACTAGTGCATTCATTTTTGGATGGATCCTCATCATACTTGCAGGTACATGTATCAAGGACAACTATTAAAGCTTTAATGAGTTTGATTTTTGGCCACATTTGACCACCAACTATAGAGATAGCTGCCATTGAATGTCTAAAATATAGCTCTATAATGTCTTGACTATTCTAGCGCATTCATTTTTCATTTGATCTTCTTCATTCTTGTAGGTAACCAGGACATAGATAAAAGCATGGATGAGTTTGATTTTTGGCCAGATCTCATCACTGACTATGGAGTTATCTGCCCTTGAGCATCTGAAAAAAATAGTTTCACCAGGTTCCCTCCGCAATTTTTATTCAGATCATCACTGTTTCAAGTTCAGAGTTATCTGCCTTTGAGCATCCTAAATTATGATGTCTCCAAACATTATGCCGGCTCCCAGGTGAGCGATCGTTGCCCATTTGGCTACTTGTTGCTTGTAGATCTAAAAATTTGACAGAAAGATTAATCTTTTAGTGGAAAACTATTCGCACTATTACCAGATAAGGGAGTGCAGTGGATCAGTGGTAGAGTGCTTGAGTCGAGACCGAGGGGCCGCGTGTTCGAGCCTCACCAGCGTCTTTGTGTTGTGTCCTTGAGCAAGACACATTAATCATAGCTTAGTACCGGTTCAACCCAGGAAGACCTGTCCTTTTATAACTGAAAGTTTGTTGATGGGACGTAAAGAATCAAATCAAACAAACAAAATTGCCAGATAAACTGTTTTAGCATGGGGACTTGAAATCAGACTTTACATTATGTGACATGTCAATTTATTAAAGTCATCGTACTAGTGAACATTTGCCAGAACATTTGCCAACACATATTTATGACATTATGAAATTAAAATTTCTATTTCTGCTAAACTGTGAATCCCTAAAGTATATTGCTAAACTTTTTTCACTCAGTATATATCATGCAGTATCTTGTCAAAGCTTAGAATAACAAATAAATCTACATACTTTTTGTGTCACCTGCAATGCATGGTCAACGCAAATGGATCATGTCTGTTCATAGAATAAACTATATGCAAAGTATTTAACAGATTACAACATGGGGAGTATATTTAGTAGCATATTATATCCCTAATAGAATGAAAACATCTGAAACTGTATGATTGGTTTCAGTTTAATGCCTACATCAGCCTGATTAAAGAGATGGTTGCCAAGGTTGAAGCAGAACATAGGGGGAAACTGGAGCAGTTGGACCAGATGAAAGCAGAACAGAAGTGAGTACAAATGAGCTACTTGTATTAAGGAGTTAATTTGTCCCCCTCATAAGCCAAAAACGGAAAGTTAATTTTCACCAATTTCTGCTGATTGGTCTTTAAGAAGAATAACTAAAGTGTAAAAATCTGATATTTATTTCTTTTTAACCGTTGTTATGATAACAAAAATTGGCGCCAAAACAGGCTTAAAATAGAGAAAATGTCATTTTGGACCAAATTCCAGGCCAGGAGACCTTAATTAAATATCAGAACAGCTTTATACAAAAAAAACACCTTTAAATATGATGTGTGCCATGATGATTCTTATCATCTATTAAAATATCTTTTTGGTATTTGCTTGTGCTCTATGTTAATTCATCTGTCAAATGTCTCAAAATAGTTTCAAAATGGTCACTTCTATTTTTAACCCATTTTGGTGGCCATTTTTGTTACCATAGCAACAGTAAAAGTCAGATCAATACCAGATTTTTATTCTTGGGCTATTTTTATAATAAAACAATATGAAAAAAATGTTGAAAGGCATTTTTTATTTTTTGTCCTCCAAGGGAGTGAAAATAGCCTCTTAATGCACATAGCTCTAAGCAGCAACATGAGATTTCCAACAATGTGGTATGTGCGACCAGCAAAGACTCAGATCAGCCTGCCCATATGCACAGTCTGATTAGAGCCTATTGCTAGATGCTTGAATATTCTATTTGAAGTTTCTAAGATTAAAAGGAGGCTGCACAGGCTTGTATGAGTCTACACATATCAAAATGATGCATTGTTAGAAATCACATGTCGCAGCTCAAATAACCAATCCCCATTGCAGCTTTTGATGGATTGAATCAAAAATTGATCTAAAAGCATTGATGGTGCAGGACAGGAAGAATTTAGTTCAAAGATCCTGGGCTTCAGGTTTTTTTTCAAGATTGGTGGGCGTGGGAGCACAGTGGCTCAGTGGTAGAGTGCTTGACTTGAGACCGAGGGGCTGCGGGTTCAACCCACCCGTGTCACTGCGTTTTGGACCTTGAGCTGGACACATTTATCCTTGCTTAATACTGGTTAAACCCAGGAAGACCAGTCCCTGTTTAACTGAAAGATTGTTGATGGGACGTAAAGAATCAAATCAAACAAACAAACAAAACCATAGGTGACATTTGGGTTTTATACTTTACCTACACACTGACACAGACACTTGTATGCATATGTATACTGACCTCTGATTATACAGTAAAACCTTCTAATGCGGCCACTCAAAAAAGAAGACCAATTATCGCTTAATGCAGGTCAAAAGTATTGCAGAATGTTTCAAAGGGAGCATTCTGCAATCCTTTCGACCTTCATTAAGCTACTGTTTGTTATTAAGATCTTTGTTTTGTCTTTTTTGAGTGGCTGCTTAGGTAATGTTTTACTGTATTGACTACCTACATGTACTTTCTGTTTTGTGGAGTTCGTAGACTCGCTGTAAGATGAGTATTTTTATTAATGTGAGATTTGTTCACAACTAAAAAGGATGGGTCCACTGGGCCCACTGCCTTGCAAAGTGATGGGCCATATTTGAAATCATGGGACAATGACCAGGGCCCACCATAAATCTGAAGGCCTGCGATGGTGCAGGACAGGAAGAATTTAGTTCCAAGATCTTGAGAAAACTATATGAGCTAACTCATGAGAATTTGTTACTTACTGTAAATTCGGAAATTTTCCTGAGAATTTTTTTTTCGCGACGAGGGTTAAATACATATTTGTGACGATAAAATTCGGGACTAGGGCATGATTTCCCTATATCGATAAACGACAGAGTGATTTCGCCATTTCACGAGGGTTTTCTTTTCGCGAAACTTCGCATATGCGAAGTCTTGCGAATACAAAACCATCGCAAAAATTTCCGAATTTACAGTACTTATTGTAGGAAGCAGCGAAGGCTTAGACAGTGCTACAGATTATTTTGACTTCCATCAGTTTGGGTACTGTTCCCAATGAAACTAGATACTTACAAGATATTTTAAGTCTGTACATGTAATTATTTTTTATTAACGCTTAGCCAGGCTCTTGTGAAAGTTTGTACTTGTATTGAATCCGGGCCTCTTTGTTGATTGACCCATCAATCATAACGGTCACGTCCCTCTGCATATTTGCCAGAATTTGGATGAAGGATGCCTGTTTAATTGCCATATAACAAGGACCAGTTTATAAACAGGCTGTACCGAGCAATTCCTACCTACAGTGCTCTTTAATGAAAGGCTGACTAAGGGACATACTGTTGGGGAGATTGTATTAAAAAAATAAATAAATAAGACATCAAAAAGCAGTCCAGCAGGTTGATTCTCGATTACTCAAATACATAGATTTGTCATTAAAACCTTTGTTTTCTGCAATCCTTTTGACCTTCATTAAGCTACCATTTGTTATTAAGATCTTTGTTTTGTCTATTTTTGAGTGGCCGCTTACAATAATTTTACTCTACATGTGAAAAGAGCCAAATTCTCATGAACTGATCCATTATTGTTATATATTTGTTGTGTATTAGTTAAATAGAACTTTTTGCTCTCTGTAAAGGTGGTAACTTTGATATTCATATCTGGGCGTGGCTCGGCTATTCCATCTGCTAAACAAGGAAAATCAGGTTCTTAGACTATTTATAATTTGGTAAAGAATTAATAAGTTGTTTGGGCCGCGCAAACGTGCATGCATTTCATGAAATTCCTAAATGTATACACCTTGAACTCACATTTATTAACCCTTAAAGCGCATAATCACAAAATGTATTTTTTGTCGTCCACTAAAATATTTGAACCTCATAGACAAACAGTGTGGACCCAGATCAGACTGCTCCTGTAGGAGCAGTCTGATCAGGGTCCACAATGTCGGCCTCTATGCGTATGTTATATAGACATTTTCAGATGCAGTAATTTTGCTGGGTGTTTTAGGAACTAAATAGTGTGTTTTGCGTCTATAATGAGATGATACAGTTACTTTTTAATAAAGCCACACCTCATTTTCAGCTTTTACCTATGTCTAAGTTCGACCAGTCCTAATTACGCATTCATGAGGTGCCGCCTTTATAGTAACCAAAAAGTCATATAATATTATTATGTACTTTGATGTCCTATTCATTATGTAGTCATAAGCTTGGGTAAGTAAAACCAGCTACTAGCAGAGGGACGCCATGGATGTGGAAGCTTACAGATCCAGGCTATAATAATCATTTTTTTTGGGCTCAAAATAAAAAGGCTGTATACAACAGGGATGAGAAAGTTCAGGATTGATCAGGATTTCCTGATTGAGCACTGGCATATGATTTCTGTAATGTCAGTTGTTTTTGCTGATTTTTTTTTTGAATGATGTTAAAATTCAATTTTAGATATAAAATAAGCATAAACTGACTGGTTTCTATTCATATTTTGTTATTTTAAGTCTTTAATAAGTGATTTAAAAATCGCTTTTTCTCAATTTTGGAGCCAACCAACATATTTTCCTGATTGAGAATGGCTGACTGTTCTCATCCCTGATACAAGCATTCATCACCTTGATACAGGTCTACCATATTTACATATGTGTGAGTCACTGAGTTTGTTTCTTTAGAGTTGACATGCAATAATAGTGAAGTTACGCAACAGATTACAGGGACAGATATCTATAATGAAATAAGTAGATGTTGTTACCCATTCAATTTGTTTAAAATTTCTATGTGACTCCCAACATGGATGGAAAGTCCCATTGATCAAACATGTTTACCCTTTATTTCATCGAAACACCTTTTAACACTTTTGCAAACAGAGCAGACCCAGATCAGGCATCTTGTAAGAGCTGCCTGATCAGGGTCCACTCTGTTTGCTTATGCAAGTATGATTAAATATGATCCTATGCTAGTGGACCTGACAAGTAATTTTTTGTTCTATTTACAAATCTGAAAGTTTATTTAATATAATTATTCATAGTGGGTGGAGCTTTAGCATGAATATTCATGAAGGAGATGGTTAAATCATGAGTTTCATTTGTCCCAGAGAAAGCAGATAAGAATTTCTAATTTGTCTCTTTGCTCCTAGTCCTTGCGTCCGACTGTTTGTGTTTTGTTTGTCCACCCACCTCTATTTCTTTCCTAACATTAACTCTCACAGTATTTATAGAGGATCTTACATGAGTGCTCATGTTTTATTGAATTTATTAAACGAGTTTGGGAAAAGAGATATAATGCGAGGCTTGCCGAGCATTTTATCTCTTTTCACATCGAGTTTAATAAATTCAATAATACAAGAGCATGAATGTTAGATTCTATTTATCATATGACAAATACTTTGAAATCTGATATCTGGCATAAAAACGTTATAATTTTGTCATTATGTATGCAAAGTTGTTAAGGACGTCATAACATTTCCCGAAAATTGATAAACCACTAGTGGTTTACAGATTTTATTGCATGGCGTTATTTCACTCTCAGACGGGACGTCATATGATAATAATCTGTAAACTAAATGGCATCTTTACCTCACATTAATGGGTTTTATTAGCTCTTAAACATTTTTAGCTCACCTATGCCAAAGGCTCTTAAGGTAACATAAATAAGGTGTGTGGGGGATCAGAGAGTCAGTCTTAAGTTCGTTGTTAGTTTCTGAAGTTTAAGTTTAGTCTGGCTTCAGCTTCGAGCTTGACAAGTCATTGTCTAGCTATGAAAGAGGCTAGCTTGTAACAAAGTTTAAGTGAGTGCGGTGATTGTGAAATGTAACTCTGCATTTATGGAAGCACGTTTGGGTTGACTACTGTGGTGTGCTGACATGGGAATGATTAATTAGTAGAATTGTATATGGGCCTCGTCGTGAGGAAACCTGTCTTCGGGGGTTTGCGAACAACACAGGCGCAGACCAGCCTGCACAGCTGCGCAGTCTGATCAGCGCCTTTGTTATTCGCTTTTTGGAAACTATCATATATACACTTGCTACAGGTAAATTTTCATTTTTCTAGCTAGTCTATGTAGCTGAGGAGACTGGTTTGAAACTCGTTTTGTCGAAAGCCCCAAAGACAGGTTTTCTTGCGTCGCGGCCCATATATGACTGGTAATTGACTTAGCCCAGTCCACCTAATTACCGGTCACCTATGGGCACTACATAACTTAGTATACATTCACATGTGGAGTGAAACTCCTAGCTACCCTGACTTGGCTATGCAACAGCTTATAAGGTGAGTCTCAAGCTGGCATCTGTGGGTCCATTCACACTTCCAAACATGAATATCTTGAGATCAGCAGGCTGATCAAAGTAAGGAAGAAGGCAAAGATCAGAAATCTATACAATCAAGTATCACACCGGACCCAGGACACCGAATGGGAAAGTGACAAAGACACAAGAATATACCACATACAAGAAAGCTTAGAGGTCAGCCATTCCCTAATGGTGATCACACAGCTGCAAGAAACAGACATCACATCACAATGTGGCAAAGGGGAGCGCAGTGGCTCAGGGGCTGCGGGTTTGAGCCTCACGGGCGTCACTGCGTTTTGATCCTTGAGCAAGACACATTTATCCTAGCTTTGTACTGGTTCAACCCAGGAAGACCCGTCCCTGTTTGACTGAAAGATTGTTGATGGGACGTAAAGAATGAAATGTGGCAAAGACAAAACACAGATAACAAAAAAGATCCACAAATGAAACCATCAGTAAGAAAATTACTCGAGGGCTTTGACTAGTATTTCATCGCCTGGGGGAAAGGTTGCATAAGGTTTTATGCCAGATCGAACTTTGGTTTTCACACCAACAATTAGCTCCCATAGGGTTATAATGGAGTAAACCTTGTGAGCACTCTTGCTCCTCCAATTTTTATTTGATCTTTCTCACTCTCACAGGTATCAAGTACAACCATCACATCTTGGATGGGATTGAAATTTACAGTAAAACCTGTCTTAAGAGGTCACTCAAAAAGAAGACCAAAAATTGGTTTTAGAGACCCATTATCGCTTAAAGCAGGTCAAAGTATTGCAGAATGCTCCAAGAGAGCATTCTGCAATACTTTCAACCTTTATTAAGCTACCATTTGTCTTTAAGACCTTTATTTTGGCTATTTTCGCGTGGCCGCTTAAGACAGGTTTTACTGTAATGGGAGGAATGCTGTTGCCACTCAGTCTCTTGCACCTTCATTTTTGCTTTGATCTTCTTCACTCTTGTAGATAACCAGTACATGTATTAAAGCTTGGATAAGTTTGAATTTTTATCTGATAACACTCACACTGGTAAATGTATACGTCCATTTGGTGGTATTAACACATATTGCCGGTACTTCATAGACCGGAAGTGGTAGATATTGGTGTTAATACTATATAGAAAAACATGTCATATGCCAAAGGGACCATAGACTTCAATCATTTTTAAGTATTCAGTATGTGCATGGCAATTTATGTAAGCATTTAGGAATAGATTCGAGTACCGATCATTCAGATTGGTACTCGAATCTATTCCTAAATGCTTACATAAATCGCCATGTGCATGCTGAATACATAAAGATGATCTAGTTCTATAGTCCTTTAGGCATATGGCGAAATTTCAATTTTCTAGCTAGTCTCTGTAGCTGAGGAGACTGGTTTGAGTCTCGCTGAAGACAGGTTTTGTCGCAAAGTGGCCAATATCTTGAGTGTTTGATTTATGCCTGATTACTGTTTCATGTTCAATGTAAACAGCAGATATGGTGTGAATTTTTGTTTGTTTTTTTACATGCATATCTTTACTTAACGCCAGTAAAAACACAACTTTTACAGTATAACCATACCCTAGATTAAATGCTCTATTACCATTTTTATCAAATAAAAACATGAATATATGGTCACGATATCAAAGCAATGTCCCTTTGGTGTTGATAGAGCAGTCCAGATAAGCCGGGCGGTATTTTTTGATAAAGGGATACAACCCGAACTTCCACGCTCAAAAAGCAAAATCGCCCTATAAATCAGGATATCAGATCTTCTTTATGCCTAGCTCTTTTGGTATCAACTTTCTGAAAATTGAAATATTGCTCAAAGTTCCATGCACATGCAATCAGGAAAATCTGTCTTAAAGTTTTGATCTTTAAAATGACCATCAAAGTTTGAGCATGAAAACGATAAGTCAAAGAAAATGTGACACTTTCTTCGTTAAATTTCGCAAGAAATGATTACCATAGGTTATGACCTTACTAGTTACGTTTGCCAATTTTGAAATGTTTCCATTTAATTAAAGTTTTAGTTCAATCTCAAATTTAACAAATTTTTTGCTATACCTGAAATTTCAGAATAAATTTGAGTCCTTCCCTCGAAGCAAATTCTGTGTTTTATTCTGATTTTTTTTTTTTTTTTTTTTTTTTTTTTTTTTTTTTTTTTTTTTTTTGTAAACACAGTACTTTCACAGTGAATTTGAATAGAATTTCAAGATTTAAGATGGTTACACAAAAAAATGATGAATTTGTCATTTTTCACCAAAATTTTAGCAGAAGTCTGTTAGCAAGTTTTGCTATATTAACATTCTCGAACGACAGGCAAGCTTGTTAATACATAGACAAAGTGTATTACACTCATATTTATAAGATAAACAACACTTGGACCAGTTGGGTTTTTTATGGCTTTAAGTTTTTTTGGATGATAAAATAAGACAATAAATTCAAACTATACTTAATATGGAGGTCTATTCTTCCATTTTGTCTTTCTGAATAAGGCAAAATAAAAAAAAATATCCGTGTTAAGTGTAACCCAACACAACCACCCATTGCAACCTAGGATTTTTTCAAGTTTTCTTGATAAAATATAATATAATGTAGTTTGAAAGGTGAAATACCTTTCAAAATGCATAGAATTAAAAAAAAATCCAGAAAAAAAATTTAAAAAATGTTTGCCTACCCTGTCTAAAAATTTCAGACTTGTTACTCGAAACACACTTATTTTTTATTTGTCGTGAGTAAAATCTTAGATATAATTGTTCCATATTATAACTCAATGCAAGAAGATTACATGCTTTTAATAAGAGCACACTGATTGCATTATGGGTTGTTTACACTGTATGAATGTCTGATTTTAAGTCAACTCAGTGGTAATATGAATACATGTTGTGACCACAATCCTAATGGTTATTAAGTAGGTGTTTTGTTTCTACATATTTTCAGTAAGCTGGAGATAACAAAGATCACAGAAAGTGATGATAAGACTCTGATCACTGGTGTGACAGATGATAAACCACAGACTATGGTGAGTAAGCTAGAGTTTTATTAGTATGCTGGAAATAACAAAGATCACAGAGAATCATGATAAGACTCTGATCACTTGTGTGACAGATGATAAACTACAGACTATGGTGAGTAAGCTAGAGTTTTATCAGTATACTGGAGATAACAAAGATCACAGAAAATGATTAGACTCTGATCACTGGTGTGACAGATGATAAACCACAGACTATAGTGATTAAGCTAGAGTTTTATCAGTAAGCTAGAGATAACAAGGATCACAGAGAATCGTGATAAGACTCTGATCACTGGTGTGACAGATGATAAACCACATTCTATGGTGAGTAAGCTAGAGTTTTATCAGTAAGCTAGAGATAACAAAGATCACAGAGAATCATGATAAGAATCTGATCATTGGTGTGACAGATGATAAACCACAGACTATGGTGAATAAGCTAGAGTTTTATCAGTAAGCTAGAGATAACAAAGATCACAGAGAATCATGATAAGACTCTGATCACTGGTGTGACAGATGAGAAACTACAGACTAGTGGGAGTAAGCTAGAGTTTGATCAGTAAGCTAGAGACAACAAAAATCACAGAGAATGATGATAAGACTCTGATCACTTGTGTGACAGATGATAAACTACAGAGTATGGTGAGTAAGCTAGAATTTTATCAGTAAGCTAGAGATAAAGATATCACAGAATGATGATAAGACTCTGATCGCTGGTGTGACAGATGATAAACCACAGACTATAGTGAGTAAGCTAGAGTTTTATCAGTAAGCTAGAGATAACAAAGATATCATAGAATGATGATAAGACTCTGATCACTGGTGTGACAGATGATACACTTCAGACTATTGTGAGTAAGCTAGAGTTTTATCAGTAAGCTAGAGATAACAAGCATCACAGAGAATGATGACAAGACTGATCATTGGTGTGACAGATGATAAACTACAGACTATTGTGAGTAAGCTAGAAATTTATCAGTAAGCTAGAGATAACAAGCATCACAGAGAATGATGACAAGACTGATCATTGGTGTGACAGATGATAAACTACAGACTATGATGAGTAAGCTAGAGTTATATCAGTAAGCTAGAGATAACAAGCATCACAGAGAATTATGATAAGACTCTGATCACTGGTGTGACAGGTGATAAACTACAGACTATGGTGAGTAAGCTAGAGCTTTATCAGTAAACTGGAGATAACAAATATAACAAAGATAGATGATGATAAGACCCTGATCATTGGTGTGACAGATTATAAACTTCAAACTAGTGGGAGTAGGCTAGAGTTTTATCAGTAAGCTGGAGATAACAAAGATCACAGAGAAAGATGATGATAAGACTCTGATCACTGGTGTGACAGATGATAAACTACAGAGTATGGTGAGTAAGCTAGAGCTTTATCACTAAGCTGGAAATAACAAAGATCACAAAGATAGATGATGATAAGACTCTGATCATTGGTGTGACAGATGATAAACTAAAGACTATGGTGAGTAAGTGAGTTTTGTCAGTAAGCTAGAGATAACAAAGATCACAGAGAATCATGATAAGACTCTGATCACTAGTGTGACAGATGATAAACTACAGACTATGGTGAGTAAGCTAGAGTTTTATCAGTAAGCTGGAGATAACAAAGATCACAGAGAAAGATGATGATAAGACTCTGATCACTTGTGTGACAGATGATAAACTACAGAGTATGGTGAGTAAGTCTGGATGCTTTTTCCATGAAGCTGGAGATAACAACGATATCATAGAATGATAATAAGTCACTGATCATAGTTATGACAGCTGATAAACCTCTTGCAATGGTAAGTAAGCTAGGGGTTTTTTCAGTAAGCTGAAGCTAACAAAAATCATAGATAATGATGAATTATATAACTCTTTTTTCTGGGGTCAGAGATGATAACCTCCAGACTTTGGATGGTCGTTTGTTTGATTTGATTATCTCTCATCAACAAACAATCTTTCAGTTATGTAGGGACAGGTCTTCCTGGGTTGAACCACTTCTAAGCTAGGATTAATGTGTCTTGCTCAAGGACACAAGGCAGTGACTGGTGAGGCTCAAACCCTGCAGCCCCTTGGTCTCAAGTCAAGAACTCTATTGCACAAATGGTTACACTCCACTGAACAAAAGGGCTACCAGATATCCAGATTAGAAATACCTTTAAAGGGCATTTCCTCCTGAACCACTGGTCCAAATTCAAAATAATTTCACAGAATTGTTCCTCATGATACCTTCTACTAATATTGCACAAATGGTTCGGGTCGCTGAACATAGGGGCTGTCAGAGCTCTAGATAAGAAATGTATTCAAACGCCATCTCCTTATGAACCACTGGTCCAAATTCCATATAACTTCACATTAATATTTCCAATGATGCCCTCTTTCAAAATTGCATAAATGGTTCTTCTGCACCAAACAGGAGGACTGCCAGAGCTACAGATAAGAAATCTTTTAAACGGCATCTTCTCCTGAACCACTGACTCAAATTCAACATATTTTCACAGAATTGTTCCTCATGATGCACTCTACCAAAATTTCACAAATGGTTCCACTCTACTGATCAGTCATTCTCAGGTGAGCAACCCAGGGCCCTAGGGCCCTCTTGTTTTTTGTGTTTTTTTTCTGTTGTTTTTTGCTAATCAATCTTCATGGTTAGACTGGGAAACTGACCTGTAGCGCCTGTAACTAGATGAATTGGTCCATCAATTGATTATAAAAATACAGTTTTTTTTATTTTGTTTATTTTTCAGATGGATAAGTTCTTGTCTGGTTTTGGTATGGGTGGATTTTCATTTGGAGGAGGAAGTAAATCGGAGACCAGTCGATCTGGTTCCCCGGCTTCTCTGTCCGGAGTGAATGGAACTTCTGAAACACCACCAAAGCCAGCTAAGGTAAGCTGTTTTAACCCTTTTTCATTCTAATGGATTATCCCATACATATTGACACAATAAGAATGGAATTGTCCATTTTGTATTTAAAGGGGTTGTCAGTCAAAGTTTCTAAAAATGATGCATAAACCGGCATTTCATCTGGGTCATCACAGTTTGCTAAAGTAGCTGTCTACCAGTATCCAGAATGAAAAGGGGAAAATGCTGATGATGTTATAAATGAAAGCCACAGAAGTGGATCACACCGGGTAGGCGGCAATCGAAAATGCCAATCTATCAAGGAATGTAGATAAAAAATCAATAGAAACAGTGTTTTTGATTGCCGTTTGTCGCCCCACTGACGGCAAATGGCAATCGAAAACACTGTTTCTATCGATTTCTAATCTGCAATTGTTGAAAACTTTTCGATTGCCGCCTATCCAGTGTGTGGATAGTACTTTACTTTAGGTTTCCAGATAAGTGTGTAAGTCAAAATTCAGTTTGTTATTTCTCAACCAAATATAATAAATGCTGTGGATACTCAAAAGAACTGTCTCAATGAGATCGCTCTTTTGAGTACCCAAAACACATATTTGAACTGATGGGTAAGAATATAAAAGCGCTCAGTTTTGCGCTCAATAAAAATCACTTATCTGGACCTATGTACCTGAATCGAGGTATACTGTATATACTCTATATGAGCCACGATCTGTGAGAACCTGCCTTAATGACATTTAGGACTTTTTATGTAAAAATCATTTGAAAAACACCAAAACTTAAGAAAATTGACATGTTAAAATATTGTCTTAAAACCTATTCAGATGGATAGTAGAATAAAACTGGCAATTATTTCTGATTAAACTTCTTCGTTTTTATACCATATGTTTCCATGGCAACAACTTTACCTTAGCAACTGTCAGAATTTTTAAAGTATGGTCAGTTGTTTTCAGATCATGCAAACTTAAGGCAAAAATGAATCAGTGTCAACTTTTGTTTGAATTCTATTGCACACATGCTAAGGATAATAAAAAAGTAGTTTAACAAGAAATAGCATGTTTTTCATGCACCCGACAAACCACAAATCAGGAAGTTAACTTTGACGTCATTAGTAACGTCATGACGTTTGTGGCGATGCATGTTAAAGTTTAGACAGTGGATAGTTTCAAAAGACCATATTTCCATGAATAATGGAGATAACTTCATAAAATTTGCAGGATATCTTCTTAACACTTCATAGATGAAGTGTGTGCCATTTACTCAAATTTGACGACTTTGTCATTAAGGCTGGTTTTCACAGATTGTGACTCATATATTATGATGGCTTGAAAAACTTCGAGGAATGGCTGCTATTGAAATAGTAAAGATTTGTATACAGTTCAGTACGGAGAGGTCACAACAGTACTTTAATACATCTCAACCTCTAAATATATTTATCCTTAAATTTAAGCAACCTTATTGGTCATATAACTCTATGAAGTTGGAGGGGGGGGGGGCATATTTTTTTCATTTGAAAATTCCATTTAGCTTTGGTTACCTCCCAGTCAACAGTTTTTCAGTCATGTGTTGCAGGTCGAACCAGTTCTAGGCAGAGGATGAATTATAAGGTCAGATTTTTTTTAATTATATAGTTGATTTACAAACCCTCCTACTGTGATTTTCATGAAAAATGGGGAATAAAAATCTAAAATTATTTTTTTATTTTATCCCCCGACTCTATTATTTGTTTCATTGAAAAAAATAATATATTTTTTAGGTTCTGTCTGTGTATTCTTGAGAGTGACACTGTTAAAAGTGATTGTTCTACCCAGTTTTTTGGAAAACAATGAAATATTTAAAGCTGCATAGTCTGTAACTTTTGATCTTCTAATTTTAAAAATAATGTTTTTATTTTTCAAGAACATAGTAAAAATACTCAAATTCAGGTAAACATTTTACCATTTTCGAAAATCTTAACTAGTTATCACTATCAAAACAACTGCATTTATGTTAAAATTCAACGGTCTAGAATTATTGGAGGGACGCAAATAATTACCAACAAGAGAAAAATACACCAATTTGATAAGATAATTCACTTTTCCATGCAGTTTTCAACTGTACTGAACATTTTTATTGTGAAAACATAGCTTAATTCTACTCTTACAAATGATTTCAAAAGAAAATATTTTTTTTCGAAAAATGTTCATAGTTACAGAGTATGCAGCTTTAAAGATTAAATACAGACTGTTGGTTTACCTTACTAGTTTTACTGTTTGTTTTTGAGATATTAAAAAAAAGCTCTGAAAATGACCAGTCAACTGGTCATTTTCAGAATGTTTCTTTTTTCGTCCCCCCCCCCCCCCCCCCCCCCCCCCCCCCCCCCCAACCCTAAATCTGAAAGAAAATTCCCATAAATCAACTAATGAAAAAATTCTAGCCTAAGCAAGACACTTTGTCTTCTCAGTATTGGACTATTGGTTCAACCCAGGAAATAGGTTTGGGCATGTGGAGTGTTCTAGTGGTGGGATCAGAACAACATGTGATATACAGATTGATGGCAGGCGGGGAGCAGGGAGGCCCAAGCTAACATGGAAGAAACTGACGGAGAGAGACTGCCGTGAGTGGAAGCTCACGACAGTTGACCCTCAAGAAAGGAGCACCTGGAGATCAGGTGTGAGATCTGCTATGCGTGCAGCTAGCCAGTTACCTGGAAAGGGGCCCACTGATGTGGATGATGCCCCTGCACCTGCACGTTAATCAAAAATCCGATTATGATATGATATAAATATACCAACATGACTCGACCATTGTTGACTGGGATGTAAAGCATCAACACAAACCAATTGAGTCGCGGCATGAGATTTCCAACAATTTGACATTTTGACAAGTGTAGACTCGGACAAGCCTCTGCAGCCTCCTTTTAAGCTCAGAAACTCCAAATGGTGTTCAGTCAGTAGCTTAACAATCATAAAATACTCAAGCGACTAGCAAAGGCTCTGATCAGACTGCGCTTATGCGCAGGCTGATCTGAGGCTTTGCTGGTCGCACATACCACATTGTTGCTGGTCGCACATACCACATTGTTGCTGGTCGCACATACCACATTGTTGGAAATCTCATGCACTGGCTCAATTAGTTTAATTATTATAGGTAGTTTTAATATATTATTCCAGGTAACTTTAACTTTGGAAGAGAAGCAAAAACTGGCAAAACAACAAGAACAACAAAAAATCTATAAAGCCCAGAAACCATTACAAATGAAAACAACAGTTGCATCCACTTCTTCAAGCCAGAAACAGAAGACGAGTCAACCAGTGGACCTAACTTCCAGCTTAATGAAGTCCAACATGATGGGCTTACAAAGCTCATCTACCACCAGTAAACCATCTACAGCCAATTATAATATTAGTAGTTCATCAACAGTTGGTTCAACATATGGCTCTAGTCAGACTAATTCATGGTCAAACTCAAGAACTTCAGGTTATTCAGGAACACCAGCATTCAGTTCTCAGCCAGGTGTCTCTCAAGGTAGTGCAATAGGATTGTCTTCCAATTCAATGGGAAACTCATTCAGGATGAACCAAAGTGTTAGCCAGAATTCACAATCCAGACCCAGTCAGCCGGTAGACCTATCAGCATTTGATAATTTAATGTCAGATAAGCAAAAAACGAAAGTGTCTATGAATCAGATGACTCAGAACGAGGCAAGTGGTTCTCCAATGATGGGCAATAATAGTGCTATGGGAAATTATAATATGGCTGGACAAGGCATGATGGGACAGCAAGGAATTGTGGGTAATTCAGGCATGATGGGTAATTCTGGGATGATGGGTAATTCAAGTATGGGGTATTCAGGTATGGCCGGTAACCAAGGCATGATGGGGCAGCCGGGAATGATGGGAACAGGCTTTGCTGGACAAAATGTGGGTTCAGGATTTGGCGGACAGTATTCCAATACAGGGTTTGGCATGAATGCAACAGGAAACCAAAGTAACATGGGAATGTTCCAGTCCCAGCCAATGGCAGGACAGAATCTGATGCAGCAACAAGCTGCAGGAAACATGAAAACAGGAACCAGCTCAACAGGAAATGATTTAAATGATATATTTGGTTGATGTTCTGTGTTTGAGCTTTGTCATGAGATTATGAGAATCTACACTTGGTTTAGAGGTCAGATAGAGAATCCTAATTTGAAGGATGTGTGGCAGATTGGACTCTCAGCACATCCTAAGTTCTGGCCTTGAGGTAATATAACTTTTTTCATGCTTAACTCAGCTGAGCACGAAGTTTCAACTGCTCATAACTCTGATGTTGTATTTATCATGCTTATAAATGTTAAAATGCCAACAATTGTTGGCATTTTAACATTTATGAGCAGGATAAATTTCGTGCTCAGCTGAGTTGAGCATGAAAAAAGTTTTATAACCTCGGGGCCAGATCTGTTAGCGATCCTTAAGATTGGGAATAAAGGGAATTTAACTCCAAAGATTGCTAACAGTTCAGAGCTGACTTCAGCTGAGGCTAAGTCTCTGTTCTTATCAGTAATATCTGCCTGCAATCTTTCAGATTGGGAACAAGTGGAATTCTACCAAGGTATTGCTGGCAGATTAAAACCTTTCATATCCTTAGCTGCGATCTGCTAGCCATTCTTCACATTAGGATTAAAGGGAATTCCACTCAGTCCCAACCTCATGGCCACCAATCCATCTCATTCATTGCCTATACCAGTTGGATTAAACTTTTTGTTTCTTAATTTTGACAGCAAAATTCAGAAATCGGGCAATGCTATTCAATGAGACACTCATTGAACTTTTTGACAATGACATCGGTCTACTTGACATATTAAAAAGTTTTGTAGTGAAGAAAAACGGTATTTTTTCAACTTCAACACAGATTCTAGAATCAGTTTTTGTGTCAGGGCACATTATTTAAAGTATGTCAAAGGTACACATCAAGGCCATCGAATAGCATTTTCGGAATTTTAAATTTTTGTATTTGTTAGAAAAAATAACGATTTTGCTGAAATTTAAGTCCCTCTCATTCATAGGAGACAGGTCCCTCTTCTTCATAACACAGTATTGATTTTATGCGATGAAGGAGATGGATTGGTGGCCGTGAACCTGCTAGCCATCCTTTGGATTGAAATTCCCTATTTGACCAAGATACGCTAAAGCATAGCATGTGATAATTGAGCCCTGTCACAAGAAAACCTGTATTTTGGGGTAAGTGATTTAGTAACATTGAAACCTATTTATTAACCAATCATATTCTGATGGATTTTCACATACATATTGATACAATAAGTATAGGACTTCCCATTGTGTACTTTAAGGGGTCATAGGTAGAATTTTCTAAATTTTGATGTATTTCTGTCCTTAAAAATTGTTTTAATCATAGCAAACAGTGTAGATCCTGATGAAATGCAGCATTATGCTGCATTTCATCTGGGTCTTCACTGTTTGCAAAAGTGCTAGTTTAGGGGTTTCCCGAATACAAATGGTTAATGTGCATGTGCAGCAATTTAGTGTGTCTAGATTTGGGTCTGAACTTACATCATTCTACTTAGATACTCTGTGTGATCAAACAGTGCAGGCATAGGCAGGACTGGGCTGCGCCATCACTGGCCAGAACCTTCACTGGTCATAATGCAAGTTATGATATTAATCAGTTCATATGAGCATGCTCATGAGGATGCATATATCAATGAAGAGTGATGTTTCTGTCACAAATTTTAATGTTATCTGATCAAATCTTTCATTACATTCTCAAACGCATAGAAATGATTAATTGGTTGCTTAATTGGCAGTCATTGCCGAATATTTTTATGTACTGTACTCTCCCGAATTGTTATCGTATTAATCTGCAGCATTCCAGTTGTAAGTATGCATTTTCAATCAAATTAAAAACCGTGCAGATCCTGATCAGATGGCTTTGTGTGAAGATAGCTGATCTGGATTGAAAGTGTTTTTGAAAAAGGATAAATCTGGGTTCAGCAGGACAAGGGCTGACTGTCATTTGATCACTCCTAATCTTAAGCTAGCGTGGCTACTTAGCTTACTTTTTCTGATTGTGCGACCAAGTGCTCAGGGCCCATAGTGCTTCATGGGTAATGTACATGTACTGAGTGCCTAAGATTTTTTGAGAAGCTGACCATTCATTGACTTGTTTGACTTATTAAAAATGATTTCATCACTTATCTCTGAAAAGATAGATCACACTGGTAAATGTATATGTCGATTTGGTGGTATTTACGCGTATTGCCGGTACTTCATAGACCGGAAGTGGTAGATATTGGTGTTAATACTATATAGAAAAACATGCCATATGCCTAAAGGACTATAAAATTAGATCATTTTTAAGTATTCAGTATGTGCATGGCGATTTATGTAAGCATTTAGGAATAGATTCGAGTACTGATCATCGAGATCGGTACTCGAATCTATTCCTAAATGCTTACATAAATCGCCATGTGCATGCCAAATACTTAAAAATGATCTAATTCTATAGTCCTTTAGGCATATGGCATGTTTTTCTATATAGTATTAACACCAATATCTACCACTTCCGGTCTATGAAGTACCGGCAAAACGCGTAAATACCACCAAATCGACGTATACATTTACCAGTGTGATCACTTGTCTCTGAAAAGATAGATGATAAAACTGAGGTATGAACTTACAGAATGGAAATCCAAAGTCAAACCTATCTTTAACGCAGGCAACCTTCTTTGAGTATTTGTCTGTGTATGTGTCTGTCCCCACTTATAGTGACTTCTATCATCTGCTGATAACCTTTGAAAACAGCTTAGATTCATATCAGGCCCGACAAAATGTCGGACCTGATCTGGATCCAAACTATTTGACATGCTGATGGTATTTCTGATTTTTTTTTTCATTTTTTATTTGCTTTAAAAAAAGCATGCAAAATTGCCCAGCATGCAAAGAGTCCAAATCACATGTACTGTCGTACCAACCAAGAGTGACAGTGAGGTAATAATTTGTTTACAATTGCTTAGTAAAGCACTAACATGTACACTTCACTTCAGCTAACACGAATCGATAGATCACTTGTGTATTTATCCTATCCTGAGGAAAGGATTAATACACAAGTGATCTATCAATTATAAGTCCCTGATTACTTTGTAAACAAAACATGATGTCACTGTTACTCGTGGCTGGCAGGACAGTATGTATGCTGAAGTTTCCATACAAGATTACCCATATCAAGAATTAGGTTTTCGTACAAATGTCTTCAGCATGTGTTTATGTGATTCAGATATTGATTGTTTATCAGAGCCGCCACATGAAATTTCCAACAATGTGGTATGTGCAACAAGCAAAGGCTCAGATCAGCCTGCACATATGTGCAGTCTGATCAGATCCTTTGCTGGTTGCTTGATTATTCTATGACTGTTAAGCTACTGATCAAAGAAGGCTGCACAGGCCCGTCTGAGTCTACATTTGTGAAAATGCCACATTGTTGGAAATCATATGTTGTTGCTCATACCAGGTGCTAAAAGTGACTTTTATTGAGAAAATGAGGATTAACTCATCTTCGACAAACTAAGTCTTAAAGGTGTTGTGAAAAAAAATACTTAAAAATTTGAACATGAACATTCCTTGTTTATTTATTGTTATTATTATTATTATTTGTTTAATTATATATTACAATAGCTTTAGATATGTTGACATATCCACACATATTGCAAATGTTAATGGCTCTGTTATCATAGATTGGGAGGGAGCACAGTGGCTCAGTGGTAGAGTGCTTGACTCGAGACCGAAGGGCCGCAGATTCGAGCCTCACCGGCGTCACTGCGTTGTGGTCCTTGAGCAAGACACATTTATCCTAGCTTAGTACTGGTTCAACCCAGGAAGACCCATCCCTGTTTAACTGAAAGATTGTTGATGGGACATAAAGAATCAAATCAAACAAACAAAATCATAGATTGGGGTTATGTTGTTTTCTGGTCTCTGTAAGTGTGTATGTGTAAAAAAGTTTAATGTTGGCCATAACTTTTGAGCAAGCACCTGTCTAATCTTGATTTACTCTGTATTGGTTTATCAGTGTGAATATATAGGGTCAATAGAGTAAGAAATAGCTTGATGATGTTATGTTGGAAACTCAGCTATAGCTAGACAATTGCTCCAGTTAAGCATTTTTTTGCCTAAAATTGTTTTTTTCTCCTTTAACTATCAGTTTTAACTCGTGTTTTGTGTGCTCAAAAAAACGTCTCATTGAGACATGCTACATTCAGCCAGGCTCCAATGTTGTAAAACTTTCGAAATTTGGTAGAGAAATAAGAAAAATATCATTTTTCAATTAAGCACCCTTATCTGGAGGCCTGTTTGAATCTGAAGCCCTGCTGCCATCACAGAAGTCCAAGCAGCTAATGAAAGCCCCTCTTTTAGATCCTTACTGGGCCATTACACAAGGTTTTGTTGCTTATCACTTATGGGCAAATACGTCTTTTAAATGCCCATTCTGACTTAACAGCTTGAGGTCATAATTTGGTCTGTGCCTTTCTATGCATCGATACATGTACTTTTTGTATGCAAGTACATAGGCCCAGATAAGGAAGTTTTACGAGGGTAAAACTGTAATTATTTCCTTACCTATCAATTTAAACACATGTTTAGGGTGCTCAAAAGAACCGTCTTATTGAGACGGTTCTTTTGAGTACCCACAACATATGTTTTGGGTGAGAAATGAAGAAAATAGATTTCCAATAGGCACTCTTATCTGGAGGCCTGCAAGTAGCAAAGACTTAGGAGGGTCTTCAAATATGCTCACTGATGCATAAGCACCAAAAGTTTGTGCGCAGGCCCATACATTATTGAAGAGAACATAAGGTGCTGCTTTCTAGAATATCATTACTTGTGAACTAACATGTTTTAATATATTAGAATGATGCAAATGCATTGATATTTCATTCATGAATTCTCTATTTTGCTTTTGAATGGCTAAATTTTTCAGGATTATTCCTGAATTCAGGCTTTGAGGGTGACTTTCTACAAAAAGTGAGCCTTAAAATACTGAATTAGGCAGGTTATAATAGCTTTAATTGATTTTCAGTTAATATATTAAAAGACAATTTAAACAATATTTTGTAGGCATACTGAAAGTTTAAAAAAATTGAGTTTCTAAAGTACAGAATTATGGTAATTTCGAACTTTCACCAAAGCTTCTGGCATGACCTAGATTCAAAGACTTTTCTTGCTTTCAAGCTATCAGATGTTATATTTATAATGATAAATGTTAAAATGTCAACAATCATGAGCATGACAGTTTTCATGTTCATTTGAGTTGAGCATTAAACAAGTGTTTTAACTTCTGGGCCTGTTATAAACTCTCAACAAATAGCAAGACAGTCAAAGAGATTCAGCTATATGATGTTTTAGTTGAGCCAATATCATCATGTCTTGCATATTGTTAGACTGGTTCTCTCCCTTTAATAGCTTGTCAGCATATTAAGACAGGTAACTACTAGCCGCCATTGCGCCTACTAATAGCAAACACACTGACATCATGAGTGACGTGGTATTGGAAAATACCCTTTACATAAAGTGCATTTTTAAACGAGCCGTTTTATTAAGTTTATTTTGTTCTGGGAGTTTTTTTTTGTTCTTTTCCTTAACTATCAAATTATAACTACTGGAAAAATACTGAAGTGTGTGTTGAAGTCGGATGAGTAGGATTTTCTACTTGTAATGAAATAGACGTTACCAGTCGTTATATGCGTAGTGGAAGTGGAGCTTTATCAACGAGAGGAACCAATCTAGCATATTGTCTGGAGGTGTCCACTGGAAATTAAAATTGATCAAAATTCTCTCCCATTGAAGATAGGCAGAGCTTTCATCTCACAAATTTCATAAATTGGCTGCTAAAATAAGTTGTTGTTTATCATTTTTTCTATAGCTTCATAACTCAGTTCTTATTTATCTCATCTCATTAACTTTTTCCTGGCTAGCTGCAACTTTTGTCATTAGCCAGGCCCCCTAGTGGAACCTTCAAAACCATTAGAAACCTTTAATTTGGTTGCAATCCTTTAAAACCTTTAATTTGGCTGAAAAACCTTTAATAACCTTTATTTTGATTAAAAAACCTTTAAATTTTGCAAGATCAGTTTGAACATAAGAAATAGACCATACGTATGTTGACAAGTAATGAGATTTTCAGAAAGAGACCATTGTGTCTATATGGGTGACTTTTATAGTCAAATTTTCTGATGCTTCAGATTAAGCAGCAATAAAAAAAAGAGTGAGGTAAGGTAAATATAAATGCTTTTGGGTTGATTTCTTGCTTTACATCCATGCAAAACTGCTGAGGTAATGTCAGTATGACTAATTGATCCTAACCACCCTTTTTCTAGGCTGGCTTAACCCATATCCTTTTTACAAGTACTCAGTGCTTATCTTTCACTAGTAAGGCTAACTGACAACTAGTGAAAGAATGTGCCCGGCCTGGGAATAGAACCTGCATAACTCCAAACGTTAGGCTGGAAACCCTACAATGTACCACATGCAATACTTGTGCCAATGAATATTGATGGATATCATCTATTGGGTTATTTGACTTCCTGATTTTCTAATGTCATTGTCTAAGGTTGTCAAATCTAAACTGTGTTATCTACACCCCAAGACCAATACAGACAATATGCATATCTGTCTAAATTTTATATTTTATATTTAAAAAAGAGCATACAATAAATGGGAGCAATATCCTCTGAAATTGATCATTTACTGAAGGTAAAATTGTCCATACAAAATGACCAGAGATGGCTTCTCCTACTTTCTTGGTTTTCAAAATTTTCCGGGGGAGGACCCCCGTGCCCCCCTTCCAGATTACAAAATATGCGATTTTTAGAAAATATGTGATTTATTTTGTCAATTAAACACTGCTCACACACAAAGCCTTTGTAGTAGTGATTTTCTATTGATATGTGGTTAATGGGCTGTACATTTATTGGCTAATGGTTTTGCTGCACCACTTTTATACCTTCATCTATCATACATGTAACATGGGTTTACAAGATCGGGATCCGATAAAAATACTAGAAAATTTGATGTTAATTTGCTCTTTATTTTTGTTAGAATTTCAATGAAACAACCTTTATTTTGCCTAAAATAGCCTTTATAAAAAACCTTTAATTTCATGAGAGTCTGCTAGGGGGCCTGCATTAGCTGATAACTTCAGCAAACAGTTTGGACCCAGATCAGGATTGACAAAATGTCGGTCCTGATCTGGATCCAAACTGTTTGACACTGATAGTATTCATGAAAGAACTTTTTGAAAAAGTTAATTTTGAAAAAAAAATCAGCAGACAACAAAACAATCATGATAAGTTACCCAGCATGCAAAAGTTCAACTTCTCATTAAGGGCCTTCATGACTGATTTCATAGCCAGGTTAGAGGCTATTAGCCAATTTTATATGCTAGATTAGTAATGTAGCTGAAATGCTTGGGATATATATCTAGGACTTGTTTTTGAGGGTTGCCTCACCCTTTTCCCACTAATTCAGGACAATGGTTGTGTGTTCTTTTTTCTGCTTTCAAAATTGGTGGCCTATATTGCAAACAATATGAACCCAGATTAAATGGCTCCTTATAAATTCCTCAGGAGCAGTCTGATCAGGGTTCATAGTATTTGCTTCCATGATAAAATTACTCTAGAGTGAATTTGATCTATTAGATGCATTTGTGCATATGACATAAGTACAGAAATCAGATGTGTCTGCTTTGTGAAAAGAACCATAATGATTATTATATATTTGGGACACTATTTGTCACTATATTCCAAAGTCTGCATATGCGATGGGCACCTTCGGCCCAATTGGTTATCGGCCTGCCATAATGATAACCTGAAGTCCTGTATTTTGAGCAGAGAGAGGTTATCATGCCTGGTTGATGACGCCAGATGTAAACAAGTGGCATGACATAACGGGAACTTTACGCCAGTCCTCTGTTTTACTTACATTTTTATACGTCAAACAGGTAAAAATATTGAATTAGAATATGTGACTAAAAAACTATAACATATGGTTTGGGTTATAGCCCTCAGTATTAACCCTCAACTATTATCACTCGAGCTAAAGCTTTTGGGCTGATAATGGGGTCTTGGGGTGTTACTTTGGTCCATAACCAAACCTCCGTGTGATAATCTCTAATTATCACATGGGGCTGCATCAAATACTTTGATGAAAACATGATAACATTTTGGTCTTTGTCTATGGTAGACTGGACAGGCACTCTGTCAGTGGTTTTGATAGCTGATAAGTAGTGACTGCATTTAATTTGGGGAGGTGCAATTTTTTCTACATTCCAATAGAAATGGGCCTCGAGGCGAGAAAACCTGTTTTCGAGGGTTTGGGAACAACACAGGGGCAGACCAGCCTGCGCATCAGCGCAGTCTGATCAGTGCCTTTGTTAATCACTTTTTAAAAAGTATCATATATCAACTTGCTGCAGGTGAAATTTCAATTTTCTAGCTCTAGTCTCTGCAGCTGAGGAGACTGGTTTAAACTTGCTTTGTCGGACACCCCGAAGACAGGTTTTCTCACGACGAGGCCCAAATTATATTTTTCTATCATTGGGGAAATTTGGACTTAAGTTTTGACCATGTCTTTCTTCTTGTTTTGTTTCATATTGTTTAAACCTTTTTTATGATGAATAGCTATAAAAGGCAGGGGCGAAGTCAGAGACTTTATCATGTTGAAGCCCATCAAAAAGAAAATTGGAGAATTAATAGATATCTGACCTATTTACTTTACTTTTCAGATAGCGAATAGCAAAGGTGCTGATCAGACTGCGTGGATGGGCAGGCTGGTCTGCGCCTTTTGTTATTTGAAGCAACACAGTTAGGGTTTCTCGCATCGAGGCCAATATGATGTTGAAACCCATGCTTCCTGGCCTCCGCCTGGCTACCCACCTGAAAGGATCCCATGACAAACAGTGTAGACCAAAATGAAATGCCACAGATTATAGGGATCACACGTTTTTTCATGTATTGACACTTGGCGGGGGGGGGGGGGACCAAGGAAGCTGTTTGAACAGTAGGCTGATATGCCGCAGGTTCAAACATCTCCCCAGGGACCCGGCAAGTGTTAATGCGATGAAACACACATGTGTGATTGTTATTCTTGCATATTTTACCTTATTGCAACCATAATGGCACTGAAAATGCTGCTAAAACATCATTTTTCTCATACTGGATTTGTCTAAGCAATATGGTATCAGCTGTAAATTTTCAAATGTCATAACATTGTCACAATGTAATAGTCATACACAACTTTTTTGCGCACGAAAGCCTCGGTGAAATGATTAGTCTGGTCGGTAATGATTTCTGTATAATGTCATGATAATGATTTGGGGCTGATTTAAAGTATTTTTCAAGTTTAAACCCATGTTCAAATAGCATGTTAATCTTCTGATTTGAACATGGATTTTCATTCATTTGACAATGAGTTAAAACAGCAATACAAATAGGTATATATGCAAGAATGTGATACCTAATCTAGGTCTGCACTGATTGTTGGGATAGGAATAGTATATATGGACAGAAATATGCAGTTATTTGAAACTTCAAACATGTGACCACTAAATTATATAATGAACCACTCTAACTCTGTATTATCAAGCAGGGTGGAAGGATATATCAGTCGAATATTGATTAAGAATGATCTTCAGGCAAAGAAGTACAATTTTGTTTGGAAATTATAACTTGTGACCCCTAAATATATACAATGGACCATCCCAAGTTCATCATTGTGTTATACCTGAATCCATAAGCATGCATAAAGGGTTAAGTGTAAATTTACTTTTTTAGTCAATAGAGTTCACATAAAACATATAATATTAAACACGAAGAATTGTAAACATGGTCTTATAACCTTAAAATATGGAATTTGAGAATTTCATGGAAAATAGTAATCTTTTGATTTCAAAATTTGTTTTCATTTACATGAAAAAAGTGGTTTCAGTACCATCTACCTATAAACTGGTTGAAGATTTTGTTGGACTTGAGAATCTGTGTTGCACTGATTAAATGTCTATGGTAGATGTTCTATAATTTCAATGTTAGTTGCTTGCCAAAAAGGCAAAAACAAACAGTGCAGACCCAGATCAGACTGCTTCTGAAGAAGCAGTCTTATCTGGGTCTTCCCTGTTTGCTATTCTGACAAGTATTTTGTGACCAACATTTTATTTAAAAATAGAAAGAGAAAAAAAGTGTTTAAAGTTTTAGAACATTTACCGTAATCTTTAGTTGTGCAGTTTAGTCCCTTTATAAAGCTATGTTTGTGGTCCATAGGTTTGGACTGTGTTATAAGTGAACAATGTTGTATCGGGACAATTTTACAAAGGAATTATAGAAAAATTACCATTTTATTGTCATTTTCCTATAATTCCTTTGTAAAATTCCAAGCAAAAAAAATAATTGGGGGCCACAACATGACGGTGGTAAATCCAAACTCACTTTATAACATCTGCAGATCGAGGGGTCACGAGTTTGATCCCGGCCCGGTCCTATACTTTCATGGAGATTGATCGTGAAATAATTTCTACGGTCATTCTCCTCCCTTCGGCTGAATCATTCAAGAAGGGTTGTTGTCAGTTAGTTACAAGCGAAAGTATGTGTACGAAGTACTGGTTAACTACTTGTTCAAGCTTGCCCAGGAAAAGTGTGGTTAGGTGAACTGACTGTCCCGCCATGACCATGACGTAAAGCATCAAAACAAACGAACAGAAAAAAAACACTTTATAACATATACTGAGGGACTTTAAAAACGCACCATTTTACATTCTCTGTCTCTTCCACATGATTTATTTGAGGATGTTTTCTTAACCATTTTATAACCTCTTGCAAAATGGACCATGATTTGCCATGATTTTGATTTGCTCATGCAGTTCATTCTGACGTAAAATCGACGGAAGTGTTTTTCAACAATTGTCGTCAGACAAATTTGAATTTGATTCAATTTGAAAACAAGTACTTTTAGGTGGTAGCCAGATGTCTTAAAAAATGGAAAAACACCAAAGTTTTCAGAAATAACCGTTTAATTACACTCCCACTCGCAGGGTTTCTTTGCTAACGTCAGTCTTAAATTTTCAAACATCAATAACAGACAGGTGACGTCTGCGCAGGTCGCGATACTTTTGTCTTTCATGCAGCTGATTGAGGAGTATCTGTTGGCAACAAAAAGATTTTGATTAATCCTGATCCTTAGGATATAAACGGCCAATTATGTCAAAAATCAATGATGTCATGTAGACGTAATGAACGTTGCCAGAGGCCTAAAACTTCATGATTTGATTTTGTCTTTCCTATTGCTTTCAAGAACAAACATCGGTTCGAAAACTTTTTTTCGTTCATTATGGAAGGTATGGGGACTCTGTGACTTTTTGGATTTGAGTTGTCTCAGAATTATCGCGACGTCATGGCAATCATAAGCCACAGCGTTTCGATTTTCTTATTGAATGCAAGCTAAATGACGGAGCTTGTCAATCTTATTTTTCACATAATGAAAATATCCAATTTTAGACATAAATTAGCATTTAAGCAGGTGGTGCGTTTTTAAAGTCCTTCAGTATAGTATGTAATAAAGGGACTGCATTGTATATGTATGAACCTGGTTGAAAGTCATTGAGTGACAGTTCTTTGTATGCAATATGAATGAAAGATCGGTTTCTCTCTGACATAGCTGTAATATGGGCCTCGACGCATGAAAACCTGTCTTCAGGGGTTCACACCTCCCTGCTGAGCTACAGAAACTGGAAAGGATCTTCTTTATTTTTTGCCAGTGTACCAAGTGTATCTATCATACTTTCAAGAGAGTGAACAAAAAAGGCGCTGATCAGACTGCACTGATGCACAGGCTGGTCTACACCTTTGTTGTTCGCTTACAAAGTCAGGTTCTCTCACTTCGAGGCCCATACAGTAAAACCTGTCTTAAGCGGCCACTCAAAAAAGACCAAAAATTGGGTTTTCAAGACCGATTATCGCTTAATACAGGTCAAAAGTATTGCAGAATGCTCCAAGAGAGCATTCTGCAATACTTTCGACATGCATTACTCTTCCATCTGTCTTTAAAACCTTTGTTTTAGCTGTTTTTGAGCGGCCACTTAAGACAGGTTTTACTGAAATTTGTTAAAGCCTTGAGAATGACTGAAAGCACAAGATGATCTGTGGGATCATTGTAATATTTTCAGGTCTCCAGATAAATTTGCAGACTTACAAAAATATTGTTCTTATTTCTCATCTAAAACATACGTGATGGTTCTTTTGAGCACCCACAACATATGTTTTAATTGATGGATAAGAATAAATGTCAGTTTAATGCTTAAGAAGTTTGCTTATCTGAAACTATAATTTTGTTAAAGCTGTGATAATGCCAAAATAAAGAGAGGAAAAAGGGAATTACCATTATGTTTTTCTTTATTGAAATTTCCCTTTTCAATATTTACCTGGTAGTTGTTAGCTCACCTGAGCCACAGGCTCAAGGTGAGCTATTGAGATCCTATGATGTCCATTGCCAGTCAATAGTTTGCTTAAAACAAACCTAAACCACTAGGTAAATTGTCACTAAACTATACAGAATGATCCTTGGGTGGGCCACTTTCAAAGTTGTTCAAAGAATTTATATTCCGTGCCCAATTTTTGTCACCTTGGAACCAAAAGGAAAAAACTTTTAAAATCTTCTTGTCAAAAACTATTGGTCAGATTTCAAAATAATTTGGTACAAATAGTCCTGGGAGACCTGGTATTGGTCAGATTTCAAAATAATTTGGTACAAATAGTCCTAAGACCCTCTACCAAAGTTACCAGGGGGCGTTGCCTGTTTTTTTCCAAAATGAATGTTAATATAGAGTAAACGTTAAAAGTCTGGCTGTAAGGGAGAAAAAACTTGCAATTGTTGTTAAATTTGGCAGTGTGGTTATTTTTCTTGTAAGTTTTTTCCCTTGATACAGGGTCAGATGATAAAACATATTTTGCTTAGATTTTAGTGGTTAATTCCCCATTATCGGATGAGTACGATCAAAAAAGTGGCCCCGCCCTGGGGATGAAATGTTTTACATGGGCTTTATAGGGAAAACATAACAAAAATCTTCTTGTCTGAAATCACTGGGCATATAGCTATCATATTATGTATGTAGCATCATCTAATGAACCTTTCCAAGTTTGTACAAATTATGCTCCTGGGGGGAGGGGCGGGGGGCAAAAATGGTTCCACCCAAGATCTTTTACATACAGTATACATATATTTAAGAAACGTTTGGGTTCTACATCCCGTTATTATTGTCAACATAATGGACTGTTTTTTTTTATGTAATGTCTTAATGAAACTGCTGATCTATCAAAATTCATAGCTGGACTTTTGGGGGAACTATGCTTTCAATACTTTTATAAACAGCTATTCTCAGGTGAGCGACCCTGGGCCCGAGGGCCCTCTTTCGGGCCCTCTTGTATATCAGAAAACGGACTTGATGACATCAATATATTCAACATAATATTCATACATGCTTTTATATGCTCACTTTAGGTTCTTTTTGAGCTGTAAAATAAATCATGATTTTCAGCCAGTTCAATGGTGTCAATTCCATATGTATTTGTGTGGCAAAAGAAAAAACATAAAAAATTGAATCAACAACAAAAGAAATACATCAAAAATGATCAACTGTCTTCGTCAATAACCAGCTGAGCTTGGTCTTCACTGTTTGAAAAATGGTATCACATTTTGAAAAAAGATGTGTGTTGTGTGCTTATTAATTTGATCATTATATAATGCCCCCCCCCCCCCCCACCAAAGGGAGGTAGGCATATTGTTTTGGGGTAGCTTCGTTACCGTGCGGTATCTTCTGAACCAGTGGATGGATTTCGACCAAGCTTGCATAGATACATTGTTGGGAGGGCAGAAAGGGTTGATTAGATCGCGATGAGATTGACCGTATCTTCATGGTCACACTGGCAATTTGAAGTGTCCAATATAGGGTTTCCTTGCGTTATCTTCTGAATCCGTGTATGTATTTTGACCAAACTTGCATAGATACATTGTTGAGAGGGAGGGAACAGTTGTCATATTTTGACGAGATTGACCTTATTTTCATGGTCACACTGGCAATTTGAAGTGTCCAATATAGGGTTTCCCTGCGTTATCTTCTGAATCCGTGTATGGATTTTGACCAAACTTGCATAGATACATTGTTGAGAGGGAGGGAACAGTTGTCATGTTTTGACCAAAATAGGGGATTTTGACCAGAATAGGGATTCTGTATGAATTCTCTTGAATTGAACAATGGATTCTAGCTAAACATTATGTATTGTATCATTAGTTGATAAAGGTTTGGTAACCTTCACCTAATATTTCAAGGATCATATAGTTTAAAGGTCACCATCCTTTAAAAACCTGTAAAACTCAGCTTTTTTCTGAGATCTATCTTCTGAACCAGTTGGTGGATTGAATAGATACAGATTTTGATGACCATGACTTTATATGTTCAAGGTCACCACAGAGTTTCGTAATTTCAAATTTTGACCAAAATTGTGTTTTACATGCTCTCCCTGCCTTTCTATATTTTAGACGAAGTCTTATAATTTCATTTTTGGTGAAATGCTGACTTGAGCTCTGTATGGAAGAAAGTACATGCCATGAAATGGTTACATGTATTCCTCTATCGCAGAGATTTAGTACCTGTAGCATGTTATGTTTTTTTTCGATTTTTCATTAGTCTTAAATATAATTTTCACGTTGACGCTGAAAGAATGATAGTTAAAACTCGAGATATCTGCGGCGATGGTTTAAAAAATGTACCTCTTCTGTAGGGAAGAATTGCCGATATTTGTAACGGTCAACTGAACTAATTTTTACTACTTTTTTTTTTTTTGCACCAAGCATGTATGAAGCTATTTAAATATGCAGCATTTGGAGGCAGGGCATATTTTTTTCGTTCTGTCTCGAGTTTTCGCGAGATTCCAGCAATTATGTACCATAGAAGCATCACTACAGACATTTTGGAATAGCATAGGTTCCTTAAGCCAAACACTTAATTGATTATCTACGTCCCATCAACAATATTTCAGTTAATCAGGGACTGTTCTTCCTGGGCTGAACCAGTACCAAGCTAGGATAAATGTGTCTTGCTCACGGACCACAACGCAGTGACGACGGTGAGACTTGAACCCGCGGCCCCTCGGTCTCGAGTCAAGCACTCTACCACTGAGCTCCCTTTTTAAATTGTCAAAAAGAATACCATTCTAAAAATATATATCAGCGTCCAAAAGTTCAGAGGGCCTCAGTTAGCATTGCCCAATTTCGAATTTTTGCCCAACCAAATTGCTATGTTTTGTGAAGGGCATGAATATGATATCCATTTGCATATCTTATTATTTATTTTTAAAAACAAACAAGTGGTCTATGCAGAAAGTCTACATGCTTTTCCTGTAATAGTCTGAAAGCTATCAAATAAGATCAATCCATTCATTGGCATTCTCGGAAATCCTCTTAATTCTGTACATTGAAAATCTTAACCATTGCCATGCTGATTCTTGATTTTTTATGGCCTTGCAAACAGTGCAGATTCATATCAGTTGGCTAAGCCAACTGATCTGATTCTGTGCTGTTTGCGGTCTGCAAGTAAGCACACTCTGATACTCTGAAAGGCCTTCTCCAATCGGATTGGTTGAAATGTTGGGCTGGTATTATCAAGGATGTTTATTTGGCGGCACAGGGTTTATTGATTGCTAGCTTTGTTTAATCATTGGTCTAAGAAAGGGATTATGACATCTTAAGGCAAAAGAATGGTTCTTTTAGCCAAGTGAAGTGTCTTACAGCAATTAATAAGAGTGAAAATGAGGGTAAATGACAAATATAGAGAAATATATAACTGAGCATCCATTGTGTTTTAAACACGCGCAGAGCTGGGGTACATGTAGTTGGATCAATGTTAATGATTGCTTTAACTCTGCAACAATCTTTGTTAAAAATCCTTCTACATAGCTCACTGGTTGGGTACTATGTCTACTGTAAAGCGATCTTTTATTTTCACAATTATTAGAAAATAGTTTTATATTCTTAAATACAGAGACCTGCTGTTTATGTATCGTAGGTCAAAGCGAGAAAACCTGATTTTTGTTGCATGCAAACAGCAAAGGCGCAGACCAGCCTGCGCATCCACGTAGTCTGATCAGCGCCTTTGTTCTTTCACGCCTGATAAGGATATCTGAGATTTTACCCTGGGGTAGAAAATCTTATCTTACCCATGCTATCTTACCTAGGACGTCAAGTAACGTCATCGTGGGAAATTGCATCTAAGCGTATTCAGCGACTTAATCCATTATTCGTGTGAGGGTAGGATAGAAAAATCCGTCCCTCGGGATGACCGTTTGTCATCACTCGGCAAGCCTCGTGGTGCCAAACGGTTATCCTCGGGACGAATTTCCTATCCTACCCTCACACTCATGATAGATTACCAGTGGATACTTTGATATTTTCATATATTTTTGGGGTGTTTAAAATCTTGAATTTCATTTTTTTTTGGGGGGGGGGGGTCAGAAAAATGAATATTTTTAGGGTATGAAGATTTTGTATATATTTTTTGGGGTCATCACAAAATTGGACTATATTTTGGTGTCATGTCTATGCATTTTAGGGTATTTTCTTAAGGTCAAGGTACAGAATGGGGGATATTTTTTGGAGTTGGTAAAATTTCAAATATTTTTTGGGGGTGCTTGAAATTCCTGATATTATTTTGGGGTGAACGGTAGATGCTGGGCCCGAGCCTACGTATGAAAAAAAAAATGAGAGTACCCCCCCCCCCCCACCCCTGAGGATAGATTCTTATATTGTTCGCTCTCTGGAAAGTCGGGTTGCTAAACTAGCTTCATGATAAATTCCATATTCTAGCTAGTTTCGATAGCTTTAATTGCAGGCTTGACTGAGCCATACAGGTTCCTCGGATGCAGTTTATTACTGGGTCCGAGCAGGTTCCTAAACTGTCCGGGCTGTCACCATATGCCAAAATTGTTTCATGATATTTTGTGATAAGTGGCAAGCATATTGCAATGATACATGCACCACAATATATTGTCCCAACATGTTAGCAGGGGCGGATCCAGGGTTTCCGATAAGGGGGTTCATACTATACATGAGTGGGGGTGTTACGACATAAAGCCGGTCAGGAAGGAAGAGGGGAAATCTTATTGGAAAATTTCTTTATGCGATGACGATGCTACCAGGGAAAAATAATGCACACAACTAGCAAAATTTTTTCAGTACTTTATGTACTAAGAAAACATCAACAACACATTAATATACAATGACACCACCTACGCTGTTATTTCTGGCTAATTGACCATCCTATACTAGAGCAAGTTGCCACTCCAAGATCATTTCAATTAGAATCAATCTTGGACTGTCCTGCTCTAGATGTACGTCAACTAGTCAGAAATAAGAGACGTAAAGAATATGATTAACATATAGCTTAAGTTCTCATAGAAAAAAAAAAATTGGGCCCTTTAATATTTCAGTTCTCGTATTGACGAGAAATCTCGAGATTATACGTGTCTCGCGAACACTATGTCTTCTAAGCCGCACGTGTGTCTACTTCAGACCATCGGCGCTGAGGTGATCGAGCCTGTACTTTGGTCGTCACTGGTTTCACATAATATTTCTTGCGCGTACTACTGATCGTCGTTCAAGACGTCAGGATTAATATAAGTGGTTCTTCCTGATCGTATTCCCACGTTGGGATGTCAGAGTCACTTATAACAATTCAAGCGGGTTGGCTCCGAATTCGGCTATTCTACGTGGTAACGATTGGGCCTGATCCACGCTGGTCGTGGCCTGAGGGGGACAGCTAATAAGTGCCCTCAGGTAATAATCATTCGGCTCACCAACATTCAGCCTCCAACGTATGAGGGGACACAAGAGACGATTCTGCAAAAAACAATCTATATTTAGAATCTCAGAATCACTCTGTTGCGTCAATAATGGAGTTGTTCGTTTGAAGTTCACAAAAATAGAAATAATTTCAGTGGTCTTACTCTTTTAAATTACAGCCTAACCCTATAAGCGCGCGATTAGCCCTCACCCGTGGGTGTATGGCTAACGGCTCCCATGCGGTTAGGATGGATCGGCTCTTCTAAATATCCACACTCAAAATTATATAATAGAGAAGTATTTTTAGTGACAGGCCTATGTCAGCGCTAAACAATACCTCTTATGCCAAACGAACAAATCCATACGTAACAAAATTTCCTATACACTGTCGTAACGTCACCCTGGTTGAGACGCTATCGCAGCCGAAACATCAAGATCCCGTGGCCCTTTTCCCCTTCAAGGTCACTTTATCTAGATAGTTTCGAGGTTTACAAATACTGATACCAATTCTCTTAAAATTCCAGGAAAAGGTTGAACAGTGTGGTGCCGACGTAACGTTTGGACGTTTACGTCGGACATCACCCTGCCCACGCGCTAATTTCGTACATGTATAACGTATCAGTTGTAAACAACTAATTATGACCTCTCGGCAAACATATTTACATCAATATTGAGAGATTACATTCTGCTGTTTTATGTGTGTAAAACCGTACAATGTTTTCTTACATTTATTTTGGTGTAACAAATATTTTTGCATTTACTTTGGTGTAACAGAAATATTTTACATTTACTTTGGTGTAACAAAAATATTTTACATTTACTTTGGTGTAACATTACACCTACCTAATCTCTAAACATACATGTCAGCTATCACCTTATTTATGTAAGTGTGTTGTAGTGTATGCACCTAACCCTTATTCTTATATGCGTCAGACATAACTCGAGGTGACACATACAGGTCGCTACAGAAAATCGACTATCACTGGCAGTTAAATCGTCTTTCCAACAACGCCATATAAAATCACAACAACTTAAAATCTAGCTGCTAAAATCGTTTTTCACCTATCGGTCCCTGGTAAATCTTTCAGCATACCATTATAGTTTTATGTGCAGGCCCGGCATGGCCTGTGACTACTTTTGTCCAAAATAACCCGACGAGTCCATCCGGACAGCTTTTACTATAGCCGCAAGAATGGTCCCAGCAGATTTTTAGGCATTACGCATGTGCGAAGCTTCATACGCAAGTGCGTAACAATCGCTATTCTCACCGAAAAAACGGGACGTTATTGATAACACCCGAAAGAACTCATACACGGAATGCTGGCCGATTCAACAGACGACAAAATAGAAAACGAGTGACTTATTATTTCAATACAATGTGACATGCTAGAGATATCGCGATTCAATGCAATAACATGAGTCGCCATCGCCCTGTCATGTACAATTTCAACACAGAAAAATATATATAACTTCACGTACCTTTTATAATAATGAATAGCGTCTCTATATCGAACCTTTCAACGGTATGTTTAAAATGTCCCCTAACAAGAATGGGAAATTCCATCCTTTATATATTGAAAAATGCACAGGATTTCTGAGATATTCAAGAAAAGTAAGGAAATCCTGCAAGCGTTGATAAATATAGACACAATGAATTCCATCTCAGACAAACCGACCTTTTATTGGGACTATCAGTAGAAAAAGTACCGTATCATGGTTCGAATAGGTGACCAGGTGCATACCTAAACCTCTGCGTATTTGTGCGTATAGCAACCATCACTGATTCTGTTATTCCAGCCATTCTGCGTCGAAACAGGGGGTTGGCTTTGCTGATTTTATCTCATTTAATTAAATAGCCCATGCAAATGAAATCATTTGGTCTCACTGAGACCAAATAATTTCATTTTCATAATATATTTAAAAACGGGGGGCGAGGAGGGGGGTTCGAGCTAACCCCTGAGCCCCCTCTGGATCCGCCACTATTGGGGTTAAATGAAATGGAATTGAGATTGAATTTTTAAATCTAGAATCTTAACCATGTGCCTTCAACAAGGCTCGGCCGAGCTCTCAACTCCCTTACAATAAAGCGTCCAATTGATCTTGTATGGTACTATCCTTGGCGGGATGAAATGGATACAGCCAGTATTCAAGTGATCGTACCTTGCACCATTTTGGCAAAGCTACTTGGTGGCACTGGTGAAAGAGGCCATGGTTGGGCTGTCTGAGCCTGCACAGCTTGTATTGTGATTTCGTAATTTACCATTTGGCTGATGGGTGATGCTGACTGAGATGCAAACTTAAATTTGAGATTTGCAACAATGTGGTATGTGCCACTAGAAAATGCTCAGACCAGCCTGCGCATACGCGCAGTCTGATCAGAGCCTTTGCTAGTCGTTTGAATATTCTATGAGTGTTAAGCTACTGACTGAACATCATTTGGAGTTTCTAAGCTTAACAGGATGCTTCACAGGCTCCTCTGAGGCTACACTTGTCAAAATGCCAAATTGTTGGAAAGCATGTGTCACTGTCTGCCACTATACTTTACTGACTCGTCACAGTGCTTACGGATATATAGGTCGAGTGTCCTTGATGTCGTCAGCCTCTTTTAAAACTTAGATATTTGTTTAAATTTAGATTTTGTACGATATCTTTATTTCTGTTCCAATTAACTTTATTTGCACATGAGTTTTGATGACTTTCTTCTGAACTAAATAAAAAACACTTTCTTGTTGTTCTACTTATAGTAACCACAATATTATATATTGCGATACTTTTTTCGTACTTTTCAGACTAATATTGCAATATACCGATAAACTGGTTTATCGCGGCATAATGCTAGGTTTACACTATGTTCCCGGCAGCCACGGCAGTCACGGTAGCCAGAAACGTAGCTCGCCGTGGTGTTTTTAGTCATTTTTGTCTTTGTGTTCAAGTTCTGTTAAGTCTCGCTACGTTTTCTCACAGTCTGTCAAGGTCTGCCGTGACAGAGGCTCGCCGGCGCGCTACGGTCTGTCACGGATGGTTCTACGTTTTTTCCCGGCCTGCCACGGTCTGTTGGGACCTCTCACGTTTTGTTACGTTGCGATCAAGTTCTGCTACGTCTATCAAGTTCTGTCAAGGTTTTCTACGATAAAACTTTAGCGATGAATGGTGTTTGAGCCCCAATTTGCCCACTACACGGTATAAAGAGGAGGTCCACAAAGCTGCTGCAATCGTTACATCATGCACCGTTGATCAAAAACATCATTACATGTAATGGCAATAAAGAAGCCGAGTTCGTATTTATATAATTGCTAGGAGTGTACATCTAGCCTTTGTGGCAGCAAGGAGGCCACCAGCAGCTGTATAGAAGAATGATCGTCTAGCAGGAAGGTTACAGACGGATGCAAAGTGCGGGCATGGTTTTCTGAAGAACGAATGCAACAATTGGGATATTTCTCACTTTTGATAGCAAGAGAGTTTTGCATCGAAGATGTTAACGCATTTCAGGCCTCCAAAGCTCTTCGAAAATGTACAATGAGAATCTTGAAACAAAAACACCAGCCATTGGCATCAGCATTTACCCTTTGTACTTGAGTGACTCATTTATGAGTATTTTTTAAAAACACAGAAGATTCTAATGAAATGGCGCACAATGCAGCATTTTATCAATGTCTACACTGACTGATCTTCAGAGAAATAAATGCAATATTCTGCCACGAGAAATTAAAACCTATGACACCTCTAATATAATACAATGAAACTACCCAAGTCCATTCAGTAATGCTTAATTCTACCCTTGCCACTACTTTCCTTCTCAGATGCATATATCTGAGATTCTTAGACTCCATGTTCAGGGTCGAGCTGTGGGGTCGGGTTAGGACAACGTGGCAGACCGCAACAGAACTTGATAGACCTTGACAGACCTTGGCAGACCTTGCGTTGCCGTCTCGTAACAAGCCGTCCAGCTACGGACATACTCCAAGTTGTGTTAAGGTATGTTACGTTCCGTCACGTTTTGTTGCGTTCTCCCCGTTCTACTACGGCACATTTAAGTAGGTCAATCCCGCCGTGGCTGCCGTGGCAAATTTTTTGACTGTTTAAAAATCTGTCCCGGCGATCACGGCAACCACGGCGTGCTACGTTTGTCGACCCCGTTCCCCTACGTTGTGTTACGGTCAACCCGTTTCGTCCACGGTGGCCGAAATCATGACTGCCGTGGTCGCCGGGGACATAGTGTAAACGTAGCATAAACCCAAAGACAGCTTTTCGTGCGATGAGGCCGATATTGTAGAAGTGTGTGCAGCCTTGCAGAATCCTGGACCGCTCATATACAAACGTATATCTTGATACTCATTTCTTTTATAGTGCCTAGTTACATTGTAACATGGTTTGGCCAGAATTTTTTTACTTGTTGGTTTACGGGAATTTTTTTTCAGATTTAGGGTCGGGGGGGGGGACGAAAAAAATAAATAAGAAAGCTCCGAAAATGACCAGTTAACAGTGTTAACAGTTTCAGAGCTTTTTTTTTTTAAATATTTTCAATTTTTTTTAATATCTCCAGAAACAGTAAAACAAGTAATAGGTAAACCAACAGTCTGTATTAAATCTTTAAATATTTTATCATTTTACTAAAAATCTGGACAGGACAATCACTTTTAACAGTGTCATTCTCAAAAATGCACAGACAGAACCTCAAAAAAATATTTTTTTTTTCAACCAAACAAATAATATTTAGAGTCGGCAGATAAAATAAAAAAATTTTTTAGAAATTAAATTTCATTTTTTTTCCTACTTTCCGGAAAATTACAGTAGGAGGGTTCGTAAATCAACTAATAAAAAAACTCTGGCCTTAGAGTCTCTATACGATACGTAACTCCTTGACCTGTAATCGACAAATCACACTTGATGACTCGATAGAAGTTTTGCTTTTATTACAAATGAAAGTTCTGTTTGCATTATTGGTTACGAATTATTCTGTATTCAGCGCAATCGAGAAAACGCCACGGATGCCCAAACCCAATTTACTAATGGACGATGAGAAAAGTAGATTGTCCTATATACGTGATAAAGAAAGCTGTCCTAATTCCTCTAAATATCAAACACACGTACATGTAGCATTCAGCAATGGTCTAGCTCTGCTGGAATTCCGAATTGTATTTGGTGGTTATGTTTATTTGACGCCATTGGCGGTTAAACAAAAATCGCCAAAATATGAGACCGCGAAATTTAGGTTCGAATTCAGCGTCACAATAAGAAATAAATGAACATACAAATATAGGGATCACACATGTTTTTTCATGCATTAACATTTGCCGGGTCCCGAGGATGCTGTTTGAACACAAGGCCGATAGCCTTGCAGAATCTTGGACCGCTCATATACAAACGTATATCTTGATACTCATTTCTTTTATAGTGCCTAGTTACATTGTAACATGGTTTGGCCAGAATTTTTTTACTTGTTGGTTTACGGGAATTTTTTTTCAGATTTAGGGTCGGGGGGGGGGGGGGGGGACGAAAAAAATAAATAAGAAAGCTCCGAAAATGACCAGTTAACAGTGTTAACAGTTTCAGAGCTTTTTTTTTTTTAAATATTTTCAATTTTTTTTTATATCTCCAGAAACAGTAAAACTAGTAATAGGTAAACCAACAGTCTGTATTAAATCTTTAAATATTTTATCATTTTACTAAAAATCTGGACAGGACAATCACTTTTAACAGTGTCATTCTCAAAAATGCACAGACAGAACCTCAAAAAAATATTTTTTTTTTCAACCAAACAAATAATATTTAGAGTCGGCAGATAAAATAAAAAAAATTTTTAGAAATTAAATTTCATTTTTTTTCCTACTTTCCGGAAAATTACAGTAGGAGGGTTCGTAAATCAACTAATAAAAAAACTCTGGCCTTAGAGTCTCTATACGATACGTAACTCCTTGACCTGTAATCGACAAATCACACTTGATGACTCGATAGAAGTTTTGCTTTTATTACAAATGAAAGTTCTGTTTGCATTATTGGTTACGAATTATTCTGTATTCAGCGCAATCGAGAAAACGCCACGGATGCCCAAACCCAATTTACTAATGGACGATGAGAAAAGTAGATTGTCCTATATACGTGATAAAGAAAGCTGTCCTAATTCCTCTAAATATCAAACACACGTACATGTAGCATTCAGCAATGGTCTAGCTCTGCTGGAATTCCGAATTGTATTTGGTGGTTATGTTTATTTGACGCCATTGGCGGTTAAACAAAAATCGCCAAAATATGAGACCGCGAAATTTAGGTTCGAATTCAGCGTCACAATAAGAAATAAATGAACATACAAATATAGGGATCACACATGTTTTTTCATGCATTAACATTTGCCGGGTCCCGAGGATGCTGTTTGAACACGAGGCCGATAGCCTTGCAGAATCCTGGACCGCTCATATACAAACGTATATCTTGATACTCATTTCTTTTATAGTGCCTAGTTACATTGTAACATGGTTTGGCCAGAATTTTTTTACTTGTTGGTTTACGGGAATTTTTTTTCAGATTTAGGGTCGGGGGGGGGGGGGGACGAAAAAAATAAATAAGAAAGCTCCGAAAATGACCAGTTAACAGTGTTAACAGTTTCAGAGCTTTTTTTTTTTTTAAATATTTTCAATTTTTTTTAATATCTCCAGAAACAGTAAAACTAGTAATAGGTAAACCAACAGTCTGTATTAAATCTTTAAATATTTTATCATTTTACTAAAAATCTGGACAGGACAATCACTTTTAACAGTGTCATTCTCAAAAATGCACAGACAGAACCTCAAAAAAATATTTTTTTTTTCAACCAAACAAATAATATTTAGAGTCGGCAGATAAAATAAAAAAAATTTTTAGAAATTAAATTTCATTTTTTTTCCTACTTTCCGGAAAATTACAGTAGGAGGGTTCGTAAATCAACTAATAAAAAAACTCTGGCCTTAGAGTCTCTATACGATACGTAACTCCTTGACCTGTAATCGACAAATCACACTTGATGACTCGATAGAAGTTTTGCTTTTATTACAAATGAAAGTTCTGTTTGCATTATTGGTTACGAATTATTCTGTATTCAGCGCAATCGAGAAAACGCCACGGATGCCCAAACCCAATTTACTAATGGACGATGAGAAAAGTAGATTGTCCTATATACGTGATAAAGAAAGCTGTCCTAATTCCTCTAAATATCAAACACACGTACATGTAGCATTCAGCAATGGTCTAGCTCTGCTGGAATTCCGAATTGTATTTGGTGGTTATGTTTATTTGACGCCATTGGCGGTTAAACAAAAATCGCCAAAATATGAGACCGCGAAATTTAGGTTCGAATTCAGCGTCACAATAAGAAATAAATGAACATACAAATATAGGGATCACACATGTTTTTTCATGCATTAACATTTGCCGGGTCCCGAGGATGCTGTTTGAACACGAGGCCGATAGCCTTGCAGAATCCTGGACCGCTCATATACAAACGTATATCTTGATACTCATTTCTTTTATAGTGCCTAGTTACATTGTAACATGGTTTGGCCAGAATTTTTTTACTTGTTGGTTTACGGGAATTTTTTTTCAGATTTAGGGTCGGGGGGGGGGGACGAAAAAAATAAATAAGAAAGCTCCGAAAATGACCAGTTAACAGTGTTAACAGTTTCAGAGCTTTTTTTTTTTTTAAATATTTTCAATTTTTTTTAATATCTCCAGAAACAGTAAAACTAGTAATAGGTAAACCAACAGTCTGTATTAAATCTTTAAATATTTTATCATTTTACTAAAAATCTGGACAGGACAATCACTTTTAACAGTGTCATTCTCAAAAATGCACAGACAGAACCTCAAAAAAATATTTTTTTTTTCAACCAAACAAATAATATTTAGAGTCGGCAGATAAAATAAAAAAAATTTTTAGAAATTAAATTTCATTTTTTTTCCTACTTTCCGGAAAATTACAGTAGGAGGGTTCGTAAATCAACTAATAAAAAAACTCTGGCCTTAGAGTCTCTATACGATACGTAACTCCTTGACCTGTAATCGACAAATCACACTTGATGACTCGATAGAAGTTTTGCTTTTATTACAAATGAAAGTTCTGTTTGCATTATTGGTTACGAATTATTCTGTATTCAGCGCAATCGAGAAAACGCCACGGATGCCCAAACCCAATTTACTAATGGACGATGAGAAAAGTAGATTGTCCTATATACGTGATAAAGAAAGCTGTCCTAATTCCTCTAAATATCAAACACACGTACATGTAGCATTCAGCAATGGTCTAGCTCTGCTGGAATTCCGAATTGTATTTGGTGGTTATGTTTATTTGACGCCATTGGCGGTTAAACAAAAATCGCCAAAATATGAGACCGCGAAATTTAGGTTCGAATTCAGCGTCACAATAAGAAATAAATGAACATACAAATATAGGGATCACACATGTTTTTTCATGCATTAACATTTGCCGGGTCCCGAGGATGCTGTTTGAACACGAGGCCGATAGGCCGAGTGTTCAACATCATCCGAGGGACCCGGCAAGTATTAATGCAGTGAAACAAACATGTGTGATCGTTATTCTTGCATATTTTACCTTATTCAAACCCTATTCGCACTGAAAACGCTGCTTAAACATTGAATTGTCCATTTTCTTACACAGGATTTCTCAAAACAAAATGGCGTCGGCTGTGTACTTTCGAACGTCATAACGTCATGATAACGTCATAGCCGTATGCAACGTTTTCGCAAACAAAAACATCGGCGAAATGATCAGTCTGGTCCGCAACGCTTTCCGTATATAACGTCATGCAAATATTGCAGGGCTCATTTTAAGAATTTTCAAGTTCAGACCCATGTTCAAACAGCACGTGAATCTTCTGATTTGAACATGGATTTTCGTTCATTTGACAATGGGTGTAAACAGCTATACGAATAGAAATCTATGCAAGAATATAGGGATCATATACTGGTGTTACTAATTACCGCTGTACTTAGTGTTTAAGACAGTCTATAAAGCAAACTATCTTACACAAACCAATAAATAACGTCTTGTTCAACTATTTATTCATTCCTTCAATGAAAACAAGAGATATATGCTTCAAAATAAAGTTTAATTTGTTGAAAACTTAATTTATATTGGGCTACCCTTGCCGATATTGTGAATGCCCATTGTTAGTTATTACCGGTGTATATGTAAACAAATGCTCTAGAAAATTATCCCTGGTAGAAAACTCTACATGTGATGGGTTTCTATATTGAAAAGATTAGTGACCTTCAAAATGATAGCAGTAAAGGGCCTGTCTGAAAGCTTGTTATGCTTTCTTGCCTGTTTTTTGTAAGGTATACCATTTTTTTAATATAGGTGAAAAAATATAAATCAGCGCTACAATGTTTTTACAACGAAATACTTGTTGTTTTTCATTCATGGTAACTAATATCACCACAAATATGTTTCATAATCATAAACAGCTTACACAGTCTATATTGGGCATATGCCCTACCAGAGGGTGCACCAAAAGGGCGTAGACAAACAAGATAAAACAGAGGTGGCACTTTTTATGTCTACACCTTTCAGCCATATTTGGGCATAACGTGACCATGTGCTGAGACAAAGCTTGACGTCATTTTCAGTGTTTAAGCAGGGAACCAGGCTGTCAAAATCTTCAACAACAAGCAGACACACTCTTCCAACGGCAATTTCTCATTTATTTTCATGAAAATATCATTTTTAATGATATATAACGACGAATCCGCATCATGATTTAGGACTACACAAACAAGAAGTAAGTCACTTACTCTCAGAAACGACATTTCTGCTTTTTTTTCCTTTGATGAAGAGAGAAAAATGCATTGTTAACAAACTTGAGTGGAAAATTCCGAATGATAATATCGCACGTGACAGTCATTTGGAGGAAACGAAATACACCGGTAATAAGTATACACCGGTAATAAGTGAACAAGGGATACATGTTTTTTCATGCATCAACATTTGCCGGGTCCCGAGGATGCTGTTTGAACACGAGGCCGATAGGCCGAGTGTTCAAACATCTTCCGAGGGACCCGGCAAGTGTTAATGCAATGAAACAAACATGTGTGATCGTTATTCTTGCATATTTTACCTTACTCCAACCCAATTCGCACGGAAAACGCTGCTAAAACATTAAATTGTCCATTTTCTTACACTGGATTTCTCTAAACAAAATGGCGTCGGCTGTGTACTTTCGAACGTCATGACGTCATAACCGCACGCAACGTTTTCGCGAACAAAAACGTCGGCAAAATGATCAGTCTGGTCCTCAACGCTTTCCATATATAACGTCATGTAAATAATGCAGGGCTTATTTTAAGTATTTTCAAGTTCAGACCCATGTTCAAACAGCGCGTGAATTCCATGATTTGAACATGGCTTTTGTCTGATTTGACAACGGCTTCAAACAGCTATGCGCATAGGTATTTATGCAAGAATACTAAGTCAGGGATGGATCCTGGATTTCTGGAAAGGGGTTCATATGTGTAAAGGGGTGGGGTTCGTTTTGCTGATTTTATCTCATTTTTTAATACCCAATGAAAATGAAATAATTTCACACATTGAGACCAAATAAGTATAACTATTTCATTTTCAAAGGATATCAATGAGGGGAGGGGGGGGGGGGGTAGGGAGGGAGTTCGAACGAGACCCTTCTGAATCCGCCACTGTTACATGTAGTCTAGTCTGTTGGTATCTGTATCGTCACAAAATAACATTTGAAGGGTAGAGTAAGTTTGAACGTAGAAGTCACCACGTCTTAAAAGGAGCTAGTATTATAGTATTAAAAGAAAGAATATGCTCCAAAATGATGCTCGGCAAAACCTCATCGCATTTTGCATACCAGTGGCTGGACAATATATACATACTTAAGCATGCAAAATCTGATCCAAATATCCCATAAGGTTAAAGAGTTATGAGAATTTTCACTAGCTGACCACAACACGCTGGACCGATGCTCAGCAAACCTTCATCCAAAAAAGGTGGGGTCAGGGAATGCTGAGATGCATATGCATGCAAATGTAATCAAAATATACCACGTGGTTCAAGAGTTATGAACATTTTCACTTAAACTGGTAACGGAAGGACGGACACACATAATGGTTTTTGTGCAGATCCAAGAGACGTTTAATTTATACATTCAGTAGTTTATGAGAAAGGCCAAATGACCGAACATCCAATAAGTTCTGCCAATGACCCCATAAAACAAAATTTATTTCTTTAGGACGTGTGTCAATAATCTTCACATGTTATTTAGAATAAAGGGAATTGGATCACCTATTCAAATATTTTCATGCTGCAATCGCAATGGTTGCTAGACAACTAAAGAACACAAGGTAAAGGGTCATGGACGGGACACCGTATGCAGTATACATGCCCAAATTTCTAAGCAATTACAAACTCCTCTTTAAAACTTTTTATATAGTTAAATAAACACATTATGTATGTTGAGTCTGAACGTCATAGATAATGGCTTAGCTTGCGGATGTGGTGTTAGCAGGGTTTTGATTATGGCATATCAATGGTTTTGCAAGAAATATTTTCATTAAAAATGGATTGTATTAAATAGTATATTACATTTAGAATATAACATTTCTTGAAAGTTATTATTTTCTATGCCCTAAGAAGACTATAGAACAGAGCTATCGAAACATGTATCTATTAATCACACTGGTAAATGTATACGTCGATTTGGTGGTATTTACGCGTATTGCCGGTACTTCATAGACCGGAAGTGGTAGATATTGGTGTTAATACTATATAGAAAAACATGTCATATGCCCAAAGGACTATAGAATTAGATCATTTTTAAGTATTCAGTATGTGCATGGCGATTTATGTAAGCATTTAGGAATAGATTGGAGTACCGATCATCCAGATCGGTACTCGAATCTATTCCTAAATGCTTGCATAAATCGCCATGTGCATGGCAATTACTTAAAAATGATCTAATTCGGTAGTCCTTTAGGCATATGGCATGTTTTTCTATATAATATTAACACCAATATCAACCACTTCCGGTCTATGAAGTACCGGCAATACGCGTATGTACCACCAAATCGACGTTTACATTTACCAGTGTGGTAATACGCAAATTGATCGTAAAGGCTCTTTTTAGTGTTCAAATATACTATTATATAACTACCGCTTTAAGTGAGACAAAAATGTATTTTTCTGTTGTTGCCTAGCAACCAAGAATGTTCAAAACAATTAGGTTAATGTCATTTAGGTATTTGCTTTTATGGGTCAATTGTGTATTCAGACAACATCACCAACCACTAATATAACTTTCCAAAGATACATATTGCATCTTTAACTAACTCTACCCCCAGCAAAAATTAGTTAAAATGTGATTTTTCGTGGTCAAAGACTCTCACAGTGATGTATACTAATTTTTATAGCATAAGATCAGGTCGAGTTAAAACCCAATATTTCAACCATGAATAGGCAACACCCATGGCCACATGCAATGGGTAATAGAATTCTGGTTTCAATAACAGTTTCAGAGATATGAGACCATTGTCAGAACTTATTGGATGACCCACGTAATATTTTAGACTAGTTTTTGCAATTCCGTGAGGGGCAATATATGTCTGATTTCTGATAAAATCTCGACGTATTGTGTTTAAAGGTATAAACGAGTCGCAAACGATCTATTACGATCCATCTTTAATTTCCCTGTGTCTACAAAACAATTATCCAAATTTACACAGTTTGCTATCAAAAGACCTTCTTTGGCCATGCAAAAGGTACAGTAAAACCTGTGTAAAACGGCCACTCAAAAATAGACAAAATAACTGGTAACTTAATGTACGTCAAAGTATTGCAGATAGTTCCAAAGGGAGCATTCTGCAATACTTTTGACCTGCATTAAGCGATAATCGGTCTTGAAAATTAAATTTTGGTCTTTTTGAGAGTGGCCATTTTACAAAGGTTTTACTGTATTTTTGTTAATCTATCCACCGTATAAGAAAATCTGTTTTTGTTGTTTGCGAACAACGCAGGCAGGGCCAGTCAGTAATTCTTTTATTAGTTTACTGGATAGTAATGTGCACGACACGTGGTGAACGTACATTAATCAGTTCCCGGTGCCAGGAAGAATGTGTGGAATTGGAAAGAAAGACGGACTCACATAGTGATTATTGTTTTTGTGTTTGTTTGTTTGTTGCTTTACGTCCCAAGTCAACAGCTATGGCCATGGCGGGATGGTCAGTTCACCTACATGTACCCACACTTTTTCCTGGGCAAGCTTGAACAAGCAGTTTACTAGTCTTCGTACACATACTTTTGCTTGTAACTGACAACAACCCTTCAGTTCTTGACTGATTCAGCGGAAGTGAGGAGAATGACCGTAGAAATTATTTCATGATCAATCTCCACGAAAGTATGGGGCCGCAGGGCTCACCCTGCCATTAGCCATTGTAGCCATTTGCTACTCAAAATGTAGAGTGGCTACAAATATATGTCATTGGCTAAAAGTACAGTTTAGGTGGTTCAAAAATTACATATTTTTGGATTTTCAAATATTGCTTTTATTATTCCTTCACACATTATTATTGTGCCATATTTTACTCTTTGGATGCTGTATATTTTCAATACCATCCGGGTGTCAAACAATTTGGATCCATCTCAGGCCCGACATTTTGTCGGGCCTGATCTGGGTCCAAACTGTTTGCAAAGGTTATCAGCAGACAACAAAATGTCTGGCTGGATCTGGGTTCAAACTGTTTGCAAAGGTTATCAGCAGACAACAAAAGTGGACAAAGAGTGAAATACTAAAAAAAACAAAAAAACTTGTTGATACTACTTTCTGGCTAAAACCTTGGATATTTGATTTCATTTGGCTCCAACTTTTTCCATTTGGCTAAAGTGTTGGCTACAACAAATTCTGAGCCAGAGTTAGCCCTGGGGCCGGGCTGTGATTAACTCGCAATTATTGTACACACCTGCGGGTCGTGTAAGATTTCGATACCAAGTTTTTAAAATATTGTTCCTATTGATAATTTCGATTTGTATATTTGGGCCGTGACATGTGATTTCCAACAATGTGGCATTTTGACCAGTGTAGACTCATACGAGCCTGTGCAGCCTCCTTTTAAGCTCAGAAACTCCAAATTATGTTCAGTCAGTAGCTTAACATTCATAGAATATTCAAGCGACGAGCAAAGGCTCTGGTCAGACTGTGCGTATGCGCAGGCTGATCTGAGCTTTTGCTGGTCGCACATACCACATTGTTGGAAATCTCATGTCGTGGCTCATTTTTCAATGTAACATAGATTTTGTGGTTTTTCAGCAGTTTTCTACGTTTGAAATTCTACCAGCAGCCCTGTCACCTTTTTGCAGCGGCTGGACAATGTTAAAATAAATAAGTATGCACAGATGTGATCTAAAAAATCAAGTATTATGAGCACCCACGACCGTCCGGACTGTTGCTTAGCAAAGCCGTGCCGATCAAAAATGACTCTTACAAGTGGTTAGCCAATGTTGACATTCCTTACGTATGCAAAATTTGATTAATATCTATGGTAAAGTCAGGTAACTTCGGACATCAGGTAAATTTAGACAGCGACCTTGTTTGTTTTACATTTTAATTATTGGAATAGAAAAATAAATAAACAATGCAAACAGTGAAAATCCTGATGAGCCGTCTCATCTGGATTTCCACTGTTTAGTTAAAATCCTGATGAGACTTATGAGCCGTCTCATCTGGATTTCCAATGTTTGCAAAGGTATGTCCGAATTTACCTGATGTCCACCGAATTTATCTGGTGTCCAAGGATACCCAACTTGACCCTACCATATGGTTCAAGAGTTATGAGTATTTGCACTAAGTGCTAACGGACGGACAGACAAACAGACAGACAGACAAATTACACAGTGATTATAGTGTACGCCTTCGGGTCGTGCAATTTCATTTTAAAAGTATTCAAGTCAGTCTACGTAGCTGAGCATATGAGTGAGTCGTATGATTACAAACCCTGATTGTGGTTTTGTTGCATTGCAAAGAGGCTCATTCAATATGCAGACGACGGTCCTTTGCCTCCGTCTGAGTAGGTCTATTGTCTTTTAACATGTAGTTGTAATTACCAGTAATTGTTCTCCTGCAATTTGCTAATAAATCATAGGCATAACACGCAACAATATTACCATATTCGTTCCATAGGTCCGGAAAAGTACTTTTGAGCTTAACTTCTAATTATTTTCGTACCCATCAATTTAAACACGTGTTTTGACTGCTCAAAAGAACCGTCTCATTGAGACGGTTCGTTTGAGTACCCACAACATATGTTTTGGTTGAGAAATAAGATAAATGCTTTTAAATTACGCACTTTTATCTGGAGGGTATCAAAATTCATATCTTTAGCATTACAAGAATTCTGCGAGTGAATATTTTTGCAGTTTTATAGAATGGATTATCCTCGTTTCTTAAGTTTTTGCTCCAATTATGAATAACAATAAAACTTTTTTGTGCGTGTGTGTTTTTTAAAACTTTTTTGAGTCTTTTCACGGAATTTTATATGTTAATATATAACTCCTGGATTGGGAGGGCCCAAGGCTTTGGATTCCGCATTGCAAAATCTGTCCGCATGGTGACATATTCTTATCGCGTTGGATGGATTTTTCTGCTCTGTCCTCACACAAATAACGGATTATTTTTCTTGCTCACACTAAAGTACCCCATTTTCATAATTTAACTATAGATATGTCACAGTCACGTGACAAATACCCCTAAAGGAATAGGTCTAGCAGGGACACATTTGTGGATTTATTTTATCATACATGCAAAACGTTGGGCAGACCATTTTTGGGATCTTTTTAGAACTGAGGCCAGAGATCAGAGTCAAAATGAGCCAGAAACAAGATGTGACACTCAGTGACCCGACAATTTATCCTCACACCAAATATGGGAATCATACCTCAAAAATTACAGGAGATATGCTCTGGACACACTAATTCTAGTGATAAAACCATGAGTCATGGTCACAGTGACCCCCAAACAGTATGCGACACTCTGCAACCCCAGGATTTATCTACACACCAAATGTGGGGTTCCTATGTCAAAATATATAGGAGATATGCTCCGGACATGGTTCTTCTAGAATTGTTACCGGAGATCAAGGTCACAATGACCCATAAACAGAGTGGAATACTCAGCAACCCGAGGATGTATCTACACACCAAATTTGGGATTCCTATGTCAAATAATATAGAAGATATACTCCGGAGATTGGTTATTCTAGAATGGATGCCAGAGGTTATTGTCACAGTGCCCTAAAATTGGTGGGCGACACTATGCAGCCTTAAATGGATCAACACACGAAATGTGGATCCTACAGTAGATATGCTCCAGACACAATAATTCTAGAAATAACATCAATGCCAAAATGGTGCATGACACTCAGCCACCCCCAGATGCAACGATACATCAAATGTGCGATTTCTACATGCACCTCAAATAATATAGGAGATATTCTCCAGACACACACCAAAGTTGGGACTCCTACCTCAAATAATATAGTAGGTACGCTCTGGACACCATTATTCTAAAAGTGATGCCAAATACCATAGTCACAGTGACTCAGAAACAATATACAACACTCTGTGACCAACAGACGTATCCACAAACCAAATTGCCAAATGCTCCGGACATGATAATTAATGAGATGATTTTAAACCATATTCAGGATCTTAATAGAAATGATAGCCTATGTTTTATGCGCTCATGCGCATATTTTATCCTGCAAACACTTTTATATACCTGGCATTGTGTCTTTATAGTGTGTATATATATTATTGAGGCCAGATGTCAAAGTCACAGTGACCTAAAATGGTAGATGGCTCTCTGTGACACCATAGGATGGGATCCCTACCTCAGATAATATGATATATGCTGTGGACACGAACATTCTAGAAATGTGGCCAGAGGCAAAGGACAAGATATCACAGTGAGCCCAAAACGGTATGTGACACTCCGCGAGCCCCAAACTGTATTCACTTACCAAATGTTTGATTCTTACCCCAACTACTATAACGAGATTTGATCTTATTGAAAGAACCTTCAATAGAGAATGCTCTACTTACCTTGTATGCAACGACAGAAACGCATTTTTTACTTCAGAAAAAGCCTAAAAAATATAATGCATGGTCTTGTCGAAATATATGTGATGCACTGACCTTTTTGCTTGACAACATATTATTCGATTTGGCACCAAATTGTATAGACAAGTAGTTGGGATTCCTATGGGCACTAATTGTGCTCCCTTGGTTGCAGATTTATTCCTGTTTTGTTATGAAAGGGACTTTATAATGTCTCTTTCTGATGATAAGCAGGCTGATATTTTTTATGCTTTTAACATTACATCCATATATTTTGACGATATTTTAAACATTAGTTATGTTTATTTTGATACTATGGTAAGTCCAATATACCATGCAGAGCTCCAACTTAATAAAGCCAATACCTCTGATACCGAAGCCACGTTTTTAGACTTGCATTTGTTAATTTCTAATGATATGTTTCTACCCAAATTTATGATAAACGTGACGACTTCGATTTTGAAATTGTCAATTTCCCATTTTTAGATGGTGATGTTCCTCGCTTTACATCCTATGGCGTCTATATCCCTCAACTCATTCGTTTTGCTAGAGCATCTAGCTATGTTTCTGACTTCAACACTTGCAATAATTTGTTAACTCAGAAACTTCTTAAACAAAGCTATTGGTATCATAAACTTCGCAAAACCTTTTTTTAAGTTTTATAGACGTTACTACTATGATTTGATATCTAAATGCCAAATTGGACTTAAATGTCTCTTGCGCCAAGGACTTTCGGAACCTGAATTCTATGGTAACTTGGTGTATAAATTAAAGAAGATTGTTTGGCTCTAGTAATTTTTCAGCGCAGTTTATTATAATAATTTCCCATTATAAAAATAATGGCTAAAATATTAATGTATTGCAGCAGATTACATGCTTGGTGGTCAACCCAATCACGGTTGGCAACATTCCGTTCCTCTTTTATTGCATGCCAGTGGATAGGACTTCAGACTCTATGACGGTTCCAACTTAAATACTTATCTATTGATGAGATGATAGGGGCCTGATGCTTTGGCTGTTGTCAGGCCCACCGGGATTTGCCTGTTGGATTTTTTTGCTCCGGTATTCAATTTTATTTACTGTTGAGTCCTTATCTTTGATTTATCTCCTTATTTTAACTTGATTTATATGTTCTAGGAGATGATGCATTTATAAGTTAGGGGTCTTTCATGCAAACCAAACATCTATGTGTCTTGATCTATATCTGAACTAAGGGTTAGATTGATGCACCGTTAAACCAGTTTAAGCCCTCCAGTAAAATATTTTTACTGACCGTTCCAAGGCGGTGCTTCTTTGGATCATTTATGTTATTTCTGTCTTGTTTTGTTATGCTTTCATACACGTCTGTTTATTGATGCCTTGTGGTCACCTGCTGGGAAAGGGCTGACCTCTTGGCTCTCGTTTGTGATGTCTAATTGTGACGTTATCACTTTCCCATTGGTATCCTGGATCAGGTGTGGTGCTTGATTGTATCGATTCCTGATCTTTGCCCTCTTTCTTACTTTGCATCTAGAAAGAAGGCCAAAGCAAGCCCAAGTTCAAAGTGACATAAAACGGTATGCAAATCTTTGTGATCCCAAGATGCATCCACACTAAATTTGGTATTCGTAACCTAAATAATATAAGAGATATGCTTCATGCACGATTATTCTAGATATTAGGCCAAAGGCTTAGGTCTCAGTGACCTAAATGATATGTGACACTCCGCCACCCTAAGATGCATCCACACATTAAAACTTGGGATCCCTACCTCAAATTATATAGGAGATATGGTCTGGACATGACGCGAACAGAGAGACACTAAGGACAGAAGGACATACAATTGAAAAGACAAATGGATGGACAGTGCGATTACTATAAGCCCCCAAACTCCCTTCGGGGGCATAAAGAGAAAGGCTCTCACAGATTCCTGGATACGCTGAAATGCGCATGAAACGTCACTTTAATATGCAATAACGTCACATGTCTTCCATTGCTGCTGTTCAATTTTTATCCTTCCAAACGGTAAACCCTGGTGAGATGTCTCTTAAGATCTCAACTTGGCCTGCACTGCCACATTTCTTTTTAATGGACGCTAGGTATAGGTATGCTACGGTGTTTTAGCTTGGTGTTCTTATGTAGTTTTGGCTTGGACACTCGTTCTATCACATTATTCTATTTATTTGAGAGAGTACCCTCTGAGACTATATGTGTATGAAGAGAGAGAAATGCAACTGTGCAAAGTTGGTGAAATGAAAAGTGCATGACGTGCTTGGATATGATGTCACCATGGTCTTCAGATAACGTCAAACCTTCTCGTAAACCAGATAGGGATTTCCGTTGTTCTACCCTTGTGAGATAAATCTATCTCACAAAGCTGTACCAGCCCATGGGAAAGGTAAACTAGAGGACCTGAAGGTCCAGAGGCGCTCACCTGATCTCTTTAATAATGTTAAAATAGGTCAAGGTCAACTACCACTTATATTAATAAAACATATTTTGTTTTATCATATATGGGGGTTGCAGCCATTTTGGTCAAGTGACCTATAACAATCTAATGAATACTCCATTAAACAGCCCAGTGATTTCTGAGAAACTAATGTTCAGTTAGGTATGTGGCAGTCCAAATGAGTAGCATTAGATAAAAGGTCACAGGTCAGCTTAACATTTGGTACTTATATAAAACCATTGTCTCATAAGGTTAAACATTTCTCGAAAGTATTATGATTTGGGCTTAAACAGATATAGAAAAATGAACATTTCAAGATTTTCCTGTTTAGTTGGCCATCCAGAGCCTGAAAAAAAAATTCTGTTGGCATTTTTGAGTACATTTTGGCATCCATGCTCAAAGTGTATCTTGATGTGTTTTAAGAAGGATAGGGGTGGATGCCAAGTCTGGAAATGCCCAAAAGTCCCAGAATTAGGTCAAAGGTCAACTGAGTGCAAATTCTTGTATATACGTCAGATTTTAGCGTTTTTATCAATTAGCTATCCAAAATTATGATTCAAAGTAATGCAAAATCTCTTTTGGATACAACAGCCATGCTATATAAACAAACAGCATCATCAAGGCATGATGTGTGTTTGGATCAAAGGTCATTTAAGTGCAAAATCGGTGAAAATTGTAACAATATTTTTTATATAGGGGCAAAATTCAAATTTTAAGTTCCCTTCTATCCTAATGGAAGATTTTTTTATTGCTATCTTGCTAGGTGTGTGTCAGTCATGTTTGGAAAGCAATGATTTACCAAGTTTACCGCGGTCAAATATTCATAATAGACATGTAAAGTATGTTACTGTATAAAATCAATTAAAATGTAATACAAATAAGAATAACCATTTCATTTTAAAGAAATATTTTTTTTGCTTAATGCTTTGTATGAATACATCATTTTATGCAATTATCTATCCTTTTATACATAAGATGTGTTTAAGTTGTGACTTACGTTACGTTTTACCATATGAAATTGAGTCATTTCTCAAATGTATATGTTCCTAGCTACAGCTTTCATGAAGGACTTGGCCATGATCTCATGCTTATAGGACTAAAATATATTTCTTTGCTCATTTCACACATTTGTTGTGTTTGTTCCCATCTATGAGTAATTGTTAAAACACTTTTTACAAGGCCACTACCTGCTAATTGCATATACTAAGCATAGCTTCATGAAAACACAAAGATCAAGCCTCCATTCATAAAACATCAGGCGTGTTGAAACTATGATAGAATATGGTAAATACCATATACTGGAAGGAATATATCTTCATATTGGTCTTCACATCGGCCTGTTAGCAGATGGTAACAAACATAACATAAAGCATATATATATATATATATATATATATATATATATATATATATATATATATATATATATATATATATATATATATATATATATAGGTACATTCCTAATAATGACCATCCAGTGAAAACATTGTTAACTTTTTATGTGGTATATAATGGAAATAGCCCTGACATTAGGGTAATCCTCTATATAACTTTAAACATTTAATTGTAGTGGTGTCCTTTCATTTGCACATACTAATGTCAGAAATGATGTGGATTCAAAAGTAGCATTTCTTTGAAATTAGGCTGCTTGTGCAAACATATTCATCCATATATAGAAGCAATATAGATACGATATTAAAGGTAACCTCTTATTAAGATACCATAAAATATGTATATAAGTCTTTCACAGCGCAACTTTTTATACATTGTAATTGTACTAGTGTCAATAAATCCAAATCTAAGTATCATTATTGAACATATTTTGCTTATTATTTTTTGCAATGATGATAGAGATCAAATGCTATGAGAATATTGGCATGTGTTTCTTTATGTTATTCTTTTTAATTGTAAAATGCCAATGCAAGTTTTATTCCAAATTAAAGTTCCCCAAAACAGATGTCTGGTGACTTCTTGGGAATACAGGCATTCACCATATTGGAGCACCTGATGATTTGATTGTTTTCATAGTTTCCATCAGTTTGGGGTAATTTCTTAGTATTTAGAGTAAATGTGTCCTGAAATGGTTATCTAATATGTACATTTACTAGCATAATCCATTGGTTTAACATCTCCGATTTGCTTGATGTATATAAGATCTTAAGGTAGTTAACTCGCATGTTCTAGTGTAGAATCTATCCGTTAACTATGACAATTTGCTAAGACATGGATTGATTGCATATAGAGTTGGTGACTTACATTAATGTATACATCTACTACTTGTAGATACAATTGCAATATATCAGATTGGATAGCACTTATAACTGGTAACATACTTGAAATGTGTAGTTTTAATATGGCATTACTCTTGAAATAAAACTGAACTACTTTCCTTTCACTACATACAAGACAGTCCTCAATCAGAGTTAGTCTTCACAAATATCTACAAGGATATAGGTACAGGAGTGAGCAAGTTTATGCTTTAAATGCTTTCTGCAAGCTGTTGTCAGCAATGTTGTTCACATTTTGGATGGTTTTGCATATATATTTAAGACTATCACAATAAGCCTTATTTAGTAAACCTTTTAAAACCAACAAACAGACCATAACTCACTTTTCATAGGACATATATAAAACATGTACTAGGGTTACAAATAGCTCAACAAAATCAAACAGTGCATAAACAAAACTAAAAAACAAACTACCTTGTGAATAAGAAATGCAAAGAAATCAGCTGCGTGTGACACTACTTTTTCAACTTTCAGTTTAATCTGTGAGTTTCAGAGATGCAAACCATACTAGTGAATTTTGGGAGTTATATTTTTGTTTTATGCTTAAGAATAAAACAGTTACCTGATCTCACTAACGTCCGAATGATTTGTTGTTTATGTTACAATGAAATATGTTCAGATGTTTTACAAGACTGCTACATGGCTCAGGTAACCTTACCTCAACCAACCTTAGTCTAAGATAATTAACAAGCAGAATAGTTTCTATCAGAATTGCTGCAGAATATGATAAGATAATCATCATTACAATATGATATGAAATCTAGTTCAACAAAACATAGAAGATTTTAATGGGGACAGATAATACATTTATTTTATAATGTAATTGTCAACAGTAAAAAGTGAAATTAAAAGAATTCAGCATACGAGGAAAATCTTTAATACTAGATCTATGTAACATCCTATATTTGGACATAAATCATGCTGGTTCTGTACTACGATGTTTTATTTGAAATCAGCAAAACCTTATACCTGCTATAGAAGACACTCAGCACTACCCCTGCCTTAATTCCTGCCATGCTACTAGATGTATGAAATATTTCTATGCTATTTTAAGTAAATTATTGATATTAAAATAAGTAAGGGTGCAAATATCAGGAATCGATACAATCAAGTACCACACCTGACCCAGGATACCAATGGGAAAGTGACAAACTCACAGTAGACACCACAAACGAGAGCCAAGAGGTCAGCCCCTTCCCAGCAGGTGACCACAAAGCACATATAAACAGACGCGCACAAAGACACAGCAAACACAAGACAGAACAAAAACATAAAAGATCCACAAAAGAAGTACCGCCTTGGAACGGTCAGTAAAATATTTTACTTGAGGGCTTAAACTGGTTTAACAGCTCCAACCTCACCCTTAATTCAGATGTGGATCAAGACACATAGATATTTGGTTTGCATGAAAGACCCCTAACTTATCAATGCTTCATCTCCAAGAACATATAAATCAAGATATAACAAGGAGATAAAGCAAGGATAAGGACTCAACAGTAAATTAAACTGTATACCGGAGCAAAAGAAATCCAACAGGTAAACCCCCGTGGGCCCGACAAACAGCCAAAGCATCAGGCAATATTTAAATCATGATGTAGATTGCATGTTTATCGTTATGTACCATTGGTAGAAATCTGAAAACTGCAATATGAATGTAAAAGAACCAGACAAATTACAAAAAGAAATTGAGTAAGACCAGGAAATTCCACAATCATTTATTGCAGACCAACCCATAGTTTAAATTAAGTCTTATATAGAATAAAATGTGTGTAGTATATGTAAGCAAATTGTGGAGAGCAGACCGTAATTTCATATAAGCCTAACAACAATATACTACCTTTATCCATGTATGTAAGGCACCCTTTGTTACCTACGTTGCCTCATTAATATATGTGCAGCTATTTAAGATATATTATTGTTAATATGGTTATAATTTGATTTCATTATGAAAGATATTTTGCCAATTCCAATGCAATGTAAATAATAGAAATATGAATCTGTAAGCAGCTATGCGTTACATGCTAGAGCCAGTACAAATTACATACTAATTAGCATATTTAAATATTTACTTGATTTCACTTCATTGCAAGTTAAAAGTTATAAACAACTTCAAATATATGAAAATGATTTTTTTCAAATAGAATATAGATCAATATCATGTATATTTTAGGTCAGGTTTATTCTAATACATGTAATTTGTAAAGTCATTATCTGCAATTTAGTATAATATGTAACATACGTATCGCTGACCAGCAGAAATACATATCACATATGTATGCAATTGATTTTTATGTCTAGTTTAAACATTTAATGCTTAAACTGTTTCACTAATACTATTTAAATAAATCAACATTAGCCTTGTACTGTGTGTACTGTAATTTCAATGCCAGTAGGGTAACGTTGATTACAGGTGATTTATAGAAAAATGACCACAGAAAAGTATTAAATTATGGGTTTCTAAGGCCCCAAGACATGTCCCAAACTGAAAATAGTTTAACTTTCTGAGAGGAGCAGCAAACTCTCAAAGTAGCCCATATATCTCAGTTTAGCCCAATTGAGGGAGAATTTCCGTCAGAATTGCACAAAACTTACGATGCTTGTCTTAGTAAAATCCATATAAGGATGCTTCAAAAGGGGTTTCTTAAATGACAAACATGTTAATTTAAGCCTTCTGAAAGACTTCTACCCTTTTTAGAGTTTAAAAAGCATCTTGTTGTTGGACCAGAGACAAAAAGAAACATAGTTTGTAAAAATGCTCCAATTATTGCACTTGATGACCTTTGACCCCATTTTAAAGTCGATATATGAACATTTAGTTATAAAAAAACAATTTCTCAATATTTTTCAGACTTATAACTATAAGCATACAAAATTTGGCTTGAAATGAAATATGTTTACATATAAAAAGATAAAGTTGTTTTACATTAGTACATAATTTCTCATTTTTGCACTCAATGACCTTTGACCTAATTTCTGGCCTTCATGTGCAAATTCAGACTTGGCATCCACCCCTATGGCTTTGTACACATGCTAAATATTATGTTAAAAGTGGTCTAACAAATGTACTCAAAAATGCCAACAAAACCAAAAATATGCATCTTTTTTGGATTCGGATTGCCAACTAGTTATAAATGCATAAGGAATCAAATTTGACCTTGCCATAAAGTAGGTCAAGGTCAAGCTTGATTCATCATTTGTGCAAAGCTGGTACAGACCACATCCCAAATGTTACATACCAAGTCCCAAGGCCATTGGCCTTTTGTTCCAGAGAATAAGATATTAAAGAGTTTTACCATATATGGGTGTGGTGGCCTTGACCTTTGAAATTTATTTATAGCTATTGTCTCATTAGGTTTAACATATTAAGTGAGAATAATGACTTTGGCTTCAACACTATTCAAAAATCCACTTTTCAAAAAGATTCCCATTTAAATGCATTAGGAAGAAAATTTGACCTTGATGTTAAGTAGGTCAAGGTCAACCTAGGATCATTATTTTAACAAACTTGGTAGCCCCACATCCCCAATGCTGCATACCAAGTCCCAAGGTCCTCGGCTTTCTGGTTCTGGAGAAGAGGATTTTTAGAGGGGTTTTACCCTATATGGGCGTGGCGGCCATCTTGGTCATGTGATCAAAATATTTTGCATAAAGTTTGGCTAACTTATCATAAGGAGTCTTCATATGAAATTTGAGTTCAATTGGGCCAATGGTTTGTGAGAAAACTATGTTATAATATATTGATGGGACTCCATTATGAGTGACCTAAGCTGAAAGGTAAAAGGTCAACCTTGACCTTTGGAACTTATTTATAGCCATTGTCTCATTAGGTTAAACATATTAAGTGAGAATAATGACGAAGGCTTCCACAGTTTTCAAAAAAATCAACTTTTCAGAAATTTTCCCATTTAAATGCATTAGGAAGCAAATTTGAGCTTGACGTTAAGTAGGTCAAGGTCAACCTAGGATCATCATTTGAACAAACTTGATAGGCCCCACATCCCCAATGCTACATACCAAGTCCCAAGGTCATCAGCCTTCTGGTTCTGGAGAAGAAGATTTTTAAAGGGTTTTTACCATATATGGGCGTGGCAGCCATCTTGGTCATGTGACCAAGACCATTTGAACAAACTTTCGTTCCCGCGTCCTAAGGAGTCTCCATATGAAATTTGAGTTTAATTGGCCAAGTGGTTTCAGAGGAGAAGATGTTTGACATTGTGGACGGACGGACGACAGACGACGGACGACGGACGGACGCCGGAGTGACTGGTATACTATTAGCTCACCCATGAGCCTTCGGCTCAGGTGAGCTAAAAACGAACAGCCACACATTGGCTACAAGCTGGTCACACGTCGAGCCATGACGTCATTGTAATGTTAAAATGACGTTACCATGTCGTATTTCAGCGAATTCAGGATTTTCTGGAAGCCTTGTTCATGTTTTTTCTAATATAAAATGCAGTACAGAGTGGTAAGCAAGAAAAATAAACCAGCATTCATGTGAGGATGGGATAGAAAAATCTGTCCCTTGTGATCAACGTTTGTCCTCAACACGCCCCCTGATGCAAATCGGTGATCCTCGGGACGAATTTTTCTATCTCACCCTCACACTCATGATAGATTCTTATAATGTTCATCTTTGAAGATACCCAGTGTACCCTTAAATACCCAGTGCACCATCATATGATAGCATTAGCTGCATTGTTAATTGTCAATGTTAATCAATATTTGCTGATGATCTTTCTCCAAAACACAATAAGAAATATTATAACACTCTATCATGATAGAAACAACTGTCTAAAAGATCACTGCGTAAGCCGCGTAATGCCAAGCAGTGATCCCGAGGGGCATTTTTTTATCAAATCCTTACAAAATAATGGATCATTTTCTTGCTCACCATTAAATTTCACATTTCAATTTGTACAAAAAAAACAGAAGTTTCTGACTATGCTGAGATGCGACACTTTAACATAGCAATGACGTCACTTGCCAGTCACTTTCTTATCCATCCCACAGATCTACTATCTTAGCTCATACAGGTACATGTAAACAGGATTGTGCTTGTTGCTCAGGTAAAATGCAGTAAAACCTGCCTTAAGCGGCCATTCAAAGAGAAGACCAAAAATGGTTTTCAAGACCGATTATCACTATATGCAGGTCAAAAGTATTGTAAAATGCTCCAAGGGAGCATCCTGCAATACTTTCGACCTTCATTAAGCTACCATTTGTCTTTAAGGCCTTTCCTCTGTCTATTTTTGAGTGGTCGCTTAAGACAGGTTTTACTGTATATCCTTATCTCTGGTGTGGGGGAAACTTGGTCATTCCTTTTGATGTGTTTGGACTTGTCATTCATCTTCACATTTCCTTATATGTAAAGGAGTTATTACAAATAGAAACAACATGGCCAAAAAGGAGGTCATGTTTGTTTACACGTAAAGAGAGGCACTTACAACTTTCTCTGCTATAAATCTTAAAAAAAAAGTTGACCGGTAAAAAGCAAAATCGTTTGTGACCTCTGTGATCGACGTAGGGTATGATAAAAATGTGGCGCGATTCCACACCTTAACCTCTTTGTCTGCTAGCGGCGAAATGGTCGTCTGCTGACGATTTTTGCAAACAGTTTGAAGCTAGATCAGACTCAACAGAACATCGGTCCTGATCTGTATCCAAACCGTTTGAAACTCAGATAGTGTTCCTGAAAAATATTTTGAAAATGTTGATTTAAAATCATCAGACGACAACAAAAGCATGAAAAAGTACTCAGTATGCAGAGCTAAAAAACTACATCCCTATCTATTAGGAATCAATAAGTGAGTGACACCTGAAAGGCGCTCATCCGGCACCTTTCTAAGACAGATACATAAATTATTCAAAACAACAATTCTTATCGTAGAAACATAGGATAGCAGCATGCACCTATACTCTGCAAATGCCCTGCTACCTAACTTTTGTATATGTCTAATTTTGCGATTTTTCGAAAGTCGAGAATATTGGGCCGGCACACTAGATTTTGGTATGTGTTGCATGTGCACAAAGCCTCCTTTAAACGACAAGGTTGACGTATACAGCAGGGCTCATGCGCGGATTCAGAGGCGGGGACAGGGGGTCTGGACCCCCCGAAAAATCACAAAAATATAGGGTTGCCTAGCAGGATCCCCTTAAATTGCAAAGCTACCAAGCCAGCATTTAGTGTTGGGCCATCATCGGCACGCCAGCGAAACGTCATTTAAATGGCGTTTCGCCTCCCCTCATCATCAACTAAAAATAGAACAAGAGGACCAAGTGGCCCTTAAGCGCTCACCTGAGTTTTGTTTAAAGCTTACATATAGGTATCTGTAGAAATCTGAACATGTCCCTGGCGACCCTGGCGCGGGGCCATGTTGGCCCCAGGGGCATAGTCTGAACAAACTTGGTAGAGGTCCACTATGTGATGATATTAACCAAATATGAAGGCTCTAAGGCTTATGGTTTCATACAGAAAGATTTTTCGATGTTTTCCCTATATAATTAATGTACAATATAATACCCCCTGGCGGGGACATTTTTGGCCCCAGGGGCATTAGCCACAAGGTGATGCTACATACCAAATATCAAGGCTCTAGGCGTTATGGTTTCAGACAAGAAGATTTTTTCATGTTTCTCCCTATTTAAGCCTGTGAGAAGCATGCGACCCCCGGGGTGGGGCCATTTTTGGCCCAAGGGGTATAATTTGAACAAACTTGGTAGAGATCCACTAGATGATGCGTCATACCAAATATCAAGGCTCAAGGCCTTGTGGTTTCAGACAAGAAGATTTTTTCATGTTTCTCCCTATATTAGACTATGTAAAACATGTGACCCCCAGGGCCAGGCCATTTTTGGCCTCAGGTCTATCATTTGAACAAACTCGGTAGAGGTCTACTAGGTGATAACACATACCAAATATCAAAGCTCTAGGCCTTATGGCTTCAGAGGAGAAGATTTTTTCATGTTGCTCCCTATATAAGCCTATGTAAAACATGTGAACCCCGGGGCGGGGCAATTTTTGGCCCCTGAGCTATAATTTGAACAAACTTGGTAGAGGTCTACTGGATGATACTACATACCAAATATCAAGGCTCTAGGCCTTGTGGTTTCAGACAAGAAGATTTTTACATGTTGCTCCCTATATAAGCCTATGTAAAACATGTGACCCCCGGGGCGGGGCCATTTTTGGCCCCAGGGCTATAATTTGAACAAACTTGGTAGAGGTCTACCAGGTGATGCTACATACCAAATAACAAAGCTCTAGGCCTTGTGGTTTTAGAGAAGAAGATTTTTAAAGTTTTCATCTTGAAAATCTATTTAGCCTGTGTGACCTAGATATGCAAAGGACTGGAACCATTTGAACAATTTTAAAAGAGGGTCACATAAGAATCATTCCTACCAAGTTTGGTCAAAATCCAGCCAGTAGTTTAGGAGGAGATGTCGTTTGAAGCAATTGTTGACGACGGACGACGGACATCCAATGATCACAATAGCTCACCCTGAGCCAATGGCTCAGGTGAGCTAAAAATAACGTTATCAATGTTGGACCCCCTTTGACAAAACTTTCTGGATCCGTGCAGGAGGCTAAAGATCCAATTTTAGGTCGATTCTAATTAGGACGAAAAAAAACAACAGAAAAGGCGTTCAGGCTTTTTTTAAATAAAGGGTTATATTGCTGTGTATTAATTCGTTATTATATATAACAAGAACTATCTTAAAAAATATACGACGAAGTGACAGAAGACATACATGCATTTGATATGAGTAACGATAGAATTTTTAAGAAATTGAGAAGAAAAAAAGGGGGAAGTTTATACTTTGTTATGTCTTCGGTCAGCTGAGCTCAGTAAAGCGTTTGGCTTAAAGAACCTATGCTATTCTAAAATATCTGTAGTGATGCTTCTAGGGAACAGGATTGCTGGAATCTCACGAAAACTCGAGTCAGAACGAATAAAAATATGCCCTGCACACAAATGCTGCATATTTCAATTGCTACCATACATGCCTGGCGCAAAAACTAAAACAGTAGTAGAATTTAGTTGACCTAACCTACAAATAATAGACTAGTTTAGTTGACCGTAACCTACAAATATCGACAATTCATCCCTACGGAAGAGGTATCGTGCCATACATTATTGTTTTTAAAAACCATCGACGCAGACATATCATTACATTTCTTGCGTTTTAGCGTCAACGTGAAAATGATATTTAAAACTTATGAAAAAGTTAAAAAAAAAATAAACAAAATAAACATAACACACATGTACTACTAAATCTCTGCGATAGACGAATAACCATTTTATGGCATGTACTTTCTTCCATACAGAGATCAAGTCAACTTTTCACCAAAATGAAATCAAAAGACTTCGTCTAATAATTCCTTCATTTGTGTGTGTTCTTTGTTTGTTATGCCGTACGTTGTATCCTTTCTATAGTTTTGCAACCATCTCTCTGGGGAAGAGAGAGCCGGTTGCTTTACTTCTGTTGTCTTAATGATGTCGTTTGGCTTTTAATTTTCTTTGCCTCTTCCTCACGGTGCTGTGGCTCGGTCTGCAGTGTGTGAGTATGGTATTGAAAATTTTAATATATTATAAATACTTGATTTAAGATAAAAATATGTTGGAACCAATTTTTTAAATAAATAAAATGGCTCTCAATAACATAACATAACGTAGATTAATTGCGCACTAGTTTGCGCATGGCACAAAACAGATATTTTCAGATCTGGACTCGTATGAAATTTTTGTATTTGGATTGCTGCCTAACCGGCGTGGAATGCTTGGTGTAGATAATTGAACGTTTTCGGCTAGAAATTGATTTTCACCCACGAAAAAAGATCAAAGAAATGAACTCTTACACAGTACAGAAATAATATGTCTGCAGTGATATTGGTTCCCGTAAGCATGCGCTTTGCCTGCTGGTGTCTTTGCAAACAATTCGGACCCAGATCAGGCCCGACGTCGGGCCTGATCTGGGTCTGAGCTGTTTGGCACTCTTAAGGAATTTGATTCTTTATTTATAAATAAATGATTTTGATGCAAAAAAAACAGCAGACGACAAAAAGACATGAAAAATCCCAGAATTCAAAGAGTTAAAAGCGCTCATTGAAAGTAACATGGCGATTACGGTGCCTGATATCATACAAAACTGGCCTTTTGTACTTTTGTTATAGTGTTTGTGATGTCTGTAGCATGTCTGATAGGTGGATTCGAGTGAAATGGAGCAAGTGTTCCATAATATCGACTTTGGAAAGTGCAATTCTCTTTATTATGCATTGCAACGAAAGAGTCCTCGATGCACTTGATAAATGTACGAGACATGAGCATGCACACTGCATTCGTGTAATTATGAGCCATAATTTATGTGTCAAAGATACGTGTATCTCGCGACAATGACGCCATGAGGCCTTACGTGAACCCAAGAATTCCAGGGCCCAAAATACAATGCCCCCTTAAAGTTAAGGACTACCTTAATCATGTATTTTATGTATGTTGGCTAAAAAATCTACGCAGACTGATTCCTTGTGAAGCACAGGAAGGGGCGGTGTGACATATAACAATCATAAAGAAATTATTATTTGGAATGTTTCAAACTTTTTTTTAAATCAAAATTGTTTAATATATTCTATAGAACACAATAACACTGGCAATTTATTAAACATTTTAAATATCAAGTTGAAATATCAGCACCTAGCTAACTTAAAGGTAGAACATAACTTTAGACATTGTAAGTTTGGGCTCAGATGTTGTAAAAGCTATTAACCTAGTGTTTTAACAACACATTCACGCGCTTTGCACGAATCTTCGAATTTGACTAGGTAAAATAAGCGACGTTTGAAGAGTAGACTTTGAGAAGACAATAGACCCAGCTGCACCATGCCGGGATTTTTACGTGGCCGTCTATTATATTAAATATGTTAAATGGCATATTCAAGACTCGCCACAAAACATACATTCATCGTTTGGATTAGGACACTTACGCCAGATATCATGCAGATTGATATGCGACACTCTACAACTTATGATTGTATGGTAATGCATGTATATGTGTATATTACAACCCATGGTATAACTATTACATATTCAACCGTTCTTTCAAAAGAGTAAGATAAATGACATGATGTTCAGACTACTCTTTGCGTCGGGAGGAAATAGAAATTCGTATGATGAATTCCTAAAGCCCGGATTTCTGATATGAATCCACCAAGTAAAAATAATTCAAATGTTTGTGAACCCAAACAAAGAACTGATCTGGGACTTTTTCCTTTGCACGTGTTTTTCCTGTCGATATGATATGGGCATCGACGCGAGAAAACCTGGCACAAAGGTTAAAAAAGTTATTCATGCTCAACTGAGCCCGAAATTTCAACTGCTCATTAACACTAAAATGTCGATAAACAAAGAAGTTTCTTGCTTTATGTCTCTCAGATGTTGTATTTATCATGCCTATAAATATTTAACATTTATGAGCAGGATAAATTTGGTGCTAAGCTGAGTTGAGTATGAAAAAAAAGCTTTATGACCTCGGGCCTGACTTCGTTGCATGCGAATAGCACAGGCGCAGAACAGTCCGTTTATTCACGCAGTCTGACCAACGCCTTGTTATTCGCTAGCTGGAAAGAATAGTGGTCAAACTTTCACCATGTTGAAACTCAATGTTGTGGCTAAGCAGGCGGGTTTGGTCGAAAATCCCGAGTACAGGTCTACTCACGGCGAGGCTCATTTTGTTCTGAAACTCGGAAACCGGCCATGCCATATGAGAGCTAAGATGGGCGCAGATCAGTTTGTTCATCCGCGAAGTCCGGTCAGCGCTTTTGTCTTTCGCTGCCTGTTTTGCCTTGCGGCCTCGGTTAATATCTTTTTTCGGGTTGATAAATTCCCAAGTCTACCTCATTGAAGTCAAAAATTGTATAATATATGACATCCCTGTTTATACCACCTTTACCAACTTTAGCACGAAATATCTCGTAATGTGCAAGGTCTACACTGATGTAGGTGGTATAAAATAGTTATATCATGTTTGTCCACCTGTACGTAAGATAATCCACTCGCTAGAGCTCGTGGATTATCTCCACGTACAGGCTGACAACCCATAGTATAACTATTACATAAACTGAATTTCAAACGAATTAATATTGGAAAATACAACGAGTTATCGTGTTACTCGGCAATAATGTAGGCTGCTGTTATAACAAACTGCCTTTTCATGCTGATTAGCAGAAACCGGAAGCTATAACTCTTGTTTGTTTCAACATCCGGTTGACTCCAGGGAGAGCAGTTGGTAATGTTATAGGCTGATATTCATGTAAAATATTTATACACGCAATATAGACCCACTGAATATTCTCAACAAAAAAAAACCCCAAAACATTCATTGAGGGTTATTTGAAAAAATCATGAATTTTACAAATACCACTTGAACAGTAAAATGTGCAAAATGGTCTGACAATAAGAAAGCATAATTGTGCGAAAGTTTTATATTCAACGAGATTATGGTCAAAGGTAATGCAAATATATAAGCCTTGTCGAGAAAAAACCCTGACTTGCTGCATGCGAATAACAAAGGCCGATGTATGACATTAGAACTTGGTATGTACATGTAGTATTGGGGATGTAGGGACTACCAAGCGTGTTCAAATGATGATCCTAGGTTGATTTTGACCTACTTCACGTCAATGTCAAATTTGTTTCCTTACCATTTAAATGGGATACAATTTAAAATGATTTAAAAAAAAAAACTGTTGTCGCCAACGGCATTATAATCATTAGATATGTTTAATCCAATGAAACAATTACAAAAATAAGTCCCAATTGACAATTATGACCGTTCGGCTTGGTCGCTCAAATTGAAATCTCATCAATATATAAAAACCTTTTTTTCTCAGGAATCATTTTATTCGAGCTCCAGTAGGCTATAAAGCCCGTGAAAATACACTCTACATATAATACATGATGGCATACAAAGACAGTGTAATCTTTGGGTGAAGATGCGCTTAATTTCTTTATAGTTTACTCCGCCCTCTCCTGTGCTTCACAATCAATCAGTTTTCACAGAAATTTATTTTTTGCCAACTTAATCACATATTTTGTCAATATGTGTAATATCTATTTAGCAAAAATCATCCGTGAAGTGGTAAATGCGACCATATTTAAAGGAGCAAGGAGAAAACTTTTAGTTGGGTATAGATCCTATATTACAATTATAAAGAAATTGAGTGGTTCACTCGCTGCGGTCGTTCCAACTTAAGCCCCTGTCTCACTGGACTGCGACTGTTTTGCGACAGATGGGGACAGACATCGCGAGTGGGTCGTAAAACAGTCTTAAAACAGTAGCCAGTGATTAGTAATTTCCTCGCATGTGTCGCAAAGTGGTCGCGAAAATTTGAAAATGTTCAAAAATTTTATGCGACAAAATTCCTCGCAAAATAGCTGCAAAGTCATTGGATGTGTCTCGAACCCGTCGCGAACTTGTCGCCGACCCCTCGCAATTTAGTCACAATCATTTTTGAACACGGCGTATTTGCGAGATAAATAAGACTGAATTGCGAACCAATTGCGACATAAATGGGACTCTTCGCGACTACATTGCGAGTAAATTAAACTAAGCGACGTTCTGGCGAACGTCATGAGACAGTCGCACGAGAGTCTCATGACTATCGTGCGAGTGTCTTAATTTTACGCAATTATATCGCCAAAGGTTCGATAAAAGTGTTTCTCCTACCTGAGATGACAGTACCTTCTTAGTACGAGATCTTGGTTAGGCAGACTTAAGTTTAGAGTTTTGACTAATTCAGTTGTCAAGTCTTTTTGCTATCTGAGAGGATAGTTTCATATAGATATGATGTATTGATTAGGTCTACTTACATGTACATATATACTGTTTGGACTAATTTCAGTTTTTGAAAGTGGTTCTGCTATCTGAGAGGATAGAGTTTTTTTTATGTTTTATTAGGTCTACTTAAATGTTTACTGTTTCTATTACAGTATAAAGGTATTATTATTGTGCCTTGGTTAGACTGAAGCAGCCTGCTTAGGCTAAGAAGCCCTTCTAAAGCTTGAATTTGGCATACAGAACCCTTAAACAAATTATGGCAGAAGCGGACAAAAAAAATTCTGATATGAACGCGCATCCGTGCAGTCTGATCTGTGCCTTTGTTGTTCGCGTAAATGTATAAATAGATTTTTCGCAGGACGCATTGTAATTTTGATTTGATTGGGCTAATCATGCCATACATATGGGCAATAAAAGCATGTGCTTTCTCTACTGACTTTCTTAAGCTGTTTGATTGGCTACCACAACTGTTCAGTTAAAACGAGTCAAGGCACCACTCTTTTTTCTAACACAATATTTTGCTACCATTCAACAGCCCAACACAACCCAGCAGCGTGACACCCTCCAACGATATATAGTTCCTTCAAGCCGTCTACTTCCTTCCAGTAGCCTAGTACCTTCCTAGCCTGAAGTTTCAATGCTTGCTAGAATGTTTGTTTTTCTTGGTTTATCATTTCTCGCAGATCCATCTTGCGACTATTGTTCGACCTTTGCGCGACTGTCGCACGACGTTCGTGAGAACGTCGTGCGGCAGTCGATGGTAATAAATATTTGCAATTTCATCGGGCGAACATCGTGCGAGTGTCTCGCGAATGTCGCGAGAATGTCGTGCAACATTCGCCAATGATTCGTGCGATAATCGTACGACATTCGTGCCGACTGTCGCAAATATGTCTTGATCACCCATTCGGTGTGATCGCAATGTGAAAATGGATGCAATGTCGCACTTCTGTCGCCAAAACGTGTCTCAAATTAGTCTCGAAATAGTCGCCGATTGCTCGAATCCCAGTGAGAAACTATTCCTTTATAATTGTAATATATGATCTATAACATAGACATCTTAAACATTCTATTTTCCCAGTTCATATCTAATTATACTTAAGGAGTAAAGAAACACAATACATGTAATTACTTCAATTCATGTAAAACAAAAAACGTAATGCAAGTCGGTTGTGTAGATCATCGGATGTTCTTTCAAAAAAGAAGCATGTATTCGTCACATTGCAGTAGGTTAGGCCACTACGTCTATTACGTATGCCGGATAGCATGAGCATAATCACACTGACCCCCAGTAGAAAACTGAAACACGGTCAATAAAAGTCAATTTTCTATCAAAAACCGGTTTGTTGTTAACAAAACCTTTGAAATATATTTGGGGATCCAGGAAATGAACAGCTTGCAACCTTACGTTATGATTTCAAACGCTTAACGTCATTTACGTCAAGATCAAATATTGCGTTAAATGCGGTAAAATTCTATTTCTCTTGAGTTTTATTCAAGAAAAGCACATTTACTGCAAGAAGTATGCCTTTAGAACGTTAGACGTCAATAAAATGTGTATTATGACGTCAATATTAATTATTCTGCACTTTAAAGGCACCATAATGTTTACGAATTTTCTGATGTGGCAAAGTTCGGTTACAATAAGCAAGTTTAATGCTTACTTTCCGCATATAACAGGTTGTTCTCATTTGCAACAATCACACACTGCAGACCAACCCTCAGCACCGTGAGGAAGAGCCTTAAACATTTACATTAACAAGACATCCTCAAGACAATAAAAGCAAATCAACCCGCTCTCTCTTCATCGCCAATATGATTGTTTAACTAGAATGGACAAAGAGTAATGCATACCAGACAAAGTCCAACACAGAATCCCCACAGACAATAGGAGGTACATAAACAATACATCAACAACAACAGAACTACTTTTAAGGCAAAAAGTAACATTCCGTACAAAAACTTTAAAAAAGAACAGGAAAAATTCATCTGGCCAGATAAGCATTTTATTCAGGTTGTATGACATATATGAATCATACGAAATCATAGGGCCAGTTAAGAAAACAATTTCAGAGAAACAAATGCAATTAGTTTCTTATTTATCAGTTTAAACATGTGTTTTGGGTGCTAAAAAGAACCGTCTCATCGAGACGGTTCTTTTGAGCATCCACAACATATGTTTTGGTTGAGTCTTACAACGATATATTACATCATTACATACAGATGTCTTATACCTACATATAGATGTCAAATTCCTAAATTCTTACAAACAGATGTGTTAGTGCCACATTCTTTCATAGATGTGCAACATTATTGCAATGCGATATCACACTCCTGCATACAAATGTTATAGTCATACTTAGATATGTCACATTCATATGTACACATGAAATATTCTAACATACACTGAACTGAAGTTCTAAGTAGCCATTTTTCAATTTCTTTATTTCTGACTAAGCCTTAGTGATATTGAAATGAAGTTTTGCCCAAGTATATGTATTGTAATGAACTTAAGTTAAGCGGTGTTTTGGAAGAGTTTTCTATCATTTCACGATTTTTGGGTTCAAAAATGCAAAAATCAAATTTTTGAAGAAAATAAGCGTTCCGAGTGCAGTTTTTATCAATTTCAAGTACAGGTGATTGCAAACCTGCCTAGTCGACTTGAAAAACATCAAACACTTGACATTTTGCTAATGACAGATTTTTTATGAATTTTTAAAAATTGATAATTTTCCGAATTTTCCGAAATTTTCGGAAATCATCAGCTGCACATACTAAAATCATTGTATGTGTTTTATTTTACGTTAATATGTTTGACAAAACACCATGCATTTTGATGACCCCATTTTCTAATGATATTTGTTACAAATTTGGTATCCACTTCCGCTTTTAACGTGAAACTTTAAGGTAATTTAAATGACATTTGTTTAAGATTTTTTTTTAATTTTTAAACACAACAGTGACGCCAATTCATGATAAAGAACCTCTGAAAATTGCACTACTGTGCCTCAGATAATAAAGCGTACAGAGCAATGCAAAGTGTGTATGCAAACTGCATGGTTAAGCTAAAACTCCTTTGATTAAGTTGTTGACCGTGGCTGTCTTCATTTTAAAGGAGAAGAGAAATGGAGTGTTCAATTGTCAAAAAAAAACCTTTGATTCTTTTTATCTTATATCACGGCTGTTATAAACATCTTCAAACTAATGAAAATATAAATGGATAACGTATCTGATGAATAGTTTATATCACACTAAAAAGTGTGACTTTTTGAAATGATGGTACCTTTACTCGGACCTCGTCTGTGCAAGGTCTACCAGACATTTTGAAATGACATAATTTGCAGAGTCTCAACAAAACCTTGGACCTTCTTATAGAATTTATATTTTGTGAGAGCAATTTTTACTTTCTGAACAAGAGCAAAAATTGTATGGTGGCTACTTATAACTTCGGTTCAGTGTACATGTACGTGTTATGTTACATTTGTATATACTTTTTTGCTTTAACCAAACTGATTAGAGCAATATAATATTTGGTGACAAAAGGTGCAATTTGACTGATAGCACCTTTTTCTTTAAAAATGGAATATAATTTAGTTTTGAAAAAAGGGGTCATTTGTCAAATAGCACTTTTTCAACCAACACATGACGTAAATTCCATTGGTTACGAATGGTGCTTTGTGACACATGACACTTTTTCATCCCAAATAATTGAGAATATGCCATTCGGTATAAAGAGTTATCTCTAAAAGGGGGAAAAACTCTTTATTTCGAAACTAAATTGTTTAAAACTAGTTTCATTTGAAACTATACACTCATACACTATGTTCAATATCAACAGCAAACATTTTTTTACTGCAAGCCTGATTTTCAGGAGGCTGCAAATCTTAAAACGTGTTTTTCTCAAAAGTATGAAAAATGCACATAGCACCTTCTGCCGCTAAGGGGGCGATATATTTCAAATATAAAGGAATTAAGTGGGAACGAGCACAGCGAGGGAACCACTTAATTCCTTTATAATTGTAATATATAATCTATGACCTACTTATAGTTTTCTCCTTCTTTTTACATGATTTTGCCTTTGGAAATGGCCGCATTGACCACTTCTGGGATTTACTTAATGATTTACTTCATAGATATTACAAATATTGACAAAATATGTGACTAAAATAGTGAGTGAGTATGATCAGGAAATACCACAATCACAAACCGCAGAGAACCCCATGGCACCGCGAGGAAGATTCGCTCGCCATCATTAGACACCAGGAAGACAATTTAAGCGAAGCAACCATCTCTCTCTTCCCCATCAAGATGATTGCAATACTAGAATGGACATAAAGTAACGTACAACAAAACATAGAACAGTTACAGACTCCCACAATTGGAGTAACAATAAACAGAAAGTCAACAACAACAGAACCATCGCCTTAGAACGGACAGCAGCCTAAGCCACCGGGGGGCTTAAATGCATTTTACTGGTACCAAATCTTCGCCCTAGATTCTGCTGTTGTTGAAGTACAAGAAATGTTCAGCCAAGATGGCCAAAAATTAAAGGACCTTTGACACTTTGATAGGGTATCTGCCTATTTTTCAGATGCTTCCAATACTTCTCTATGCATAAGATATCACTGTTACCTTTTGAATAGGGCGCTTGGTGTATTAGGAACGAATTAAGGTTATAATTAGACAGGCAGATCCCTACGACAAAACAGGAGACTCTACCAAAGGGGGTAGGGGTTGCACAATTTCACTTCACCAAAACATTTAGAAATCAATTATTTTCGCTTGTTAGGGAATTACATCATCAATACTCGATTACTAATCACAGTGAAAGTAATTTAATGTCTAAAATCATGAAGATTTTAATGATTATTTTTGTTGTTGTTGTTTTTCTATCTGATTTATTAAAAATATTTTGAAGTGCAACTGTAGTCCATATTCAACCTTGGTGCAATATCATGCAGCGATGTACTATAACCATTCATCCATGCGTAAAGTACACCTGGGACAGACTTGATTTAGCTGTTCTCTTTACTCCTTCCACTCCGAACAGGCAGAATAGAAATCAAGTGCACTGGAACATCGTGCTGGCGTACGCCGGAGTACTCCGTCTTTCAAGATGGTGTAGACAGAACAGTCACGTGACCTGTTCCAAAAAAGATGGTGGATCACTGCCTGCATGCACGGAAATATTTTGTATCGCTTGATTAATTCCGGAGTACTCCAAAGTGCCCAGCTTTACTTGTTTAGGTGGCTGTTCTGGCGTACGCCGAGTACTCCAAAAATTGCTAAATCAAGTCCGCCCCTAGTCAATGGCCATGTAGTTTATGTGTATTGGATAGATGCAGTATATGTGCAAAATAATCTACCAACCGAATTTAGTCAGCGGACAATTTTCATAATTTAAAGAAAAATATGCTAAAACGTTGTAATATTTCATGACTAATGGGTTATGAAATGTACTAATTATTTCATTATACTGGAAAAAAAGATTTTCAAGAGAGCACACCAAAATTCCAAATGCTAATGTTCGGGCTCGCCCAGACTTCTCATTTTGGGCTGTGGGATATCGCCGATTGGTTGAGAAATAAGAAAAATAATTTTCACCTACGTACTCTTATCTTGGGGCTTGGAAATACCGACCTGTTTCCGTAAAATGGCACTTCTGGTGTGGCGTTTACTCTGTTTAGTACTAGGCGCGGTTACTTACGTGCACCAGACAAATCTGATTTTGCTTTTAACCTGTTTTTCTCGCATTCTTCTCTTTCAAAAGTCAGATATTCACATATCAGCGTCTTGGTAACACAATTACCAGTTGAAGATATATACTCCATAAACGGATTTTGGTGCAATTGGAACTCTGAATCAATCCAATTAAAATACAGTGCGTTAACAGTATTGGGTGTTTGTGCGCAGTTCCCTAGAGGATCTATGTAATTGTAGCTAATGCCGAACTATTTTCTGCTTAATGGGTATAGCACTCCGAAAGCGTTGATAAATTCAGCACCCACTAAAGTCTTCCCTAAACGAACTGGTTCCCACCTAGATACTTCATATTGCTTTAAACATTTAGTTCAAAATCAGGGACGTAGCAGGTCTAAAATTCAAAATAAGCAAATACACACTGGTAAATGTATACGTCGATTTGCTGGTATTTACGCGTATTGCCGGTACTTCATAGACCGGAAGTGGTAGATATTGGTGTAAATACTATATAGAAAAACATGCCATATGCCAAAGGGACTTTAGACTTCAATCATCTTTAAGTATTCAGTATGTGCATGGCGATTTATGTAAGCATTTAGGAATAGATTCGAGTACCGATCACCCAGATCTTTACTCGAATCTATTCCTAAATGCTAACATAAATCGCCATGTGCATGCCGAATACTTAAACATGGTCTAATTCTATAGTCCTTTAGGCACATGGCATGGTTTTCTATATAGTATTAACACCAATATCTACCACTTCCGGTCTATGAAGTACCGACAATACGCGTAAATACCAGCAAATCGACGTATACATTTACCAGTGTGGATACTACTTATTGCTTTAAACATGTTAAATTCGAAATCAGGGACGAAGCAGGTCTGAAATTCAAACTACGCAAATATGAAAACAGAGTTGATGCATTTATGGAAATGATCACAAAAAGGTAACATGTAGAAACCGCGTAGGCCATAATGAAACGCGGCGTCTAATCAGGACCATCGCTGTTTGCCCTAATTACCCCTCTTGGTAATGGTGGAGGATGATAAATGGGCATAATAATCAAATTTATAGGACTTAATACATCATTGAGCGTGTGGAAATGTATGCCTAACCCTCAAAGGAGGGTCGAAAAGGCGCCGGTGCCAACACAATCCCTGTCAAGACTGGGTTAACCCTCAAAACGCCAATCACAGCAAAAGTCGTCTGCTTTTCTCGTCTGTTGAAATGTTTAAGAAGCCTATACTGCAAACAGTGTGGACCCAGATCAGACTGCTCCTATAGGAGCAGTCTGATCTGGGTCTGCACTGTTTGCTTCTCTGCTTATATTTGTCAGTAATGTTAGGCAATTATCTGCAGCAGACGACTTTAGCAGACGACATTTTCAGATGCATCTTTTTCTTGGCGCTTTAAGGGTTAACATTGCTTTCCGCACATGTTTTGTACACGTATTAACCAGTGACCTATATTAGATCGGTCACTGTATTAACACGTATATTTGTTACCATAACACGTGAGATAGGATCATTCCATATTATTTTTGCGTGTATGGTAGCTACGCCTCTGTAAATACTATTCTCGCACACCAGGGCCCAGAATTACAATGCCTCCTTAGAGTTAAGGAAGACTTAAGTTAAGTATTGATATTTTAACATGCTATATTAGATGCTAAATAAATTGCCTGGATCGATGCAGTGCATGTACTTGCGGTCGAAGATATCATTGTGATCTACAGAAAAAAAATGAAACTATTTTGATCATGTTGATTTTGATCAGTTTAAACGTTATTTCTCGCATCCTGAAAAATCAATACTTAAGTCAGGATTTCCTTTGTTTTTTTTTTACCCATGTGAGATAATTCGTTCTCACATACTGCATACCAATGCATACAAAATCGAGTGATCCCTATGTTAGCTGTTGGAAAAATCTATCCCGTGTGAGATAAGCGTAACTAATACGAGATAAGCCACACGTGGCAGATTGCTGATGCGACATTTTTGGCGCATAACTGTATTCCTTCGAGAAGGAAAGTTGAATTGTTGTTAGTCAGGAAAAAAATAAATGTTGAAATTTTAGCGATTAAAGTCGACCTTCAACGTGGTATAAATTTTAAAGTAACACTGCGCATTTTTACTTGAAACCTTTATTCAATGCTTTGAACATGCTGAGTGCATTGTGGTTGGACAATGAGTGACTGAATGCACCAGGATGGGGAGCCTTGACCACTGGGGCTTGTATCCTGATTTTTGAGAGAAAAATATATTATACGTACTATATAAAAATGACATGAGCACCGTCGCAAAAATATACCCATTCATGTATAAAGTTTTGGATCTCCGGTTGTTCGCAACACACAAGAAAAAACTATAGTCACACAAGTACATAACACATTTATGTATGTAACAGTACCTGCTTTCGCTTTCTTATTCTCAGCGGTAAGGAGCTGTTGCACATCAAATGTCCAGAATTCGTCACAATTTCTAACTCGAAGCTAAGCCAGTCCGTTCGCTGTCACCAAGTATGTCATCAGATAAACCAGGTATTCTAGGACAAAGCGGAAGGAAAACTTTTATGGGTGTTTAGTATCATCATAATCACTTATGTCCAAAATATCAACAAAAACTCCTAGATACCGCTACAAAACTGTAAAACAATAACATTGATCCACTTTCGTTTTCAAGTCAGCCATGTTTTTTGTGTGCTATTAATCCGGGCCCATGACATGACGTTATAGTGGAATGTAGCGGTTGATTGTTTAAACATCTCAACAGCGAGACCACAATATTCAAGGCTATGGCGTTACCGCCCTTGCTCCGGATCTAAAGCACAAAAAACATGGCTGACTTGAAAACGCCAAGTCCTTTTTCGACAACAATCAAACCGCCAAATAACTGTAACGTTTGAATTCTAGTTTCTAAAATAAATTATTTGATAGCATTTTATCAACGCATAGTGGGTTAATGATGCCATGCTACGAACTTTCCAAATGCCCCTCGTACCAAAGACAGATAAATATATCTTGAATAAATGGCAAACATCATGGAATAGCAGTATGGGGAACACTCTTTTTGCCATTCATTGGTGAATACCAATCCGTTGTTCGAAGCATCAGAAAATAATAAAATGTTTTCAAATTGGCTCGAATGCGAATTGGTCATACTAGAGTCAAACATTCATTCTTGATACTTTGTACACATTTTACTGTATGTCACTTCCTATTGAAATTTGACGATTTCCTCAAGGAGAAGAAATAAAAATTACCAAGTTTATAGTATAAAGTCATATAATATAGTCATGTCAAGATATTTGAGCCGTGACATGTGATTTCTAACAATGTGGCATTTTGACATGTGTAGACTCAGTCGAGCCTGTACAGCCTCCTTTTAGGCATAGAAACTCAAAATGATATTCACTCAGTAGCTTAACAGTCATAGAATATTCTAGCGACAAGCGAAGGAAATCTCATGCACTGGCTAAATTTTACAATATTATGATGTTTTGAAAAAGAAATTAATCTGTATGATGTAAATAGTTTAGTGATTCTAACAGTTTGTGTTTTGTCAATCATTTATTGTCACATTACACATTTTTCGTTTCCATCCTGACCATGTTTATACTAACTGCACTTGACTCTGATGACCCACAAGGGCTGATGCGTCGTTTAGCACCAACTAACCAACAAGCATCGAACATGGCGTGAATCTCATGGCGTGATTTGAACATGGATTTTCGTGGCTGTTGAGCAATGCATACTGAAAACATATGAGCCAGTGCATGAGATTTCCAACAATGTGGTATGTGCGACCAGCAATGCCTCAGATCAGCCTGCGCATACGCGCAGTCTGATCAGAGCCTTTGCTAGTCGCTTGAGCATTCTATGATTGTTAAGCTACTGACTGAACACCATTTGGGGTTTCTTAGCTTAAAGGAGGTTGCAGAAGCTCGTCTGAGTCTGCACATGTCAAAATGCCACATTGTTGGAAATCCCATGCACTGACTCAAATGTTGTGTATCTAACGCAGAGGCACATGCTCTTTTTTCATGTCCTGTTTCCTAACTTCTACTCAGTCATTGATGGAATGACAGTCGAAGCATATCAATCAGCACTGACGCTTGATGTTACTGCTGAAAGAGCTTATTCCCCCAAGTATAGCTACAAACTGTCCATGATATATAACAATTACAGACGAAAGAATAAACAAGATTAGCCAGGCCAACAACTGATCCTATTGCACTTGGAGATGCACTAAGTGATGACAAAGCTTCATGGCCACTCTCAGTTGAATAGGGTCATGACAGTTATAGTTAATGCTAGGTTTACACTATGTTCCCGGCAGCCACGGCAGTCACGGTAGCCAGAAACGTAGCTCGCCGTGGTGTTTTTAGTCATTTTTGTCTTTGTTTTCAAGTTCTGTTAAGTCTGGCTACGTTTTCTCACGGTCTGTCAAGGTCTGTCGTGACATAGGCTCGCCGGCGCGCTACGGTCTGTCACGGATGGTTCTACGTTTCATCCCGGCCTGCCACGTTCTGTTGGGACCTCTCACGTTTTGTTACGTTGCGATCAAGTTCTGCTACGTCTATCAAGTTGTGTCAAGGAACGTGGGCGATGAATGGTGTTTGAACCCCAATATGCCCACGGTATAAAGAGGTGGTCCACAAAGCTGCTGCAAGCGTTATATTATGCACCCTTGATCAAAAACATTACATGTAATGGCAATGAAGAAGCTGATTTCGTATTTATATAATTGATAGGAGCTGCGGCAGAAAGTAGGCCACCAGCAGCTGTGTAGAAGAATGATTGTCTAGCAGGAAGGTTAAAGACGGATGCAAAGTGCGGGCATGGTTTTCGAAAGAATGATTGCAACAATTGGGATATTTTTCACTTTTTATAGCAAGAGAGCTTCGCATCGAAGATGTCAACGATTTTCAGGCCTCAAAATCTCTTCGAAACTGTTCGATGAGAGTCTTGAAACAATAACACCAGCCATTGTTATCAGCATTAACCCTTTTTACTCTAGTTACTTATTTATGAGTGTTTTTTAAACACAAAAGATTCTAATGAAATGGCGCACAATGCAGCATTTTATCAATGTCGACACTGACTGATCTTCAGAGAAATAAATGCAATATTCTGCCACGGGAAATTATAACCTACGACCCCCTCGATAGTACAATGAAACTACCCAAGTCTACCCTATTGTATTAAACCAGAAGAAGAAGAAAGGTACAAAGCACGCACGCACACAAACACATTCGGTAATGATTATTTTCTACCCTTGCCACTACTTTCCTCCTCAGATGCATCTATCTGAGATTCTTAGACTCCATGTTGAGGTTGGAGTGTTGGGGGGTAGGGTTAGGAAATCGTGGCAGACCGCAACAGAGCTTGATAGACCTTGACAGATCTTAGCAGACCTTGGGTTGCCGTCTCGTAACAAGCCGTCCCGCTACGGACATACTCCAAGTTGTGTTAAGGTCTGTTACGGTCTGTCACGTTTTGTTGCGTTCTCCCCGTTCTACTACGGCACATTTAAGTAGGTCAATCGCGCCGTGGCTGCCGTGGCAAATTTTTTGACTGTTTAAAAATCTGTCCCGGTGATCACGGCGACCACGGCGAGCTACGTTTGTCGACCCCGTTCCCCTACGTTGTGTTACGGTCACCCCGTTTCGTCCACGGTGGCCGAAATCGTGACTGCCGTGGCCGCCGGGGACATAGTGTAAACGTAGCATTAAAGGGGACATATCAAGGTTTTTCATTTTTCATAGCAAATTCCTTTTATATGTCGGATTTTATGTATTTATTAAGAACCCAGATCATTTTCCACAAAGTTCAGCGATAAAATGAGCTTAATCGTCATTTTCTTTAAGCTTGTGCGCTTTGTCAATAAAATATCGACTCGCTTACTTCCCTTGAATTAGTGACTTCCCTTTGCTATCGGAGTGTCTGATGACGTCACAGAGGCAGTTTATGAAGGACTGTTAGTAAAGAATCGTGTTGGATTCCGATATATTTTTTTATATTCTCGGATAAAGAAGGGTTTATGTGTTGCAAATATCACAACAATACGCATCCTGATCAGTGGGTCCGCTCTCAATGAAATTGTGGATTGATTTCTTTGTGTTTTAGTGATTTGAATGCCCTACGATAATCTATTTTAGCGGCTCAGAGAAAATGGAAATCTCCGAGACAATTCAAACGAGTACGCGTCTATGCGCACGAAACAGTCGTGAAAGCATTTGTAAACCTGAACATCGAGCTATCGTCAATTCAAGCAATAAAAACGGCAGTTTAATTTTGCAATGAAATGAGTCAAAAATATGAATTCAGTTCTCCGTTGCTTATGTGTTAAACGAATTTTGTTTATTTGAATTGATTCTTTGCGTCTTAGAGTCATGTCAGGTTGGTCTTCCTGGGTTGAAAAAGTACTTAGAAGAGATTAATGTATCTTGCTCAAGGACACAAACCGCAGCAGTGCCGCAGGTGAGGCTCGAGCCCGTAACCCTTCGATCTCGAGTCTACCATTAAGTCACTGCGCTCCCTAATGAATTTTGCATTGTGGGTTAAACTCCAGTGGGGATTCATCAGTCTGTACATAGGGCTCTAAAATTGCCCAGTCTTTAACATGCGCGGATCCAGAGCGTTTAGTCATAGGGGGTCCAAGTTTGACTTCTTGTTTTATAAACATTTTTAGTTGATGAGGGGACTGAGGATCCAAATACCACGATAAGCGGGCCATCATCGGCCCGCCAGCGAAACGGCGTTTCGCTGGCGTGCGCCGTTTTGCTTGCGTGCCGATGATGGCTCAACCGTGAATGCTGGCTTTGTAGCCTTGTGATTTTTCAGGGGATCCAGACCAGTATTGCTAAGAAACCCTATATTTTTGTGATTTTATTCAGGGGGGGGGGGTCCGGAGTTAAAGCATGGTTTGTCCGCCTTTACGTGGAGATAATCCATAAGCTTTAGCGAGTGAATTATCTCGCGTACATGTGAACTACAATGATATAACTATTTATACCACCTACGTGTATTGTCGTGCCAACCAGGAGTGACAGTGACGTAATGCTTTGTTTACAACTGCTAAGTAAAACACTAACGTGTACACATCACTTGAGCTAATGCGAGTCGATAGATCACTTGTGTATTAATCCTATCCTGAGGATAGGATTAATACACAAGTGATCTATCGATTATAAGTCCTTGATAACTTTGTAAACAAAACATGAAATCACTGCCACTCTTGGCTGGCAGGACAATACATCAATGTAGACAATGCACGTAACGAGATAGTTCATGCCAAAAAAGTTGGTAAGGGTTATATAAATATATGCGATGTGAATAAATCGCTCCCCATAAAATAGCAAGTAAATTTATTCATACAAAGAGAGTAAACTAATTAAGAGTTTAAAAAATATTTGTGTTTAGGGTAACCTCACCCTACCTAAATTTACTGGTGAAACTTTTCTTCAGGTTTTCAGGTACAAAAAGATAATTTTATGCATTTTGAAAGGCGAAATGCCTTTCAAAATGCAAAAAAATATATTTTATTTTTCAGAAAAAAAATTTGTGCCTACCCTACCTAAAATTTTCAGACCCGTTACCCGAAAGAGTTATTTTTTTATTTGGCCTAATTATGAGACTTGTCCTTCTCTGTTAAGTTGAAATATGCGAACAGTGCAGACCCTGTTTGCCAAAGTACCAGTTTAGGGGTTTGCGGTCTACATAGGGTTAAATACTTGAATAGTTTCGTCCCATAGGCTGGACAGTATTGAGTTGTCCAAGCATTTTAACAAATAAAAGTTCAATAAACTAATGGTGCACGCATTTGTTGTATTTTCAGCAACTTCTGCTGTGTGTTCGATCTATCCTTCTTTTCTGTTTTTGTTCCGGAAAAAAGTTAATTAATTTGCAAATCTTGTTATCTGCTATAGCTTTTCCTTTTGATAAAGGTAATTAATTTCAATGAATCAGCCTCTCTTTTTTTCCAGCCGACGATTTAATGTCATCCAAAGACAAGATAGTTTAATTGAATTTCCACGTACGGTTGTTAAAAATATTGCATATTCTTTAGAATCGATATGCATTAATGGCATTTGACCTTTAAATGATCGTTATAAATAGATGGATGCATTATGCTCTTTTGCTTGGCTGAATTTGCTTTTTCGTAAAATAACGCGAGCTGAAGTTCGATTCCTTATAGTCGAATCTCGTAAATTCGAAGTATTTGGGACTAGAGGTTTTATTTTGAATTATCAGTAGCTCGAATCATATTGAGTTAGATACAAAAATATATAACCCCCAAAAGTGTTCTTATCAGTATTTTATATGCTTTAGGCGCGTGAAAGAAACGCCTCAATGTATATATATTATGTTATTTTGACAGTTATCAAAATAGATCGTGAATAGGTCAAAGTCTCTGAATCCAGTGTGTCCCAAACCTATTTCGAAGTTCGAATTTTCGAGGTTTAACTGTATTTCGAATTACCTGTTTAAGTCGAATTACACGAAAACATTGACTGGCATATGATATTTTTAGCTCAGCTGAGCCATTGGCTCATGGTGAGCTATTGTGATCATTAACAGTTGCTTCGAAGGACATCTCCTCCTGAATTGGTCAAACTTGGCAGGAATAGCCCTCTTTAAGATTATTCAAATGGTTCTGGTCTATTGCATATCTGGGTCGCACAGGCTTAAAATAAATTTTCAAAAAATCTTTTTGTCTGAAACCCTAAGGCCAAGAGCTTTGATATTTGGAATGTAGCATAACCTAGTAGGCCTTTACCAAGCTTGTTCAAATTATGCCCATTGGGCCAAAAATGACCCCGCCTTGGGGGTCACATAATATGCATAGGCCTATATAGGGAAAAACATGAAAAAATCTTCTTGTCTGAAACCATAAGGCCTAGAGCCTTGATATTTGGTATGTAGCATCACCTAGTAGACCTATACCAAGTTTGTTCAAATTATGCCCCTGGGGTCGAAAATAGCCCCGCCCCGGGGGTTACATGTTTTACATAAGCTTATATAGGGAAAAACCTGAATAAATCTTCAGGTATGAAACCACAAGGCCTAGAGCCTTGATATTTGGTATGTAGCATCACCTAGTGGAGAGAGCCAAGAGGTCAGCCCTTTCCCAGCAGCACCTCGTGAATGCGTAATTAGGACTAGTCAACCTTAGGCATAGGTAAAAGCTGAAAAGGAGGTGTGGTTTTATTCAAAAGTAACTGTAATATCTTGTGCCACAACCTCAGTCATTATTTAGTCCTTAAAACGCCAGCAACATAACTGCATCTGAAAATGTCTATTAAACATAAGCAGGGAGGCAAACATTGTGGATTCAGATCAGACTGCTCCTAGAGGAGCAGTCTGATCTGGGTCCACACTGTTTATATCTGGGGCTTCAAATAATTTAGGGCTGCAAGGTACAGACAAGACTGTGTGGCATAGACAAACACAAAACACAAATAACAAAAAGCATCCACAAAAGAAGCATCGCCTAGGAACGGTCGGTAAGAAAATTCCTGGAGGGCTTAAACATGTTTGACGGTACCAACCTTGCCCTTATTACTGATGTGGACCAAGACACATAGATTACAAACATGAATTTAATGAAAGCTGAAACTTATTTAGTTAATAAATCTTTAGATTTTTTTTGCAACCGTTCATAGCCTCATGAAAGACATAAATTTGATCGACAGCTACCAAGCTCATTCGCCCGTGCAATACGCTTCGAAAATCGAATTCATTCGCCAGAAGTGACACTGGTGTTGTGATTGACAGCGAGCCACACATGAGTCGCGCGTGCAAAACAAGTCTTTTGTTTGCTCCATTGATAATTGAATTAATTACAAATACCTGTATGCCTTCAAGTTTACCAGTTATATTAACTAGAGGTCACTTGCTATTGGGCATTGGCATACAACCTGTTTATGTCTCTCAAAAAGTTCTGTACTGCCACAAAGATGCTATTATTCGTCTGTAGTGAGAGCATCATTCTACCGTACAACAGCGTACTCAGTGTTACTGCACAATAACGTGAGACGATTTGCATTATAATTGAAAATAGGACAGTCTGGAAAGAAATGCTTTACATTTTCGATATAGTTTGGCCAATGACCTACAAACCTATCGCACAAGTTTGTAAATTAACTTTTCAAAGTTTAATGCTTTCGTGATCATTTTTGTGGGATGTAAAAAGACATACCTCAATCAAATACAACGTTGTAAGCTACTTTATTTGTGGGAGCAAACACACTATTCGATGTATTTGGATATTCTTCTTCTTATGTCTCCAATTAAAATGCCAGGATATGACAAAAGGTACCTTATGCTTGTGACAATCAAAATCTAGCTGATGCAAAGTCTGTAAAGTACTACCTCTTAAGAGCATTTCCTGAAAATTTGAATCAATTATCTTTAATATTGACGAATATATGGAGGTTAGAAGCGACATATGTAATCCGGTTTGTAACGTGAAATCAAGAACGACGTTAGCCCTAATATGACGTCAAAGTGCTGGTCTCCAGTGGCGTGTTGGTTGGCTTAGTATAAACGTCTAGCAAATATAATGTATTCACACGCACTATAAAATTATGTTATTTTATGTTGTTATCTATGTTCTAATGTAAATGCGAATGAAATTTTATGAAAATATGATTTCCAAATCGTTTATAGGCAATTAAAGTGACACACCCTTCATTATGCGTACTTGTAGGTGCTTTGGCCTCATTGTTGCCATGGCAACACCACTCATACAAAAGTTTAAATATAATCACAAACGTTTGCTTCTTTGGTAACATCAAACTATAGAAACATTTTCGTGGTAATATAAAAGCATGTTAAATTTTGAAATCTTAGGTCTTCTTCAAGTCTCTTGTGTAATAATTGCCGAAATGCCATAATGACCATTTTCTCAGATCCGCGTTCAAATATGTTTAAAAAACGAAAATCGAAATTTGTTGGGAAAATATTTTTTACAATAATATTGAAAACAATTACTTTCTGCCTTTGTAAAGCACTGAACTCAACATGCTCTCGTTTGCAACGGTATGTATAACAGTCGGGTAGTTTCAGGTACTTTACTGGCTCCTACTTCCTGACTGCCTACTGTTTAATATAGACATTGGAAATAGACCAAAGATTAGGCCTAAGATTGGATTTTTCTGTTATGTCCCATTCAAAGGCCTAATATTTTGGTCACATTTTGTTCAAATTGCAACACTCTAACATACCACTCAAAAGTTTATTTATGGAACAATTTGTCTGGTGTAAAATTTATTGCAATAGTAAGTCCCTTACCTCTAGTTGATGCTCACACAAAAATGTGTCCAAATTAATGAAATCCATTTTTGTAGCAGCAAATAATGATTTGGTTACAACAATTGTCTCCAAAACACACATGCTCAACACAATGCCATCACAGTTTTATGAATGACTGAGGTTCGCCATGAAAAAAGCATGCAGAGACCATTGGCTGTTTTGGTCACATGTTTAATGATGTAAAATCTGCTGAGTTGGCACTGGTTTTCTTTTCCAAATTATATCATTTAATTAGATATGCAGGGCAGGAAAAACTTGACATGAACTTGGACCTTTGAGAAGCAATATGGATGGGACCTAAACATTTTTGAGAACTTTGTTGATTATTCTGATTTGTATAATTTTATAGTTTATTTTGCTGATGCACTTTACTTTATTTATATGTACATAATGTGTCCCTAGCGTATAGAATAGGTTGAACGGAAAAAATAATAAAAATAAATGCTTACAACTTGCAAGTAAACAAACTCTAGCATAAACCAATTACTAATTTTGTCTCTGTTGCACACAAAAACCAAAGCCTTGTTTGACCATTATGAAACTTACAAACAAGGTTGTGGTCCCAGAACTACATTGGAAAGAGCGTATTTCAATTAGCAAAGCGGGGACGTCATGACAATAGCCATTAAAAATATTGTGTTATTACACCATCTAAAGATGTGACCTCCATGAGTGTTCCCGTTGTTGTAGAACAGGCCTGTTTTTGTGCAGTATATCTGCGAGGGGAATCACTGAGTATTTCAAATGATCTTACCATTTGTTGTTCCAAATCAGAAGTGAGCTTTGAAACTTGCGCGTTTTATTTAATTAACGGATTGAGATTCAGTAAATAAATTCTAAATTCAATATGGCCATTGTCGCAAGAAAACCTGTCTTCTGAATTTGCGACCAGGCACGACTCAAACTAGTCTGCTCAGCTCAGGGACTAGCTTAATCCATTTAAGCCAGTGAAATTTCCCCCTCTTATCCATTAGACCAGTACATTTGCATTTTAGGGTTGTTGGGTGGTATTTTTCATTGCAATTCCAGTTTTAATAGAACATTCTGTATGCAAACAGTGGAGACACTGATCAGACGCAGCATTCTGTGGCGTCTGATCTTGTTCTGCACTGTTTGCTGATATCCCACAAAAAGACACTAGGCTGTGACATTTTGGTTTTGCATTTCTTTGTGCTTTTCTCACTTTCCTACATGGTGCCCTGGGTCAGGTGTGATACTTGATTGTATCGATTCCTGATTTTTGCCTTTTTTCTTACTTTAAATGGGTTTAGTATGTTATTTCGCATGCAACAGTTTTATCTATCGCTTATCAGAGAACGAATAACAAAGATGCTGACCAGACTGCGCGAATGCGCAGAATGGTCGGCATCTTTGCTGTTCGCATACAACAAACAAACAAGGTTTTCTTGCGTTGAGGCACTCGTATTTAATAAAAGGATAAAAAGCACTCCTCATGCACAAAAGGAAGAGTACAAATGGGACAAACCACAATCACGTTGCACCATGAAATCAAGCTTAAACACCTGAGTGGTTTAATCCGTTTATCTCCCTGCAAGCTAAATGCTAAAGGGAATTCCATGAGATGACGTATTGATCACATGACTAACGTGAAGTTGTGAATGGTTTAACCCGTTTACTCCCTGCCAGCTAAATGCTAATGGGAATTCCATGACTTATTGATCTCATGACTTGCGTGAAGTTGTGAATGGTTTAACCCGTTTATCTCCATGCAAGCTAAATGCCAAAGGAAATCCCATGAGAAGACGTATTGATCATATGACTAACGTGAAGTTGTGAATGGTTTAACCCTTTTATCAGGGAACACAGTCGCTCAGTGCTAGAGTGCTTGACTCCAGACCGAAAGGCCGCGGGTTCGAGCCTCACATACGTCACTGCGTTGTGGTCCTTGTGCAAGACACATATATCCTTGCTTAGTACTGGTTCAACCCAGGAAGACCCGTCCCTGTTTAACTGAAAGTAGTTGATGGGACGTAAAGAATCAAATCAAAGAAACAAACAAAATAACCCTTTTATCTCCATGTAAGCTAAATGCAAAAGGGAATCCCATGAGATGACGTTTTAATCACATGACTAACGTGAAGTTGTGATTAGTTTAATCCTTAGCTATCCCAGCACCATTTTCGTCTTTAAAAGTTTCTGTCTTACGTCTGCTGCATATATTCAAGTTCACTACAGGATGGACTTTATCATGAAAGCAAACACAGACTGCTCCATTTAGAGCAGTCTGAGCTAGATCAATGTTGTTTACAATATAGGTTACCCAAGAACATGAGCAGACGTAGGGAGCAGACGACAATAGTTACGACTGGCGGGATAAGTGTTAAGTAATTTATCGTATGGGCCAACTCATGAAGTTTTAGTACAGTAAAACCTGTCTTAAGCGGCCACTCAAAATAGACAAAACAATGATGTTAATTGTACTTTAATGAAGGTCGAAAGTATTGCAGAATGCTCCCCTTGGAGCAGTTTGCAATCATTTTGACCTGCATTAAGCGATAATCGGTCTTGAAAACCAATTTTGGCATTCTTTTTTTGGATTGGCCGCCAAAGACAGCTTTTACTGTACTTATCGCATTGGAAGGCCGCTTTGTTTGTTTGTTTGTTTGATTTGATTCTTTACGTCCCATCTAAACAGGTACGGGTCTTCCTGGAAACCTAGGATAAATGTGTCTTGCTCAAGAACTACAACGCAGTGACGCCGGTGAGGCTCGAACCCGCGGCCTCTCGGTCTCGAGTCAAGCACTCTACCACTGAGCCACTGCACTCCCGATTGGAAGGCCGCGAAATCTCAGGCGAGCATTTGCTTTTTTGACTACACAATGTATGGAAGAAGATGAAGATTTATAGACATCAAACCCACAAAAAGATGCGCATAAACATTTTAGCGCATACCGCATTGTGTCATTTTCATAGTAATGGCCACACAGAACAGAAAACAGACCAGACGACACAAAATGAGGCGTCTGCTCAGGCTCTTCACTGTTTACTCATAGAATATTATACTAAAATGTGAAGAAAAAAAGTATAATACCAACTAATAACTAGTCCCATTGACAGCCAGGGACATAGCCTCTATAAGTTAAAATATATATCACTAGCTACATGATTAAGTGTGCTTGATTAACAAAATTATTAGTAAGGCTGCAAAAGTAACTTATTAAGGTCAAACTTTTATTTCTCAAAAATATATTTATTTACTGATTCACGTTATAAAGTAGATTATTTCCCGAGGTGTCTCAGCTAAACTTTCTCATAATAACTCGAATATTACGATAACTCCAGAATATAAAGATGTAAAAGGCACTTTCACTCAAACAGGTTACGTTTTCTAATTTTGGAAAATATACTGCTTCAAGTGATAATTTCTTAACTTTTGGTGATTATTGGTAAATGTGATACATTCCATTCGACATATTTGGGTAAACTAAACAGTGAGTTTACTCACGTTTGAATGAAGTAGTAGCCCTGTGTCATTATTTAAAAAACAACGTTGCGCCCACTACTTGACGAACCCAGTAATGTGATCAGCCAATCAGAACATCTGTCAAAACAAATTCTGCCAATAGGACACCTAAGTAGGCTATTAGATGTGATTTCCATAATCAAACAGGGCGGCTCTGCTCTCTGCAGTCAATTATTAGATATATCAAGTTCTTATTAGCAGAACACTTGAAACATCTTCAGACTATTTCATTAAACCAGATTCAGAAAAAAGTTCACAAGAACATACATGAAACAAAATTGAAGAAATTTCCCCGTATAGATTTGGCACCAGTGCTGCTTTTACAGGAGGGTAGTCTTGGCCCCAAGGCGCTCACTTGAGCCTCCAATCAAGACTATATCATTAACCCAGATTTGAAAGATTAAATAATATAATTAGATATATAAATACTTATTCAACTAATATAGTGGGATAATACTGGAAATGTCAATATTGTGTATATCAAATAATATCGTAAGAATTTAGACCGTTTTAACCAACATGGATGAATTCATCAATTAAGCATCAGGGCCCGGAATTACAATGCCTCCTTAGAGTTAAGGAAGACTTAAGTTAAGTAAATGATTTTTCAGGATGCGAAAAATAACGTTTAAAACTGGTTAAAATCAAAATAGTTTTAATTTTTCTGAAGATCACAATGATATCTTTTACCACAAATACCGCATCGATCAAGGCAATTTATTAAGCATTTAATAGATCTATAGAATGTTGAAATATCAATACTTAACTTAAGTCTTGCTTAAATTTAAGGAGGCATTGTAAATCCGGGCCCTGGTCAGGAACAGAAAACAAGCACGTGCATTTACCAGAACATTGGACACATTTCAGACAATTACGAAATGAGGTTGTCATGGCAATACGAAATTCTAAGAAACCCCTTTTAGACAATGATGGCTAATAAATTTAAAAATTACCCACTTGCTTCAAGATACTGAAAGATAACCTTTATTTCTCTCGAGTATAAATCGTCTATTCCTCCCTTTGACAAATATGGCACCATTTACTCGTATTCAGATGATTGTGAAAAGGCAAATGTTTAAACAAACTATATCAATTCACCCCCTTAGCGGCAGATGGTGCTATGTGCACTTTTCATTCTTTTAAAAAACGCGCTTAAAGATTTGCAGCCTCCTGAAAAATCAGGTTTGCAATATAAATGATTGGTGTTGAAATTGAAAATAGTGTATTAGTGTATAGTTTCAAATGAAACTAGATTAACACAAGTTAATTTAGAAATTAATAGTTATTCCCCCTTTTTGGAGATAACTCTTTTTACCGTACGGCAAATTCTTAATTCGTTGGGATGAAAAAGTGTCATATGTCACATAGCACCTAATGTAACCAATGGAGTTAAGGTCATGTATTGATTGAAAAGGTGTTATTTGACAAATGACACCTTTTGTCAAAACTGAGTTATTTTCTATCTTTAAAGAAAAAGGTGCTATCTGTCAAATGGTACCTTTTGTCACCAAATAATGTGTTGCTTTAATCATTTTGGTTAAAGCAAAAGGCGTTAATTGTTAGTAATGTGAGATTGTGACATCTGTATATATGAATGTGTCATTTATATATATGAATATGTAAATATATGAAATTTCAAGGTAAGAATATGACATTGTATATGTAAGAATGCGACATTTCTATGTAAAATGAGATATATCTATGAAAGAATGTGCAGCTATCTCTATATAAGAATGCACTTTATGTACGAATAATGACATCTCTGTGTAAGAATGTGACATATCTTTTTAAAATGTTAGGCCTCTATGTAAAAATGAAACACATCTATCTAAAATATGACAACCCTTTGTAAGAACTAGACATCTTTATGTAAGAAAGTGACATCACTATTTACCATATGACATCCCTAAGAAAGAATGTTAATCTCTGGGTGAGAATGCAACATCTCTATTTAAGAATGTAAAACTCTCTTTATAAGAATGTGACATATCAATGTAATAATGTATTATGTAAAATAGTAAGTAAGTACGATCAGGGAACATGACAATCACAAACTGCAGACAAACCAATGGCACCGCAAGGAAAAGCCACACAACAATCACGAGACACCAGGAAGACGGACTAAGCCAAGCAACCAGTTCTCTCTTCCCCATCAAGATGATTGCAAAACTAGAATGGACATAAAGTAAGGTACAACAAAACTTAGAACAAATACATACTCTCACAATGGGAGTAACAATAAACAACGAATCAACGACAACAGAACCACCGCCTTAGGACAGCACCCTGAGCCACGGGAGGGGAGGCTTACATGCATTTTACTGGTACCAAAACTTTGCCCTAGATTCTGCTGTTGTTGAACTACAAGACATGTATCATCTTTATGTAAGAATGTTTCATCTTATGTTAGAATGTGTCATCTTTATATAAGATTGTGTCATCTGTATGTTAGATCATATTGCATCACTATATGACAATGTGTTATCTCTACATTTAAGAATGCAACATGTCTACAAAAATTGTGACAAGTCTATGTAAGAATGTAACATGTCTTTAGAAGAATGTGACAAGTTTATACAAATGTAACATGATATGTATGTAATTAGTGACATTTGTACATATGAAGGTGACATCTCCAAGTAAGAATAACTGTAATATTTGCATGCAGGAGTGTGATATCACATTGCAATAATGTGGCATATCAATATTAGAATGTGACAATGCCACATCTGTATGTCAGAATCTGACAGTTCTTTTTAGGAATTTGACATCTATATGTAGGAATAAGACATCTGTATATAAGGCTGTGATGTTTCTTTGTAAGACTATGATATTTCTTTAAATTTCTTGACTTCATAATTTGATTTTTTGATGAGTATAGGTATTAAATGCCGTTCGTTACTAAACTCAAAGCTTATCAAAGCCCGTTATTGAAAAAAAATAATTTTCGACAGAAATGAAAACAGTTTTAAAATAAGAATGGAGAAAATAAAGCACGGTTATTTAACAAACAATTAATGTATTCCTTCAAATCCAAGGTGGACACCACTATACATTCCTATCTACCTTGACAAGTCCTCATGTTAACCACAGAAGAACATTTCAGTTGTCTAATGAAAGAATGTGATACCCCTTTGGAAGAATGTGACATATCTAAGTAAGAATGTGTAATCTCTATGCAAAATGATATGACATCACTATATATGAATGTGCCATCTCTCTATTTAAGCATTTGATATCTATATGTATGAATATAACATATGTATGTCACAATCTAAGGATGTGCCTTCGTTATGTAAAGGTGTGACATCTGTATGTAATACTGTGACACCTGTATGTAAGAATGTGACATGTATGTAAGTTTGCGACATATCTTTGTAAGATTATACCATCTCCATGAAAGGATGTGATATCTGTATGTAAGAATGTTACATATATATGTACTAAATCGACATTTTTTTACAAGAATAAGTTATGTGTTAAATGAAAAAAGTGCTATTTGACAAATAGCACCTTTTTAAAACAAAGAAAAAAGTGCTACCTGTCAAATGGTACATTTTGTCACCCAATATTGTTTTAATCATTTTGGTAAATGCAAAAGGTATCATTTGTCATGTAACACCTTTTAACTCTAAATAACTTTAACAATAGCATCACTTTTCTTCCAACTTAAAGGTGTTATGTGACACATACCCAGTTAGCAATCTATATGGGACCCACATGGGTCCCAGGTTGGCACCCATATGGGCAGTGCAACAGGGTTCCATATGGGTCCCATATGGGCTGGCCCATGTAAATAAAATAAAATAAATGATAGAAGCAGGGGCGGATCCAGAATTTCTTGCTAGGGGGGTCAAATTTACGAAGGAGGTTTCGATTTGAAAATTGTATATGCTTATTTGATAGTTTATGCTTATTTTACTTGAAATTCCTCATAAAAATGAAATATTTTTGTCTCAAATGGGGGTTCTAGCGAAACACACGAATCCCCTCTGTATCCGCAACTGTAGAAGCTAGCCATGCACTATAAACAAGGAAATAAGTTTATATAAAGATGATTATATCATTTCTTTTTTCTTTATGGGACTGTTTTATGGGACCCATCTGGGCAACCCGCATATGAGCTAATCCATATGGAACCCATGCGGAACCCGGTTGCACTCCCCATATGGGTCCCATATGGGCTGCCCATATGGGACCCATATAGGCATGTTTGCTTGGTAGCACCTTCTGCTGCAAATTTGACAGCAAATAACTCCTTTTGCCGCTAACAAAATTATAGACATGTACATAACCCCAAATGAAATTTTGTTACCATAACTTGTGTTCAAGGAATACAGCCATGATAATTTGTGAGATGATAGATACTATGTTAAGAATAGTAAAAAACTAAAATAACTCAATTTTGTTGAAAATGTTCAATAGCACCTTCAACCATTTAGGGGCGAATTGATGAACAGGTCTCTTCCTGAATTACCCCTTTTTGATGTTGTAGGATTAAGCAGTATTTCTGTTACTAATGATGAGGTTGAATCTGTTCTTAAAGCTCCCCCAATTGACAAAGCTACATGCCCAGGTGGAATCAACAACTGTAACTTGAGCTTTCATTTCCACTTTGTTCATTATTCAATCTGTCCATAAGCTTAAATATCATCCCAAGCACATGTTTGTTCTATTCCAAAGGGTGGTGATGCAACAGCCGTCTCAAACTACAGTCCTATCTCCTTGTCGAGTAACATACATAAAATCCTAGAACTAAATGTTTTAAACACTTGTATAACCACTTTCTTTAAAAATTATTGGCACCCTTACAATCTGGTTTTAATTCTTGTAGTGCAATGCTAATAATATTCATCCAATCGATGCACGTACTTCTCTTTACTATAACTCTTTTATTCCCTCTGCCGTTGGTGACTGGAATAACATATCAGATGAGCTTAGAAATGTAGATACCGTGATTGCATTTAAGAATGTTTATAGTCGTGACAAGCCTGTAAAATTACTTTTTTTAATCGGCAAGAACAAACCCACCATACACGTCTAAGACCTAATTGTAGCGTTTTAAAATTATTATGATTCATTAAAAAAAAAATATAATTATTTCTCCACTCTGTCGTTGTAATAAGTTTTATTCTATATATCTGACTGTCTGTAAGTTAATAGCACTTTCTTTGTTGCATCACAGAAAGTTAATTTGATTTGATTGTTTCCCTGTGATGATACACTGCATAAGTTCGGAAGCTTCTATGCCTGCTAAACGACCTTTGTATTTTAACAACAGTAGGTGAGAAGATTTGGCCAGTAAAATACATTACTATATGACGTTGAGTCTGGGAGTGATATAACTCATTCAATAAAATCGAATAAACCACTAGACTAGTGGTTTACAGATTCAGTAACGCAATGCAATGGCGTCCTATGTAATGTTGCGTGAAAAATGACAAAATTTTGACGTTTTCACGCCAAAAAATGCAATTAAAAATAATTCAATCGTCATATGATAAAAATAATCTAATATTCGTGCTCCTGTGTTATTAAATTATTAAACTCGTGGCAAAAAAAGTAATAAAATGCTTGGCAAGCCTTGCATTTTATCACTTTTTCTCACCTCGTTTAAAAAAATCAATAAAACGTGAGCACTCATGTAAGATCCTTTATTTTAAACCGGCTGAAATCCATGCTAATGCGGTGATTCTGGTGCTGATTCATTGTATATTGTTGCTTCCATTGAATGTTGTGTGGTTCTTACATTTAGTATCCTAAGTTGCCAAGCATCCCGCTGGTTGTTTTACATTGATTACGTTTATGCTGTAGTGTGGATTCATGCGCGGATCTAGAAAGTTTTGTCAGAGGGGGTCCAACTTTGACAACGTTTTTTTTTTTTTAATTTGATGAGAGGGTCTAAATACCACTAAAAGCGGGTCATAATCGGCCTGCCAACGAAACGCCATTTAAATGGCGTTTCGTTGGCGTGCCGATGAAGGCCCAAAATTGAATACTGGCTTGGTAGCTTTGCGATTTCTCTGGAGATCCGGGCCAGTATTGCTAAGTAATCCTATATTTTTGTGATTTTTCAGTGGCCGTTTTACACAGATTTTGCTGTATTTCCTGGTCATGTTTAAGCCAACTTTTCTAGATCGTATGCGATAAGTGCACTTTCCTTATGAGCCCAACTCTGTTGTCCTTGAAAAATAAGATACATAAGGTCATTTCTGATTGAAACTGAATGGCATTGGCAGTGAGTTTGTCTTGTGAAGGAGATAATCCTAGCGCACTTTGACTGACAATAAAACCGGAAGGTAACTCTAGTGCGTTATTAAATAGGTAGTATCAGGAAAATGGTACCCAACGATCTGCAATGCGTAAAATATGATTTTTTTAATTTTTATCCATTGATTTAAACATAATATGTTTTGCGCATTCGAAAGAGGTTCTTTTCAATACCCACAGCATATGTTTTGGTTGAGAAATAACAAAATAGATTTATAATTACACACTCTTATCTGGAGGTCTGTTTAATAAGTATTGTACCTTTACGATCGATGGTAAAGTCAAATCGAAAATCCACATCTGACTGTAATTGAGCAGTCTGGTCAGGCTTTCGTCCACGGAGCCAGCATTTATGTCCTTATATACAAAGCCAGCGGGTCGACCAAGTCAATAGTTTGCTGTTCATACATTGTGTATGCAGTTTTGAAACATGCTTCATATTTTGTATTTTTTCCCGCAAATAGAACTATCCCTGACATTTTATTAAGCAGCTCATTTTTGAAAGGATTTACTAAGTGCATCTGGATTCTATTTTATACTTATTTAGAAGTGGAAATCTAGCCACGTGGCCGAGAGCAAAATTATGATGATTCTGTACATTGCTATAATTCAGCCAAGTCGCACATTTGACGGGAAATGCTTGATAACATATGCTACATGGAGTTGTCTACTTCCGGTACTACATGTTTGGTAATCAGAGTTCTCATTGCTTAACCCATTTAAGCATAGTATCCTTTTTATGGGACATCTGCAAACAGTGCAGACCCAGACCAGACACCAAAGAACGCGGATTCTGATGACGTTCTTCACTGTTTGCTTCTAGAATGCATTTTAGAATTTTAATGAAACTTGAAATTTACTACCCAAGAACCCATAAATTCGAAATGGATTCATTCAATTGAAAATGGTAGGCATAAATGGGTTAAAATATACTACTATCATGTACTACGGCCGTGGATGTGGATGTGAAAATTCTTTAATTTATATTTCAAGTTCAACATGTGCGACCTGAAAGCTTCTCAAAGAAATGATATGGGTCACATGCTTTGGTTGTATTCTATGCAGAAAGGCACTGATCAGTCTTTTCTTAAACCCAACGTGCTATGGCCTTTCGTTACTTATCGTTGCTGTATAGTCTACACAAAAAAATAAGACTTTAGCTGGTGTCTGTACAGGTAGATACCTTAACGTACATTATACCATGTACAGGGTTTCGACGCATCGCATGTAAAGTCTGAATGATAACAGAGAATACCCTTTAGATTGTGCCGCAGACACACAGGGGGAATAAATAAATACATTAATTAATAAATCAAAGCCATCTGAATGTAGGACGATGTTTTTTTGTAAAAAAAATAATCGCGTGATTCGCTGCACATCGGCTCACCTAGGCGAAAACAAAGCGTTTGTCTTTCCTGATAAGAGGAGACCGGAAGTAATTATGAGCAGTATTTATGACTTCCGGTAAACTTCGATAGGATCCATACGTGCAAGGTGTGACTGCGGTAAATGCCACAGTCACGCAATTCAGTCGATTTAACTAATTTCCTGCTAGCGATGAGCCCACAATAATAAGGTACATGTACATGCCAACTTTAACGTTTTCCGCTTTTGCAAATAAAAGAGGCTTTGCGGCTTGTTCGTGCAATCGGGAAATTTCTATGCTCTAAAATTAGAAAGGTAGCCAAATATTCAAAAATGTATACTGAATTATTTAAAAGCTTGAAGGGATCAATCAATAGCTTTCATCAATGTTTAATGGCATTATTTATGTGTAAGTTAAGAGCCACAAGAACGCAAAAGAAGCATGCAATATCGAGTTTATCGATTTCTATGTGTGTGATTTTATTGAACGTGTACATCCGCGTGATATGTACAAAATATGAAACCTGTGCAAATTTTGCACAGGTTTCATGTTTTGTACGTATCACGCAGGTGTAACAGCACCCTAGAACGACCACGTGCACGTGCATTTTAGACCTGTAAACATAGTGGACTGATTGTCTGAGCCTAGAACTACTTCAATTAATGTTTGAAAATTGCTATCTTAGAGAGACTATCAATTTTACTAGAAAAAATGACATTAGAGACATGGACCCAGAATTACAATGCCTCCTTAGAGTTTAGGAAGACTTAAGTTAAGTATTGATTTTTCAGGATGCCAAAAATAACGTTAAAAACTGATTAAAATCAAAATAGTTTTAATTTTTCTGAAGATCACAATGATATCTTTAACCACAAATACCACATCGATCCAGGCAATTTATTAAGCATTTACTATAGCATGTTGAAATATCAATACTTAACTTAAGTCTTGCTTTACTTTAAGGAGGCATTGTAATACCGGGCCCTGGACTTGGCAGTTGTGTGCATTGTATTTCCATGGGGCAGAAAATCGCAATCCTTTTGTGGCCAGCGGTAGAAATCTTCACATCATTTTCTAGCTTTACCCTATAGTACATGTCTTTATAGTTTAGTTTAAACATATTTTATTCAATAAATACAAATGATATACAACATACGTACATTGTAAACATACAAAGGATTAGAACGAAAGCATAAATGCTTATAGAGTTCTTTTCCTGTTGAGAGTGACTATATAGTGTACATGCATATGGCAGTATTTTATCTACATATAGCAAAGTGAGTATACAAAGTAGTGTTATAAATATGAAAAGATGATAATTGCGAAAAATTGATTGAGAAAAAACCAACAATAAGAAAATGATACAAATTACAAACAAATAACGATGGAAAAAAGCATGAAATATTTTCAGATTGTATTGCTTTGCTGAATGTTGAAGGGATGTGGGGAGTGGTGCAGACTTAAGGACATGTTTGATATTAGGTTTTCTTCTGTCGTCACATGATATGGTAACACTTGTAATGCACATTAAAGATGAGAGAATTAGAAACGCTGCGTTGCTAAGATATACTTGTGGACATGATGGAAGATACTTTGGTTTATTTCATTTGATAGTAATGGATCACCATATAGCAATAAATTCAAAGTTGGTGTTCTATATAGTCGTATATCATTAAGAAGTAAGGTACGTTGATGCTGAAAGAATCTGCAGTGGAAAAAGTAATGTTGCACATTTTCGATAGAACCACAGTTGCAAAGAGGTGAGTCAGTGATATTTTTCAAGAACAAGTCTAGATTCAGAGAACTGCAGCCTGTTCGTAGCCGGGTATGTAGTATTTGAGTTTTTCTTTTTCCATAATAATAATATTTTGGAACAGGCTTGTTATCTTTCTTCAGAAAGTATTTGAATGAACTTAATGTGTTTAATTGTTTAGTTTCAGCTGGCAAGGTATTCCAATCTCTTAAGACAGAGGGCAAAAAGGAATTATTGTATTGATTCGTTTTAGCTCGTATGGTTTGGATATTGTTAGAGTTACGTAGATTGTAGCGGGATATATCATTTACTTGTTGGGGTATTAAGGAGGATAAATATTCTGGTGCTAAGTGATTATACATTTTAAAGAATAAAGTCAATTTATGGTCATTGCGTCGTTTTTGTAGTGATTCCCAGCAAATTTCTTTGTACAGGTTATTTATTGAGACAAGTTTGGTAGCTCCAGTGGCTATTCTGGCGGCCTCATTCTGTATTTTGTCAAGTTCATATTTTTCTGCCTGTGTGCAATTATCCCATATGTTATCCCCATATTCTAGTAATGGTCTTATGAATGTTGTGTATATTGTTTTTAGTGATTTTCTATCCAGTTTGAATTTAAGTTTCCTCATTATATTAATTCTTAACCATGCCTTGTCCTTTATATAGTTTATGTGTTGGTGCCAGCTGCAATCGCTTGACAGATATAGACCTAAGTGTTTGTGGTATTTAACTTCCTGGATTTGCACATTTTCCATATATAGCGGTGGGTGATGTATAGTGTTCAATTTTCTTGAGAGTAAGAGTGCCTCTGTTTTAGATGGGTTAAAAGTGACAAGCCACGTGGCAGCCCATCGAGTTATTCTATCTAAATCGAAATTTAAGCAAGCAGCTGCATAAGGAGCATTGTCTACAATGATGAAGAGACTCGTGTCATCTGCGAATAAACGTATGTTAGAGTCAATGCCATTTACTATGTCATTTATGAAAAGAAGAAAGAGAAGAGGCCCTAGAATAGATCCCTGAGGCACACCTGCTCTGATAAAGTTCCAGACAGAAGATACACCTGGAAGAATAACACGTTGTCGTCTGTCAGAGAGATAACTTTTGAACCAGTTAAGAACCTCTCCTGTGACACCAGCTGCTTCAAGTTTGTATAGGAGTCCAGCGTGCCAAACACGATCAAAAGCTTTGCTGATGTCACAGAAGACGGCCCTTACCTCTTTTCCAGAGTCTAATGCTTCACAAAAGGTATGATACAAATAGGTTAACTGATTTATAGTTGAGTCTCCAGGAATAAAACCAGACTGAAAAGACGACAGCATATTATTTTCTTGAAGATGATTGTACAGGTGTTTAAAGATAGTTTTTTCAAAGACTTTGCACTCTGAATTGAGAAGAGATATAGGTCTATAATTAGATGTTACGGATAAATCTCCCTTCTTAGGAACTGGGCATACATTTGCTTCCTTGTAACTAGCTGGCATGATTCCTAAGCACAGTGATTGATTAAAAAGAGAACAGAAAGGTGACGCTAATTGTGAAGACAGTTCACGCAAAATGCGATTGTTGAGACCCTTTGGACCAGAGGCCTTTCCAACTTTCAATGTTTGGAGAGTGGATTCAACTTCTAGCGGAGTAAGAATAATTGAATTCAATTGCGTGTGATATGCTGGGGTAGGTAGAGGAGGGAGTATAGCATTTTGCTCATTCAGAATGGTTTGACTTTGAAAATGATCGTTCAGAAGGTTGGCCTTATCTATTTCATTGGTATATACATTACCGTTTGATTCGAGAGGTGGGATATCAGAATGTGTGTGAGGGGAGATAAATGCCTTAAGAGTAGACCACCAATCTTTTGAGAATAGGTTTTCAGATTTGAGTTTTTGCGTTATTTTGTCTGTGTGCTGTTGTTTGCAATTTCTGATCAGTGTAGTTACTTCATTACGTAGTCTTTTGAATTTTGCCCAGTGATGTGATTGGTTAGTTGCCTTAGCTTTTCTGTAGGCTCTTCTACGCTTACGTATTTGACGCTTTAAACCTGAAGTTATCCATGGCGGATCAGATGGTTTAACCATGATGCTTTTATTTGGTATACATTCAGATGCGATTGTAAGGATTGAGTTGCTAATATTAGTTGCATAAGTGTCTATATTTTCATCCCTTAAGGAATCCCAATCAGTGTCTCGGGCTTTGTTACGCAGAAGTTCATAATTACCTTTGTCATAGCTCCAGATATGCCGTTTAAATGCTTTAACTTTGGGCTTAGAAAATTTCAGTATACCAAATACAGGACAATGATATCTTAATTCTTGATGCAGAAAGGGATCACCTACCCCACTAATCACTAAGTGATCTTTATTACTTACAAGATTTACATCGATTAAGGAGGAAGAGGTTTCAGTAAAGTGTGTTGGTTGAGTGATTGACTGAAAGAGCATAAATTGAGTACATAATGCTTCAATTTTTCGCCTCGTTGGGGATGACAAGAAATTTAAGTTGAGATCGCCAGTAATTATAATTTCTGATATACCTGTGTCAACAGCTAGTGCAATGGAATCTTCGATATCATTAAGGTAGCTCATGTTTGAATTTGGTGGCCTATAAAACAATGCGAAAAGAATACGTTTGTTGTGATTTGCAACTTCAATCCATATACATTCTATTCCTAGGATTTCAAGATCGTCTCTACGCTTGTAGTATATCCCTTCCTTAACATAAATCATTACGCCACCGTGACTATCCCCTACTCTATCTTTACGTTCTGGTCTGTTGAAAGATTGAAATAGTAAGTCGTCAGATGAGATCGATTGATTTAGCCACGTTTCGCTGAAAGCAAGTATGTCGAATTCGAACAGTTCGGTTTGTAAGATATCTAGTTTATTAAGAATGCTTTGTACATTGTACTGAACGAACGATAAGTTATGATTTATGCTTAAGGAGCTTATAATATCATTTAAAATGTTTGATGAGTTTGAGGGATTACTAGCTGATGATATTGAAGATATGGAAGATGGACCAGGGTTAGGTTGTATATCACCTGAACATAGCAAGAGAAGAGAATTTTTGTCTTTATACTGGGCTCAACTCATAATCAATTCATCCCTTTCTAACTAACAAATTCATTAGCTAATCTGTTGTAAGCGATATATTCAGACATTGCATTTATATATGTTCGCGCCGACTTGTCTGGGCCTTTGTTGACCACAAGGGTTATTTTTGGCCCATTTTGATGCAAACATTGGGCCATGTTCTCAAATTCTAGGAGAAAATTCCCAATTCAAGGAACAAAAAAAAATCATCATTTTGTGACATATTACTTCGGACCCAGTATACTGGTCCGAGTTATTACATGTAACTGCACTGTGCCACTGCAATTGTTTTTCATCATTCAAGATATATAGAATGAGATGTGCTTATTAATGAATCGCATATTTGATTTGTGCTTTATTTATTATACTTTATGGTTAAACCGCTTACATTCCCAATTCTGGGGCCGGGCCGTGTTCCCAAAATGGTGAGAAAAATCCTGAATTGTGTATGCGATTTGTACTGAATTTTTGTGAGCTGCCTGAAATGTTCACAAGTACATTAAATTGCTGTGGTCGCAAACCTCAAACATCAGTTTTCTCCTGACCTAACTCAACCTATCTTAGGCAATATGCTACAATGTACGCCATGAGTTATCAATTGGGTCTCGTCGCGACAAAACTTGTCTTCGGGGTTTTCGACAAAGTGATATTCAAACCAGCGTGCTCAGCTACAGAGACTAGCTAGAGAAATAAAATTTCGCTTGTAGCAAGCTTAGATATGGTACTTTACAAAACGCGAATAACAAAGGCGCTGATCAGACTGCGCGGATGCGCAGGCTGTTCCGCGCCTGTGTTGTTCGCAAACCCCGAAGACAGTTTTTTTTTCGCGTTGAGGCCCAATTTATCTGGCCAAACGCCAAACAAAGCGTTGACGTGACAATATGTGCAATGTTTAATTATGCTAGTGTCTCTTTCAATATTGAAATATTAATAAAAATGAATGGTTTCTTCCGTTTTAATATAACTTTTCCTTTGAGATTAAGTTATCATTGAAATTTATGGAAGTAATTTTCTGTTAAATGAATATAACACTCTTAAAATCGACTGATTGAATCGTTTTCTGTTTTGCCTAAAGGAATATGCTCCCGAAGGATTCCGGAATTCAGATTAGAATGATGATTGATATAAGATGAAATAGTTTAGTCGGCATAAACTGAAATGCGCAAATGATATGGGTAGGCGAAAACCTATGCAAAAAGCACTGTAACTGAAATTTGAGGGAACAACTCCAAAATGGAATAGAATGTTTATTTACACAACGTTTAACCATTTCCTTCATGAATATTCATGCTAAGCTCCACCCACTCCTATAAATAGTTATATAAATAAATTGCACGTTTGTACATAGTGCAAAGAAATTACTTGTCAGGTCCATTAGTGTAGGATAATATCTAATCATATTTCTATAAGCAAACAGAGTAGACTAATCAGACAGCTTAGTTTGCGAAAGCGTTAATTACGGTCGGCCGTGGCCGGCCTTATATATAATCTTTGTGCAAATCACACATCAAATTCAGGTTTTTACCAAACCTTTATGCCGTGCTCAGGCTATTCTTTATGCACTGCCGAAGAACGAGCGGGGTACCAAATATCTTAAGTTAACCTACAGCGCGAGGCAAAACTGTCGGTGAATCTGTAGTGCTACCTATAGCGCGATGCAAACTCGTTTGCGAATTTGATCTGTTAGCATAACCGTCGTGCGGTCCATTGAAACACCACATACTACCCCCAAACACCCCAAAACACCACCAAACCATTACTGTACATATAATGCGCTGAACTTTTTTATTAGGACACTCACGTCCTCTTCGTGGGGGTTTGGGGCACGCACCCCAAGCCCCCCTGGGTCCGGCACTGACATTGTGCAAGAATACATACAGTGATAGGGCTAAACGACCGCCAGCTTTTTTGAAAAGCTAATACTTGTGAGGTAAGGGGTTAATCCAAGGTCAAATAATGAACTTTTTCTTGTTACTGCACCGTCTTCTGAACCCAGGGGGGGGGGGGGGGGGTACTCTGATATTTTAATACATACGTAGGCTCGGACCATTTTTTTGGGGCCAAATTTTTGAATTTCAATATTTTTTTGGGTTTTCAGAAAAATGAATTTTTTTTTGGGTATGAAAATTTTGTGGATAATTTTTTGGGGTCATCCCAAAATTTGACTAGTTTTAGGGGCTATTTCTATGTATTTTAGGGTCTTTTCTTAAGGTAAAAATAAAGAACCGGGATATTTTTTTGGGTTGCAAAAATTTCAAATATTTTTTTGGGGTGCGTGAAATATCTGATATTTTTTTGGGTGAACGGTAGACGCTGGGTCCGAGCCTACGTATGCAGAAAAAATTAGAGTATCCCCCTGGGCTTCTGAACCGTTGGATGTTGCAGCTTTAGACTTTTCATGTGCAATTATAACATGGTGATGAGGGTACTTGACAAAACTGTAGCAGGCCGTATCACCTTGATCTCAAGGGTAAGATAAAGGGTAGACTGGCTCCAGTCCTTAAAACAATTTTTCATTAATGTGTCATAGCATATACTTGTAGCCAATCTTACTCTGATGGCTCTGTTTTCTAGGTAAAGGGTAGAAAAGCGAGTATTTGCGATGTTATATCATCGACTGATTGCGGGAAAGTTTTTTTTTATTTTTCCTAAGCTACATATAAGCAGAAATTAAAGACTACTTTTTGTTTATATATCTACATGGACGCGTAAACTGGCGGATCTCGACCAGGATCACCAATGAAACTTTTTAGGGGTGGGGGTGCGACTTGCCTCATATATATTATTTGCCTTTGAATATTCTAGGTCATGTCCCAAAAGTTTCCACCGTAGAACTTTTCAAAATTTTCTGTTACCTGTTTAAGTTTTCTTTCTATGTTTAAAGTATGCAACGCGTGTGAATGCAAAATGCAGCAGATTTGGGAGGTATTTTATCGATATGAAGAATGTGCATATATACTACATGAATTTTGACTTCGTGCGTATTTTTTACAAAGTGTCAGATATTTGTACGAATAATGTGACGTAATGGTGCCATTTTTTCATGTGCTGTGAGGAACTGGTACCAATTCTTCACAGTGTAAAGTTTACGAAGTGTGAAATTTGCGGTTCAATAGACCCCTGGTAGGACAACACGTTGTTTTCTGTATCTAGTAAACCATTGCAACAGGGTACCGTTGATTCCAACAAAATTAAGTTTGAATAGTAAGCCTTTGTGCCAATTTCTATCAAACGCTTTGCTAATATCACAAAACACAGCACGGACCTCTTTGCCGTCATCAATTGCTTTGCAGAACGTATGTATATCCACAAGTTGATTGGTAGTTGAATCGCCAGGAACAAAACCGGGCGGTAAAGTTGTTGTAACACTGTTTCTTTGAAAAAAATAAAAACATGCTTATGAACAATTTTTCCATTGTTTTACCTATTGTATTAAGAAGTGAAATTGATCGATAATTTGATATTTCTGATGGGTCATTATTTTTAAATACAGGTGTGACATTAGCATTTTTCCACGTAGTTGGAACTTTACGATGTGTTAAAGAAAAAATTCATTTTATTGCAACAATTTAGATCTTCTACCACTTAAACCTAAATTCACTTTTAGACACTTGAAGAAAGGGATCCAGGAATTCCATAGGAGGTTTGATATGGCCCCCACAGATAAGGCTGCTAACAATGTTGTCATTGTTTGAAAAAGATACTTTATTAACATCCTAAAGCAAGAACTTAGCACTGCAAAAACATATGAACATAACAGGCTTGATGAAACGTCTATCGTTGATAGGCCATATGGCAGCTAAGTTTGGGTTGTTATTTGATGAGGACCATAGCAAGCTTCATACGTTATACTGGTATCCTAAACTTCATAAACGGCCCTATTAGTCGCGTTTTATTGCTTATTCTAGTGCTTGTACAACTACTGAGTTGTCTATTCTTTTGACTTCCTGCCTCACTGCGATTAAAAACCATGCCATTAATTTTTGCACAACAGTTTATGAAAGAAATGGTAAAACATAATTTGGTCTATTTAACATTCAGGGGAAATTCTTAATAAATTGAAGTCTAGAGGTTTTCTAGCATCTGCTTTGTCTACATACGATTTCTCTACTCTATACTACATTGTCTCATAATCTAATCAAAGAAAAAACTAACAGAATTAATTGAACAAACATTTAGCAGAGAGGGCTCACTTTATTTGGCTTGTAATGATAAAAATGCCCTTTTTTTTACTTCTGAACAACCGAAACGATATAAGTTGTGGTCATGTCAGAAAATGTGTGATGCGCTCCATTATCTTTTGGACAATATATTTATAAGATTTGGCTCGAAATTATATAGACAAATTGTAGGTATTCCAATTGGTACTAATTGTGCTCCTCTTGTTGCAGATTTGTTTTTGTTTTATTATGAGTGAGACTTTATGTTGTCTCTGTCAGAAAATAATTAAACTGATATTATTGAAGCTTTTAACTCCACCTCCAGATATTTAGATGACTAACTTAATATTGATAATCCTTATTTTGAACAAATGGTAGGTCAGATATATCCCACTGAACTTCGGTTAAATAAGGCGAATTCTTCTGATGCTGAAGCTCCGTTTTTGGACTTGAACTTGTCAATAACAAATGGCATAGTTTCTTCTAAAATTTACGATAAACGGGACGATTTTAATTTTGAAATAGTAAATTTTCCATTTCTTGATGGAGATGTTCCTCGCTCTCCTTCCTATGGTGTAAATATTTCTCAGCTTATTCGTTTTGCTAGAGTGTGTTCTAATGTTGATGGCTTCAACAACAGAAACTTATTTTAACTGCTAAAATATTAAAACAAGGTTATAGATATCATAAAATTCGATTCAAACGAATAGTTGAAAAACCTAATTTTAGTGATCAATTAAAAAAGAAAGTAAAACGTTATATAAGGGTTGGATATAACTTGGATATCATGCGACAGTCTGCATGCCTAGTTTTAAACCCAATCACGGTTTATAGCTATGGTTTCCCTTTTAATTGCACGACGGTGGGTCAGGCCTCAGACTCTATGACGGCTTTGACGTAAAGCTTTAATCGATGGGTTGGTGCCTGATGCTTATCTGCAGCTGGAACCACCGTGGCTCAACTTGAGGTTTTCTTTAGCTCTTACTATATGTGAGTCATGAGCCCTTTTCTTTGTTTCATCATGGTGTATTAATTTGATTAGAGTGTTTCTCCATGATGACACATTGCATTAGTTAGATGGCCTCCATGCAAGCTGAACATTTCTTGTACTTCAACAACAGCAGAATCTAGGGCGAAAAATTGGTACCAGTAAAATGCATTTAAGCCACCCGGTGGCTTAGGCTGCTGTCCGTTCTAAGGCGGCAGTTCTGTTGTGTTTGAATTTATGTTTATTGTTACTCCCATGTTGGGAGTCTGTAATTGTTCTATGTTTTGTTGTACGTTACTTTATGTCCATACTTGTATTGCAATCATCTTGATGGCGAAGAAAGAGCTGGTTGCTTTGCTTAATTTGTCTTCCTGGTGTCTCGTGAAGGTTGAGCGGCTCTTCCTCGCGGTGCCACGGGGTTGTCTGCGGTTTGTGATTGTCGTATTTCTTGATCATACTCACCTACTATTTTTTATCAATACTGTTAAGTAACCAGAACTTGGGAACCCGTGAGTTACTGCGTACACTGTAGGTACCATCTGAATGGCTGCTTTGAAATATTTAGCCAATTTTATTAATTCAACTCTTTGCCTACTGGATATCAGGAGTACCATCATAGTACAAACAGTTTTGAATCAGATGAGGTCCGACGTTGAGTCGGGCCTTATCTGGGTCTTAACTGTTTGCAAAAGTTAACAGCAGACGACATTTGTAGACAAATAGTTAAACAGAAGCAGGTGATCATCTCTATTGGCAATGAAATCTTTTAATATAAAAATATGGCAGACACAATTATTAATCGGAAATTGAATCTCTTTGACGCCTTAATTGCATTCTTTCAAAACAATTAAGCGTATTTTACATGTTCAGTTGATCAAAGGGGATAAACAAGTGTGAGGTATCACAGAAAATATTAACAAGAACAGTGCAACTGAGTACGAACTTGCATGGAGCGCAGTGGCTCAGTGGATATAGCGTAAGACTGATGATCGAAGGGTTGCCAGTTCGAGCCTAGTCAGAGTCACTGTGATGTGTCCTCGAGCAAGACATGTTATCCACTGCTTAGTACTGGTTCAACCCATGAGGAAAGGAAATCGTACCGACATGACTGATTTTTTTTGACTGATACGTTTAATATCAGAACATACAAACAAGCAAAATAAGACAAAAAAGTAAAATAGTTTGGAAATTTCATTTGGTTTGTTGAAAATTACTATTGTTTCTGATGCGCACCAAATTCGTTTACATTTGTGCCGTACTTGTAAGTACCCTATACTGGTGCTACCACTCAGATCAATTTTAATTATATTACAAGAATGCAGTCGAAGATATAAATTGCAATTTCTGAAAGAGGCAGTGGCAGGTTAACTAGTGCACCATTAAGCGCTTGTTTAAAAGGACCGACTCTGCTAATACATTTGCCGAAGAGCTTATTACTTACTTATTGCATGTACTAGCTTAGGCGTGTTGACCCTTAATGAACTAATGGATTTTCCCTAATGGTTTGGTACAATAAACTTGAGATGGTCCATTGTATAAATTGATGGGTCACAATTTCTAAAGTGAGGAACACACAACGATGGAGAAAATACACGAGGCTAAAGAAAATATGGATGGATTAACAAACAAACAGAGAGAAACAAAAAAAAAGAGAACAGAGAGTCTCACGAAAGGCAATGCGTTATAACCTTGAGCCGATAATAAGTACTGGTTCGACACAGGAAACTGTCCCAGCATAAGTGATATATGGTTGATTGAGACGTACAGCATACATTCGAATAAATTAACATTGTGTTTCTGAATACTCTTACGATTTTGCTTTACATGTTTGTGGGTTTTATCTGTAACACTGTGCTGTCTTTTCCCATGCATATTTAGTTCCCAATTTGGATTTTTTGTATCCTCATAAATTTACACCTTTTGCATGATTCTTTGTGAAGTTCTGAGGGCATGAGTGTATTATGATTATATGCCTGTTCCCCTTCCCCTTTGACTGTGTGTGGTGCGGACATCCTGCCTATACTGCCGTTGGGCCAATCTTCTTTGTCCCGGGTTGTCCTGGTGGGCCATTATCAGCTGCTGTTCCTGGTGGACCCGTTGGCCCCTTCACATCTTGTTTGTCCCGGTGCTGGTTGATCCTGGCAGGCCATTGGATCTGTGCAATTTGATACTCCCTGTCCTCTGAGAGGTCCTGCGGAGGGGCTGGTTAGTCTGCGGTAGTTATGATGGTCCATAGGGAACCATCATTCCCTAGCTATCTATAGCACTTAATTCCTGCTGATCTGGATTCCTTTATTGTATTGTTCAAGTCATCTAAAGGAATCCATGTATCATTCACTTTAATGAATTTACTCTTTATTTAGCACACAGTATGTTCTGCTACTTTTAGGAGATAATTTTAGAGGATGAAGCTGGCCTGTGGTCCTTTGGACACTACCCTAAAATGGGGTTCAGTTACTGTATCAGTGCTGTTCTAGGAGTATAAAGAGCTCCCACGACTGCTGCTCTGGGCTTGTACTGTGAAAGTTCTAGGCCGTTTTCATGTTGGGGGTTTCTGTAAATTGGGACTTAAGCAGCTTTGATTTAGTCAAGTTGAAGAAATGAATTTGTTTGGGTTTATGCCTGGAATTGATGATGGGGATTTTTCTTGATGATACAGATGTATTCCATGTTTGTGTGTCTGTGTGCTTCAACTAAATTCAGGCCTAGATATGTTTAACCTAATAAACCAGTAATATCATGTTCGATTTTGTATTACATTCACTCGGTTACATGTGAATCCTCTCATGTGGACTATACAGTTCGAAGAAACAAGAGACGATTCCAATGTGTAGTTTATAGTTAAATAAAGAGAGAATGTGTCAGCAAATAAACTATACACTGGTAGCAACCTTCTTCTAAAACTTTAGATTTCTTTGATACCTTTTTAACTCGACACTAACCGTATTCTTTCTAAAAGTCGATATTTAACTATATAAAATGAAATTATACTCTTAATGGACTGAAGATATTTCATTACAAAAGCAAAATGCCCCTTGTCACGTGAAACAACCCCATCATGTTTTGCGAAAATATAAAACTCTCAATGCCAATAAAAGCCAAAACATGAAAATTAATCAACTAAATTGAAGCCCCTTAGATATTCCCAAATGTCTTTAGTACATGTACACAACCTGGTATTATGGATTCAGTGCACTGTTTCCATGTAATTCGAAAACTCTTTGATTCAGCCATTTTACTCAATAGCCGATCTACTAGTACCACCATTTTAAGAACGTAAATTTCATTTTACAGAGAATATACGCAAGATAAACGTATTACCTACAAATGTAATAAGAATTTATGTTCTGGTATAAATTAAGAAACAGCTATTAGTTTTATAAAAATGACATTTTCCGTATAAGCGCATTATTCTACGAATGTTTGGTTTATTATCCAGATAATACGGAGCCAGTGTCTGGTCTCTAGACATGCGCGGATCCAGAAACTTTTTTCGGATGGGGTCCAACTTTTTTTTTGTTGATTAGAGGAGAGAGGATACAAATACCACTATAATAGGGCCATCATCGGCCCGCCAGCGAAACGCCATTTTAATGGCGTTTCGCTAGCGGGCCGATGGTGGCTCAACACTGAATGCTGGCTTGTAAACTTTGTGGTTTTACAGGGGAACCGGACCAAAATTGATAAGAAACCCTTTATTTTGTGATTTTTCAGGGGGGGGGGGGGAGTCCGGACCCCCTGTCCCCACCCCCCTCTGGATCCGCACATGCTAGAATGTGCATAAATAAAATAAGAGAAGGGAAAAAATTGTAGGTTACGAGTGATACAGCATTAACCTACTTCTTCTGCTACAATTACTGATATCTTGAAAACTCTGTTGCTATTGACTTTAAGTTCACTCAAAGTCAATAGCAACAGAGTTTACATGATAAAAGTAGTTACCATAACAACAGATTTTTCAAGATATCAATTGTTATCAAAGCAACAGTTTTCAAGATGTCAATTGATTTCATAGCAACAGAGTTTTTAGGATATCAGTTGTTATCATAGCAAAAGTTTTAAAGATATCAGTAGTTACCATAGCAACACAGTTGTCAAGGTATCAGTTGTTACATGTACCTTAGCAACATAGTGTCCAAGGTATCATTAGCAACAGAGTTTTCAATTAATCAGAAGCTTCCGTGCAAGGTTTCAGTAGTTACCATGGCAACACGGTTTGCAAGATATCCGCAGTTACCATAGCAACATAGATTGCAAGGTTACAGAACATTGCAACAGTTTTTGCAAGGCATAAGTAGTTACCATAGTAGTTAGCAACAGGGGCTGCAAGGTAGCAGTAGTTACAATAGAAACAGGGTTTGTAAGTAGCAGCATTACCATATATGACACGAAAACTCCTAAAACGTTCTCAAGCGAAAATAATCTGGCGAGGCTTCCCAAAAGCAGAGAAGTATCAGACGTTGACCAGCTGAAATACAATATAATAAGGGTGAGGTTGGCGCCATGAAACCAGTTTAAGCTCTCCAGTAAAATATTTTTACTAACCGCTCCAAGGCGATGCTTCCTTTGTAGATCATTTGTGTTATTAATGTTTTGTGTTTGTCATGCTTTTGCGTCTGTTCATTGCTTCCCTGTGGCCACCTGCTGTGAAAGGGCTGACTTCTTGGCTCTCGTTTGTGATGTTTAATTGAGTTTTTGTCACTTTCCCATCTGGTATCGTGGGTCAGGTGTGGTACTTGATTGTATAGGTCATTTTTCGCAAAATTAATTATTTAGTTGAAATGAATCAATAACTCGACAGAAGGAGGATGTTTTTAAATCTACTTCCATTTTTCTTAAAGAAAGACATGTTTAGACAATTTCAAATGATTCAATGGCCGGAAATACCAAAGGTCATGGCCCCATGTCATGGCACTATGGGGCCAAGACAATGTGCATCACTTCCTCAAGTCCTGCATGATATTGTTTAAGAAACATATATCCTATCAATAAACGTGTGAAAACAAGAAGACCAAATATTTCTATACATCCCAAATGAACCAGAGTAACCACATTTTGGTGCCGTGACCAGGATTAAATGTAACAGAGTCATATCAAAGGTATCATAGAACAGTGTTCTACATGAATAAGTGAGGTCCAGAAATGAAACTGTATGCCTGTAATATACAGCCAGCCAAAGAATAAATGTTGCCATTTGATGGAAATCAGCATCAGTTTAACTAAACAGAATAAACAGAGAAGATTGAAGCATTAATTTAGCAATACCTTTGAAGCCAAGAGTTCTCTGTGACCAAAATGGTTACTTTTAACCATTAGGTTTGACAGGGGCTTATTCTTGTGAACCAGGTTTATTTATGAGGCTTACAATTATAAAACCATAGATATAAGGTTCCTCTCCTGTATGAACTGACTTGTCATAAGGTTTCTCTTCTGTATGAATTAGAATTCTAAATAATGTTACATATTAAGTGTAACATTGGTTGGATGTAGTTTTAACGTTTGAAACTAGATGTGGTAAGTCCGATGTCACCATATTGTATCGTTTGGTGGAATATTATTGTGTAAGCACTTCATTAAATAAGAATCATGGCACTTAATATCAAAGAATATTGTTGTTTTTTCCAATCAGTAATAGGGAAAAACACTGAACATATCAACTTCTACCAATAAAAGTACTAGCATGGTGATTCAAACTAAGCAAGTACTCAAGTATGTTTTACACTGAAACATAATTATTGTATTTTTTACATTTCGATGAATTAGTTTGTTTGTTTGATTTGATTCTTTACGTCCACTCAACAATCTTTCAGTTATGCGGGACGGGCTTCCTGGGTTGAACCAGTACTAAGCTAGGATAAATGTGTCTTGCTCAAGGACCACAATGCAGTGACGCCGGTGAGGCTCGAACCCGCGGTCCTTCGGTCTCGAGTCAAGCACTCTACCACTGAGCCACTGCGCTCCCTTCAATGAATTAGGACCATGTGTTTACATCAAGTTGAAAAAATATGTTAACGGTCCTTGAATTTCATGAAATTTTGTCTACATGTTCTTCGCATATATGAAAAGTTTATATGTTGAAATGGTATCTTGACAAAGACCGCAACGTGTAAAAAATTTAATTCCAAATTTGACTGAATACAAAATATATAGTTGAAAATTGGGGTACCATCTCATAAAAATGAATGCCCACCCGCTATTCGTATACATACAAAGCCATTTATAGTATGAACGAACTTATCCATGATATAGTAATTTAATAAAACATTTCTGCGCCCGTTACATGATATGTCAACTACTTTAGACATTATTATAACTGGATACTCTAAGGTATTGTAGTGATATCATAAATGACGTCATAAATTAGCAATGGAATTGCATAAAAACTCAAATGCACCATTAATATATAAGTCATACCCCAGACAGTTAATAAACATAATATTATCAAATTCCAAGTGTGGGCAGACCCCCATGTTAATTTCCCATACCATGAAAGAGCCCCTTTCACGCGATGCAGGCATCTTTAATGCTATTCCTCAATACAAGCTGAGTCAGCATATTTACTAAACGTTTCCTTAGGGTAAAAACTGCTGCCAGTATTTAGGCAATAATTGTAAGAACTCGATGAGATTCCATAATTGTCAGGCGGTCTTCAAGCTTTCCATTTAATTGAATTCCGAGAATAAATGACTCCTGTGGCCACAACTTTATCCAACAAACGGAAGCATAGACCAGACTGAAAATCACGTCCAAAGTCCTCCTCAGTCCAGATCACTGTTAATAACATCACAATTTGGCGATGATAAATAGAGAATACTAGGTGAGTGTCTTTTGATATCAGGTTTACCAGGCAAGGCTTTGAGAACGCTTGTTGACATCGCGAGGCTTGCCGAGCGATTCAACATGCGTTCTCAAAGCCGAGCCTGGTAAACTTGATATCAAAAGACACGAACCTGGTATTCTATTTATCAGTTTACCCATTGTTGAACACTCTTTAAACTAGCGATTATGACGTATTTTTTTATTTTTGTGTAGATTCAGCGCCATTAGCGACGTCATTCAAAAAGTGCAACGTCATCATGACCATCTTTTTGATCACGTAAGGAAATCCTGTCCAAGGATTGACACATTAAATGATGAAAATAAGTTTATCTACCTTTTGAATTCCAGTGGTTCGACAATTAAAGAAGTAGCAAAATTTCTGCATTCAGCATATAAAGCCCGTTCTGCATAGTAGAATAGATATTTTCTTTTTTCAGATACTTCTCTTGTTTAACATTATGCTAAATGATATATCATTCTTTGTATTTATGTTGAACATGTTTATGAAAGTATTTTGTGAATGTCTCATATGAAATGAGATGAAACAATAAAATAATTGTATTGTATTGTATTGTATTGTATTGACCTGATAAAGGTAACATGCCGTGAGATAGGAAACGTTTATTAAGTTATGTTGAAACAATTCAGTTAATATTAGAGGTGGCTGATAAATTGGCGTAGTTTAATTTTAGCGGTTTCCCAATTGAATGCCATTTAAAGTTATTTTATATTCTCATAGTGGCTATTTTTAGAAAAGAATATGCTCCCTATGAGGCTATTTTTAAAGTAACGAATATGCTAGGAAGCATATTCTTTCTTTTAATAATAGCCCCTTTAACGGACGTGCTTTTCTCTACGTTGAAGCACACTCCGTTGACAAGTTGGTTTCTTACGATACGGATACCAATATAAGGGTGTGTCCATTGGTGTATTTCGCGGTGCCATAATTTGGGGATTTTTGTTATACTGACAAATGCGCGAAATATAAATACCCGCCAAATTAAAGGGTTTTAAAGCATTAGAATGCAAAAAAATGTGATACGGCTCATTCTGGTTCGATTAGGTCCATTTAGCTTCCGGATGACACTGTGGGACGTCGATAACATTCTACCACTGGGACTTCGCCGATGGTTGATATTCAAATACTGGTTTTATAAATTGAGGTTAATAGAATGTTAGTGGACTATGTGTCTAGAGGGTATGCCTAACACTCCCAGCCAATTTCTATTTGCATACCATAATGTGTTTCTAAGTCGTCTTCAGGGAGAGAACTTGCATATTATATGACTTTTCGCTTACTGTAAAGGCGGTAACTTTAATATTCATATCTGGGCGTGGATCGGCTAGTTCATCTGCTAAGGAAGGGAAATCAGGTTCTGATTATAGTTTGATAAAGAGTTAATAAGCCTTTTGGGCCGCGCAAACGTGCGTGCATTTCATGAAAATCCTAAACGTATACACACTGAACTCACATTTATTAACCCTTAAAGCGCATAATCACGAAATGTATGTTTTTTGTCGTCCACTAAAATATTTGAAGCCTCATAGAGAAACAGTGTGGACCCAGATCAGACTGCTCCTATAGGAGCAGTCTGGGCTGGGTCCACACTGTTTGCCTCTATGCTTATATTAAATAGACATTTTCAGATGCAGTTATTTTGCTGGCGTATTAAGGACTAAATAATGACTGAGGTGGTGGCACAAGATGATACAGTTACTTTTTTAATACAACAACGCCTCATTTTCAGCTTTTACCTAAGCCTAAGGTTGTCTAGTCCTAATTACGCATTCATGAGGCGCCGCCTTTACAGTAAGCGAAAAGTCAAGTAATACTACGCTTTCGCTTCTTACCAGTTTGCTGTAATTCACGACAATTATCTTCTGAAACCCCAATTTTGAAAACCAGATGACTTTCCAAATTGATGTTAAAGTTATGCAATGTTAGCAAACTTAGAAACTCTCTAGAGGCTCTTAAATAACATTAATTTGTTGAGTTTTTTTTATATTAATACAGTAAAACCTTAAACATTCGAACTTCGATTTTTCGAATTACTGGCTAATTCGAAATAAATTTGGAACACACTGAATTCAGAGTATATGACCTATTCATAATCTATAGGGAGCGCAGTGGCTCAGTGGTAGAGTGCTTGACTCAAGACCGAAGGGCCGTGGGTTCGAGCCTCACCGGCGTCATTGCGTTGTGGTCCTTGAGCAAGACACATTTATCCTAGCTTAGTACTGGTTCAACCCAGGAAGACCCGACCCTATATAACTGAAAGATTATTGATGGAACGTAAATAATCAATTAAACAAAACAAAACAAAATTCATGATCTTTTTAATAACTTTCTATAATAATATATGTTTTGGGTGCGTAAAAGAAACGTCTCCCTGAGACGTTTGTTTTATGCACCCAAAACATATATTTGATAAGAAAAAATAATCATTATATTTTCTGGTGGGCTATATGTATTTTATTTCTACCTCACTATAATTCGAATTTTAGATAATTCGAATTAAAACCTCTAGTCCCTAGGACTTCGAATTAACGAGATTCAACTGTACAATGTACCTCAGCAACCATTATCCCACCCTCATGCTCATATTCTATTCCGTTCTGTTCTGTTCTGATACATGGACTTACTCGTTTGTGAGTACCAAAATCAAATGATCTGGCTCAATTAGATCTGTTGTCTCATACGCGTAGTTCATCATTAGATTCCTATCTTAGACCAACGCTCAGCTTTCAGAATAACAGTTTTAAATAATTCAATTGCCATCGATTCTGGGTCGTTAAATACGAACGGGACGTCGAGATAAGAACCTCAGAATGTATTGTTTTTGTGTTATTGACCAACGCCTACACTGTGTAACGTAGATACATGTACAATGAACACTACGTGTAACAGGACCTCGCAGACCAACTGGTTTTCATGTATGTGCAGTCTGGTGTAGGGGTTTGGGGAAACGCAAGATAAATGTTCATTGTTTCATTAGCTGGCTGAAGAGAGGCCAAAGTTAGGTTCGTAATTAGTCGAGAACATGACAATTTTCATTAGGTTACAAATGTACATTGTGTTATTTTGTTGTGCGATGGCATAAATATATTTGGTTAAGGCGTAGGAATACCTATAGAGAGAACGCATTACGCCAAATAAACAGGAATTTTGTACACTAGAAAATATTTTAGCGTAAAATTGTAATTATTTCCTTACCCATATAATATTTAAGCATGTATTTCGGGCGCTCAAAAGAATCGTCTCGTTGAGACGGCCATTTTCAGTACACACAACATACGTTTTGATTAGAAATAAGAAAAAGAATGTACAAGTACCTATTTGGTTTGCAACCATTAATACTCTCGTAAGAAATGTATGTGGTTAGTTGCCCGGGCAACCCAGAAAGGCTTCGAAATCTCATAAATTCGGTGTACTAGGGACTAGAGGTTTTATTTCGAAGTATCGAAGGCTCGAATTATAAAGTGGTATATATAAAAATATATACCCCTCCCCCCCAAAAAAAAGAAGAAAAAAAAAAGAAAAAAAAAAGAAAAAAAAAGTTATCAGTGTTCTTCGATCAAACATGTTTTGGTGCGTAGCAGAAACGTCTCTGCGAGACATTTCTTCATAATATGTTTTATAGACAGTTATTAAAATAGGTTTTAAATAGGCCCTATTCTACGAGTCCAGTTTGTCCCAGATTTATTTCGAAATAGCGAGTATTTCGAAACATCAGAGTTCGAATTTTACGGTGTTTCGCAGTGTAAATCGAGCATTTAGGTATTTCAAGCTGTTATGATGCGCGTTCTTATCATGTTCATCAAAACTCCCGAGTGGGAACTGGACGGTGTTGGGTTTTATACTGATGTTGTGCATCCTTTTTGAGCACAAGCTTGGAGGAACTTCGATGGGATATGGAACGTCAATGTGGCATGATGCATCGTTTCATGTGGATCTGCGTTATTTGGCTTATACCTTTGTTTGATTTGATTCTTCGACTCCCTGTCAACAATTTTTCAGTTATGTCGGGACGGGTCTTCTTGGGTTGAACCAGCTACTACTTGGTGACAATAAGCCCATTTAAGCCGAGTGAAATTTCCCACTCCTATCAATTGGACTAGTCATTTTCCAATTTTAGGGGTGTTGGGGATTTTTTTTTTCAAATTTCAGTGCAGATCCCGATCAGACACCGCATTATCTGAATCTGCACTGTTTACCTATGTCCAATAAAAAGGAAGCTATAATAAACTTATTTTTTGAAGTAACGTGTTGGCTAATCACGCTTTATCTTTTATTGACATATACTATTTCCATAAAGTTAAGCATATTCCATTTGATAACACCACTTAGGTTTTAGAAACAGTAAGAACGGAAACTTTTGAGAGATATCAAAAGTTTATTGTGGTAGACAACAAAAGCAGAATACTAACGGTTTGATAAAGAAAAGCCGTGGAATCTCTGACTTGATTATAGGCTGCAAACACCTTACAAAAATTACCCATAATTTTACAAAATTCAATGAAAACAGCATGGAGGCCAAGAGTCAGCAAAAGTTTTACAATAAGGCCGCGATAGTTGTGATTTCTTCAAAACTTTCTCTTTAGAGCATACACTTTCAGGATCTGGTGCAAAAAGTCACGAAATGGCTCACATTAATCCACTACTTCCGTTTAATGTTGTGTATAATATTCATACTGTCGAATAACAACTTGGCACATTTTCATCATTTAATTCACAGGGTACATGCGTTTAAGACATTAAATCCTGTCCCACTCATGCAGTAGAGTCTAGCAAAATTCACGATGGTTTTGACATGGCTGGTTCCCGGTTTAAACACGTCAGCCCAGCTTGTCCCAAATATGTTCGATAGGGTTCAAGTCCAGTAACAAGCTCGGCCGTGGAAGACTAGCAATGTTCTGTTGATTTTCGTATTCCTAGATGATGCGAGTACAGTGAAGTCTTGCAATGTCATCTCGGAGCACCATATTCTGGCCATCTAGCGAGTCCAAGGGTGGCCAAACACCAGATTCTAGGATTTGGTCCTGGTACTTTTGAGTGTTTTAAGTCCAAGTAACCACCTTTAACTGTATCAGGTGGTCATCAGATAATGCACCACGTACCATAATTCAGTAGCAAATCCTTGCACTTAAGAATAAATGTAGACCGTTTCCTTTTTCTAATACTGCCACTCTCTCTATGTTCTTTCAGAGGTCTGCTTACAACACTCTGAGACACGTTTAATACCCTTGCAATGTCATCTTGTTTCATACCAGCGTTCCTAATTGCAGTTTTACACATTCTGTCCTCTTTTTTCTTTGTAGATTTATCCAACATACGCGTTTTAAGGCTATTTCATGACTTAAGAGCAAAAGAAATACATTCTTGCATATCAACTCCTGGACAGTACTGTGTCGTAAGCTTCCCGTTCATGGACAGCAGTGAATGAAACTAATCGAACTTATCCAAATTTGGTAGCCAAAATACAAGTTTATATGTCGAATAAAACCCAAAACTCAAATTACTTTTCATTACTTCGAAAATCGGGATCGTATACAAATATGCTTAACTTTATGACAATAGTATATTATAAGCAACGCATATGGGTAGAGTTCACACACAATAAAAGTACAGCTACGAAACAGATTTACCATTAGAAATCAATTGAATTCAGTAGCAAAACGTGGCCAACTGCTACCAGTACCATCGTGCCAACTAAAAGTGACAGTGACTTCATGTTTTGTTTACAAATGGATCACGGGCTTAGAATCGATAGATCACTTGTCTATTAATCCAATCCACAGGATAGGATTAATACACAAGTGATCTATCGATTCGCGTTAGCTCAAATGAAGTGTACACGTTAGTATTTTACTTAGCAATTGTAAACAACGTCTGACGTCACTGTCACTCTTGGTTGGCTCGACAGTACGTATCTTCACTCTGATCGTGTAAATTTTAAAACAACAGCATCAACAATAACAAAAAAAATTGAGGAAAACAAACAGTAAAAAAGGGCCCATGGGCCGTGGATCGCTCACCTGAATCCTTGACAGGAGGAGCGGATGTTTACCACAAAATATTAATCCCATTCTTCAATACTTAATTCCATCTTAGGTATCACTCAGATCATAACCAAAGCATATCAAGCAAATAATGCTTATCTGCAAAATTTCAATGTCTGCCCCAAACTGCATAATGTGATAAGCAACATAACCTTCTTCAGAAAAAACATGTTTTTACCTTTTGACCCATACAGGGGTCGATGGTGTGTAAAAAGGCAGACAATTTGCTTGCATGATGTTCTATGCTTCAATTCAATTAATTTGACATGCTACGTGACTATATAAAATTTCAGAAAGAAAATTAAACTTTTGACCCAACCCACGGGGTCAATGTTAAATGTGAGAGCAAACTATTGGTCACATGTTATTGAATGCTTCATTCCCTATAATTTGATGTGCAACATGACCATATTCTGAAAAAAGTTGATTTTATATAAGCGTATGTGACCCCTGCGGCGGGCCCAAATTTGGTCCCAGGGACATAATTTAAACAAACCTGGTAGGTCTACTAGGTGATGCTAAAAACCTAATATGAAGGCTCTAGGCCTTGTGGTTTCTCTATATAAGCCTATGTGACCCCAGTGCATTTTTTGCCCAATGGGCATAATTTGAACAAACTTGGAGGAGGTCTATTATGTGACGCTATATACTAAATACCAATGCTCCAGGCCTTGTTGTTTCAGCCAAGAAGTATTTTTATGATTTACCTATATAAGCCTATGTAAAACGTGTGACCCCCGGAGTGGGGCCATTTTTGGCCACAGGGGCACAATTTGAACACATTTGGTAGAAGTCTACTAGGTGATGCTACATATCAAATATCAAGGCTCTAGGTTTTGTGGTTTCAGACAATAAGATTTTTCATGCTTCACCCGACACAAGCCTATGTTAAACTTGTGACCCCGGGGCATAGTCATTTTTGGCACCAGGAACAACTTGGTAGAGGTTTACAAGGTGATGCTACATACCAAATATCAAGGCTTTATGCCTTATGGTTTCAGACAAGAAGATTTTCTGTATCAGCTTATGTAAAACATGTGACCCCAAATCATGCGAACAAACTTGGTAGAGGTTTACTAGGTGATGCAACATACGAAATATCAAGGCTCTAGGCCATATGGTTATAGAATAGAAGATTTTTCACGTTTTTCCCTATATAATCCTATGTAAAACATGTCATCCCCGAGGCGGGGCAATTTTTTCCCCAGGGGCATAATGTAATAATCTTGGTAGAGGTTAACTAGGTAATGCTACATACCTACTTTTGTCCCCAGGGGCATAATTTGATCATACTTGATAGAGATTTACTAAATGATGCTTCATAACAAATATTAAGGCTGTAGGTCTTATGGTTTCAGACAAGAAGATATTAAAGTTTTCATCTCGAAAATCTATTTTTAGCCTGTTTGACCTAGATATTATGCAACGGACCTAAACCATTTGAAACATTATTAAAGAGAGCCCTATAAGGATCATTCCTGCCAAGATTGGTCAAAACACAACAAGCAGTTTATGAGGAGATGTCCTTTGAAGCAATTGTTAACGACGCACGACGACGCAATGATCACAATAGCTCACCATAAGGAAAGCTAAAACGATACAGAAATAATGAAAAACAAAACAATTATATGCATAATTTTGCACAAGTAATTTTACAGTGGCAAATCCCTTAAATGAGTGTAAATGACATTTAATAGCAGCTAAATGGCCAATTGGCATGTAGTTTGCGAGACCTTGTGGAGAGAATGAAACGAAAAGCAGAAAGAAAGAAAAAGTAAACATGTATTCTGCAATCATCTGAAATGCATGTTCTTTAATTGTTATATATCACGTATATGTTGTATAAAGTATCTAATATAATTGCTCATTATCATCGAATTAGGGCACATGGAATTTTCCATAAAGTTTAATACAGTTATTTCAGGATGGTCCATTATAATACATAGAGGGGTCACATGTCATTTTGTTTGATTTGATTCTTTATGTCCCATCAACAATCTTTCAGTTATAAAGGGACGGGTCTTCCTGGGTTATCCAATACTAAGCTAGGATTAATGTTCTCGCTCAAGGACACAACGCGGTGAGGCTCGAACCAGAGGCCCCTTGGTCTCCAGTCAAGCACTCTACCACTGAGCCACTGCGCTCCCATCACATGTTATAATTTCTAAAAATATATTGTATTTTTTCTCTGAAGATCGCTTTTGTCTTAGCAAACAGTGCAGACCCTGATGAAATGTCGCATTATCTGTACAAATAAGCCACGACATGAGATTTCCACCAATGTGGTATGTGCAACCAGCAAAGCCTCAGACCAGCCTGCGCATAGGCGCAGTCTGATCAGAGCCTTTGCTAGTCGCTTAAATATTATATGACTGTTAAGCTACTGACCAAACATCATTTGGAGTTTCTAAGCTTAAAAGGAAGCTGCACAGGCTCGTCTGAGTTTATTCATGTGAAAATGCCACATTGTTGGAAAACACATGCTGAGGCTCAAATGTATTTCATCTGGGTCTTCATTGTTTGCCAAGGTACCCGTTTAGTGGTTTCTGGTTCTCAACGATTTATCCACCATGACCGTATATGATCCAGCAGAGGCGGATCCAGGATTTCTGGAAAAGGGGTTCAAATATATAAAGGTGTATGGGTTCGCTCTGCTGATTTTATCTCATTTGTCCTAACTATCCCATGAGACCAAATTCTTTCATTTTCATAGCAGACTTAAAAACTGGGGACGGGGACAGGGGTTCGAGCGAACATCCTGAACCCCCATCTGTATACGCCACTGTCCAGGTATGCATGGTCAATGTCAATGTCACAGGCAAAGGTCTAATGGGAAATGCATTTCCACATGTACTTCCACACTTTCGACCAATTTTAATGTCACCTTGCAAAAGTGGCCACCATCTTAAGACGACGTGTAGCGTATATGAAGCAGTTCTGTATGTCCAATGCCAAAGTCACAGGCCTGTCCTGAGGAAAAAAGTTTCAGGGGAAAACTTCCACATCATTCGACCAATTATCACACCACTTAACACAAATATCCCCTATAAACTAGAATTCCGAGAATTGGGTGTGTCGCCTGGCAAAACCTTACTAAAAAAGGGCCATAATTCAGTCAAAAATATACAGAATGATGATCTCCAATTTCAATCTTGGCCTGTATTTAACAATGTTGTACCCTTCTGTAGACTTTATTACTTGGACTCTATGACGTATCTGTATGAGCCAGTGCATGAGATTTTCAACAATGTGGTATGTGCGACCAGCAAAGGCTCAGACCAGCCTGCGCAAACGCGCAGTCTGATCAGAGCCTTTGCTAATCGCTTGAGCATTCTATTATAGTTAAGCTACTGACTGAACACATTTGAAGTTTCTTAGTTTAAAGGGAGCCTGCACAGGCCCGTCTGAGTCTACACTTGTCAAAATGCCACATTGTTGGAAATCACATGCCACGGTTCATACATGAGAGGTAAGGGCCTGAAGTTGTGTGTATGTGGTCGGGTCTACAGTGGTTTAGTTGTTGGATTTCTTTTACTCTGGTACTTAGTTGTATGCACTGTTGAGTTTGAGTACTGTTGTACTCTTTTTTTTATCTCCTGCTTATATCTCGATTTGTATGAGCTAGGAGATGATACATCGATAAGTTAGGGGTCTTTTATGCAAACCAAACATATAGTTGTCTTGATCTACATCAGAAAATTGTGGTGAGGTTGGTATCGTCAAACATGTTTGAGACCTCCAGTAAATTTTCTTACTAACTGTTCCAAGGCGGTGCTTCTTTTGTGGATCCTTTTTGTTATTTGTGTTTCATGGGTGTCTGCCATACTGTCTTGTCTGTTCCTTGCAGCACTGTGATTGCCTGCTGGGAAATGGCTGACCCCTTGGCTCTCTTGTGTGTGATGTTTTCATGTGAATTAGGCACTTTCCCATATGGTGTCCTGGGTCAGGTGTGGTATTTGATTGAATTGTTTCCTGGTGCTTCCCTTCAAAAAATAGTGTTCTGACAGAAACCCTAATATTGCTTAAGACGATGTTAGATGGTGTGCGAGTTGTTGCACTTTGCACTTTCATGAACAGAATCAATATAAACCAAGTATGTTGTTTTCACACTTTGCAGGTTCTCTTCATTTCTGAAGATCCATTTCCTCAGATTTTAGGCAGCTCTCACATATAGAAGAAGATGGAAAAACATAAGCAACAGTTACTAGCTAGCTTTCTTCATTAGCATTGGCACGAAACAAGCTCTAACCACGCAAACCCCTTTAAAAAAATGAAATTAAAACAAACAAACAAAATAACTATCCACCCCCCTGTAACGGACAACTTTGAAGCTTGACCTGTTTTTGAAAAAAATAAATTCTCAATTATCAGTGACCCCGCAAAAGACTGCTAAGAGCAGTCATACAGGCAGGAGTCCTTTGGGAGGTCGATATAGCTGAAACTGTCACACGTAGCGTGTCTGGATACTATCATGTAGTAGCAAATAATAACTGAACCGTCCCGCAGGAAATTTGTTATTCATAGACTGGTCCTCGAGGACCAGTGCGTGAATCCTTCAGGCAGATCTTAGGTTGTCCAAATAACCAAAGTAACGTTATTTGTTTAATATGCACATTGCGTGTTAGATGAATTGCTGGGCAACACAGACACAGGTCAGCCTGTGCGAGAACGCACAGGCTGACCTGTGTCTTTGTTGCCCACGCATGTCACCTTTTCTGTTCATATTGGCTATAGGTGATGATATCCCTTAATAAATTTCTTCTCACCATAATTTTCCGGGGGAAATTGCACGCGATAATCTCGTCTGTATTAATTAGTTGTTGAGGGCATTGGAGGTGAAACGCAGCTATAACCAACCATTGCGTAATAAAGTGTTGGTCTTTTTTTTCATTTACGCCAGGACTAAACATAAAACCCAAACGTACAGTTTTGAAGCAAAAATGTTTGCAAAACTTCTGGAAATACATTTATTCAAACGGCGACGGCACAAAGTGGCTAATGATTATGTCCCTTGACTATACAGGTCCATGCAGGTTCAATGCTTTAGTGTACAGGTACATGGCTAATCTGGACCAGTGTAACGTAGTAGTTGATTCTAATATGGTGTTTTCAAAGTCCTTTTAGAATGTCTAAGTTTTAATTTCAACAACGATTTTCACACTTTTAAGATTTAATTAAATCTCCTTTAGTCACACTAAATAACTACTAGAAACTTACAACACACCAAAGTTTCAAAATCTTAACCAAACCTAGTCCAAATCTAAGCCTTATCTTTTCCAAATCTTAACCAAATCTATTGCTCTCGCACTGGGCTTCACCCTATATAAAATAAAGACACATGATAGAAGCTGACAATAGCGCAACCTAATGCCATCATTTACCAATCATATTTCAAGCTTATCATTAAGCGCCCTCTACATACGTTAGTTTCCATTTATATCAACCAATCAGTAGATACAAAAAAAATAATGTGACTTATAGTCACACCAATTGCGCAATTTCCCAAAGGTCATGCGACTAGATGTGTTGCGCAATCCTGCCAATCAATGTCAGATTTGGCATGATCTATTTTTTTGGCTTATGCAATTTTACTAAACTAAGTAACATTTATCAACACAACCTTTCTAAAGTGTGAAAACATTCCATCAATCTGAAGGCTTATCAACATGACCTTTAAGAAATAATAATAAACTGGTGTCAGAATTCCCTATCAACATTAACATGTCAATTACAAGTGTCAACATTACTTCTGGTGTGAGAACATGCACCCAAACCAAACTGAGGTTTCACAAATACTGTAAATCCCAACAGGCGATTCACAATTACTGTGAACCCTCTCAGGTGAAGCCTTTTATCTTACACCAGTACATGCAATTTCGGTACTCATCGCATATGCGCATAAGCCTCAAATAAACGCCCCTGTTGACCTACACATGTACTTAGTCTTAATATACATCCATGCTTTGTGAACGTGCACAGTGAAGGCTCTGGTGAGTCTGCGCATATGCACATAAACTACAGAGCCTCCCTTGCCGAGTAATACGATAAACATCAAATTCATATTTGCTTGCTCACTTATAATATGGGCATCCGCGCAAGAAAACCTGTCCTCTGGGTTTGCGAACAACAAAGGCGCAGACCGGCCTGCGCAGACTGATCAGCGCCTTTGTTATTTGCTGTTTGGAAAGTTTTATATCTAAACTTGATACAGGTGAAATTTCATTTTTCTAGCTAGTCTCTGTAGCTGAGTAGACTGGTTTGATTCTCGCTTTGTCGGAAACCCTGAAGACAGGTTTTGTTGCGTTGAGGCCCAATATACAATTGGTGCATTCTTTTGAGGTTAACATCAGGATTTGTCAACCCGTGAACAGTGATGTTCACCGAGGCGAAGCCGAGGTGAACATCACTGTCGAGGGTTGACTAATCCTGATGTTAACCGAAAAAGAATGCACCAATTGTTTTGTTATATGACACTGTCTTTCTTTTCCAAGGTTTATTTAAAGTATTTTCATATTTATAAATTTACTCATGTCAGATGTTCCTTGTGCACTTTCACTAGGAAGATTATTTCAACAATCTACTTCCCAAATTTCTGAAACTCTTATGAGATAAGCAAAATAATTGCATTTTTAACCCATATATGCCTAGCGACCTTTATGTAGGACATAGGCAAATAGCGCAGACCCAGATCAGACGCCACAGAATGCGGCGCCTGATCAGGGTCTCCACTGTTTGCTTGCATAATTTTCTATTACAACTTGAATAAAAATGAAAAATACCACCTAACATCCCTTCAAACAGAAATGGACTGTTCCAATTGATAATGATGGGAAATTCCATTCGGCATAAATGGGTTAAATGCTGTTCTCATAAAAATGAACAAACATTTTACCTTTGAAATATACATAAGAAACCAGTCAGTGTTTCAATGTCTATTTTTAGCTCTCTGTCGGCTCTGACAAAAGCCATGTCATATGGGCTAGATTTAGGACAATCTATTTTTAGCTCTCTGTCAAGACTGACAACACTTGTTAACCTGTCTTTAGCTCATCACTGTTTGACATCATGATCTGTCACAACCAGTGCAAGCTAGTTTCGGCCAATCAGAGGAGGTCTTTTATAGGAGTCATATAACAATCATTATTGTCACGATCAACATGATCTAGGACAATAAAATTATTCTATTCCGAGACCCAGTTACATATTCCCTTTATTGATTCCAATCTAGACATTTGATTGTCTTTTTTCACAATGACAATGGTTTTAATGGTACCTGGTCTCGTGGGGCATGCCAACTTGTCAATGTAAAATTAATTCACCATGGCAGTAACAAGGTTCGATCTCTCTGATCAATATACCTTTTATTGTACAAATAAACAGAAATCTAAAACTGTATTACTTGAATAAACACAGCCATGATTTGCTTCAGTTATCACCATTCTGGTTAATTTCTCAATTGTAATCTAAAATGTACAACTCCATTAACAATCAAATGATGACGTTCATAATATAACTTGTATTTGAGTTATATATCAAAGAAACTATAGTTATGAAACCTGAATTTTATCACAACCTACTTCCAAAATCCCGCACTTTCAAAATTCAAATTCTAGAACTTACAGTTTTCCTACCAGATGCTGACTATTCCATTAGTTTTAGTCACGGGTCATTTATTGTCATTAAATATACCGAAGCTATTATAGTCTGCCTAATTCAGGATTTTAAGGATGAATTTGTCACATGTACCTGAATTCAGGAATAATCCTGAAGACTTTCACCCATGACATGTGTTCTGTTCGTTCCGACGCCAAAGTACTATCTCGTCGTCTGCGATCTATTTAATCAAATTTATTAGAAAATCAAAACTGTCATATATCGAGTTAATTCCTTATCTCCTAGAAATGTATTCATTTTGATGCAATTAGACCAGACAAGAATGATGAACCAGTGGACTAAGAGCTCTATATTTGAATACCGTAGTCTGTCTTTTAAGCGCACATACGCTAATAAGCGCACGTTGAGTATTTAATGAGTTTTATGATTTGTTGTTCACATTATACAAACCTCTGATTTTCAGACAATTCAGGTGGGTGATATCGATATTAACCCCTTAAATATCAATATAATTTTCTATAACGTTTGAAACAGTTAAGCCAGCTTTGTACCATTCTTTACACTTTGAAATAAGTTAAGCATCACCTTGGCTAATGCAAGGGTAAACTTTGAACGAAAACTTCCCCACATTTTAAAACTGTTTCATCAAACTTTCTCAAATAATAAGAATTTGTATGATACAAGGTTCCTTCGACGTTAAAATGACGAAGATTCAGCAACACCTGTGGCAGACAGCCGTCATCTTAGATACAGAAAATTCGTTTCTGATGCTATGACCATATTGATATTTCTTGTGATTCTTTCCTTCCATAAGGTCTGATCGTCTTAAGTTGTGTTCGCCCTAGAAGATTACAGTCTGTTTAACAAACTTTAGCCACCATTATCTAGTTTCAGACATATTGTTGACGGTAGAGGCATACTTAACTGATGTTAGGTTTCAAAGCTATATTTCTTTCTTTGTCTGTACATTTTGGAAGTTGCTAAAATTTGGCAAGAAATTAAACATGGCCTTTTCAGACTTTCCTCTGGTCACAGAGTGACAGCAGAACTATCCTGATAAGGCTTTATTTGAAAATTATCATCTTGATGCGTTTCTGTTTCTATAGCAATTAGTGCAAAATGCAGACAATTTACGGTAATGTGGCTCGGAGCTAATACACTGATTTTCAAAACCAATATAATTTATTTATTGTGAATGCTCCAGTCTTTCATTTAATGCTGTTTTGCCCCAAAATTGTTTCCTGTGGTTTGCTGAAACAAAAGGGCAAACTTACTTCCAGAATAACTGACATTATTCACGTGTGGCATATTGTATCCTTCGTAGTCAAAAAGCTTAATCTAACAGACTTCAATAATTCAGACTGTACCTATATAAATGCCACTTTGAAATATAAGCCATAAAAATATAAGTGCCGCCAAGCTATAAAAACATCCAAATTTTCAAAATGTTTCCTCAGAACATAGAATGATGCTTAACTTTATACATACAGAAGATTTAGCAACTAATAAAAATATTGTATTTGTTTTCTAAAGATCGATCGATGCGCACTCGTATGAATTGCCGCATTATGCGGCATTTCATATGGGTCTTCACTGTTTGCCAACATACCCGTGTAGATTTACAGGGCCTGGAATTACAATGCCTCCTTAAAGTTTTCTTCATGTGAAAATATTACATGTGGTGTTCCTCAAGGGTCAATACTTGGACCTTTGTTGTTTTTAATCTATGTGAATGACATGTCTGGTGATATTGGTAATAAACTTCTCCTTTATGCAGATGACTCTACAATATTGGTAGCAGATAAGGATATATCTACTGTTGAAAATGCTTTTCAAACAGATCTTCAGATAGTTGGTGAGTGGCTGATTGATAACAAATTATCATTGCATTTGGGTAAAACTGGGTCTATTTTATTTGGCTCTAAATCAAGGCTCAGATCACAGTCAAACTTAAATATTGAATGCAAAAGCAGTAAAATTGAGCCCAAAGACAAAGTCAAATACCTTGGAGATATTTTGGATCAAACCTTGTCAGGGAAAAGCATGGTAAATTATATTTTGCAGAGAGCTAACGCCAGACTTAAGTTTTTATACCAGAAACAGAATTTTTTATATTTTCATACAAAAATACTTTTAGTCATGTCCCTCATACAATGCCATTTCGATTACGCGTGTTCCTTCTAGTATATGGGAATTTCACAATAGCTAAAAAACAGACTTCAAGTTACACAAAATAAGATTATCAGGTTCGTTCTTAAAATGGATCCAGGGTCTCATGTAGGTGCTAATGAATTCAAGTCCATTGGCTGGTTGCCAGTTTCACGTAGGGTTGATCAGATCATTTTAAACCATGTTTTTAAAATCAAATCCGGGCAGTCGGCCCAGTATATGGCTGAACAGTTGTACAAGCAAGTTCTTTACATTCTTATGGCACTAGTTTTAGGGAAAGTGCGAACTTCTCCATTCCTAAAGTGAAAACCTTTGGCAAGAAATCATTTGTTTACAATGGATGCATATTGTGGAATGACCTGCCTAGTAATATAAAAGAAAAACTAAGCTTTTATGATTTTAAGATGACTGTTAAAAAGCATTTCTTAGAAATACTTCCAGAATAGTTTTGTCTTACATTCTATATGTGAATTTCCCATTTTGTCATTTTACTATTTATTAGTTTTTTGGAAATCTTAAGATTTTAGGTATAAGTAGTCTACTGGTTTGTCTTATTATTATTATTTTTTTAATGAACATGTACTAGAATTTTACTTCCCGAATCAATTTTACGCTTCGCGCCTCACTATGACTTGCAATCAAAACCTAAGGACCGCAATGGAAATAAGAGAAATCACTTTCTCTGTTTTGTGTTATCCTTGGTACTGATTAGCAAACCATGATCTCTTAAATGTGACTTTTAAATGTATATGTTTTAGCATGTATATTTGTTATCACATTGTTGTTGTAACATGTATTGTTGATCTTTCATACCGAAATAAATAAATCAATCAATCAATCAAGGAAGGCTTAAGTTAAGTATTGATTTTTCATGGTGCCAAAATTAACGTCTCAAACTGATTTAAATCAAAATAGTTTAACTTTTACTGTAGATCACAATGATATCACTGCATCGATCCAGGCAATTTATTTAGTATCTAATATAGCATGTTGAAATATCAATACTTAACTTAAGTTTTCCTTAACTCTAAGGAGGCATTGTAATTCTGGGCCCAGGTCTTCAAAGGATTACATTTAAAGCTGCATAGTCTGTAACTTTTGATCTTTTCATTTTAGAAATAATATTTCTATTTTTCAAGAACACAGTAAAATTACTAGAATTCAGGTATACATTTTACCTTTTTCGTAATAATTAACAAATTATTAGTACCAAAACAACAGCATTTATGTTAAAATTACCTGTCTAGAATTATTGGAGGGACGCAAATAATTACAAATAAGAGAAAAAGCACCTGTTTTTATAAGATATTTCACTTTTCCATGCAGTTTTCAACTGTAGAAATTAGATATATTGTGACAACATAACCTAATTCTACTTATACAAATGATTTAAAAGGAAAATATTTTTTTCGAAAAATGTTCATAGTTACAGAGTATGCAGCTTTAAGTGTAAAATTACACCTTTGGTGGATAACTGAACTGTCACATATCTTAGTGTATTTTCTACCTGTCAACTGCATTAAAAGTTCTGTTCTGTTCGGTGGACAACTACAAGATATTGACGGGTAGAAATGTTTAATAAATGTTGACCTCAAGTTGTTTTAGAAGAAAATAACCAAGTAAACATGTAAAACGGGCACCTATCGGCCCGTCATCGAAGTGCCTTTAAATTGACATTTCTCTGACGGGCCAATAGTGGCCCGGGTATGTCTGCTGTCTGGGGTACAGTATTTCTTGGTAGACTCGAGAACAACTGAGTTAGGTCGCGCTGTAACGTATCTGCCATATCTTTTGGTGTATTAAACTGGTGCGTATTTTTTTACAATGTAATCAGAGCCAGCTGACCTGAATCTAGTTTTGAAAGAGGGTGACCCCCCCCCCCCCCCCAAAAAAAAAAAAAAAAAGCACGTTAATCACACAGTGTGTTTATCGTGTGTACAGTCATCTAACCACTGGTCCAGCAAAATGTCTCGTGTACTCAGCGAGAAGACACAAACCAATCCTGGGCAGCAACATATCCGATTTTTAATTTCTTCTTTGATTTGATTTGATTCTTTTTTACGTCCCATCAACAATCTTTCAGTTAAACAGGGACGAGTCTTCCTGGGTTGAACCAGTACTAAGCTAGGATAAATGACTCTTGCTCAAGGACCACAGCGCAGTGACGCCGGTGAGGCTCGAGCCCGCGGCTCCTCTGTCTCGAGTCAAGCACTCTACCACTGAGCCACTGCGCTCCTTTAATTTCTTCTCTTAACCCATATAAGTCTAGCGTCCTTTTTGTGGGACGCAGGCACATAGCGCAGACTCAGACCAGACGCCGCATGACGCGGCGTCTGATCAGGGTTTCCACTGTTTGCTTGCAGAATGTTCTATTTAAAGTTGAGTAAAAATGAAAAATACCACCGAACATCCCTTAAAAAGTAATGGACTGTTCCAATTGATAACGGTGGAAAATTCCATTCGACTTATATGGGTTAATGATCTGGGTCCAAACCATTTTGCAAGGAAACTGGCAGGCAAAGAGCTGATAACCACGAACTTGCGTCCTTTGTGGCGCCAAATATGTTGCAACACGTAAGCAGCTTTCGCATAAAAATACCAGGGATTTCGAGCAACATCGATATTCCCCTACAAGTTAATGAAATATCAGAACCCCCGAAGGAATACAGCTTTCAATCAACAAAATATGGTTCCAGTGTCTACGGAAGGAAGCAATAATCACACGACATTAGATGTGCATCAAGCCACAACGTACCGATACAATCAGGTGATGATGAAATGGATCGAATCACCAGAATTAGGCAAGAGCGGGTGAATCGGCTGAGTGAGGTCAACAGCGAGGACAGATCAGTCAACGCGCATAGGATTATCCATAATCAACGATACAGTGACTGGTCGAATGGCAAATAAAAAGTCGTGATGCACTGGTTTTGTTTGTTTGATTTGATTCTTTACGTCCCATCATTAATTTTTCAGTTAAACAGGGACGGGTCTTCCTGGGTGGAACCAGTACTAAGCTATGATAAATGTGTCTTGCTAAAGGACCACAACACAGTAACGCCGGTAAGGCTCGAACCCACGGCCCCTCGGTCCCGAGTCGAGCACTCTACCACTGAGCCACTGCGCTCCCGTGATGCACTGGTGATAAGCAACTTGATTCAATACTATCATTTTTAAGGATATATAACCATGGGATATGTACAAAATAAGAAATCTGTGCAATTTTGCACAGATTTCTTATTTTGTACATATCAGCACAATAGTGACTCTGCAACATGTTCAAGGGATCACATTTTATCCATTCAAATTTACACCATGTTTTGTTATTGAAGATCTTTTTTTTCATCTTGACAAACAATACAAAGATAATTCTAATAAAATGCTGCGTTCAGTGGCATCTCAACTTGGTCTGCACTGTTTACCAGAGTACTCGTCAAGAAAAAATAAGTGCAGTATAACGGCCGAATCACTGTATTTCTATCAGAAAAAAGGTAGGGTACGAGTGAAAAATACCATCCAGTAACCTAAGGTAAAATGCTTTTGGTCCGAAAATGTCCCACACGGCAAATGTCCTTCTCGAGCAGCATTTCCGAAAGGCAGGTCGCAGCCTGAAACTGTGTGATTTGCGAGTCAATGTCACCGTATAGCTATCGATATAATGGCTATCGAGTTTGCGATGTTTTTATCAGAATTGATCAAGATAAGACACCACTATAGTGTCGACATTTTGGATGCATAATGTATATAACATGTACGTAAAGCAGTTTGGTACATGTTGAAAATCATTTTGTTAGCCCAAGCCTCGGCATGCACTTGGAAGCTTTTTTTGTTATTTTTTCCACCATTTTTGCATCAACCGTTAAGCGTGCCACCCTCTAATTAGACCAGTATTCTCTATATTTGCGAGAAGATCACACAGTAAATCTATATTACTAAATATAAGCCCGATTTTCTGTTCGACCACTAATTGCCTGCCCAAAAGGCCTGGACAAATTTAAACAGGGCAGACCAAGATCAGACTGCTTCTAAGGAAGCAGTCTGATCAGGGTTTTCTCTGTTTGCTATTCTGGCAAAACTTTTGTTGATTCCAGTCCTGATATCCACTACTTTATTTGAGAAGAATACGAGTTAAGTGTTCGCAGTTTTGGAGTAATTGCATGTACCGTATGCCTGGACAGGTCCATTTTCTTGTAAAGTGGAACATTTAATCTTGTACTGAAGGTGTGTCAAGAAGATAACTTTTATTGTCTCAGTGGTGAAAGAGACATTTATTTCTCCTGATATTGACCTTAATTAATTTTATAGAACGAATCAATTGACTCTATCTAGCAGCATTCGCTGCTGCTTCACGCTATTGTTTTATGTCGAGGTAGTTTAAGTCTAGCACGATTTAAGCTCAGATGAGCCACAGGCTCTTTGTGAGCTATTGTATTTGTTAATTATTTATATTTTAATGTCAATATGTCATACAAAATACATTATATAATTATGTATTTGTTACAGAGCAAACATACATTGCCTAACTTGTCAACAATTTTGAGTGTCCACGTTGTGAAGCGTTTTCAGCAGAAAGTGGGTCGCAAATTTAGTCTTACGCTTACATGATATTTCATGTACTTATTATATATTGCTTTTTTTGAAGTTGTAAGATTTAACTAATTTACTTGATTTATGACCCACCTGCTGTTTAAGCAGCTTTACTCTCAAGCGGCAACCAGAATTTACATATAACATCATTCAGCAATTATATTTCATTGGCACACGGACAATACTTTATGAGCCGCAACATGAGATTTTCAACAATGTGGTATGTCCGACCAGCAAAGCCTCAGATCAGCCTGCGCATACGCGCAGTCTGATCAGAGCCTTTGCTAGTCGATTGAGTATTCTATGATTGTTAAGCTACTGACTGAACACCATTTGGCGTTTCTAAGTTTAAAAGGAGGCATCACAGGCTCGTCTGAGTCTACACTTGTCAAAATGCCACATTATTGGAAATTACATGTCGTGGCTCATATATTCATGAGCCTGCACACCAGCCTCTGGCGCCCATCGCGCTTGTGCAACCCCAAACTCACTGAAAATGCCAATTTTGACGTGTCCAAAGAGACCAGAGATCCAAAGTTTGGTCCTAGTTTTCTTCATTTTTTAGACCTTTCGTATACGTTCGACAATGCGATAAGTACCAGTATCCCATGAATGTACAGGCTAAAAATATAGCGAGAGAAAGAGTAGATTTGAAGTGGCTAAATGGTGGTTATAAAACTGTGTTTTTTGAAGATATTTGGTATCAAGAGAGAGAGAGAGAGAGAGAGAGAGAGAGAGAGAGAGAGAGAGAGAAATCTGCCTTTCTACAGAATATCAAGCGTGTTCATACTTATGCAATCTACCTTTCCACAGAGCAACATGTATTTCTCTTTCAATTTGGACCCGTTTCTTCAAATATAATTGAAACATATCCCAAATTTGCAGTCTGTTCCTGTATTTACAAACAAATATGAAATATTAAGCTGAAAAGATTAAACGATTTTAAGATTTGCATAAATCTTTGCAGTTTTTTTTTGCATTCCAAAAGATAATTTTCGGAAATTGATATATCAAAGCCACTTGAAGAAGTTAGAGCGATTTTCTGTGATATTAGTAAAGCATTTGACCGTGTTTGGCATGCTGGTTTAATTCATAAGTTAAAATCAGCTGGTATATCAGGCAATCTCTTATCATGGTTCACCAATTACCTAACTGGTAGAAAACAAAGAGTTGTTATGTCTGGTGTTCAGTCTGCCTGGAATTTTATCTCAGCTGGGGTACCTCAAGGCTCTATACTTGGTCTACTTCTCTTCCTTCTTTTTATAAACGATATTGTTCACGACATTGGATCATCTATACGTCTTTTTGCAGATGATACAAGTCTATATATCATTGTAGAGGATCCAAATGTCGCAGCTGAACTCCTTACTGCAGACCTTGAAAAGATAGCAGAGTGGGCACTAAAATGGCTTGTAAAATTCAATCCCTTAAAAACTGAATCTCTTTTAATCTCACGGAAAACTAACACTGTTCATCCTCCTGTATTCATGCTAGATCAACAAATCAAAGAAGTCGAATTTCATAAACACTTAGGTGTTATTCTATCTAATGGCTGCTCTTGGCAAAAACATATAGATTATATTAAGGAAAAGGCATGGACAAGAATAAATATTATGCGTCGGCTGAAGTATGACCTTGACAGAAAATCTTTAGAAACTATCTACAAATCTTTCATAAGGCCACTCCTAGAATATGCAGATGTCATTTGGGATAATTGCACGCAGCAAAACAAAAACGAACTTGAACTCATACAATTAGAAGCTGCAAGAATATCAACAGGAGCAACAAAATTAGTTTCAGTTGCCAACCTTTACATAGAAACTGGTTGAGAGACGCTAGATGCAAGAAGAAACAAACATAAACTGGTGTTTTTCTACAAAATATTTAACGATCTTACCCCACCTTATCTATCATCTCTTGTGCCTCGTCTTGTCTAGAATACGTCACGTTATAACCTACGTAATTCCAATGATACTCAGACTATTGCTTCTCGCACTACTTTGTTTTATAATTCTTTTATACCCTCATCAATTCGAGATTGGAATAGACTAAATCCTGATATCAGAAATGCTGGTACGCTAGGTGCTTTCAAACTTAGACTAAATCAAAACTTGCCTGTTATACCCAAACATTACTACTCTGGAATAAGGAAATACCAAATATGGCACACAAGAATTCGTACAGGTTGTAGTTCACTTAAAATGACTTATTCCTAAAAAAATATTATTGACTCTCCACTATGTACTTGCAATTCAGGAGAAATTGAGAATGCCTACCATTTCTTCTTTACTTGTCAACTATACACTCACCTTAGGGTAGAACTTCGTCAATCAATAACACAGTACTGTAACATGACTCTGGATGTAATTCTGCGTGGTGATGAAAGACTTTCAACAAACATTAACACAACCATATTTGAAGCTGTGCATAAATACATTCAGAAAAGTAAGCGATTCTGAGCATCTAAATAGATTGATTTATGGTAAAAACACCAAAAGCAATATAAATTGTCTGTATCTAAAATACTAAAGTGATACTGGAAAATGTAACCATTGCCAATATCCCAAACAGCTCCCGTCCAACATGGACAAGTCAGACTATTCCCATCACATCTCTCTCTCTCTCTCTCTCTTACTCTCTCTCTCTCTCTCTTCCTCTCTCTTAATTATGGTTTAGCCTCTATTGTCTAATTGTCTTCAAATAATTTGAATTCTCAGCTTAAAACTGCTAGTAGCAACACTTGATTGGTACTTAAAGTTAGAGACAAACCAATTAACTTGTATCTTGTAAGTTAAATGTTGTTCTCAAATTTGAAGATATAGCTCAGCATAATAACCAGTCAGGTGTCATTGTTATAAGAAACCTTAGTCTCTGTTAAATACAGCCAACTTGTTGCTAATGTCGTTTAAGCCCATGAACTTGTATTATGCAAAACTGAAGTCATTGCCTTATACACTTTGTCAAAATATTGTAAAGGAGAAGAACTTGATAAGCTTTTGCTTCCGTTCTAATCCTAATGTTTGTATGTTTGACAATTGTATTGTATTGTATAAACTGATTTGAAATAAATATGCTTAAACCAAAGCCACTTGCTTAAAAAAATCTCTAACTGTTGTCCAAAAGAATTGCACATGCATAGTTTTGGAAGTGCAATGTTACTACAAATACCTTTTCCATCAATGTAAGTATCCTATGTTGCCACTGTTTGAGACAAATTTCAAATTGGCTATTTTTTCTCCTTAAATTTATTTTCATTATATCTGTTTTATCATTTGTAAAAAGGATCATGGCTTCAATTGAACTTCACTGAAATTTTCTATTCTTCATCCGTATTTTTGCTAGCTCCTATTCTCAAAACCTGACATTTTTTTGTGTTCAAATTTAAGCCAGATATATTGCTGAAGTTTTCTAAAATTGTCAACAGAATCTCGAATGATTTCTTGGATCCACCTAAAATAAAGGATGCATCATCCGCATAGCATGCATTCTGAAGTTCAAAGCCAAATATGTTTATCCCACTGATATTTTCATTATTTCTTATTTGGTTTGTTAATAGCTCAATGTACAGAATAAGCAAGATTTGTGAAAGAGGACAGCCTTGACGAACGCCTCTTTGTATTGAAAAGAAAAGTGATACTAATCCGTTATTTGTAGCACAAGTTTTGGCGTTAAAATAAAACAGGTTCATCCATTTTATGAATTTCTCGCTGAAATTAAAATGTTTCAACTTTTGAGTATATAATCATGATTTATACTGTCAAAAACTTTTTCAAAATCTGAAGAAAAGATTTCTATTTATTCCCTTCAGAAAACCAGCATGGGAGTCGTGTATAAGTTTTGGTAGTACTTTTTTTTACCTATTTGTGATTGTCTTTGTTGCAATTTTATGGTCAATATTTAGAAAACTTATGGACCGCAAATTTTTGAGATGGAAGTATCTTTATCTGTTTTATGAATAATTGATATTATGCTTTGAATTTGTTACTCTGTTAATGCACCACACTGATATGAGTGATTTAAAGAGTCAAAATAAAACATCTAAATATCATTCCAAAATATCTGATAAAACTCTTTTGTTATTTTTCATTTCGTTTTAAACGATTTTACATTCTTCCTCATTTACTAGACCATCACATGTATTTTGTTCAATATTGTTTAATTAATTTATATTAATGTCAAACATTTCAATTGTTGAGTTTGTTTGGTTATGCTGTGCATATATGTTTGATAAAATTTCATCTCTTCTTTTAGTTTTTCTTTTTGTTCTGTTAATTTGTGATTGTTGACGTTTTTTATTACCTTATTTTCTGCTTTTGTCTTTTCAAGGTTTGCAAAGTATTGGCTGTTCTTTTTCCTTCTCTTTTATTTGAGCCTTAGCCCTTAATATATTGCCCTTCCATTTTTTGATCGATTAATTCATTTAATTCCATTTTCTTTATATCTAGTTCTTGTGAGAATCTTCTATTTTTGTGTTACGTAAAGTGCTATTTATATTTTTTCTATAGTCACTATATCTTGTTTAAATTTTATTTCTTGGTTGTTGCTTTCTTTTTACTTTTTTGATATTTAATTGTTTCATTTCTAATCGAATTTATTAATTCTCATAGAGTATTTGGGCTTATATTCTCATTAAATAGTGTTATTGCCATTAGCTTATGCATTCCTGATATTCATTATCTAGTATACAACTATAATTTAACTTAACATACCCTGTGCCACTATCGATGTTTGTTAAGTTTATATTTAATATGACAGGACTATGATCAGACCTAAAGCTAGTCCAATGTTCACATGAAATAACAATATGTATGAGATTGTCTGATATAAGAAAATAGTCCAGCCTACAAAAAAATGGTGGTTTACTTGACAAATGCTATGTGTATTTTTTTAACTAGGATAGTTACTTTCCCATATATCCACCAAATCAAATTCATCAATACTAAATGAAAGTTTGTTTCTGCATAATGTGTGTGTATCTATTCTCCCATTTTTCTTATTGAATCTAATTCAGAATCTATAATTGTATTAAAGTCACCACCTATAGTAAATGTTTTACCAAAATTTCAAAGTGATTTACAGAGTCAGTATTAGGACCATACATATTTAAAATAATTACATCGCGTTCCTCTATGTTTAATTCTAGGGCCTGTAGTCGTCCAATAATAGTTTCGCTGTGTTGTTTATGCTAAAAGAAAGATTGGGATTTATTAAAATACCGACACCTTCACTAATGTAACTTGTTCCGCTGAAAAAAGCATCTTTTTACCATTATTTTACCCAATCCTTATGTGTTCCCTCCCCAGAATGTGTGTCGTGTAGCAAGCAGATTGAATATTGTCTATCCTTTAGCCAGGCAAAACATGTTCTCGTTTGGGTTTATTCCCAGTCAGCTTACATTATATGTACATATCTTGAAATTCATTTGATATAAGTAATCTTTGGATGTCCATCGTCTGTCGTTAACAATCGCTTCAAATGACATCTCCTTAACAGCTGGCTTGACTTTGATCGAATTTTGCAGGAATGTATTTTACATAGCCTTCTTAAATAAATGTTCAAATAGATTTGTTGCATATTTCTATACTTAGTGAATATGAACAAAGATGATGAGAATATGCCAATGCGAAGGCTCGTCCGAGCTGAGCTGATCACTATTGCACACAAAACTGAGCTAAGCGATTAGTAGCAATATACTCCGTGCTTGGTAATTCTCTTAAAAGTTCTAACCATAAAACCTTGTATTAAGAAATCAGACGCATTTTGCTATTTGTCAAAGATATCTCAGTTGACATAAATGATTATAACGTCGCTGGAGAGACGGTATTAATCTGTTATTGCAAATTATAACCGTTTTATACTAATAGATTATAAGGAAATAGCTCTACAGAGTGTGGTGCCTTTAATCATCAATCTTCGGTTTTATTGTTCAGCTTATTTCACGTTATTGTCGCGATTAAATATAATTAACCAATCAATTACAAGATAATAGCTGCCATGACAATACCGGTAGTGTGCCATCAGTCAGTGTCACATCTCCAATAAAATGTCTTTCCTAGCACGGTAACAGGCAGAGGCGCAGCTGCAGTAACGCGCAAACATAAGTTGGAGTATGTTTTTGAATTAAGGGTTAGGTTGGCGCCGTTAAACCACTTTAAGCCTTTCAGGAAACATTTTACTGACCGTTCCAAGGCGGTACTTCTTTTGTGGATCGTTTATGTTTTTTGTGCCTTGTGTTTGCTATGCCTTTGTGAGTGTCTGTTTATATGTGCCTTGTGGTCACCTGCTGAGAAAGGGCTGACCTCTTGGCTCTCGTTTGTGGTGTCCAACTGTGAGTTTGTCACTTTCCCATTGGTATCCTTGGTCAGGTGTGGTACTTGATTATATCCATTCGTGGCCTCGAGGTTATAAACCTTGAGGCCAGTCTCAGACTCAAAATAAAGCGCAATGATTGGCTGCTTGCGGACACGTGTCCGCAAGCAGCCAATCATTGCGCTTTACTTTGAGTCTGAGAATGAACTCAAGTTTTATAACCTCGAGGCCTGATCTTTGCACCCTTACTGACTTTGAACCTCATAATTGGGCCGACACACATCAGGTTGTTTTGTGTCCCCTGCAAAACATGGTTGACACATAGGGATCATGTCTTCGTCGGCGTCGTCTTCGTCCGCGTTATCACACTTTTGGTTTCCAATCAATAACTTTAAATGGGATACATCAATGTCATTCCAACTTTTTGGAAGGGTAAAGTATCATTAAATACAGGTTAAGTTCGAAAATGGAGGTCATCATCAAAATTTTGACTGGTTATGGCCCTTGTTTGACGTAGGCTTTGGCTATATTGTGGTTTCCGATCAATAATTTTGAAGGGATGCAATAATTCGATTCAAATTTAATAGAAGGGTACAGCATTATACAATACAGGTCAAGGTCGAATTTGGAGGTCATTCGCAAATTTTTGACTGAGTTATGGCTATGTTCTGACTTAGGCTAATGCAAAAGCTATATTGACTTTTTTTGTGGAATAAACTTCACATTTCTCCAAAACTATAATATCTGACAACTTCTCACTATAGGACATGATTACCCAGTGCCTGAAGATAAGCAATACAGAGATTAAAACTTTACCCCATCCCCTTACCCCTTAAGTGGGGTCAAATGTCAGATATTTAAATTTCGGGTACAATAAAGATGAAACATATCAAACGTGATTTTAGATCGAAGGCCTGGGTCAGACACACTGGGTGGACTTTGGGGTTTGGACAGAGGCCACAATTCCACTTTTTCAGAATATTGTCATGTTGCAAATCAAATTAAAGGGAATCAGGAAATTCAACCTTTTCCATTTAGTTGCATGCCATACTAAAAGGAATGACCCATGCGGTAACAAGGTAGCAAATATTTAAACCACAGACCCCCAACCTTGGGGGTGGGGTCAAATTCAACATTTTCAGAGCATGGTCATGTTGCATAACAAATTAAATAGAATCACGAATGCAGCAAAATGGTAGCAAATATTTTGCCCGCAGACACCCCCCCTCCCCTTAGGGTTAGGGTCAAAAAGTCAAAATTCACCTTTTCCTTTTTCAGAATATGGTCATTTTGCATAATTATCAAATTAAAGAGAATGACACATGCAGCAACATGGTAGCAAATATTTTACCCGCAGACCCCCTGACTCTGGGGTGGGATCAAAAGGTCAAAACTCAACTTTTTCAGAGCATGGTCATGTTGCATATCAAATTAAAGGGAATCGCGAATGCAGCAACAGGGTAGCAAATATTTTGACCGTAGAATCCCCCTCCCCTCCTCGACCCTAGGGTAGGGTCAAAAGGTCAACATCCAGCTTTTTCAGAACATGGTCATTTTGCATACCACATTAAATGGAATCACGAATGCAGCACTATGGAAGCAAATATTTTGCCTGCAGATCCAGCCCCCCCCCCCCCCCCGCCCCGGGGATGGGGTAAAAAGGTAGAAATTCATTTTTTTCAGAATATGATCATGCTGCATATCAAATTAAAGGGACTGACGCAAACCGCAACATGCTAGCAAATATTTTACTTTCATATACCCCACCCCTCATCCCCGACCCTGGGGATGGGGTCAAATTCAACTTTTTCAGAACATGATCACTTTGCATATCACATTAAATGGAATCACGAATGCAGCAATATGGTAGCAAATATTTTGCCGCAGACCCCTCCCCCGACCCTGGGGATGGGGTCAAAAGGTCAAAATTCAACTTTTCAGAACATGGTCATGTTGCATATAAAAGTAAATGGCATCGCAAATGCAGCAACATGCAAACACGTCATATTCTGTACTTACACACACCCTCGGACGCTGGGTGGAATCAAAGGCCAAAACATTTTTATTCTGAAAGTAGTCATTTTGCATATCAAATTAGAAGGGAATGAGGATAGAGCACGATGCAAACACATGTTCTGTCCTTACACACACCCTCAACCTGTGGGTTGGATTAAAAAGTTTAAAAAATTCTGAATGTGGTCATGTTGCGTATCAAATTAAGGGGAAAGAAGTATAGACTAGCACAGAAGCAAACACTTTGACCTTAAACACATCCCTGACCTCTGGGTAAGGTTAAAATCAGATATTGAAATTGTACAGATAAGTTATTTTTTTATTGAACTAAGCACTTAAAACTATTTGATAGGCTTTTAAATGTTTGATCTGTATGATACTCAATGTAAACTAAGGGGTTGGAAAAATGGGATTAATGTTTTGTTATTTAAGTTTCTCTTTGCCGGGGATACAAATTCGAAAAATTTGCCTTGTTTGACTTTTGTTTTGCCTGGCGATCCTCTGAATTCTAGTGTTTATTTGTTTGAGATGATGCTTAACCTCCCATTTAACATTCGTTCAGTCATGTTTCCTGTGTTAAACCAGTACTAAGCAGAGGAGAGGGTGATTTAAAAATGTTTTGGTCAAAATCAAAACAAAGTGCCTCTGATGAGGCTCGAACCAGCGGAACATCGAAATCAAGTAGGGTACTATACCACTGAGCCACTGTTCTCTTCAATTAGATTTTGGTACCGATATCGCTTTCTCGAGCAACGAATGTACCTGGGTCTTCGCTGCTACATGTATATGTAAATATAAATACTAAAATTAGGATGTAGATGTAGACTCAGATTAAAGTCAAGATCTCAAGCCCAGCTGGATAGGTCAGTATGAGAACATGTGATAAGTACCAAAATATCGTGTGCCGACCCGCATATACATATGTAATCTTAGCAGCTAGTGTTTTTAAAAAAATGCACAAAAACAACAAAATCTAGAGTGAAGATCGAGATCTGGTCAATATATTTTGAGAAACCTGGTACTGCTATATATACCAAAAAGTAAGCGAGTACAGTAAAACCTGTCTTAAGCGGCCACTAAAAATAGGCAAACAAAGGTTTTAAAGAAAAATGGTATAGCTAGAAGGCTAAGAGCCAAGATTGTGCTGTTCTGGATGCAAGCATGAAACTTTCCACACTTGTTCAGGTTGGTGAGCTGATGATGTTTAGATATAGAACCACTTCGACATATTTCCTCTGCGCATGCGCAAGGCAAAATTCACATCGGCCATAGATAATTTTGTCTTACTTGACTACACAGACCAGTATTTGAGCTTAAGTTGGTAAAACACCGACCCACTTTATCTCTTAGATGTCTTAAAATACTTTCCATGATTACGCATGCGCAAACTAAGTAATACTTCCGGTTATCTCGTTCAATGGTGTCAAAATCGGTAGAAACCATTGAATAAATGGAATACTTACATCTTTTGACTGGGAAATAAATGTGTTTCTGCACAATCGTTTATTTAATAATTTTTGCTACGCATGCATTCACGCTAGATAACCACTGTACTAGAACAGTGCAGTCATCGTGGGTCAGATGCAGTCGATGAGGGCACACACTATACTAGTTTGGTTTACTGTGATCCATTCTATGAGCTAGCTCTTTACAGCTCTTAATTTTCACGATGATGGATTCATTTGCAAATTATCACTTAGGTAGTGTAGTCCATTCTGGCTCAATTGGAGTCTTTAAATTCTAAAACTAGCTTAGTACCAGCCAATTTCTGGATAGCCAGCGGGATCGTTATGTGTCTAAAATGTGTTCACAGACTAATGACTGCGCTATTTAAGTCATAAGTTATGATTTAATGGCATCACATAATGAAGATTACAAGTACAAATAAGTTAATGAATGGCAAGTTTTACATAATTCTGTTTATTTTTTGTTGTAGCTGACGCAAAAATTTGTGTAGTCAAGGGCATTGTTCCAGCAGCTGAGGGTCTAAATATAATCAATTTGTATGCAATATATGATCCGTTCGCTGGGCCAGAACACTATGCGTACAATATAAAAAGCTTGAATAACTTTAAAAATGCTCTGCCCTCAGATTTCAAACTTTTGCGCTTTAAAGTACTAATATTATGCATTTTATCTAAACTAACTAAAGTAAGCATATATTCCAGAATATAAACAAAAATGCCTTCCATCCTTTTTTTCAGGAAAATTTCACCTTTTTGGCATAACTCATGTGCTGTATCGACTAAAGCTTAACTCACATTAATCTGTGTTAAGCAAATATAAGTGACAATAATAAGCACAGAATATTTTCAGAATTAATAGATATGGAAAAAAAGACCTTTTTTAACAGCCAGGTACAACCCGCGATTACCATGCTGTTAGAGTGCAATGATTCCCTAGCATTTGACATGAATGAATTCTCTCGTGATGCTAGAGACACGCATGGTTTACCCATCATGTTGTTAAATGACTACATACTGTAATGTAACTTCGACTGTAACTAATGTTACGGCGTTTACTGAAGAATGTTTGACTGTCTTTTGGATTTATGTCCATGCACTATTATGCATTTATTTTCGGTTATAAGGCACCTGTGCAAAGATGACAAGGTCACATCACGTTGACCCTATACAAACGTATACATTTTCAAAGTGACATGTAACCAGGAGAGCGTGCAATATGTGCGATAATCTGTATGTATGCTGATATGCCACAGCCTTCTCAATGGAGTTTCAGTCCTTTAACATTACCTATTTTAAAAACAATCATCAATTTACAGAACTTTAGTGTTAAAAGTTGCCACCACAGGCACAAAGGGTCGTACACTGGAGAGCTGCATTGTCTATTTCTGCAATCTTGAAGACAACCATATCTCACAAGGTCAAGCGATGGTACTGATGCTTGTGGTCCACTTCAGTGTCAAGTTATATCCATCAAAGTTGACCCTGTTCTAGCGCTGACCCCCGCACACATGAGCCTTGATATGCTGCATTTAAAATGTGCTGGTACAAAGCCACCTTCGTAAGGGCTGTCATTTCATCTTACAAACCTTTTGGTAAACAAACGTTTTCTAGCCATGTCTATGTTCGTGTAGGTGCTTGCTTGTTATTCCACACAGTCTTATGATGAATTGTTCAATGGTGCAAACGCAATCTGTAGATGGCTTTTCATGGAGAGAGTTCATTTTTACAAAATGCCCAGTTACAGCTGGAAAGAGAGACTATATTTTATCGCAACCTGTGAGTGAATGAAAAATAAGTAATACAATTTTATTTCAGCCCACATATGTTGCACCACAGGTATGGCTAAAACTTTTAGGGGTGTTAAGAAAGTTTTTCCGCTCTCCATCATAGAATTCAAATCATTTAAAAAGAAAACGATGCTGAAAAAATGTATTTCCAGTGAGCCTACTATTCTTAGTGATACTCTGTAGCGTTTGGCATCGTGTAAGACATGTAATGTCTTTACACAATTATGTTACTTTGAGTACTGCCTCTCAATCGTTCAAGAACAATCTTAAATTTTCCATAAATCGTGACATTTTTTACTTTGCTACTTTGCATGGTTCTTTACAACCTTGTGGCTTAGTAATTATATTAAACAAATATTAGATGAATAACAACTCAATTTAGGATTTCTTGACTAATCCATAAATACTCTCATCAATATGGCCATTACATGTTATGGTTCAATGCCATACACCCCCATTTCGTTCCTCGAGTCCAAACATTTGCGAGGGGTATTCTTTGTAGGTTATTTATTCCATGACAAAATAATTGATCTATTATCATCCCGTTATTTACTTCTGATCAAGTGTGTCTACTTTAAAGAATTCCAGTGACACACATGTCATTAGACACATTATAACTTACTATATAGGGACGCAATTTTATTGAAGACAAACTTTCTTAACCCCTTTTACTTCAGTATCAACAGCGCAACTGCTTATTTTCTTGTAAGGCATTCTAGCTGCTTCCGTAGCACAAACAAACATTCTTGTATCTACCTCCTCGTGCAAACAAGGTGCAAGTGAGGACATAATACAAGCTGGACACAATTAGACCGAGCTTCTCTCGTAAAGTGCAGGGTTCTCTCTAGAGTGTTGTCACACTCTCATCCTCCATCTCTGGTAACTGTTTCTAAGTTGGCATACCTTATGTCTAAGAAACACAACAGTTAGAAAGATAATGAAAAAGTTAACTGTCATCTACTCACAAGAAATCTTGCCAGTTTTTCGGTACAGCATTGATGGGCCGACCCACTGGTGGATGTCGTTTCCTCCTTTTTCCCCTGTTGATGCTTTTAAACTGTCTGTCCTACATGTCTCGCACACTATCTGCACAAAAAGTGTATATTATATATCGTTTTAAAAACACCGTTCGTTTACTGCTAACTGAACAGTGCTAACCTCTACACCTTTAAGCATCTGAACAATGGAGGCCCCATCCAAAATAACAACAATGACTCCAAGTGTGAAATCATTAACAGGAGGAACAAATGCCTCGAAGCCAGTCAGTAGCTATACAACCAAAACTATGAGGCATATCAGGCCTTCCCCCATCCCACATCCCCTAAAACTTGAAATGTTATCAAACCCACATAAAACAGACTGGATTAGACTAACTAATGTTTGCTATGGTTCGCTTATGGGGACTGAGACCTGGAAACATACTAGTACATTTTTAAGACAGTTCAATGGCAGTATGGAGACAGTCCGTCGACAGACAGTGATATGAGGTCTGTCGGCAATATATGTCTGTCTGCCTGTTCGTCTGTCTGTCTGTGAATCTGTCTGTCTATCACAAAGGTATATTGCCCTTGGCCAGTGATCTATATAGGATACGTCACTACATTGGCTTTACACATAACTTTTTTCAGACAGAGACGTCCCCAAGTCAAAACAATCCAAACACAGGTGGTGAACGCGTCTGTCCAGAGTTCCAAGGGCTCTGAGCTCGAGCAACCAAATCTGATTGCATGTTTGTCTGTCTGTCTGCCACAAGCCTACTATCATCTTTGCTTAAAACTTGACTTGTGAGTCTAATAACAATTTTATATATGCTAAGCACAGACAGGGATCTTATTGTGAAAGCTTATCCTTGTAATTAAATGGGGCTTTGTTTTCCTTCTATACAACATCGGGTTAAAAGAAATCAACTACACATGGGCATCTAAACAGGGCTTTGGGTCCCTATATTGAAGACATGATTCTGTCCTTTGATAGGACATCAGGTTCTGCGCAGTTTACAATAAAAGAGAAACAGAATACCTTTTTGTACAATATTCAAATTTTATGCGCATGCGCAGCAATTCAAGAATAAAGAGGATTAAACTAAAAACAATTAACATCCGTTATGTCACATTTATAATTATACAGCCTACATGACCCCTTCTTTAGAGTCAAACTGTATGAAAGCTCTATGAAACAGCCTAAAATCAGAAAATGCTTTGCCCATGCGCAGTAGGCATTTCCCAACGTGGTTCTATATCCTATTCATCTTAGTCAGTCATGGTCTACTACTGTGCCAAATTTCATGCATGTATCCGAAATAGCACAATCAGGCCAAAATTTGGCTCTTAGCCGCCTAGCTAGTAGCTAAATGAAGGTCGAAAGTATTCTGCAATACTTTTGACCTGCATCAAGCGATAATTGGTCTTGAAAACCACTTTTTGGAATTCTTTTTGAGTGGCCACTGAAGACAGGTTTCACTGTATAATCAGGAAATACCACAATAACACGCTGCAGACCAAGCCATGGTGACACGAGGAAGAGCCACAGGACATTTACAGTAACAAGACATCCGTAAGACAATAAAAGCAAAGCAATGTGGTCTCTTTGGAATTTATAGGTCCCTTAGCACTTAGTGTGTGAAGGGTGTTGTCAATACTAAGCCAAGTTAGGGTTTTCTTGCTCACTTTTTGTTCGGTTTTTGTGTCGTGATATATAGCTGTGATCCCAAAAAGCAAAAACGGACAATGAGAGTTTTATCTTACATTTTAAAATTTCAACTGAGTCACTGCCTTTCGAAACGACTACTACGAGTCCCCGTTTTAAGCTTACGATCGTATCGTTTCTTTTACTGAATTTCCAATAACATTAAAACATTTTAAAATCTCGCAGCAATTATACCAGAACAATTACGTCTAATAAAGATTGGATTTATTTGATCACTAATCGAAGAAATATTAGTCATTGTCCTGATCAGTTAAAAACAATTTAACCCGATGCCATCAAAGTCGAATGGAATTTCCCAATCTTGAGAATTGGACCAGGTCATTTCCGTTTTAAGGATCTTCACTTTTATTCAAATAAAAGTTGAGACCCTGATCAGACGCCGCGTTCTGTGGCGTCTGCTCTGAGTTTGCACTGTTTGCCTATGTCCCACAAAAATGACGCTATGCTTATATGAAATAAAGTGTGACTACATGTATTTCAGCTAACGATAGATCCTTGCTATGGCGTGTGTGAATTTTGCTGGGGGTTTGAAGTATGACATCCAGTGTCTTGCTACTGCTAAATAAATCTAATTGCAAACTCTATGCTCAAAACTCCAAGCTGATTACAAATACCAATTGCTATGCCTAAAATAACTAATACAAAGCGTGTATGAAAGTTGAAAGTGGTTAGAAGCATTCTATTAAACAACTCACGACATGCCGACTTCAAATGAACATCCTTTCGCTATTTGACAACTCTTTTGGCGGACAATTATATTATCTTTCAGCATTCTAGAATTGCAGGGATGGGCATAAGGGAAGGGCTCTGGAAGAGATGTATATAGCAGAAAGTTTGTGAAATTGCGTTCCATGATCTCACCTGTTTTTGAACTATATACAATTTACGTGTCTGTGCACGCAATTGTTTTTGCTGGAATCCTCAAAATTTACAGATTATGTTTGGTTTATTGTAACGCATTTGACATTTGTTCAAACAACATAAGGATCTCAAACGCGTTTCGACGCCACAATTTGCGTTGCAACGCGTTGATGCTTTAACCATATATACACAATAATATACAATGATATTGTTTTCAAAAAAGATATTGAAATGGGTTGACTATCATGTATGTATTTTTGAAATTGCTGTATGCGAAAAGCAGGTCTAGATCTAGTAATGGGTCCATTACGTCCGTCCATCTGCAACACTTTTAGGGGTGCCTAGTTAGTGTTATCTGTAAAGCCGAAAGGCTTTACTTCTTTAAATTCAAATTTTGTATACTGATTGCTCACATATTGACGATGTGTACCTTTTATTTTGCGAACATTTCATGAATCATTTTGGGGATGTTGTAATTGTACATAGTTTCCGTCTAAAAAGCTTAGATGGTGTCTGATTTGTGTAACGCATGCAATTTTCATCCCTTTATATTCAAACTCTGCATAATGATAGTTCACACATTGAAAATGTACACCATCGATATTCTGCACATTTGATAATTTTTTTCTTCTGAGGGTTGTTAAACTTAGCCTTTTTCCATACGTCCCTCCATAACACTTTTTGGGTGCCTAGTTTGTATAATCTGTAAATCCAAAAGTTTTTATTTCTTTGTATTCAAACTGTGTTTAATCATTTTCATACATTGAAGATGCGCACCTCTATTATGTGCAGATTTCATGAATATATTCTTATTTTAGGGGCGTCCAAAATGTTTAGACTATAGTCTAGCGATAAAATTCAACATCTTGAGTCTTTCAAAGTTTTATTAATTTCCGCTCTGTCTTGTTTGCAGGGGCCAAGGTCATTTACAAATGATAGATTCTGATTAAATTATGCCGTGTATCACGTTTCTTCTGCATTGTGCAAGTGACGTTAACGTAAGTTTTGAAGACGTTCTAAATCACGTGACAAAATATTTCCTGACATGCTTTACATTAAATTGTACTCGCCATATGATTGCAAGTGTTAGTAGTGAATGTCAGAATTGTGAGTGTACATAGAGGTAACTTATGGAGAAGTTTTAAAAATGAGCTGTAAACTCATGTTTTAATTTGATCTTTATTTTCAAAATATTGACGTTATCAATTACTGTTGATTATAGAAAAAGTTAATAAACTGCATAACTGATCTTGGTATCATACACGCTACCGTGTAAATAAAAATAACCCAAAAGCATCAGCTGGACTTTGAATAATATCACTTGATGCTGTATGCTACCATGTGACATCCTCAGCAACGACGTGTTATGATACAGTTAAATTAACGACTGATTCATACCAATTTTGAGTTGCAAATTGAACGCTGCAAGTAGCTTTTCAGTCGCATTTACCGTTTGCTAGAAAATTGCAAAATTATTGATATACGTTTTCAAAGTCCTCTAGTATATATTTCAGTATTTAAAGACCATTCGCGTACCCTACAAAAGGGGGTACTCGATGCTGTTATTGCATTTAAAGATTGCCGTGCTCTTGGTTTTACCTTTAACGTATTATACGTACATGTAAGAACTAATCATTAATGTTAGTAGATTACCATGCGCTCCGGAATACCATTAATTAACAACAACTAATTATTTGTACTTTTATTTGAAACCTGTAGTTTGTGTCATATAGGCCTCGACGCGAGAAAACCTATCTTTTTGGGGTTGCGAACAACAAAGGCACAGACCAGACGGCGCATCCGCGCCGTCTGATCAGCGCCGTTGTTATCCGCTTATTAGAAAGTATCGCATATAGACTTGCTACGAGCCAAATTTCAATTTTCTAGCTAGTCAGTGTAGCTGAGCAGGCTGCTTTGGGTATGTACCTTTACTTGAAACCTGTAGTTTGTGTCAGAATTATTTGACCACGTCATGGGAATACAGTAAAACCTGTGTAAAACGGCCACTCAAAAATAGACAAAACAAAGATCTTAACAACAATTGGTAGCTTAATAAAGGTCGAAAGCATCGAAGAGTGATCCCCTTGCAGCATTCTGCAATACTTTTTACATGCAAGGGAAGCATTCTGCAATACTCAAATTTACCTGCATTAAGCGATCATTGGTCTTGAAAACCAATTTCCGGTCTCAAGTTTTGAGAGTGGCCGTTTTACACAGGTTTTACTGTACCTATTTTTGTAGTATACGAACAACTTAGGGGCAGATCAGTATGCGCATGCACAGATACTGTTCAGCGTCAATGTTATTCACAGCTTAGATATTTAAAGAACAATACCTACTCTTCCAAACTTTCAATAGTCTAGCGAGGATCTAGAGCAACAGAGGCACAGGTCAGCTTGCGCATGTTGATCAGTGTCTTTGTTATTCGTTGCGTGGAAAGTCAACTAGCAATTCATGTACTTGCTTTATGTTCAAAATTTTAATTTTCTTACATGTCTCTAAGCTAAGTCCAGAGGAACCCATGTTTTGGCTTTATGCGTACATGTACAATAAAAACGCATATCCGTTTGTACATGCGCGCTGTGGCGTCTGTACAGCAATCATAGTAAGAAAAACATTCTTGTTATGATCGTAACCGTGTAATATTCTAGCTAGTCAGGGTAGCTATTGTCCTGCCAGCCAAGAGTGACAGTTACGTCATGTTTTGTTTACAAAGTTAACGGGGACTTAGAATCGAGAGATCACTTGTGTATTAATCCTATCCACAGGATAGGATTAATACACAAGTGATCTATCGATTCGCGTTTGCTAAATTGAATTGTACACGTTAGTGTTTTACTTAGAAATTGTAAAGAAAGTATTTCGTCACTGTCACTTTTGGTTGGCACGACAGTAAGTAAGCCAATTGTAGCCTCATATTGTCCACAGCCCCGATGACAGCTTTTTCTCGTGCAGTGCCTCAATTATTTGCTAATTAAAGCCAGCGATTAAGTTCTCCACATGTCTTCCTCTTTATGTTTTCGATGACTACATTCAGCAGCACTCCTCTATGAATGATTGGAATGTAATAATAAAGCTAGGCTTCTAACCACTACTAACAGTGACCATCTATAATTAATCGAGTTTGGTTTAAATATGACAATATCTTTGAAGCAGAGGATGAAAGTCCTAATTTCTTTGTATGTCAGGATATGATGTTGCCACTCCAGGGCTTCAGATTTTTTTCAAGATTGGTGGGCCGAAGTGACCCATGAAGCAAAAATGGTGGGCCATATTCAGAAATGATGGGCCCAAGCATATCAAACTAACCACAGTTGACTTTGGGCAGTTTACTTTACCTACACACTGACACAGACACTTGTATGTACATATGTATATTGACTGCTGACTATACAGTAAAACATGTCTAAGCGGCCACTCAAATAAGAAGACCAAATATCGCTTAATGCAGGTCAAAAGTATTGAAGAATGCTCCAAGGGCATTAAGGTATTATTTGTTATTAAGATTTTTGTGTTGTCTTTTTTTGAGTGACTGCTTAAGACATGTTTTACTGTATTGACTACCTGTACTTTCTGTTTATTGGAGTTCGTAGACTCGCTGTGAGATGAATACTTTTTTTTATTAAAGTGAGCTTTTTTTCACAACTAAAAAGGATAGGTCCACTGAGCCAACGAAAATGATGGGCCATATTTTGAAATCATGGGACAATGACCCGGGCCCATCATAAATCTCAAAGACTCCACTCCCATAAAATAAAATGCAAATGATAAATTTAATTCATGTATACTGTTAGCCTAGCGTCCTTTTGAGGGACATAGGCAAACAGTGCAGGACCATATAAGACGCCAGTGAAAGCGTATGTTAAAATGTGAATAAAATTTAAAATTAAAATACCACAAAACCAAATTCGGGCTGCAAGCAAATCTTTCAGTATATCCCCCGCAACATTATGTTCCTCCTTAAACTAGCTCAAAGTTAAAAGAAGGCAAATATCAGGAATCGATACCACACCTGACCCAGCACACCACATGGGAAAGTGATAAAAACCACAAGAAACATCAAACACAAGAGAGCCAAGAGGTTAGCCCTTTCCCAGCAGGTGACCATAAGGCTGCAATTAAGAGCAATTCTCTGTAACCACTTAAAAAGTTGTGCCACGCATAGTCACCGATTTTGCTGAAACTTTCCTATCTTGGTCATGGTGACCCAAAACCAAGCAATCAACACTCCTTTCATCCATATGCATGCCCGTTGCCATGGAAACGGCGTATGAACATTTTGGCTAAAAAGGTGACAAAAAATCACTTAAAATTGATGGATTTCCAAATGAAATCATCACTTTAGAATAAACCAAATGCCACAAATTATCCATATGTATGAATATATAACACATCTTGGTTAGAAATAAACAATCAAAATTACATTTGGAAACCCTCGGTTTTTATCCATGCTCTGCAAAGTGGGTGGGGTTTCAGAAATTTGACAAATGTGATTTTTGAGCATTTTCAAAGGACATTTTCATATTGAGTGCGGTCGGTTACAAATATGCCGGCATATTCCAGAAATATAACAAGGTTTCCTTAATTTATATATGAAAAGACATGTTTGGGAAAGTATGGTTCCTGAAGCGTTACCATAGCAACAATAAATGTACCGTCACAAAAAGCAAATTTATCTGTGACTGTATTTCTGATCTCATAAAAATCTGCTGAAGGGACATATCTGATTTTTAAATGGGGAAATATGGACCTTATTAAGATAATGTACCGAAAATAACATATTATGTTGTAAGTGACCTGCTGAAGGTCAAGGTCACAGAAGCAAGAAATTGACTTAAAATGAGCAATTTTGCCACATATTTAGGTCTATTTCTCTATTATTTGATGTGACTTGGTTTGCAAATTTAGTCTTCTTATACGCAGCTACACTGCCTATTAAAATGAAATAATTTTATCCTCCATATTACCTCAAGGTCAAGGTCAAGGTCAATGAGTTTTTAACATTTTTGGTTTTAAATTGGAGATATTGACACTATTCGTTAACCAATTTCTTTAATTCAGTTATATTTAGCTTCTTCTTTTAGAAATATGCTGCACAGTATAACATTGTTAAAATAACGTGACAATATGCCATAGTTATCAGTTTGAAGGTCAAGGTCAAGGTCACAGAAGCCAGAAATTACCATAAAATGAGCGATTTTCGCACATATTTAAGTCTATTTATCCATTATTTGATGTGGTTTGGTTTTTATATGTATTCTTTACATAAGCAACTGCAATGCCTTTTAAACTGACATAATTTTATCCTCCATATTACTTCAAGGTCAAGGTCAAGTTCCCTAAAACTTGAATATTTTTGGCTGTAAATTGGAAATATTGACACTATTTGCAAACCGATTTCTTTATTTCGGGTATGTTGAACTGCTTGCTTTAGAAATATGCTGCACGGTAAAACATTGTTAAAATAACACGACAATATGCCTTCATTATTATTTTTAAGGTCAAGGTCAAAGAGTAAAGAAATTTGCATAAAATGGGGGATTTTTACACATAATAATTTTGGTCATAAATTGGAGAAATTGACAATATTTGTTAACCGATTTCTTTTTTTTTAGTTATGTTAAGCTTCTTCCTTAAGAAATATGCTGAGCAGTATAGCATTTGTTAAGATATCATGACAATAGGCCTTAAATAGGAATTTGAGGACCAAGGTCAAGGTCACAGAATAAAAAATGACATAAAGTTAGCGATTTTCACCCATATTTTAGGCTATCTCTCCATAATTTGGTTTAATTTGATTTGTATCTTTATTTTTTTTCTACACAACTAGCCTTTTGTTATGAAAAAGGCTTTATGATGTCTCTTCCTGATGATTAGCAGGCTTATATTATTGATGCTTTTAACACTACATCCAGATATTTTGACATTATTTTAAACATTGATAATGTTTATTTTGACACTATGATAAGTTAAATATACCCTTCAGAGCTCCAAGTTAATAAAGCTAATACCTCTGATACCGAAGCCGCCTTTTTAGACTTGCATTTGTCAATTTCTAATGATATTGTTTCTTCCAAAATCTATGATAAACGTGACGACTTTGATTTTGAAATGGTCATTTTCCCATTTTTAAATGGTGATGTTTCTCTCTCTCTACATCCTATGGAGTCTATATCTCTCAACCCTTTCGTTTTGCTAGAGCATCTAGCCATATTGCTGACTTCAACACTAACAATAAATTGTTAACTCATAAACTTCTTAAACAAGGCTATCGGTATCATACACTTTGCAAAACCTTTTCTAAATTTCATAGACGATACTTTGATTTGATATCTAAATTAAAAATTGTACTTAAATCTCTCTTGCGCCAAGGACTTTTGGAACCTGAATTCTATGGTGACTTGGTGTATAAATTGAAGAAGATGGTTGGCTATAATAATTTTTCAGCGCAGTTCATTCAAATAATTGCCTATTTTAAAAAGATTGGCTATACCATTAATGTATTGCAACAAACTGCATGCTTGATGGTCAACCTAATCACGATTGGCAACTTTGCTTTCCTGTTTAATTACACGCCGATGGGTCGGACTTCAGACTCTATGACGGTTCCGACTTAAAGACTTATGTATTGGTGAGATGGTAGGGGCCTGATGCTTTGGCTGTTGTAAGGCCCACCGGGGTTTACCTGTTGGATTTCTTTTGCTCCGGCATTCAGTTTTATTTACTTTTGAGTCCTTACCTTTGCTTTATCTCCTTTTTAAACTGTGATTTATATGTTCTTTAAAAAAATAATAAGAGATAATGCATTGATAAGTTAGGGGTCTTTCATGTAAACAAAACATCTATGTGTCTTGATTCACATCTGAATTAAGGGTGAGGCTGGTGCACCGTTAAACTGGTTTAAGCCCTCCAGTAAAATACTTTTACTGACCCTTCCAAGGCGATGCTTATTTTGTGGATCATGTATGTTATTTCTGTCTTGTTTTGTTATGCTTTCATGCACGTCTTGTTTGTTGATGCCTTGTGGTCACCTGCTGGGAAAGAGCTGAACTCTTGGCTCTCGTTTGTGATGAACTCTTGGCTCTCGTTTGCGATGACTAATTGTGACGTTGTCTCTTTCCCATTGGTATCCTGGGTCAGGTGTGGTGCTTGATTGTATCGATTCCTGATCTTTGCCCTCTTTCATACTTTTTTTAAATGGAAATAATTTTATCCTTCACATAACTTAAAGGTCAAATTCACTGAAATTTTATCATATTTTGTCATACAAAGAAAGACTTGACAGCATCCTTATTCCAGTTATGTCTAGCTTTTGCCTTTAGAAATATCAAGCATAGTACAATATTGGTAAAACATGACTATGTGCCTTAAATAGGTCATAAGCTAAAATTTAACATAAATCAGTCATTTTCCCAATAGTTAAGTTCTTTATTCGTAATTTAGTGTGATATTGTTCACTCTTGGTATACAAAGCAAAAATACTTTTCAAACTAAACAATTTTATTTGTTCAAGATTTTTGTAGTCTATCACACACATTCTGTCAGGATTGATATAACGCTATGCAATTAAATTGATTAACCACTAGTGGTTTACAGATTTATTAGCATAATATAATGACGGTTTCACCTCAAAAATATGATCTTTGGTAATTTCATAGTCATGTGATAAACTGAATCTGACATTGATGATTCTATACTAATGAATTTCTTAATTTTAGTGAAAACCTATTGACTGTTTAACAAATCTCACAGTTGATCCCTTTTCAATATTTTTTTAATAAATTGATTTAAAAATGAGCACTCATGTAAAATCATATTAAATTGACATTGACCAAATGTGTAAAAGCCACTAGTGGTAAATCAATTTTAATACATTTGTATATCACTCCCAGTCTCGACATCATATAATAAAATATTGAAATTTTCCTCAGTATGTTGGTTTCAGGTTTATATTGTTTGTATGTTTATGACTTGTATCCCAGTTAGGGGTTGGGTCAATTAAAAATATGTAAACTCTTTCAAACTCTTTTAGGAGCTTGAAACTTTGTCAATAATTTCATTGGAGAGTTATATCATCAGATACATGGTAAGTTTTCAGCGTAGTCGTAAAAGATGATTTCTGAGAGTACTGACAATTGAAAAAAGGTCATCTCATTTCCTTTTCTAATAGTTATCAGATTCTTGTTTACCTGTTCTACTTAAACACATCAAGACGAAGGTATAAAGTACAAAATTTAGCTGCTTAGTTGACTAATCACAAGTGATGTGGCTTAATTGCCGTCATGTTTCCCTTGATATATGAAAACATTTACTGTCAGAGGAAGAATTTTAGAAAAAAACTAAACATGACTAGAACAAAGAAATGGGTTAACAAATATTGTCAATACTTCCAATTTAAAACCAAAAATATAAAAATTTCATTGACCTTGACCTTGAAATAATGAGGAGGATTTAATTATTTCAGGTTAAACGTCATTGTAGTTGAGTATATAAAATTATATATACAAACCAAATCACATCAAATAATGGAGAAATAAACTTAAATATAAGCTAAAACCTATCTTTTTACGGTAATTTCTGGCTTCTGTGACCTTGACCTTGAGACTCAACTTGATAATTAAAGCAAATTGTCACGCTATTTAAACAATTTTATACTGCGCGGCATATCTCTAAAGAAATAATCTGAACAGAACTGAAATAAAGATATTGGATAACAAATATTGTCTATATGTTCATATAACAACCAACAATATGACAACTGAAGTGGTGACCTTGACCTTGAAATGATATGGAAGATAAAATTATTTCCGATTTAAAGGCATTACGGTTGCTGTTGTAAAGATTAAATATACAAACCAAATCACATCAAATACTCGAAAAATAGATTTAAATGTGTGCGAAAATCGCTCATTTTATAGTAATTTCCAGCTTCTGTGACCTTGATCTTCAAACTGATAATAAAGGCATACTGTCACGTTATCTTAACAATCTTAAACTGTGCAGTATATTTCTAAAGGAGGAAACAAAACATAACTGAATTAAAGAAATTGGTTAACAAATATTGTCAATAATTCCAATTTTAAACCAAAAATATTAAAATGTCATTGACCTTAACCTTGAAGTAATATGGAGGATAAAAATTTTCATTTAAAAGGCAGTGTAGCTGCGTATAAGAAGATTAAATATACAAACCAAGTCACGTCAAATAATGGAGAAATAGGCTTAAATATACGCGAAAACTGCTCATTTTAAGTCAATTTCTTGCTTCTGTGACCTTGACCTTTAGCAGGTCACTTACAACATAATATGTTATTTTTGGTACTTTATCCATATATCCTCATTTACATCCATATTATATCCTACTTTTTGTACTATTTTTTAAAGTTTGTAGAGACTACAGACTGTAACCTGGTGAGATACTTGTCCCATGCAAAGAAGCGGTGACTGTTGTAGTTGTTGGGTTATGATCTATGTTGTCTATAGCTGCTGTTGTGAAAATATGTTTCTTAAAAAAGAAAGACAAACCATAAAAAAAGAAAAAGAAAGATATTTCTTGAGAAAGAAGCTAAACATAATTGAAAAAATGAAATTGGTAATCAAATATTGTATTTTATCCAACAATTTATGTACAAAAATATTAAAGTTTCAGTTACCTTGACCTTGACCTCGAAGGTATCTAGAGGATTAAACTATTTTAGTTTAAATACATTGTAGTTGTGTAGATAAGGATTAAATATACAAACCAAATCACACCAATTTATGGAGAGATAGTCTAAAATATGGGCGAAAATCGCTCATTTAATGTAAATTTATTTATTCTGTGACCTTGACCTTGACCCTCAAATACCTATTTAAGGCCTATTCTCATGATATCTTAACAAGTGCTATACTGCGCAGCATATTTCTTAAGGAAGAAACTTAACATAACTAAAATAAAGAAATCAGTTAATAAATATTGTCAATATCTCCAATTTATGACCAAAAATATTATGTGTGCAAATCTCCCAATTAATGCCAATTTCTTGACTCCTTGACCTTGACATTTAAAATGACAAATTTAGGCATATTGTCGTGTTGTTTTAACAATGTTATACCGTGCAACACATTTCTTAAGTAACAAGTTCAACATACTCGAAATAAAGTAATTGGTTAACAAATAGTGTCAATATTTCCAATTAAAGCTGCATATTCTGTATTTTTGATCTTCTAATTTTAAAAATAATGTTTTTATTTTTCAAGAACGCAGTAAAAATACTCAAACTCAGGTAAACATTTTACCATTTTCGTAAATCTTAACAAGTTATCACTATCAAAACAATTGCATTTATGTTAAAATTCAACGGTCTATAATTATTCGAGGGACGCAAATAATTACCAACAAGAGAAAAATACACCTTTTTGATAAGATAATTCACTTTTCCATGCAGTTTTCAGCTGTACTGAACATTTTTATTGTGAAAACATAGCTTAATTCTACTTTTACAAATGATTTAAAAAGAAAATAAAATTTTTCGAAAAATGTTCGTAGTTACAGAGTATGCAGCTTTAACAGCCAAAAAATTGAAGTTTTAGTGACCTTGACCTTGACCTTTAGTTATTTGGAGGATAAAATTGTTTCAATTTAAAAGGCATTGTAGTTGCTTATGTAAAGATTAAATATACAAACCAAACCACATCAAATAATGGAGAAATTTACTTAAATATGTGCCAAAATCGCTCATTTTATGGTAATTTCTGGTTTCTGTGACCTTGACCTTGACCTTCAAACTGATAACTATGGCATATCGTCACGTTATTTTAACAATTGTATTCTGTGCAGCCTATTTCTAAAAGAAGAAGCTTAATATAACTGAATTAAAGAAATTGGTTAATGAATCGTGTCAATATCTCCAATTTAAAGCCAAAAATATTAAAAATTCATTGACCTTGACCTTGACCTTGAGGTAATATGGAGGATAAAATTATTTCATTTTAATAGGCAGTGTAGCTGCGTATAAGAAGACTAAATTTACAAACCAAGTCACATCAAATAATAGAGAAATAGACCTAAATATGTGGCAAAATTGCTCATTTTAAGTCAATTTCTTGCTTCTGTGACCTTGGCCTTGACCTTCAGCAGGTCACTTACAACATGATATGTTGTTTTTGGTACATTATCTTAATAAGGACCATATTTCCCCATTTAAAAATCAGATATGTCCCTTCAGCAGATTTTTATGAGGTCAGAAATACAGTCACAGATAAATTTGCTTTTTGTGACGGTACATTGATTGTTGCTATGGTAACGCTTCAAGAACCATACTTTCCCAAACATGTCTTTACATATATCAATTAAGGAAACCTTGTTATATTTCTGGAATATGCCGGCATATTTGTAACCGACCGCACTCAATATGAAAATGTCCCTTGAAAATGCTCAAAAATCACATTTGTCAAATTTCTGAAACCCCACCCACTTTGCAGAGCATGGATAAAAACCGAGGTTTTCCAAATGTAATTTTTATTGTTTATTTCTAACCAAGATGTGTTATATATTCGTACATATGGATCATTGGTGGCATTTGGTTAACATTAAAGTAATGATTTCATTGGGAAATCCATCAATTTTAAGTGATTTTTTGTCACCTTTTTAGCCAAAATGTTCATACGCCGTTTCCATGGCAACGGGCATGCATATGGATGAAAGGAGTGTTGATTGCTTGATTTTGGGTCACCATGACCAAGATAGGAAAGTTTTAGCAAAATCGGTGACTATGCGTGCCATGACCCTATGTAAAAATTTAAGTGGTTACAGAGAATTGCTCTTAACAAACATGACAGACACGAAACATAAATAACAAAATGACAAAATGATCCACAAAAGAAACACCACCTTCGAACGGTCAGTAAATCTATTTTAACTGGAGGGCTTAAACTTTTTTCATAAAACATGCATCAACCTCACCATTATTTCTGATGTTGAAAGACAATTAGCTATTTAAAGCCGTAATTGACCTAATAAAAAGGAACAAAATCAGATTATGTAAAGTTAAAGATAAGTAATGGCAAGGAACGCATAGTCCAGCTATAGCAAGGAAGTAAGTAAGGGTGCAAAGATCAGGAATCGATACAATCAAGTACCACACCTGACCCAGGATACCAATTGGAAAGTGACAAACTCACAGTAGACACCACAAACGAGAGCCAAGAGGTCAGCCCTTTCCCAGCAGGTGGCCACAAAGCAATAATGGGAAAGTGACAAACTCACAGTAGACACCACAAACGAGAGCCAAAAGGTCAGCCCTTTCCCAGCAGGTGACCACAAAGCACATATAAACGGACGCGCACAAAGACATAGCAAACACAAGACAGAACAAACACATAAAAGATCCACAAAAGAAGTACCACCTTGGAACGGTCATAGTCCAGTCCTCAATATTGAATTGGAAAAAAGGAAGGTATGCAATGTATTGACCTAAAACTTGGCTAAGTTTAAAATGCAATAATTTGTCCAAAAAAGATCCCGTACCAAACTACTTCATGCACATCTTCAATATGTCTGAAACATACCACACTGGTAAATGTATACGTCGATTTGGTGGTATTTACGCGTATTGCCGGTACTTCATAGACCGGAAGTGGTAGATATTGGTGTTAATACTATATAGAAAAACATGCCATATGCCTAAAGGACTATAGAATTAGATCATTTTAAGTAATCGGCATGCACATGGCGATTTATGTAAGCATTTAAGAATAGATTCGAGTACCGATCTGGATGATCGGTACTCGTATCTATTCCTAAATGCTTACATAAATCGCCATGCACATACTGAATACTTAAAATGATTGAAGTCTATAGTCCTATAACAACACTTAAAACGGAATTGGACTTGGTGGGTAATTTCATTCGGGGGAGTTAATAGCACTCCATTTGATAACTTCTCACATCAAAAAGCTCTCCTCTCCGACGATTTCTGAAAAAAAAAAAAAAAACACTCCTTTCTGAACAAATAATGAAACTACCCTCACACGAAGCCTGAACAAATCGCACCACCCTTGACGAAATCTGAAGAAAACGGCACTATCCTTCGGCATATACTGAAAAAATGGCACATGATCGACACGAGAAAACATGTTTTTGGGGGTTGCGAACAACACAGGTGCAGACCAGCCTGCGCATCCACTCAGTTTGATCAGCGTCTTTGTTATTCGCTTTTCTGAATGTATTATATCTAAACTTGCTACAGGTACAATTTCAATTTTCTAGCTAGTCGGTGTAGCTGAGGAAACAGTACCAAACATTTGAAACTTGTTTTTACGGAAACCCCGAAGACAGGTTTTCTCGCGTGATGTCTTTACTTTTTGTATACAGGAAATCCCAAAACGGGTAGTTTTACAAACAGTTAACAGGATTAAGGCTTAGAAGAAATGTTGCAGAGTTGGCACAATTTCCTAAAACAGACACTATTAGTACAATGTATAACCCGTGACCCCTCAATATACACAACGTTTACACTGATCATCTTTCCTTACCTGTGGAATAGTCCAGTGGTCTGTAAAGGGCTTATACGTTGCTTATTTGTACCAAGCCTCATTCAGTTCTTTATGACAACCCCAATAAAGACAATTGGAATGCATTAGTTTTATCAAGACCTCAAAATAGACAAATTAGCCAGTGGCACGCGATGCAATATGGAGAAATCGACATACACTGTAAAGATAACTTGAGGCTAACGTTTCTCCAGCAATACAGTGGTGAATGTTAAATCCTTTCTACCTGTTATTGTTGTGTTTATACTCCGGATCAGGACAATCGAATAGAATGTAGCTTTTAAAGTAGTTGATCATTAACGACGGCACCAAAATAAGTGGAAGTTCAACTGCCTACATATTTGGCGCAAAATTACACTATTTTTACAGTGTAGAGCATTGTAGAGATGCTAAGCGACTTTTCTACAAAAGTCCCCCTTGACATAGAAGCTCCTAAGGACCATAGGAAAAGAAATATTCAAAGACACAAGTTGTATCTTAAAATCAAAGATGGCCGCCGTCAGCCAAATTGGAAAACAGGTCCGACACATAGCACAGAAACTATTTGTCAAAGAAACTATTATGATACATGTTTTCTAGGTAATTAGAGGTGACTGAACTTATGTCTGACATTATTTTTTTGATTTTTGGATACGTTTGAAAGGTGAATTGATTGTAATATTATACTACAAAAAGTTGCAATTTTATAATGTTGATAAATTATGATGTAAAGGTCCCCTTTGGCATAGAAACTTCTCAGGACCATCGAAAAAGAAATATTCAAAGACACAAGTTGTGTCTTAAAATCCTAGATGACAGACATCGGCCATACTCAGAAACAGGCTTACCATAGCGCAGATGCCATAGAAACTTTTATGACATATGTTTTCTAGGTAATTTGGGGTCACTAAACATATGTTAGGCATATTTTGTTTTATGGATACATTTGAAACTTGAAATTTGATATTGTATTACTAAACGTTGCAATTTTATAAATATATTTATACAATAATTCAATAGGAGAACGCAATGTTACCATATAAAGTCTACTATTTTGCAGTTTAGGTTAGCTTAAACTATAAACACACCAGTGGATATCGATATCTTGCTACCAAGTGATAAACTTGCTTTTGGAACCCACAGTCATTTTTCCAGCTTCGCAATCCCTATCGACAGCATTATTTTCACATGGTCTACGTATGGTTGGAGAATGTGAGACACATTTAGTGGAAACAAGCTGTAGAAGCAGATGTATGGATTTTAAGGGTAGCATACTATGCTAGTACTAAAGAACCTCTTGCAAATTCCCCAATTCAGCCGTACATGCTGTATCTGTTCAGCGAGTCTCCGAACAGCCCTGCAATGGCTTGGCATGGGATGAAATTCTCTACCAGCCCATCAATTTCAACAATCGGGGTCAGACATCAATCACGGAAGCTGATCAATCCTTATCCACTCTGGCTAAGAAACTTCAGTGGAAGTATCCACAGAGCATGGTGAAGACTCATATTAAGTGACATTGGGGGGAAATGCATACAGAGAAGAAGCTATGCAGTGTGTTCTGGTGACTGGCTGTATGGTAGTGACTGGATTACAGCACTCACTAACAGTAGTATCTCGACTAGTGGCATAGCTCAATCGTTTATCAGTATCCTTCACATCTGCAGACTAGTTACATGCAACAGGTTTGTACATGCTTATGAGCATTATGTTGATAAAACGACAAATAATTATGATGCTGATCTAGTTACTCTGTCATATGACGTAGTGCTTAAACAGCTGTGTGCTGTACAGCCTCATGCAGTCTATTGGTTCAAGTCAGTGGAGTTAGCACTTCTCATTCTTCAGTTTGTTTAGTCACTTCTCATTTAAATGGAGACACCTGATTCTCTGGTGACATGGATTTTTATGCTGCGTCATATTCACTAATCTCTGAACCTGCCTATCCATGACATAGCAACACTTGAGGATGTATGTGGAGTTTTAACATGGTCCCTTCATGTGTCAAAAGCCATCACGTGCATTCTCAAATAAATCGCCTGACCAAATACATGGGCAACTAATCGATTGGCTCAAGAATCACGCTGGCATGATGGCCCAAGCAAAGCTCGCCATGATCAGGTCGTTTGCATAGAGCTGGCTCGCCCAGTCAAAGAATTTGAGGGAACAGATTAGTAAGATGAACGTGTGCACCATGTAATAATGAACAATACTCCGAGTTCAATCTAACTACGAATCTGGTGTCGTGGCATTAGTGGGTGCATTTGAGCAGCTGCGAAAACCTATCTTAGACCAGTCTAATAAGAGAAAAGTGAAAGAAACCGGATTTCAGCAATACAAGACAGCTCTCACTGCTACAATGCACATAACAAATCTGAGGATGTTCAAGGTTTTCTGGCTGAACCTCATAGAAAATCATCAATAACAACAACAAGCGAAATCATGTCACCCAGATAATGTTGGCAGCGAATTCTGGTAACAACAGCAACGACTATGATTTCTCCCACGAAAGTTCCACCCTTCCCCCCTCACTTACTCTGAAGGACAGTCTTCACAGTAGAAACAAGTATGAGATCCTAGACTGTATTGTCCCTGCCGATCTTGTCCATGCATTGACGACCGCCGTTGTACTGGATGGTACTGTTTTCATTTAGATATTTCGGCCTAAATGTGCTATGACTATTTCACAGGCGTCTTTGTTTCGGATTACTCCTAAGAGGCAGTGGAGCATGATGGCGGGTAACATTCCCAACAAAAATCTTAGCAGCTGGACTGCCTTCCTTCGTGTAGATTTGAACAAACATGAGCTTATGTGGGGCTTGCCAAAAATTTGAAGGACATAACGCTTCGACAGGGCAAGCAGCTATTCACCACACTCCTTGGTGACTGTGCAAGTTCATTATCTGATGCTGATGTTGGTAGGGTTGCCCCCTGCTCACACAAGGAAAATCGCACTAGATATTTCTACATGTGGCTGCTACCACCATGTCATTTGCCATCGAGTGATTATAAGAACCAGTAAATTTAAGCAATATTGTAGTTCTAGGCGTCTCGACATTTGTGGTCACATGACAGCTTGTGTGTTTGGATAGTTCTTTTCCTGATGCCTTGTGGAGCTTCTATACCAAAGGGGATCTTAACATCATGATTTGGTATAATCTAGAATTTTGCGCTTAACATCTCTACTAGCAGTGTTGATGAGCATATGGTTACTTTTCAAAACGTGAGGACAATATGCAATCAGAACTGCATTGGCCAATTCCGTGGAACCAGACCTCAGATGTACATCGAGGAGCTACTTTGATAACGTGACGCTGATGTTACATAACGTGACGCTGACGTCACAGAAACCACGCCAACACAATAGCACGTGCAGACGGTTATAAATGAAGGTGTTTTTTTTTTAAAATAAAATATCGCTATATTTAATGAAAAATACATAAACTTCATTAGTTTTGCTGATTAAACTTTTCGGGTAATCAGAAAACTGCATTTTAATAAGGCTGAACCAACATGCTACAGAATTAATTTTTCTTACGCCAGTTCTGACTAACAAAACGGAACCTGTTTGTACATAGTACTACGCGTAATGTGCCATATACCCGAGGCTTGATTCGATTCTCGAATTGTGCCTGACTTTCCTGATTGGACCATATGGCCAGCTCATTATATTTTGGTAGTTAAGGCATCGGCGTCAAAGCCTCCTATAAACACCAATGCTAGATGGCATAACTAGAGACACTGGAAGTCTACATTTTGTTCTGAGCCTTTATCTGCATCCATACTTTGGGTAAATGAGCATCGAGGATTATGGCTAGATAGCACTTTTATGCAGAAGCATTTAGAGCATTTCCGTCAAAGGTATGAATTTTAAGATGCAAATGAAAATTGTCAAGTATTGGGTGATTTTTTCTCTTCTGTGTTTACCAAAGAACCTGAAGGAAATGACTTGCCACAGTTCGACACCAGATGTGAAGACAAATTGAACAATGTTAATATATTTGAAGAAATAGGCGATGCCATTTAAAAAGTGCAACGTCATCATGACCTGATAAAGGCAAATGTTGTGACATAGACAACGTTTATCGGGCAACGTGCAACAACGCATTTAATATGCGAGGTAACTGTTAAATGTATTGAGTGGGGTACCCCAAGTTTCACTGTTATTTGGTCTGTTTTTGAATGATATTCTTGAAATTGTGAATGGAAATGTAAAGATGTAATGCCGATGATAGCAAATAATATAATATCAAGAAGAATAAATAATCTTTACAGGGAGACTAAGACAGACTGGAGTAATGGTCTAAAATTGGCTATTAAGATTTAATAAGTTGAAATGTAAAGAAAAGCATTTTGGAAGAGGCAATCCAGAGCATGAATATAGAATTGATGAAATTGAATTAATGTGAGTTACGAAAAAGTCTCTGTTTGCAATGTATAGAAGCAGCAAAGAAAGCAAACCAAGCCTTGGGTTTTGTTAAAAGAACTTTTTTCTCACATTTTGACTGTGCTGGATTCTTAACTTTGTATGAAACGTTTGCAGTACAAGTTGAAACCGATACTTACGGAAGGATATAGATTGTCTAGGAAAAATCAGGACAGGGCAACTAAATTATATCCACAGTTAAGAAACCTTAATTATGAAGATAGACTTAAAGTGCTAAATTTAACAACCTTAGAAGGGACAGAGGAGATGGATAGAAGCTTATATAATTAAAACTGGTAAAGATAATATAAATTGTGATAAGTTCTTTAAGTTCAGAGAAATGCAAACACTAGAGGAAACAGCATGAAGATTTTTAAACCCAGACTTAAGACAAGCATACTTCAAAGACTTAACTTTTTTAGTGTAAGAGTGGTAAATGCTTGCACTGCACTGCCGGACAATGTTATATCAGCTGCAACAATGGATTTCTTCAAAAATAGTTTAGACCAGTTTAACAAGTACAGACATGGGGCACAAGAGGCCCCCGTCTAATCATACTTTAGTAAAGTAATTATCACCAAGCACCTGTGTAGCTAACAGAACAATCGCGATTTAACTAGGGAGTATGCATCATATTCACATTATGCATTCGACATAACCGTTGGGCAAACACGCGCTCTCCACGAATGCAGGGTAGGCTCTTCGATCTATAAATTTTGTTAATCCATTAGGTAATCGTGAATGACAACAATCGATCTCAATTAAGTTTAAGTGAAGTTCGTATTTTACGGTTTCTGCATTTGAGACCGCACATGAGATACTGGTTTTATCGTATAATCAAACAGCGATTGCTGCACGAGGCTGCGCGTTCGCGCAGATTCGCAAAAGTAAATGCTGCTCGCATAGCAAAGTATAGGAGGGATACTTGACCCCAACCAAATATAAGACGCTTTTTTCACTATAGAAAGATACGCATTCACGTTTCAAAAGCGGCTGTGCGCATATGCGATACGTACTGTTATCTCAGGGTGGGCCCATTTAATTATTAGCCCTAAAAGCAAAACGCACTCCTCTCTAATTGAAACTCAGTGATTTGCTTCTACAAATTACTTGGACTATCAGGGCCGTCGTCCCGAGAAATCCTGTCTTAGGGATTTCCAACCAGGTGATGTTCAAACCAGCATGCTCAGCTACAGAGACTAGCTAGGATGTTTAAAGTATATATGAAGCAAGTTTAGTTATCATATTTTGCAGAAAGCGAATGGCAAATGCGCTGAATTGACTGCGCGGTAGAGCAGTCTGATCAACACCTTTGTTGTTCGCAAGCAACAAAATCTGGGTTTCTCGCCTCGCATCCCATTTAAACTGTAGTCACTGCTGTCAAGCAATGTAATAGCACATGCATCAAGCAAATTGTGGTGAAATGATTTTGAATGTTTTTAAAATTCTATTACTTTCTGATTGAAACTCAATTCATTCCAAATGGAATCGAATTATCAGAAATGCATTCAGGCCATAAAAGGCCGCCAGGAGGGCATGGGATGTCGTGTTGACAGTGCTACATGTAATAAATGCCGTTTCATTTGGCAGCTAGACATAGATACGTGCTGTACATTCAGAAATTTTCGCGAGGGGTTTATCTAAACCCTACAGTAATTTGTTTACTGACCGTTCCAAGGCAGTGTTGTTGTTTTTTTTTTGTTATATATGTTTCATGTTTGTCTATGTCATGCTTTCTTGTCTGTTCATTGCAACCTTGTGGTCACCTGCTGGGAAAGGGCAAACCTCTTGGCTCTCTTGTGTGTGATGTTTTATTGTATTTTGTCACTTTCCCGTGCGGTGTCCTGGGTCTGGTGTGGTACTTGATTGTATCGATTCCTGATCTTTGCCTCCTCACTTACTATGTTATGCTGTCTTGTCTGTTCCTTGCAGCCTGGGAAAGGGCTGACCTCTTGGCTCTCTGTGTGTTGTGTTGTATTGTGTTTTTGTCACTTGTTTATATGGTGTCCCTTGTCAGGTGTGGTATTTGATTGAATTGATTCCCGATCTTTGCCTCCCTCTTTACTTCTTCAATGGATTATAGTAGTTCACCAGCAGCGCATTTTTCAACATCCTTGTATATTAATAGACTTTCGCTTACTGTAAAGGCGGTCACTTTAATAGTCATAAACAAGAGAAATCAGGTTCTATTTATAATTTGATGAAGAATTAGTAAGTTACTTGGGTCGCGCAAACGTGCGTGCATTTCATGGAAATCCATACGGTATACACACTGAACTCACATTTATTAACCCTTAAAGCGCATTATCATAAAAAATGTATGTTTTTGTCGTCCACTAAAATATGCGAAGCCTCAAATACAAACGGTGCGGACCCATATCAGACTGCTCACATAGGAGCAGTCTGATATGTGTTCACAATGTTTGCCTCTATGCTTATGTTAAATAGACATTTTCAGATGGCAGTTATTTTGCTGGCGTTTTAAGGACTACATAATGTGCTTTGCGTCTATACTGAGATAATCAGTTACTTTTGAATAAAACCACGCCTCATTTTCAGCTTTTACCTATGCCTAAGGTTGACCAGTCCTAATTACGCATTCATGAGGCGCCGCCTTTACAGTAAGCTATAAGTCAAAGAAAACATGCACCTCTTTCATTACCTTTCCAGCGAATGTCGCAGACTTGGGTTGGGGGGGGGGGGGGGGCAGGGGATCATGGGTGTTTGATTGTTGTGATGAACCCATATTTCATCAACAGTTACAAATTTACAAACTACCAAAGCACACTGGTAAATGTATACGTCGATTTGGTGGTATTTACGCGTATTGCCGGTACTTCATAGACCGGAAGTGGTAGATATAGGTGTAAATACTATATAGAAAAACATGCCATATGCCTAAATGACTATAAAATTAGATCATTATCAAGTATTCAGCATGCACATGGTGATTTATATAAGCATTTAGGAATAGATTCGAGTACCGATCTGGATGATCGGTACTCGAATCTCTTCCTAAATGCTTACATATATCGCCATGCGCATACTGAATACTTAATAATGATTGACGTCTATAGTCCTTGTGGCATATGGCATGTTTTTCTATAAAGTATTTACACCAATATCTACCACTTCCGGTCTATGAAGTACCGACAATACGCGTAATTACCACCAAATCGACGTATACATTTACCAGTGTGTAAAGAGGCTTCTTCCCCTCCCCTCAGAAAAATGCACGGGTTTTCCCTGCACATGTTGCACTGAGCTAATCGTTTCTGATCGGAACCAAGAAGAGTTGGGACCTAAAGATTCCGTATTCTGAGATATTCGTATAATTATGTAAGCACAATAACAGTTAAATTGCCGCTCTTTTCCAATGTGTCTTCTTCGAGACAGATTTCACTAGCGGGTTCTAATTTAATTAATTAAATTTAATTAATCTAAAAGAGCGAGTATGACCTATTGCAACATAGCAACCTCAGATGTGCTCAATCCACTTGTCTTTTCAATCTTGCAATGGAATCTCTCTAAGCTGCTGCAGAACAATGAAATAAGAGACATCATGTGAAAATGGATCTTTCGGTCAAATTTGAATTAACTGCCGCGATGAGCCATTCCAGTATGCGCATGCGATAAAATCAAGTTATTGTACCGCTTTGGCTGTGGTGCATTTTTGTAAGCTACAGTTATGTGTTGAATTCAAAAGATGTCAACACCAATGGACGTAGTATGGTCGATGCCTTCAATAGAAAAAAAAATACATTTCCTTTTATCCCCGATTATCTTTTTTTAGAGCTAGCTCTGGTATTAAGTTTTCTAAAAACTAAGCGTGGACAAATGTCCTCCGATCGTGCTGAATTCGACTTTAACGCCATAGAAACCTCATTTTTAAGACTAAACACTCCTGTATAAGACCTAAAATATTATCGCTATATAATTAAAGGATAAATTCACTGATATGATATATTCTCTTAATCACATGTCGTCGCGTCTAGGAGTGATATAGCGCCATGCATTTTATCTCTTTTCCCCAACTCGTTTAATAAATTCAGTAAAACATGAGCACTCATGTAAGATCCTCTATATATTATCTCTATTCTGTGATCAACACTATATTCTTATTCCATCTTTTAGACCTTAGTTGTCCTATGCTATATTAGTATTACTTGGTTGATGTTCAGACCCTTTGGAATGCAGCATACCGCTTAATTGAACACGAATGGCATACTCTCGCTTAAAATAAGTTTGAGAAATGCATCCAATCTCCTCCCTTCTCCACAATGGAATCGACTGCTGCCCTCTCTAAGACTTTTATGGCTGATTTATTGTTGCTTTACTGTTATTGTTGCTTCCATTGTTTCGGGTAGGTTCGGTGGATTTTGTGTTTGGACCTTGTTTTCTTATGTAGTACTTAGTGTCCATTCTAGTTTTACAATCATCCCACTGAAAGGAAGAAAGACAGTTGGTTGATTTACTTAAATGTTCTCCCATCTTTGCACATGTACATAATTGTAGGATAGACATTTCTTACATGAGCTGTGACAGCCTATTTGACATAACCACGTGACTGCTTTCGTACATGGGCAGAGTGAAATATGCATTTTTTTTCAAAAAGGGTATTTAAAGAACCAAATATTGCGCCAAAGTACTCAAAGGCACCAAGCAAGGTTAAGCGTCACTTACTGACGTCATTAAAAATTACTTGCGTCATGACAACGTGACGCTTACAGCACAGGGGGCTTAGCCGAATTTTATTTTGCATTTTAAAACTTAATTTGCACTCCAATCGTGTTTTCCAGTCAATAACAAATTGAAACTACTATTACATACATTGTTATATCCGATAAAAACACTCGTCAGCTCAGAAATAATGTAATAATCCAAGGTTTAAAAAGTTGAAAATTTTACGTTTTATTGACTTTTTATGTTCCGACCAAAACGCTTCGAAAAAGTGGGAGAAAAAATACATCGTGAGCCTGTCCATGTAGGATAGAGAAATCTCACCCGAGGGGTCGGAGTTTAACCAGGGACTTGGCTTGACTCGCCGAGCCTCGTCCCTGGTTAAAATTCCGACCTTCTGGTGAGATATCTCTATCCTACATGGATACTCATGGTGGATGTTACAGTCTTTTTGCCGTCATTTGGCTGTTAGTGTTCAGTGTCTCTTCCTCGCGGTGTTGTGGGTCGGTCTGCAGTGTCTTATTGCGAAAGTTCCTTGTCATACTCACCTTTTGTAAAAATGTTAGTGTTGCACTCCAATATGCCCAGAATTTCAGCTCCTCCATTTTCCTACGGAAGGGATAGAATTATTAACAGAAAGAAGCAGTTGGAACTAATTCAATTGCTATCGATTGATTCCATCGTTAATATTACAGACTAATGCCTTTTGAGGTCTGTTACGGAGTGATAATTTGATAATACTGGTTCGCACTCATTTTCCATTTCAAATGGATTTTAAATTGAATTTATATTAGACGCGTGCTTTCGTTGCATTTTAGTACATTATTTTGGTACTTTTTCATGGCGCTTGATTCCAGAGAGCAATTTGTTGGATCATTATATTTCTCCTTTTAGGCTTGTTGAGAGGTCTTAGCGTGAACTATAGTGGGATTTTATTTGATAGACGATTATATATGGATGCTTAGATTAAATCAAGGGGGCGTAAGGTGTTTTGAGAATTGCTCGTGGGATCATGTGTTTTGCAATTCAGAAGCACTATTGATTGGGTTTATGAAAGAACAAAACGTTCCTTGTACATTAAATGTAATCCATGTCCTTTGGAATCAAAAGCGCTCAACACGAAAGAAATGAGCCAGTTTGAGGTTAGAGGGTCACTGATGAGGCCTGAAGTTATCCAGTCTGGTCCAGAAAAAGGATACGTGCATTAAGGGGTTATTTTGACCCCATATAGAGCCCAAAACTGAAAACTACTTTCACCGATTTATTTTGATTTGTTTATTAGAAGAATAACTGAAGTGTAAAATTTCTGCATTTATTAAAATTTTACCGTTGCTATGGTAACTAAAATAGCCAACAAAATATGCGTAAAACAGAAAAATGCCATTTTGGACCAAATTTAAGGCTTTTGGAGACCCGATTTCTTTTAAGAATTAGATATCAGAAAATACCAAAGCATCCTTTTAATATGTTGTGTGCCATGGTAATTCTAATTCTCATCTTCTGTTAAAATATCTTTTTGGTATTTGCTTGTGCTCTATGTTAATTTCTCTGTCAAATCTCTCAATTTTGCTCCAAAATGGTCCTATTTTCAGCCTGTTTTGGCGGCCATTTATGTTATCATAGCAATGGTAAAAGTCAAAGTAATTTGAAACTTTAACACTTTGGTCAATGTTCTAATAAACTAATAAGAACAAATTGGTTAAAACCTTTTTTACATTTAAGCCTCATAGGGGGCCATAATAGCCCCTTAATGAACGTAGCTCTTTGTACACTTGGCACTTTCAGTTCATGGTCACAATCTTTGCTTCCATCGGATAACCTTAGGATAACCTTATTAAATACCTATATTCCTGTCCAATAGAGATGACATCGTGAAGAAGAGGAAAAGAACAATGTTAGCCTAATTACACCAAAACGACAACACAAGTAAAGCAACCAGCTCATTCTAAACCATGTTTAATTTAAAGAGACTAAGTCTGCAACTATGAACATTTTTCGAATTTTTTTATTTTCTTTTTAAATCATTTGTAAAAGTAGAATTAAGTTATGTTTTCACAATTAATCTGTTCACTATAGCTGAAAACTGCACGGAAAAGTGAATTATCTTATAAAACAGGTGTGTTTTTCTCTTGTTGGTAATTATTTGCGTCCCTCCAATAATTATAGACAATTGCTTTTAACAAAATGCTGCTGTTTTGATGCTGATACTTTGTTAAGATTTACCAAATTGGTAAAATGTATACCTGAATTTTAGGTTTTTTACTGTGTTCTTGAAAAATAGAAACATTAGTTCTAAAATTAAAAGATCAAAAGTTACAGACTATGCAGCTTAAATACCGCTTGACGCTAATGATCCGCAATTCCGAATTCAATAATAATGTATTTCATAGTACATTGTATTTATGTATTATGTCTATTTTACTGCATGACATGTTTGCGTTAATCTTTTACGCCACCTGTGAGTGGCCTGAGATGCATAGTTTTCAATAAAGTTATGTTCTGTTCTGTTCTGTTCTGTTAAGCATCAAACAAATGATCAACAGTTTGATAAATGATTGTACTAATAGCATCAAATACTGGGTCATTTTATCGAATGCATATGCCCACTCAAAACAGGTAAAGTTCCCTTTAATTACCCACTAAGTGCACAGCAAAGACTCTGGTCTGACGTGTCTCATAGTCAGGTTGATCTAAATCTTCACATGTTTGTTTGTTTGATTTGATTCTTTACGTCCCATCAACATGTCTTGCCCTGATTCATATGCATGTCATTTACAGTAAAACCTGCTCTCAAATAGACCAAAATTTGGTTTTCAAGACCAATTATCGCTTAATGCAGGTAAAAAGTAATGCAGAATGCTCCAAAGTGAGCATTCTGCAATAATTTCGACCTGCATTAAGCTACCAATTGTTATTAAGATCTTTGTTTTGTCTATTCTTGAGTGACCGTTTTACACAGGTTTTACTGTACAGCTAAGATTCTCACTGAAGAAAACCAACAACAAGCAAAGTAATCAGCTTTCTCACTTCCCCAGTGAGATGATTGCAACACATAAAGGACACCCATAATTACACGCTACAGAACCGGTATAAGACACGCAATGTGCGCACAGTAAGGAGTATAAAGTGTTGGATATCACGAACAGCCACAATATGTTAGAATTTAAATTAAAACCTATGTTTTACAAAATGCAATCAATATTCTGAAACGTACCTTGCAATTACCGAAAGATGCACAACCGATGAAACAATTTAGCACAGGTTTATCACTTTATTTATCACATGATGTCGCGTCTAGGAGTGGTATAACGCCATGCAATGAATAAATAAAACAACTTGTGGTTTAAAGATTTAGAAACGTTACGTAATGACGTCCATTACAGCGTTTAGTGAAAAACAACATAATATTGACATTTTTCACGCTAAAAATGCGATTTTAAGTAATTTTAATATCCTGTGATATATAAAATATAACATTCGTGCTTCTGTATTTTTGAATTTATAAAACTCGCTGCGAAAACTCGTTTAATAAATTCAAATATAAAGCATGAGCACTCATGTAAGGCCGTCAATACATTTCCAGCGATTATAACAGCTCAAAGGATTTTTTAACAGTTTACATGTATTTTGTAAGGTCATTTCGTAACTATTGGAGAAGTATATCTGCATTTCCACTGCACAGTTTTAGGAAGGCAAATTTACCCACGTACAAGATGACACGAGTCATGTTTTGTTTTTTGCTTGCGGCGTTCACGCCGCAAGCATTTGTGTTGGAATAGTGATACCCTCAGCCATTTTGGTTTATTTATATAAACTAACCGCGGACTTCTGGGAATGTGTCGTCAATATCGATCCATGAGAATTACATTTAGTATAACGTCGGGCGTAGACTTTTAAGAATATGAATTAACGATGACGTTGGGCGTAGACTTTTAAAAGGATGAATCAATGTCCCCAAGTCAAAACGTCCTCGATTTACAAAACGTGCAAACGAGCCTCAACTAAGGCATCGTCTTTAACAGTATAAAGAGGTTAACATGAATTAAGGTACTGCCTTATGACGGACATGAGAGAATCTTTATGCTCCCAAAGAGAGACACACATAGTACTTAATCTTACTGTCATAACTAAGTGCCTGAGTATTCACAGCGTGTCTGGAGCATAACTGCTATATTATTTAAGGTATGAATCCCTAATTCGGAATGTGGATGCAACTTGTGGTTGCAAAGTGTTGCATACCATTATAGTATCACTGTGAATGTGGCATGGACCTCTGGCCATAGTTCTAAAATAATTGTGCCCTGAGTATATCTCCTATATGCATGAAATGTGGGTGTAAATATAGATTTTCATGTGTGAACATACTTTGGTGATGTTGATTGTAGCGTACTATTTTGTGAATTTGACTATTCAAAACGTGTACAGAGCTCATTTACTATGTATGACATAGAAATCCCAAACTTGATTTGAGAATACAGATTGGGGTCTTTGAATGTTGCATGCTGTTTGAGGGTACAGTGGGCCTTGACCTCTAGCCTCAGTTGTTGAAAATCGTATCAACAACATATATCCTACATTTAAGAAATCTCAAATTTCGTGTGTGGATGCATCTTGATGTTTGAGATTATAGCGTACTATTTGGGGGGTGGGGGGTGGGGGTTATAAATATCGTGTACGGAGCATATTTCCTATATTATATGACTTAGAACTCCCACAAAGATATGTGCATTAAGAGGCTAGTTTGACCCCCCCTCGAGGCTAAAAAATTGTTTTACAGCATATTCTTCCCATTAGTTTATTAGAACAAAACCCAAGTGTAAATACGTGTATCTGGTATTAATTTGACTTTAACTGTTGATATGGTAGCAAAATGGCCACCAAAATAGGCTAAAAACAGGAAATTGGCTATATTGGTGCTAATTTGAAACATTTGACAGACCAATTAGCAAAGAGCACAAACAAATACCAAAAGAAGATATTTTAACAGATGATTAGAATAACCTAAGCACACAACATATTTTAAAGTTATTTTGGTATTCAGCTGTGTTGATATCTAATTCTATAACAATCATTCTCCAAAAGCCCTAGACTTGGTCCAAAATGGCGATTTCTCTATTTAAAGTCTATTTTGTTGTCATTTTTGTTACCATAACAACCATTAAAATTTAGATAAGTGGCAGAATTTTACACTTGAGTTATTCTTCTTATAAAACAATCAGAAGAAATTGGTGAAAAGCAATGTTCAGATTTAGGCTCCAGATGGGACTAAATAAGCCCCTAATTGCACGTACCTCCTTGGTATATGGATACATGTTTGGTCGAGATATGTCAGTTACTACTTCTGGGTCACTGTGACCTTGACCTCTTGCTTCAGTTCTAGATAGGCCAAGTGACCTAGTGACCGTGGATTAGAACCTCACCGTCGTCACTGTGTTGTGTCCTTTGGCTAGCCACATTAATCCTAGCTTAGTACTGGGTCAATCCAGGAAGACCTGTCCCTTCATAACTAAAAAGATTATTGTTGTGACGTAAAGAATCAAATCAAACAAAATCTCAAAAGATGCCTTCTGTAAAAATAGCATATGCAAGTAAATAAAGGCCTGTTTTTTTCTGTTCCAATGCCAGTAAGGGTTAGGGTCTTGGCAGCCTGAATACGTGTAAGTTAAGAATGAGGAATGTTTTGCAACTTTTTGTTTTTTACATTTGAAAGCATTTGACTAGGCAAGCTCCCCTTTAAAAAAAAAAAAATTATATTGTTTTTATATTATACTTTCTTTCAGTGTAGTTTTACAAGAAGCCTCAAGCGCTAACTAGCTTGCCACCGTCACCTTGCTAAATGCAAGTTTATCTTGTGCGAAGTAAATATCTTAAAAAGTATTGAAAACCACTGAAAAATAAAACGCTTTAAATTAATGTCCTTAAAATGTAAGTCACTTTTGTGTAGGGTTGATTGGCTTAGTCTAGCAAGCCTCGGGCACACATGAAATAACACATGAAATAACGGTTCTAATAAACCCTATTGCAGAAGAGTTTTGAAACCAATTATATTTACATTTATCATATGACGTCGCGTCCGGGAGTGAAATAACGCCATGCAATAAAATCTATAAACCACTAGTGGTTTATAGATTTACGGGAAACGTCATGACGTCCATAACAACGTTGCGATCATAATGACAAAATTATAACGTTTTACGCCAGAAATGAGATTTCAAAGTATTTGTCATATGATAGACAGAATCCAACATTCGTGCTCTTGTATTATTGAATTTATTAAACTCGTTGCGAAAAAGAGATAAAATGCTCGGCAAGCCTCGCATTATATTTCTTTTCTCCAACTCTTTTTATAAATTCAATAAAACATGAGCACTCATGTAAGATCCTCTATTTAAACACACCTAGCAGATATGGTTGCACGTACTGTTATACGATATGTTGTTTGAACATTGCTACACTCCACATTATATATATTAGAAATAAAACAGGATCCAAGGATATAGATCTTCTTTATACTCAACTCACATGAGTATCAACTTGGAATAGAAACTACCAAACACTACTGGCTCGGAGCCTCGGAGTAGGCGGAGCCTCGGTCAATATTGGTACTCTCAGGTCGATATCGCATCATGTCCAATGCCTCAATAGTCAACAATTGTTTTATATAATTTCTCTAGACAAAAAAGCAACAGCACCAACAAAACCTTGGCTATGGACTATGTCTTGGACAGTCTTGAATTTCTTTTTTTACATGATGACTAACTGATTTCATTCAGTTAAAAGAGGAATGAATGCATACTTTATTTGTAATTACAACTGCAGACAGAGAAGATCCAGATTAAATGCCACATAATGTGACATTTCATCAGGGTCTCCACTGTTTGCTAAGACTAAAATGATCTCAGGGAAAAACTGCAATTTCGCTTAGAAATTAAAACCTGAGACCCCTTGAATTATACAATGGACCATTCCAAGTTTATTGTATCAATCCAGAAGGAAGAATTAATTAGTTCATTTAAGAGTTCTGCTAATTACTATATTCAACAGCAAAGTCTGAATTACATGATGAAACACCAAATCTTGTGAATTTTGTGCTGCTGTCACTCACTGAATTGTATTTGCAGCAAATCATGCAAGTTTCATGCTGAAAGCACACCTGTTCTATGTAGTCTATTTTTAGGAACTAATATTGAATGGGAAAAAACCAGCAGCCCATGAGATATGTAGTTTTATGGACTCGAGTGGATAGGCATCTGGACCAATCAAAAGATGTCTATTTATAGGTTATATAATAACTCTCCTTATATGTTTGTTATATGTACAAGGTATACACACAAAAATGTTTAAAACAACTTGGTTTTGGCCGTATAGTTTAAAATGGTAACAATATTAGGCATTTTAATATTTTGTTTCAAGGAAAAATGGTATTGTCGAATGATCTGAATAAGAAACTTGCCACAATTTGTTTGTATTTTGATATTAATGAAGATTTTACAGGCTCACTGCTTCAGTGATTTGAGCATCGGTTGTTTGTATATATTAGGCATCCCTTTTGAATATCTGAGCAGTCAGAATGTAGGTAATACCTATGTTCCTAAAACGACTATTGACTGCGCATTCTCAGATATATAAAAGTTGATGCATATGGACTTTGCGCATTTTGTGTATATACATTTATGATATGAATACTTGCTTTAAGATCCCAACAGTTTGGCAAAGTGGAAAAACTGGAAAAGTAAAGTAAAATGATTTAAAAAATACGCGTTTCAATCCAAAGAATATAAGAATCAACCATGAGTGTGAGGTAGGATAGAAAAATCCGTCCTGAGGATCACTGTTTGGCATCACGAGGCTTGCCGATTGATGACAAACGGTGATCCAGAGGGATGGATTTTTCTATCATACCCTCACACGAATAATGGATTCTTTTTCTTGCTCACCACTGTTTTTTTTATTTTTAAATAAGCTTCCAAAAGTCCCTGAATACATTAAGATAAATATCACATGATGACGTCACTTTAACATAACAATGACGTCACTTGATGACCATGTGCGTGAGTTCCAATACAACCAATGTATGTAGCTTTCACGTGATAGCCTGAGTAAGATAGCCTGGGTAAGATAAGATTTTCTATCCCAGGGTAAAATCTCAGATATCCTTATTTGGTGTGCAAGAAACATCTTATGTTCAATACTTCGAATGCGGCCTTAGAAGAAAGTGTCAATGTCTAGAGCCAGAATAGCTTCTCTTCGGTTAAGAAATCCTTAGAAATATATTGCTTTTCTTCGACACATTAATTTATCAATGTTCGGTTTTATTGTATTACCAAAGTCGTGTTATTGTGCAGTGTGAAAGGAATTTGTTTTTGTGAGCACCCAGACATGTCGCAATGTACCGTTTGACAAGTGTTGGGCGAATATCCAGACTAAACAGCGCGTGTATGATATGTGATCAGAGTGCATTCTGCTGGCATGTATAATAAAACATTGGGTTTTCTTGTCCGTTGAGTACAGAGGAAACTCTGAGACGACTGTGATGTATGTCCAATCATGCTTATGGTAAATTTATTGTCGCTCGATATAAACAATCAATGATAAATCTTATAAGGATTATTTGGATTCTTTAAATTACATTACTTTGATCAGCGGTAACGATGATTTATAAATTTGCTTCAATTAGAAGTTTCAGGCTTTTGTTAACTAGTCTCACCCAGTATTCAATATTAATTTCATTTATTTATATCATTTAATTATGGTGGTGGAGAATAAATATATTGGAAGTTCTTTCTGATGATAAGAAGTGCAAAAAGATGACCCCTCTAATAAAAGAACGAACGCTATTGCGATAAATTCTATGTGAAATATAACAGCTTAACATAAATAAGCACCAGGCGATATATGGTTCTCCTGATTTCCAGAAAAAAAACACTCTTTGATTCTCTATATTAAATATCCCCTGTTGCGTATTCTTATTTTCAAATTTGATAATCCCCTCTTTGGTTTTCTTTATTAATAAAATATCCCCTCTCCGGTTTCTTTATTTCCAAAGGACTCCTTCTTGGATCCCCTTTTTGGGTCTATGAATTTCCACATATCCCATCTTGGATTTTCTTAATTTATAAAGTATCCTTTTTTGACCTTGTACATGGATTTTCAAAAATTCTTCTCTTGGATTTACTTTAATTATAAGGTCTCCCATTCTGGATTTCTGTATATCCAAAAAATCCCCTCTTCGGATTTTCTCATATATAACGTATTCCCTTTTAGGGCTCTTTATTTCCAAATAATCCACTCATGGATTTTCTTTATTCATAAATTATCCCGTTTTAAGTCCTTTTATTTCCAAGTAATTCCCTCTAGAACTATTGTTAAAGTGTATATAAAGTACTCCCTTTGGGTTTCTGCATTTCCAGATACTGCCCTCTTGATTTTTCTTTATTAATTAAGTATCCCTGTATTGGTCTCTTTATTTCCAAATAATCCCCACTTGAAATTTCTTTGTTTATAAAGTATCCTTATTTCGTCTTTGTATTTCTGAATTACCTTCTCTTTACTTTTCTTTATTTATACAGTATCTCCTTGGTGATTAAGTGAAGGCTTTAAATCCCAGTCAACAATATTTAATTCATGTCGGGACCTCTCAGAGAGAGAGAGAGAGAGAGAGAGAGAGAGAGAGAGAGTGAGAAAAAAGAAGAATAAAATAAACTAAAAAGGCCCCAACCCCCACTTTCAAGTGAAACAAATTTCCTGCCAACAAACAAAGTATGACAGGGTCATCGCTCTGAAAGCTGCAGCAGAGAGTGCACCACCATACTCATTACTTGCAAATAATTTCCTCTTGGAGTTTCTTTATTTATAAAGTATTCCCTTTCTGATCACTTAATAATCCCCTCTTTGGTTCTCTTTATTTATAAAGTATCCTCTTTCCGATCACTTTCTTTCTAATAACCCCTTCTTTGGTTATCTTTGTTTATAAAGTATCCCCTTTCCGATCACTTTCTTTCTAATAATCCCCTCTTTGGTTCTATTTATCTATAAAGTATCCCCTTTTCGATCATTTTCTTTCTAATAATCCCCTCTTTGGGTCTCTTTATTCATAAAGTATCCCCTTTTCAATCGCTTTCCTCTTTGGTTCTCTTTATTATGGCCCTAAGTTGAAGGGGCATATTACTTTGGGCTTGTCCGTGCGTCCTTCGGTCTGTCCATTCCTCTGATATTTTTTTAAGATACAGTTTTGAAATTTCATATATGGATTCCTCATCAATAAATAATCGACACATATTTTCTTAAGTCTGGATTATCTCCCTTTGTGGAGCTATGCCCCTTTTTAAAGGGTCATAATGATATTTTGTCATCAGTATATCTCGAAAACTATAACAGCTATGAGCTTCAAATTTTGTCAACTTATAGAGGATAATAAGTAAATAACCTGGTGAAAATTAAAAAAAAATATTCATTTTTTTAGTTATTGCCCTTTGCAAATTTTCGCATTGAAAACTTGTAATAAAGAAATCTCAAAAAGTATTACAGCAAGTATCTTCAAATTTCGTCAGCTGATAGAAGATAATGTGTAGATAGCCTGATGAAAATAAAAAAAAAGTTATTTTATTTTTTCGAGTTATTGCCCTTAAAGTTTGCAAATATGGGCATTGAAAACTTGTTATCAAGACATTTCGAAAACTATTACAGCTAGTAGATTAAAACTTTGTCAGCTGATAGAAGATAATGAGAAGATTACCTGGTCAAAATTAAAAAAAAGTTATTTACATTTTTTGAGTTATTGGGCATTGAAAATTTGTAATCAAGATATATCAAAAATTATTATAGCTAGCAGCTTCAAACATGGTCAGTTGGTAGAAGATGGTGAGTAGATTACCTGGTGAAAATTAGAAAAAGAGTTATTTTATCTTTTAAGTTATTGCCCTCTGTAAATTAGGGCATTACAAACTTTAATATAGATGCATGTATCTCGAAGCATTTTATAGCTAGCAGCTTCAAACTTTGTCAGCTGATTACTGGGTGAAATTATTATTTATTTTAGTTCAAATTCGGTCAGTGATAGAGGACGATGAGTAGTATAGCTAGAAGCTTAATACTTAAGATGCCCCTTGTGTAATGAACCCTTCTTGACAAGCAAATGGTTGGAGGCATATGTTTCATAAACATCATTTCTAGTTTATAAAGTATCAACTTTACGATCACTTTCTTTCTAACAATCCCCTCTTTGATTCTCAAATTTATAAAGTATCCCCTTTTGGGGTATCTGTGTTTCAAAATAATGCCCTCTTGGATTTTATTGATTTATAAAGAATCCCCTTCAAGGTGTCCAAATATTCTCTCTTGGATTTTCTTTATTTATGAATTATTCCTCTTTGGATACACGTATCTGTATTTCCAAATAATCCTCTCAGTCTCATATAAACAGTTGACATCAATAGATTGGTCATCGATATAATAAGATGGTTTTATGAAACCTATTGAGTCCTTTAGTGACCTTTAGGAATGAATATGTACAGATAAACCTATGTAAAATGGGCACTTAAAAATAGACAAACAAAAGATCTTAATGATAAATGGTAGCTTAATGAAGGTCGAAAGTATTGCAGAATGCTCCCTTTGGAGCATTCTGCAATACTTTTGACCTGCATTCATCAATAATTGGTCTTGAAAACCAATTTGTGGTCGTTTTGAGACTGGCCGTTTTACTCATGTTTTACTGTTTCGTGCTCAGTGCACATGTTAGGGTACATACTACTGTCTGATTGTTGCCATATTATGGGAGTGCATGTATATGGAAACGTTATGCATAGTTTGGCCATTTAAGCCCACTCACCAAGCTGCAGCCATCGTCGTGATATCTATTCCTCTGCAGGATGCGATAAAGAAAAATAATACGCATTAAACTAGATTATACAGTGACAGGGTTTCCCCAAGCGCCATAATCTAGAAATTATGTAAAACAAATATGATCCTGCACGTGAGAAAGCCAACAATGATGAAGATAATCCAATCCGTTTAAGCCGCATAGAATTTTTTTTTATTTTTATTCAAATTTTGATTGAAAAGTCTGTAAGAAAAACAGTAGAGACTTTGACCAGACACCATACTGTTTGTATGTCGCACAAAATATCGCTAGGCTTATATGGGTAAACCATTTTGATATACACTAAATGGCCATTTAAGAGCCCATTTTAATCCCCCGACCGACAATGTTCGAGGGGATATAGCGATCAGCCTGACGTCCATCCGCTGTCTGTCCGTAGACGAAAGCTTGTGCGCTCATTAACTATAATTCCTTTGAAGATATTTTGATGATATTTGGTAGGCATGTATATCAGGTCAAGGCGGTGTGTTGCTGCAAGAATAGTTGCTTTTGAATTATCTCCCTTGAATGAACTGTGTGCGCTCAATAACTCTCATACCTTTGGAGATATTTTGAATACATGTATATCAGGTCAAGACGGCGGGTCGCGTGCGAGAGTGGCTGCGCCCCCTTGCTGGCCTTGTGAGTTATCTCATTTGAATGAATTTCATAGGGGAAAGCTTGTGCACTCAATAACTCTTATAACCTTGGAGCTATCATGATAATTTTTGGAATACATGTATATCATGTCAAGATAATGTGTCGCATTTAAGAATGGTAGCTCTCTCTTACTGAACTTTTGAGTTATCTCCCTTGAATGAACTTTATAGGGGAAAGCTTGCGCGCTGAATATCTCTTATACCCTTTGAGCTATTTTGATAATATTTGGTATGCACGTATATCAGGTCAAGACGGTATGTCGAGTGCGAGAATAAATGCTCTCCATTGTCGGTATTTTGAATTATCACCCTTGAATGGACTTCATTAGGAAAGCGTGTGCACTAAATAACTCTTATACCCTTTAAGATATTTTGATGATATTTGGTATTCATCTATACTACTAAATAAACGAATTACCGCATAAACTGAAAAATCGAGGTCATTTTCATGCTTGATTTCTTTACTGTTACTTTAAGATATTGCTTTCATTGATAATCTCGGTTAGGATGAGTTTTCATTTAGCATCGATTTAGAGAATTTTGGAATTAAGTGTGTTTTCTAAAAGAACTGCGCCCTCTGGCGAATGTTTCTATATTTAGTGTATGTCACGTTCATGGTCACGCGTCACTATTTTTAGATCGATTGGGTTTCCAATACAAACTGAATGGAGATGACCGAAGCGTTCTGAATTTTTGTGTATATGTCATATGTATATGTGTATTATGCTGTGTCAAGTCGGCCATATTATAAACAACAATGGGGAAAACGCCGCCAAACTCGCCAAAGAAAAAAAGATATGGCTGTAATTTTAAATAATCCCTTATCAAAACTGATTATTAGTCGCGGTAATCATCATACCTTTCTTCGACACGCGCTTAATAATCCTAAGTGTCAAGGTCGCTGCGCATAATGTACTGTTTACATCGATTGGCTTGGTCGTACCACTTATATCACGGTAGGCAATGACGCTATCAAATATTATTAGTAAAAGGCGCCTCGCTGAAGTTTTTCTGTGATTTTCTTGACGAGAAGAAATAAACATAACCGCATTTACAAGTATCAGCTTTTGTAAAAAGAAAATAAAAAAAAAAATCGTCGGTTCCGGGTCATTTCGGCCCATGGTCATTTCGGCCCAATAATCCCTTTTTGGTTCTTAGAAAAAAATAAATCTCACTCCTAAAAAATTTGGTAAAATTGGTCCGCGCGGTAAATGCGAGCAGAAAATAACCATTTTAAGGGCGTCGCGCGCAATCTCACTCTTTAAGATTTCAAAAAGTTGACAGGTATGCAAATAACGAAGTAAGAACTACACCAAAATCACCACCTTAGAACGGTCAGGTGCAAGCTACTGGTGAGGGCTTGAGGTTGAATTTGTTTTTAGCTCACCTTAGCAGCATATGTCAGCTTATAGGTAGGATGCCCATGGTCCGTTGTCGTCAACAATTTCAAACATCTTCTTCTCGGAAACCATTTGACCAATCAAAGACAAATTTTATGTGGAGCCTCTTTGGGTAGGGGGAACGAAAGTTTGTTTGTTGCATCTGGGTCACATGACCAAGATGGCCGCCACGCCCATATATGGTAAAAACCCTTCAAAAATCTTCTTCCCCGGAACCGGTGAACCAATTTCCACGAAACTTGGTATGTAGCAGTGGTGACTCTGCCCATCATACTTTGTTCAAATGATGACCTACGGTTGACCTTGACCAATTTTACAACAAGGTCAAATTTGTTAACTTAGGCTTTTCTACAGGAAAAAGTGAAAGCTGTTGATTTTTTCACAAATATTTCAGCCTCTGACCTGAAACCAACTGAAATAATGAAGAATTGTGAGTATTGAAGGCCGAGGTCATTTCTTGACCTTGGCTAAAGGTCATTTACGTATATGAAAATTAAAACTGGCTTTTCTCGGAAATTGATGGGCCAATCAAACCCAAATTTTATATGTTAGCTTTCAGGTACAAGCAGGGTTCCAGTTTGAGGGCAAATCGGCGAAATACTTCGCCCCAGACCGCTCCGTTTCGCCTATAATGGTCGTAAAAAGGGAAGTGTATTTCGGCATATGGAGGCGCGGTGGCTCAGTGGTAGAGCGTTGGACTCGGGACCTAGAGGCCCCGAGTTCGAACCCCACGACCGCTGTGTAGTGTCCTTGAGAAAGGCACTTTCACCTTCCCAAAGTACTAATAATACCCAGGAAGAAGTGGCTCCGTCTCAAAATGACTGAAAAATTGTTTACCGGGACGTAAAACACCAATCAATCCAAACCATTTCGGCATCAGTGTTCCTTTTCAGGCCATTTTGGGGGGCGAAATTCGGCCCCACTCCCAAAGGCGAAACACCTCCTTTTTCCCAATTGGCACAGTAAAATTCCCAATCAGAAGTTGGAAGAAAAATAAGGAGAAAAAGTTTGTTTTTTAACCACGAAAAGTAACGACATTTCCAGGTTTGCCTTTGAAGAAGATAATTTGGTAAACAAAAATTTCCTTAAATATTGTATTTCTTTGCATTTTGAGTGTGAAAACCACTCATTTATTGGTTTGGGCAGCTACCACTTAAAAAATTGCAGACTAATTTTTCCGACATTGTCCCTATTTTTGGACAGTACCAGTAACCAACACAACACTAAACTATAATAATCAGCAGACCTTAGTATAAACTTAAATTGACACTAGCTTTAAACAAGTACAGACTTTTGGGGGGGGGGGGACTCACAAAACAGTAACAAAACAAACAGAACTTCTATAAAATAGTTAATTACTACCATTGATGGCAACTAGAGTTATGAAAGTTCAAGACACCTTTCTCTGACTCACGCTCAATAATCCTAAGTTTCAAGGTCGCTAAACAGCTTACATTGATAGGCTTGGTCGTACCACTTGACGCAGTAGGCAATGACGCTATCAATAAAATCTGTTTAAAAAAGTGCATTGTTCAGAAATAAGAACCTGGATTTGAGCGATTTTTGGCATTGTTTGGAGGAAAACAAATATAGTAAAAGTCACCTCGCTGAAGATTTTTAGTGATTTTCAAGATGAGAAGATATAAGCATAATCATGTTTACAAGTATCAGCTTTTGTAAAAAAAATTAAAACTCGCCGGTTTCGGGTCATTTCGGCCCATACCTATTTGGGCCCATGGTCATTTCGGCGACTAGAATCGCCAATACAAGTTTCAGATTTCATAAAGCTGTGAAAAATTAACACACATGAAAGGGGGATACAAGTTTCAGCTTTTTTAAATGCAAAATAAAGGTAAATTGACAATCATGAAATATTTCCGCGCTTGCGTGGGCTCTTTTCTAGTGTATACTAGAAAAAGACGGTGTGTAGCGTGCAAGAATGGTTGCTCTCCCTTGCTGCTAACTTGAATAAACTTTAGAGTGGAAAGCTTGTGCACTCGATAAGTCTTATTACCTAAGATATATTTTAATGATATTTGGTTTACATGTATGTCAGGTCAAAATAATGAGTCACGGGCAAGAAGCTACCCTTTTGAGTTATCTCCCTTGAATGAACTGTAGAGGTAGAAGCTTGTGAGCTCAATAATTGTCATCATTCCACATTTGCTTGCATTGACACTTGGTAGTAGGCATCAAATAAAAGACTAGGTTGGCAGTTTGTAACTGCTTACCATTTACTTTGAGGTCGGGGGATTTGCCATCCCTTCTGATGGCTATTTTTATTCATGTGCTCAGCCATGACTCTCTGGGCATTCACTTTGCACAAATGGGATTTTCTTAACCTTGTCATGCAATAGCACATATTTGATCCGAAGAAGAGCAAGAGAGTGCGATTGGCAGACTTTGGCTGAAGCATTTCATTGGCGTAGCTACCATTACGCAGCCTACGCACGTGCGTAATAAAAATAGTAACATTCATTGGAGGTAACCTAATGCGGTAAATGTGATTTTTCCATACTCTAGGGAACTGCTTATAAAGGAAAGAATTCGCTTCCTCTGGGAGCAATTTTTTTCCTTTAAGAGAAGTTCATATTTTGAAAAGGGGCGCAATTGAAGAGATTCGCTGCTTAATACAGTAGTCTCCGTTTGATGTGCGTTATTTTTTTCAGCGTTCTGGCTACGCCATTGCATTTCATATACAATCAGGATTTTGTTAAAGGTGTACAACTGCGTAAAAATGTATAAATTTGAAACTTGTGCAATTTGTACAGGTTTCATATAATTTGCACAGGTTTCGTGTATTGTATACTACTTTTCCCGCGAACACTTTTTCAGCACATATATCTGCTATTCTGTGTGAAGCGTTGTTATCACGTTATACATCTTTAACTCCGAGTTCACGGGATCCGATCGTCCTCTGAGTTATCAGTAGGAGAATAAAAATGGAGATGGTATGTAAATAATATATAACCCAAAAATTGATTATTTCCAGTTCTTTCCAATCAAAACCTATGGTATGACCTGGCTACTGTTATGTGCTGTTACGGGATTGTTTGTATTCATTTCTAGTTTGGAACAAGCTGGCGTTGCAGACCAAACACTTACAAACCCATGATAGATGTGCATGTATTTTTCAGAATGCATGATCAGGCCAAATAAAAAAACGTGTGTTTTGGGTAACGGGTCCGAAATGCTAGGTAGTGTAGGTTTTATAACCTTTTTTCTGGTAAAAATGTAATTTTATGCATTTTGAATGGCATTTCGTGTTTCAAAATGCATAGAATATTATTTTTTCTGGAAAACCTGACAAAATATGGGTTTACGCCGGAAGATCGGACCTCAGACTCTATGACGGTTCCGACTTATCTATTGATGAGATGGTAGGAGCCTGATGCTTTGGCTGTTTGTCGGGCCCGCCGGGGTTTACCTGTTGGATTGCTTTTGCTCTGGTATTCAGTTTTATTTACTGTTGAGTCCTTATCTTTGCTTTATCTCCTTGTTATATCTCGATTTATGTGTTCTAGGAGATGATGCATTGATAAGTTAGGGGTCTTTCATGCAAACCAAATATCTATATGTTTTGATCCACATCTTAATTAAGGGTGAGGTTGGCGCGCCGTGAAACCGGTTTTAGCCCTCCAGTAAAATATTTTATTGACCGTTCCAAGGCGGTACTTCTTTTTCGATATTTTATGTTTTATCTGTCTTGTATTTGCTATACCTTTGTGCGCGTCTGTTTATATGTGCCTTGTAGTCACCTGCTGGGAAAGGGCTGACCTCTTGGTTTTCGTTTGTGGTGTCTTACTGTGAGTTTGTCACTTTCCCATTGGTATCCTGGGTCAGGTGTTGCACTTGATTGTATCGATTCCTGATCTTTGCACCCTTACTTACATTCACCAGTAAATTTAAGTGGGTCGGGTTACCCTAAACACATCTTTTTTTCTTTGGCCTTAGTACAAACTGGATTAGCTTTTGCTGGTGTCTTTGTCAGATGCTTGTGAAGCCTACACGTCCTTATTATTCCTAATAACTTTACCAAGACTTTAGAATATGATTCGTGACGCATATGCACAAAAGCCTTACCTAATCATGCATGCTGGCGTTTACATCCTGGGGCGTACCAACTTGTACGCAAATAAGCATTATAGCAAAATATGTCTTAAGCGGCCACTCAGAAATAGACAAAAACGATCTTAATGACAAATGGTAGCTTAAAGAAGGTCGAAAGTATTGCAGAATGCGCCGCGCATTCTGCAATACTTTTGACTTGCACTAAGCTATAATCGGTCTAAAAACCATGTTTTGGACTTGGTTTTTGTGTGGCCGCTTAAGACAGGTTATACAGTATTTAATTGGAGTTTTGAAGAAAAATGCAACTAATAGTGTTTTTAGTTAGGTGTCTTGGGGACTAATTTTAGCCCTTTGAATCGCCCTAAAACTATTTTCTGCCACAGGGCTTCACCCCTGGCCCCATACAAAGGGGAGTGCCCCCCAGACCCCTCCAAGAGTGCGTACTCTATAAAATGGCACAGGAACGCGCCTACCATCAAAGCTAGAAGTCTAAGTTATGGCCTGATTCTACATCTACAACCACACTGTGCGTATGCAAGCAGGTGGCGAATATATATTCTTATAGATCATCATCAAAATTCAGAATAAATAGCAAGCACCTGTTATTCTCAGACAACCAGCTTTTCCGATAGTATTTCCATGACAAATCTGGTATTGGTCATTTGATAAAGCCAATATTTGAATAGCCACGTCTTTTAATAGGTAAGCCGATACTACTAATAGTAAGCTAGATACTGCTTCTATTGACGAATTTGAGTCAGTGCATGAGATTTCCAACTAAATGGTATGTGCGACCAGCAAAGCCTAAGATCCGCCTGCGCAAACGCGCAGTCTGATCAGAGCCTTTTCTAGTCGCTTGATCATTCTACGATTGTTAAGCTACTGACTGAACACCATTTGGAGTTTCTAAGCTTAAAAGGAGGTTGCAGAGGCTCGTCCGAGTCTACACGTTTGAAAATGCCACATTGTTTGAAATCTCAACCACTGGCTCATTTGGTATTGTACATTTGATTTAAACAGATATTAGTCCAGGTTGTCACATTGTTAGACCAATACTTCGAGCGGTCGATCAGACACTATTGCTCCATTGTATAATGATTGATTGGCAGAACTGGTATCGGTCACATGCTTTAAACAAAAACATTTGATTATATTGCACGTGATCCATATGGTTAATTTTGGATGTTTTTGTTGTATGCGGAATTTTGTTTAACATTCTCCTTCAAAAAACTTTCAGTACCACCACCAGAGTGTTAATAAGTTTAAATATCCAGATCAGACTCGACGTTTGTCCGGCTAAATCTGGGTAAAAATGTGAGTATGCAAATACACACTGCAGACCAACCCACGGCACCGTGAGGAAGAGCCACAGAACATTTGTAATAACAATTCATCTGTAAGGCAATAATAGCAAAGCAATCAGCTTTCTCTCCCTCTTCAAGATGATTGCAAAACTAGAATGGACGCAAAGTAATACATAACAAATCAAAGACAAACACAGAACTCCCACAAACAATGGGAAGTACATTAAACAATAAATCAACAACAACAGAAGCACAGCCATATATTGGACAGCAGCCTAAGCCACCAGGGTGGGCCCAGCCAAAGACAATTATCAGGCACCAACCAACGGATTAAAGCTTTACGTCAATTCCGTATTTAAGTCTGAGGCCTGACCTGCCGTTGTGCAATTAAAGAGGAAACCATAGCTATCAACCATGATTCGGTTCACAACCAAGCATGCAGACTGTCGCATGATATAAACTTTGACTGGCGAGAGTTATATCTACAGTGCTTGGCGCAAACATTGCTAATCACAAATGTTCTTGATGGTTGCTTGACTTTGGATGTGCTATTGTTGTCGTGAATGTATTTGTTATGCTTTTCCGTCGTGATTTAACAACAAGGTAAATGTTAGGTGCCAGTAACATGCATTTAAGCACACAGTGGTATAGGCTGCTGTCCGTTCTAAGGTGGTGGGTCTGTTGTTGTTGAATCATAATTTATTGTTGCTCCCATTGTTTGTGGGGGTTCTGTGTGTGTTTGGTCTTTGTTTTGTTAATCAGTTTTTTGTGTCCTTCTAGTTTTGATAGGGAAGAGAGACCTTGTTGCTTAACCTTAATGCCTTCCTGATGTCTTGTGACTGTAAGTGTTCTGTGGATCTTCGTCACGGTGCCTTGAGCTGGTATGTAGTGTGTGATGATCATATTCACTACTATTTATCTTGTTTTCAGTTCTGATACTGCGACCTATCTATTTTCGGGGGAACAATTATTTCATTTTGATTTCTAGCTTTATTCATGCACAAAATGTGTATGGAACTGTTTAGCTTGCATCTGATCCTTTGATGTCCTGTGAATCAAAATCGATTACACAAATTTCATACCCTACCTTATCGAACACAAGCATGAAGCTAATCGGATTACAAAATGTAACATGCGCCCCGCACTTTCATGACTCAGCAGTTTAGATAGCTCATCAGACTGCTATTTTCTTTTGCCTGCCGCAATTACATACAACGACGTTTTCGTTTCCTTTTGATCAGCGTTATTTACCCCAAACATCCAATCATGAATTCTAATTCCATTCCATGAAAATTATTACTGCATCGCCTCATTTCCGTAGTTACTATTACTGCGATGCCACTCTCGTCTTCTATTTACTTATGTCTTTGACAATATCAAAAATCAAAGTTCGTGCATTATCTGTTATGGCAGAGCAAACAACATTGAATCGTTGCGATGTTTATTGATGTTCGGGTCCATTAAATAGAACGGGAACCAGACAAATGGCTGCTCACAAATACGAAAAAGGACGAAATTAGTACACGAATTTTAAGTTGCAACACATAATTTTCAAAACAGGTTTTGATCTGTATGCATTCTGCACAGGCTGAACCATGTCTGTATCATCAGTGAATGTTCCGGTACCTGCGCTAGAGCGCAGGCAGTCCAGAACATTCGCTGATTACACGAGTTTCCAAGTTATTTTCGCGGCTCACGCACGAATACTGTATCAATAGCGCTCGTCGGTTCTTTGGATTCATTGTTCAATTGTGGGGTATTATAGTGCTTGGGTATTGTTCCAGTCTTTGAAATCGTTTGAGTTGTTCCATTCTATATTGGGATATTTGTGATTTAACATTTACAATTGGTGGATTCTGCAACAATCTGTTGGATAGTGTATTAAAAGGTTGTATGTCCTTATAACTTTTAGAAAGTAATATTTCGAGCATGTTATGACATTGATGAGCATGGTTTTGAAAATGCTTTCTTTTTGTTTGCATACTCAAACATGAAAATGCTGCTCATTAAAACTTTGATCTGATTCTGTGATGACACTATTCATAAAAGCTAGCTTTTTACCCATTACAAGGATAAAATACTTTTTGAGTCATCCGATGGCACTTAGCTCTGGCCCGATACATGTACATATATTATATGTACATTGTACATGTTCGCCGCTGCCACTTTTGAAAACACTCGAAAAATAAATTTGTTATGTATTCTTGTAGAGATTCAATTTCGTTGTTGAAACTTACTATTAATAGGACACTAAAGTTTCGTGTTTGTACATTTTCCGCGGTCGTATTCCTCTGGGCTGTTGATAATCTTGCAAACGATCATGTCCGAATAAGTATGATCCAAGCGGCTCGACGAACTAATGGTATTTCTGAAAACATTTAAAAAATTTAATAAAAAAAGGAAAACAAGAACAACAAGAACAACAATAATTAACAACACAACTCTTAAGTGCTAGTTCAGCTATATTTTTGTATCTGCCGAAGCCATGTAACATTATGCAAATGTATGCAAATTCACACAATTAGCTGCAAAAGAATCGAGACAAAATGTTTTGCTTCATTTCTACATATATTACAATGGAGAAGTCATGATACGAGAACAAGACCCTTGTCACTAAATTTATAACAAAGCGAGAACTTGAATTCTCGCGTCTACGCAATAACTTCCAGTTGACTCATATAAACGTGTAGTTTCTGTAGCTGAGCAATTTGGTTTAAATCGTCACTGGTCACAAATCCTGGTGATGTGAAATTTTAATACATAGCTGAAATTATAGTACATGTATTAACGCTTTGCCTACTGGGTAATTTTTTCATGTTTTTGTCTTCTGCAGATTTTATCTTTTTTCGAAAAATGCTTTCAGGAATACCACCAAAGTGTCAAACAGTATGGATCCAGACCCGGCCCGACGTTCAGACGGGCCCGAGCTGGGTCCAAACTGTTTGCAAGGGTTATCAGGAGACGACAGTTTTTAGTAGTAGGCAAAGATTATCGTTGAGTAATAATGAGCCAGTACTTGAGATTTCCAACTATGTGATATGTGCGACCAGCAAAGCCTCAGATCAACCTGCGCATACGCGCAGTCTGATCAGAATCTTTGCTAGTCGCTTGAGTATTCTATGAGTGTTAAACTACTGATTGAACATTATTTTTAGTTCCTAAGCTTAAAAGGAGGCTGCAGAGGTTCGTCCTAGTCTACACATGTCAAAATGTCACATTGTTGATAATCTCATGCACTGGCTCTTATATTTTTTCACCATCTCTGCAGCAATGGTTATGGAAATCTAGGCCTATTTCAATGTAGCTCATGCTGACCAGGATATTCAGTGTCCAAAAAGCTTGCTCTTAACTATTTTTCACACTAATGCACAGGGTGACTAGTCGTCTGATCGGACCCATATCAGACCCGTCGCGGCATTGAGTTGGATCTAAAATTGCTGACCCTCTGATTATACCCCTAAATATTGTTATTGATTCCATTTTAACACCATTTAGACCAATGGAATTTCCAATAACGCATGATTAGTTAAGTCAGGATGGGCCATTGTACATTTGTATATATACTGAACAAAAGTGAAAACGCTACACTACAATTATCTATATTCTGAGAGAAAGTATTGGACAAAAGTATTTACTATAGCTTAATAATGTTTCCCAGACATCCAAGAAACGATTCGTTGAAACTCCACCAATTTGCCTCGTTTGATGTCTGAGTTATACTCCTTTAAGTGTTTAAAACTTTATTCGCTGAATTTTGCTATTGCGCATGCGCAACTTAAAACTGTTATGCTTATCAAAATTCGTCATAATTGTGTTGCAGTGTTGCATAAAAACACAAGAAAACTGATTAATCACTTGAAACAAGCTCAGAAATCAATTTCGAATTCATCAAATTTGTAAAAAGTTGAAAATTGCCTCCCTTTGACAAAACAAATAGGGAATATTAAATGTTTGGTAATCTTCTATTTATCAAGATTTACGATAACTTTCTTTTGCCAAATTAGGTAGACCTATCAGCACATTGTTTCTACCATTTCTAGACTAATAATGTCCTCATACTAAGATGCAACAACACATTGATTTTCAAATGGAGGTTTCATTGTTAAAATTTCAAACTTAGCAATTTGATGGAAACCCCGCTTTTTAAGATTGCTTTTTTAAACGATCAAAACACACTTGTGATACTTCCTTCACAGTTCTGGTTGTCACATGTCTAGACTACCACTTGTGCAGTCACATCTCTTGGGTAGTGGATTTCTGAAGGCCTTAAGTGTGTTAGATTTATTTTGAAATTGCACTCTGAAAAATTGGACCTCTGCCACATCTAAATGCTTTTAATGTGTTTCCTAGTGACAACATCCGTTAAACTTTTACTGTTATTCATTACCCAGTATTTGAACATTAAGATACACTTTCATTTGCATTCTTGGTTTGCGTAATTTTGTATATAGAGGGCAAACAATTCAGGTGTAGCGTTTTCACTTTTGTTCAGTATATATTGAGGGGGTCATGGTCTTCAAAGGGTTAATTGTGACGTTAGGCTGATCCAGTGTGAGCATATGCCATGGATATCCGAAAACATGTAATTTAACTATTTCTCCGCTAATTGTGACTGGTCCCTCCCTGTTGATAACTAGTTTCCTAGATCAGGACCCGGAATTACAATGCCTCCTTAAAGATAAAGAAGACTTAAGTTAAGTATGTATATTTCAACATGCTTTATCAAATGCTAAATAGATTACCTGGATCGATGTGGTACTTGTGGTTAAAAATATCATTGTGATCTTCAGAAAAAATGAAACTATTTTGATTTTAATCAGTTTTAAACGTTATTTTTCGCATCCTGAAAAATCAATACTTAACTTAAGTCTTCCTTAACTTTAAGGAGTCATTGTAAGTCCGGGCCCAGACCTAACAAAACGTCAGACCAGATAAAACCTGGATCCAGCATGTGCGGATCCAGAAAGTCTTTTCAAGGGCGTCCAACTTAAGTAATGTTTTGTTTGTTTATTTTACTTTAGTCATCATATTTCACAGAGGGGCGAGGGGATCCTTACCTAATTCTAAGTAGGCCACCATCGGCCCGCCACTGAAACGCCATTGAAATGGTATTTCATTGGCGGGCCGATGATGGCGTGATTTTCCAGACGGCTCAGACCCCCTGTTCCAACCCCATCCGTGCATGTCCAAACTTTTTTTACATGTTGAACAATGATACAAACACACTCCACAGACGACAAAAATGCATTCAGAAGTACGTAGCTTGAAAATAGTTAATAGGTAACCTGAAAGATGGGCTACATATTGGTTTAAAATAGTTCTGTCAATGAACCGATCTTTTTATATTACTTGACTTTTCGCTTACTGTAAAGGCGGCAACTTTGATATTCATATCTGGGTGTGATTCAGCTATTTCATCTGCTAAGGAAGGAAAATCAGGCTTTATTTATGATTTTGTAAAGATTTAATAAGCTTTTTGAGCCGCGCAAACATGCGTGCATTTCATAAAAATCCTAACCGTATATACACTGAACTCAAATTTATTAACCCTTAAAGCGCATAATCACAAAATGTATGTTTTTGACGTCCACTAAACTATTTGAAGCCTCATAGATAAACAGTGTGAACCCAGATCAGACTGCTCCTGTAGGAGCAGTCTGATCTGGGTCCACAATGTTTGCCTCCCTGCTTATGTTAAATAAACATTTTCAGATGCAGTTATTTTTCTGGCGTTTTAAGGACTAAATAATGTCAAGATGACACAGTTACTTTTGAATAAAACCACGCCTTCTTTTCAGCTTTTACCCATGCCCAATGTTGACTTGTCCTAATTACGCATTCATGAGGGGCCGCCTTTACAGTAAGCAAAAAGTCAAGTTATACAATGCAGCAATAATATCTAGTCTTAATTACTAAGCAAACAAGTTGTTACACTGTAATATAATGATCAGTTTTCTGTACAATACTATGTCATGCAATTAAATATACAAAATATGGCTTAAACTAGTATGCCATGCAATTAAATATACAAGATATGGCTTAAACTAGTATGTCATGCAATTAAATATACACGATATGGCTTAAACTAGTATGCCATGCAATTAAATATACACGATATGGGACAAACCAGTATGCCATGCAATTAAATATACACGATATGGCTTAAACTAGAATGCCATGCAATTAACCCTTAAAGCGCCACCTAATGTTTGCAGCAGATGACACTTTCAAATTTTGCTGCTTTTTCAAAAATAACAAATAAGGCATAATATTTCACGAGAATCGTCTGCTGGCAGACGATTCTCTTGTAATTTCATGTCTTATTTTTTTCGAAAATTCGAAAAAGATGTAAAATTTGTCGTCTGCTGCAGTCGTGATTGGCGCTTTAAGGGTTAAATATACGCGATATGGCTTAAACTACCGTAATATGCGCCTGCATGTCATATACAGGTTCTCTTTCTGTGGCATACTGTAGGCCCAACACGAATGCAAAACAGTTCAAAGCTAATTGAAGTACAGTTGACCCCTACGATGCTAGGAAACAGTGCCATAAATCTTCACCTTTTCATGCGTTTTAAAAAGCAGTCACACCAGAGCCATCACTGCATACACACAAAGTAAGAATACCAATGAAGGCACTGGCAAAAATATATACATCTTACCCATCTTGACTGACTTGAAGCACATGCGATACACATCAAAATCAAACGCACTGGTCCATTTTAAAGTCCAGCTTGTCGATGCTTTATATAAGCGGATTGCATTGTGCTTATACTGATAAATGAAGGTATAGCTGCTATAAGCTTGATAAAACACTACTTTTGTCTAGAATGTCTAGTGTTGCAATCCCTTAATGAGCCCACACTCTTGTGCCGGACTGTTCTTGAAGAAAGTCATTGACTTTTAATTTTCACCTGTAATTATTTAAAGGATAACCGTATTCAAACTTTTCATATGGAGAGGTATACGGTCTGACAGGAGCAGTCTGATCTGGGTCCACACTGTTTGTGTGTGAGGCTTCAAATATTTAAGCGGACGACAAAAACATACATTTTGTGATTATGCGCTGTAAGAGTTAAGAAATGTGAGTTCAGAGTGTATACGGTTAGGATTTTCATGTAATGCACGCACGTTTGCGCGGCCCAAAAAGCTGATAAACTCTTTACCAAATTATAAATAAAATCTGATTTCCCTTCCTTAGCAGATGCCCAGATATGAATATTTAAGTTGCCGCCTTTACAGTAAGCGAAAAGTCAAGTAATACAACTAGATTACACTTGGACTTACAGTTTCGTTACCCTCTTTATCCTTCGCATTGCCCTTTCTATACCCTTAGTGATACAGTATCTTTACACAGTGCATTACAATTTTTTAACATTGGCGTTCCTGAATCCTTTTGAATTAGAGGAGTGCTACAGTGTCTTTACCCTTGGTGTAACGTCTTTACCCTTCATTACAGTATCTTTATCCTTGGTTTAACAGTTCATTTACCCTTGACACCACAGTCTCTCAACATCTTACATAACAATTTAGTTACCTTTGATAGTACAGTTCTGTACCATCCACATGACAGTTTCTTTACCCTTGACATTACACTTCATCCTTGACATTACATATTCTGTATAACTGACATACTTGGCGCTGCAGTTTATCTATACTTGACACTACAGTTTTATTATTCTTGATATAACAGTTTCTTTACTCTTGACACATCAGCTTCTTTATCGTTGGCACTAAAGCTTCTTTATCGTTGGCAATAAAGCTTCTTTATCATTGGCAATAAAGCTTCTTTATCATTGGTGTTACAGTTTATTCACCACTGACATTACATTTTCTTTATCTTTGGCGATAGAGTTTGTATTCTGTGTTTCAATTTCTTTACATTTGGCTCTACATTTCCATTACTCTTGATGTAATGCTTTCTTTACGCTTTACGTTACAGCTTCGCTATTCATGGCGTTTACAGTGTTTTTACTCTTTGCGTTACCTTTCTCTATACTTGGCATAACAGTTTTTATCCTTGGCGTTACAGTTTCTTACAAATGGTGTAACAGTTTCTATGTCTTTCCTGACGCTTGGCATTACAGTTTCTAACCCTTATCATACGTTTACAATTAAACCTGTATATAACGGCCACTCTCAAAAAGACCAAAAATGGGTTTCAAGACCGATTGTCATTTCATGCAGGTCAAAAGTATTGCAGAATGCTCCAAGCATTCTGCAATACTTTTGACCTTCATTAAGCTTCCATTTGTCATTTAGATCATTGTTTTGTCAATTTGTGAGTGACCGTTATACAAAGGTTTTACTGTACAATGCATCATCTATAACATTGGCGCTACAGTTTATCTACTCTCAGTATTATAGTGGTTAGGTTGTTGTTGATTCATTGTTTATTGTTGCTCCCATGTGTGGAGGCTATGTGTTTGGTCCAGTCCTTTATGTCCTAGTTTTGCAATCATCGTGATGGGGAAGAGAGACGGTCGCTTTACTTTAATCGCCTTCCTGGTGTCTTCTGACTGTTATTGTTTTGTGGCTCTTCCTCGCGGTGCCGTGGGTTGGTCTGCAGTGTGTGATTGTGGTATTTCTTGATCATTCTTACTTGCTTATTTACATTTATATTCATGGCATCTCGATGTGACCAATATATCACTCTCATAAAATAGCAAATATTTTAACCAAATTCAGTTCTGTCCTACGATATAATTTTGAGTCATCAGTCAGTCTGTAGTAGTAGTCATTGGACAAGTTTGGTGCTTTCTTAACGATTACTGCGATAGACGGTCGCTATCCCATGAGTTACTGCCCTTGACTAAGTCGTAGTGGACAATTTTAGTAAAACAAAACCTATATGTTTTTTTTTGGTACTGAACTTCAAAGGGGTACGTGCATTCAGGGGCTAATTTGGCCCCCTTTTGGAGCCAAAAACAGAAACTTTCTTTTCACAAATTTCTTTCGATTGGTTTATTAGAAGAATGACTGAAGTGTAAAATTTCGGCATTTATTTAAATTTAACCGTTGCTATGGTAACAAAACATGGCCCACAAAACAGGCATAAAATAGAGAAATTGCCATGATGAATAGAAGATTTAGGTTTAGGGGGTAAAAGATGTGTATTACGAGAGTAAAATGAAATACGAGTATCAATCATTTTAAAAATGTTAATCTTCCATTCCTTCAAGGCATCAGGTTCAACATTTTCCCGTTTGCACCAACGATAACTAAAGTCATTTAAAGAAGCAGCGATCTCTCAACGACAGTTAGGGAAATCAATATTAGAGGGAAATCTATATTTAGGACCTTTAGAAATAATATAGCGAACTCTAGCGTCAGGAATGACATTAAGATTACCTGTAATAACATGTCCTGCAGAGGGATATAAATAATTAGAATTTTGACAAGCTCAGGAGTCACTAAGCCTCACTAAGCCTAGTGTCCTTTTGTGGGATACAGGCAAACAGTGCACAACCAGATCAGACACCGCAGAGCGTGGCGTCTGATCAGTTTCTCCACTGCTTGCTAATAGAATGTTCTAATAGAATTTAAATGATTATAAAAATACCATCCAGCAACCCTTAAAAGGGAAATGGACTGGTCCAATTGATAAAAATAGGATATTCCATTCGGCTTATATAGGTTAAAATACAATGTTTATACACCATTATCCACTGTCCTTGTTAAATAAATGCCTTAATGGTGTTCGTTAGCATGTCATCTACGTTTAATGCATGCTTAGTGTATTCCCTTTGAAGTTTTGATCGTATAGTTTAAAAATGCTACATTAATCAAAGCCACAAGCAGATCCCGATTCAAAAGCAGAAAGTAAATGTTTTAATTTTTAATGTATTGGAGAAGACATGTTCTAACGTTTAGGCAGGTAGTAACTAGCTTGGCTTATTAAGGTCAGAACCCGAGGATATTGGAGCAAGGCAGACACAATTAATTACATTTTTATATTCTTTTTCCTGTATGTGTCCTCCCTATTAAATATCAAGACATGCAAAGCACGTTAGATACAGTTTACAGTTTATGAAATATTGCCAATATTTTGTTTTAATTCCAACTTATTGTTATTGTTCAAAACACCAGTTAAGCTTATTTTAACAACTTGTAAATAATCCACTAACATGTACGTTTAAGTTAGTTTTGGTAGTTTGTGTGCATAGCAGCAATACAACACCTAGCCTGCTGTTGAGAGCCACTAGTAACATCGTCTACCAGCAGACCTGGTATTAACATGTTAAATATCAGAACTTAATTTTTGCTTCGTTTTAAGATTGATCTGGGCTGACTTGACAGTATTAATGTGGGCACTCTGGGGCATACGTCATATTAGCCTGATAAAAACTTACTTTTTTCAGGATAAATGCCGTATGCCACAGAGATATAATAACTTTCCTTGTTGTTCAGTTTTTGCTATGAATAGCTAAGATCATTTGAGGGCCATCCTGGCTGGTCTATGATTGTGATATATCCTGTTTTAACTAATTGCTGAGAATACCTTAGTTTAATAGAGGATAGATCTGGCTGGTCTATGATTGTGATAATATCCCGGTTACTTCCACTGACTGGGTTGATAACTTAATTTATTTTTTCAGCCTTGATATGATGGACTTAGTTTATTTGAGGGCTATTCTGGCTGGTCTATGATTGTGATGATAACCTGGTTCTATTCACTTATGGGATAAATAGCTTTATCTATTAGCTTTTGATATGATTGACCTAGCTTAACTGATGGTTATCCTGGCTGGTCTATGATTGTGACAATGTCCTGATCCTGTTCACTGACTTGTCTATGATTGTGGTTGCCCTCAAATAACACAAGACATTTATATCAAAAGCTGAAAATAACTAAGCTGTTCACAACTATTTACTCAAGCTTATATGGGTGGCATACATGTATCTGAGGCATAGGGCATTTATCCAGTTCTTTTCAGGCTAAATGGCCTTATGTTCCGGAGTGCCCCCATTACGCTTCTGAAACGCAAGGTGCAACACTACATTGTATGTGAGATCAACTTGTTTGTGAAATCAACAAACTGTTGTCGACTCGTTTTCCACCATATTGGCGAAGTGCATCTGATCTTCCCCTGTATTACTTGACTTTTTGCTTACTGTAAAGGCGGCAACTTTAATGTTCATATCTGGGCGTGGTTCGGCTATTTCATCTGCTAAGGGAGGGAAATCAGGTTTTATTTATAATTTGGTAAAGAGTTAATCAGCTTTTGGGCCGCGTAAACGTGCGTGCATTTCATGAAAATCCTAACCGTATACACACTGAATTCACACATTTCTTAACCCTTACAGCGCATAATCACAAAATGTATGTTTTTGTCGCCCACTAAATTATTTGAAGCCTCACAGACAAACAGTGTGGACCAAGATCAGACTGCTCCTGAGCAGTCTGATCTGGGTCCACAATGTTTGCCTCTATGCTTATGTTAAATAGATATTTCAGATGCAGTTATTATGCTGGCATTTTAAGAACCAAATAACGTGTTTTGCATCTATACTGTGGTAACGGCGGAAGATGATACAGTTACTTCTGAATAATTCAGCTTTAACCTATGTCTAAGGTTGACCATTCCTGATTACGCATTTATGAGGTGCCGCCTTTACAGTTACCAAAAGTCAAGTTATACATATCATCGGTGTTTCTATTGCAATTTGGCAGAAAAATAATTATCTAAGCATGATTAGATATTGTACCGTTCCAATGTGGTGCTTCTTCTGTGAAGTTTTACGGTCTTGTCTGTAGCCTTGCAGCCTTGTGTTCATCTGCTGGGAAATGGCTTACATTTTGGCTCTTGTGTGTGTGATTTTTTGTTATTGTAGCAATATACCATATGGTGTTCAGGGCAAGATGTTGTACTTGATTGTAGTGATTCCTGATCTTTGCCTTCTTCTTTTCATTACAGATTTACAGAAAATAAAATGTTCCCGAATTTAAGACATCCTATCATAAGTTTACCGCCTTCCTAATTACCCATACATTTGCTATTCTCCGAGAGGGGAATATTATATGAATAGATCGCGAATGTTAGGGTGGGATAGAAAATCCGTACTGCTGAATTGACTGACCTTAGTGGGCGTTTCCTAGACTAGCCCAGGCCAGGCCAGGCTAATTGCCAGATGAAATCTTTGGTAAAGCCCTAAATATGGTACTCGCTCAGGAACTTAATAGGTTCGATATTTCTCGTCCCATGGGTCATCAAATCAGTCATAGACTAACTCTTGTTGGCGTACACTACTTAGCGATATTGCATTTGTGCTAGAATGGCTGTGTTTGTACCCAGGAATAAATAGTAATGTGATTTCATATTTGTTGCTGTGTTCTATTATAGCAGTTCTGTCGTTGGAATATATAATTGCAGCACATACAAAGTAAGAGCTTGTCTTTTGTTTTTCAATGCTGAACTTATACATTGTACACTTAAACTACGGAAATGTACATGTACATAAACGGCTTAGCTGCGAAATGATGTAAAGCATACAAGTTTAACTGATGCAACTTGTGTAGATCTTGAAGCATAAATATCACATCCGTTATATTCATTTGGTATTCGATGGTTTGTTAAATTCAAGCATAGTGGGTATTTGTATAGATATTACCTTACAATGCAGAGAATGTTTATAACATTGTTTTGGGATAGCAAATAATGTTAAAATCATACAACGTTGTAACAACTACTGGAGCAAAAAAGAAACTAACGATATATATGCAACCTAAAATAACTCTTCTAATAGAATAGCAAATATGTTTGTGAATAGAAGGGGTGAAGTAATTAAGAGTTGTGGCCAGTGTTGAGACACAGACACAAAATCAGAACGCCTCCTAAGTACTACCTTAGTTTAGTATTGATATTTCAACATGATATTTTAAATGTTTAATAATCACCAGGCTCGATGCAGTACCTATAGTCAAAGATGGCATTGTCACAGTCGTCTACAGAATGCATGAAACAATTTTGATTTTAAGAAGTTTGAAAGGTTGTTATTTGTATCCTATAAATAATAATAACAGCTAACCTGAAGGAGCAATTACAATTTTGGCAAAGCTGAAAAACAATAGTGCAAAGATTCCGACCGCGGGGTGCCCGTCTAACTTACTTTTTATAAAAAAAAAATACAATTTACTAAATTGCACTATCACTGGTATCCATTGTAGGTAGATTTGCCATAATACACTTAAAATTGGGTTGACAACATGTTTGAAATATACGCTTCTGAAAATGATTTTTGTGGCTATATTGGCGGGGCATTTGCTTTTTATATGGTCTAGTGAAGACTCAAAGGTTTAGATAAACACGATTTTTGAACTCAAGATTGTGAATATTTTCTTTCCCATCAATGTTAACACATGTTTTGAGTCCCGTTGAGACGGTTGTTTTTTTGAGTACCGCAACATATGTTTTGGTTGAGGAATAAGAAAAATACTTTTGGTACACACTTTTAACGTAAGGCCTGGGAGCATATAGGCCTATCTGGATTCTCACAGCAAATTTATATATGATACATACATGATTGTATGATACTCGTGTAGGACAGATCATAGTAGCATAATGAAATCCAGCGAATATACAATCGTGAACTGTAGTTATTCGTTGTTTGTTTTGAATCTTTTTGTCCCAGTCAAAATTGTTTCAGTCATGTCGGGACGGGTCATACTGCGCTGACCCAGTACTAAGCAGATAATAAAGTTTATCAGTCACCAGTAATATTAACTGAATTTTTTCAACATAACCTAATAAACGTTTCCTATCTCACGGTATGTTACCTTTATTAGGTCATGATGACGTTGCACTTTTTGAATGAAGTCGCTAATGACGCTGAATCAACACAAAAATAAAAAAAAATACGTCATAATTGCTAGTTTGAAGAGTGTTCAACAATGGGTAAACTGATAAATAGAATACCAGGTTCGCCTCTTTTGATATCAAGTTTACCAGGCTCGGCTTTGAGAACGCAATGTTGAATCGCTCGGCAAGCCTCGCGATGTCAACAAGCGTTCTCAAAACCTTGCCTGGTAAACTTGATATCAAAAAACACTTACCTAGTATTCTCTATATCTTGCCCAATGACGAAACGCAGTGCCTCCGGTGAGGGAACTGAAGTTAACCGAAGTCTTCTAAAAACAATAGCCTTAGCATGGTCTCAGAATATACAGTTTTTCAACCAGGAGGCTATCACTACATTCTGAGGAGCAGAGAACATCATATTGCAAAACACAAATGAAGGCATTAATTTTTAATGTAAGTGAAACAAACTCGCTATAGCTAGTGCTACCTCGTAGTCTCCGTTTATTCAATAGCTGCCGTCCCTAGGGACTCGTTTTCCGCCATTCGCGACCTATCTGTGGCATTCTTGTGTTATTCTTCCGTGAAGACATATCGTGCGCTGTGTGATCTTAATTTGTATTTGATTATTTCCACAATTTATAGCTTAATATATGGATATTTGTACGCGGAATATAAACTTGAAAAGGTAAAAGACAACGTTCAGCATGCTATATAAACCCAAAGTTACGAAAACACTACTTTTTCGTCATCTCGTGCCTTTCTTGCATGCACGCTGTCGGGTTAATAATTGAGCCGTGGCATGGGATTTTCAACAATGTGGTATGTGCGACCAGCAAAGCCTCAGATCAGCCTGCGCATACGCGCAGTCTGATCAGGACCTTTGCTAGTCACTTGCATATCCTTTGAGTGTTAAGCTACTGACTGAACATAATTTGGATTTTCTGAGCTTAAAAGGAGGCTGTACAGGCTTGTCTGAGTCTACACTTGTCAAAATACAACATTGTTGGAAATCTCATGTCACGGCTCAATATTATCATTTTTTTCCATAATAACGACGTGTGCTCTATGTCACGGGTGGTAAACCTAGGAACTACCACGAAATTGTGTTAACGTAATTTTGTTCCCAAGCCACATCCGGGACACGTCGTGGTAGTTTCCAGGCCGAAAATTGGATAAAGAAAGGTTGGTGTCACTTTCATTTCTGTTTTATTTTACAACTTAGAACAAACAATGGTGAAATCCGTTAATGTGGTTCCGTGTAAGTATGTCTCAGCGTCCCCTCTAGCCCAAAATTTTGTTTGAAAAGTTATTTTCTTTCTTTTGGTACGTGTTTCCCCACTGAGCATCGGACCAACTTACCCCAAAGTTCGAAGGATTTTAGCCCGTATCTGTCAAATTGAATGGAATTTGATATCATTTGACGATGGAAATGATAAAAAGACCCTGAATAAACATTTTTACACAGAAAAAAAAATCTGAGCATTTACTCGTAAACGATTCATGCCCTGTTCGTCCTGTGTGGTAGTTTCCAGCTCATCGTGGTAGTTAAAATGCTATCGTGGTAGTTTCCAAGACTTTGTAGGAATTTAGTAGCAGTTCGCATCAGCAGATTTCCACTATTCAGGGGCTACTTCATTTTTATAAAGACAGGGTGTGCGGGCCGAACCTTGAATACTCCTCTTATTCATACGAAGACCTTTTCAAATAACCTTTTGTCAGATAACAAATGACGACTGCCTGAATTTTAATTTTAGTGGGCTATTGAAATGATGAGAAGAATGAAAAGAAGGGATATCCACATTTTTTTGTTTTTTTGAATAAACATGCTTTTTAATTATCAAATAACATGCCTGTTCATCGTCACACTCGCATGTATATAAAAAGTGTCCCAACCCAAGGTTTTTTTTTCCTTTTTTCCGAAGCGCAAATACTAACAATACTTTGGGCCAGTAGTCTTAGCCTGCCATTTTATCTTAAAGCTGACTGAACATGGAACAACGTAGCGAGTGACGCAATTTTTTATATCATTTTTTTTGTCTGTTGCTTGGTCCACCACGGCTCAACTGATGACCTTCTTTTGCTTTAGATTTCCAGAGGTGTTGTTTGGCAGTCCAGGGCATGGTATCCACCTGTCAAGCATCACATTGAATCTCGAGTCCTCAGCTAAGCTTCCTCATGGTGTTGAAATGTGGTTTATTTGTTTACCGTGGTAATTAATTGACGAGTTCGAGGGTTATCATGCGAAACAAACAACCACTATAATGTTTTGTAACACTTAAGAAACGTATCCTATAAAGTCTTGGAAACTACCACGATAGCATTTTAACTACCACGATGAGCTGGAAACTACCACACAGGACGAACGGGGCATGAATCGTTTACGAGTAAATGCTCAGATTTTTTTTCTGTGCAGGAATGTTTATTCAGGGTCTTTTTATCATTTCCATCGTCAAATGATATCAAATTCCATTCAATTTGACAGATATGGGCTAAAATCCTTCGAACTTTGGGGTAAGTTGGTCCGATGCTCAGTAGGGAAACACGTACCAAAAGAAAGAAAATAACTTTTCAAACAAAATTTTGGGCTAGAAGGGACGCTGAGACATATTTACACGGAACCACATTGTCGGATTTCACCATCGTTTGTTCTTAGTTGTAAAATAAAACAAAAATAAAAGTGACACCAACCTTTCTTTATCCAATTTTCGGCCTGGAAACTACCACGACGTGTCCCGGATGTGGCTTGGGAACAAAATTACATTAACACAATTTCGTGGTAGTTCCTAGGTTTACCACCCGTGTATGTTGGTTTTGTTGTCACGCACCCGAAAACGGTCCAAAAACACTTTTCGTGATTCTGGTCCAGGCAGTCTCACCCCGTCCTTCTATCACACCGGGTAGGCGGCAATCGAAAACGTTAATACTATCGAGGAACGTAGACCAAAAATCGTTAGAAACAAAGTTTTCGATTGCCATCTGTCGCCACTCTGGCACCAGTTATATATCCGGCTTTGTTTTACAGGCACAGACATTAGATATCAAGCAGGTCTGGGTGAAGAAGTTACGTGAGTTGATACACGTCTATCGATTTTTGAACCGCGTTCGTCGATTGTTGATAGCGTTTTCGATTGCCGCCTACCCGTTGTGTCTATGCTTGTATGCATAAAGCCAGTATGGAAGTAGATAAAGACTCAGTCTAAATACGAGACATTTGGCCTCGAGGCCATAAAACATTTCCATGCTCTACTCAACTGAGCATAACATTTATTCTGCTAATATTTACATTCGCAATGTAACTCATAATTCCTAGCTGCTTGCATTTCTCGATGCAAAACATTGAGCAGTCAAGTGGGCTATGTCGCGCCTCTAGGTGGAGTAACGTCAACGTCAACCAATATCTTTCTTTGTTTATCAACATTCGTGTGACGTCGTCATAAACGTATCGCCACGGCGTTATGTACAGGACTTTCGTTCGCTGGCTGTTCCAACACCTCCGTTACAACTAGAATATTTTTTTTTTCAAGGATTACCAGCGAATTTGGGTGGAAGATAATTAAGTATGTTTGATTAATAATATAAAATGTAAATATAAGGATTTAAATTCAGATTTTTAGCTTGCATTGGATGATGCAAAACATTAGTATTTTAATGTCTCCGAGAAGCCCTCCTTCGGGCTTCACAGACATTAAAAAGCCATATGTTTTGCATCATCCAATGCAAGCTAAAAATCTGCATTTCAATCCTTAAATACATGTTAAAATGCCAACATTTATTAGCAGGTAGATACAAAATCTTTCAGGTTTAAAGCAAGGTCAGCACGTAGGTTTCTATGGACGATTAAAATTTCATGCTCAGCTTAGTTGAGTATGAAACTGTTTTTATAACATCGAATCCTGGTTTCACTAGACATATGCATATGAATGTTTAAATACTTTCTGTTCGTACCTAGTCGCATACTTTAGATATGTTTCTTTGTAAACTAAAATGTAGAATAGTATATCTCACGCATTAACATACGTTTTGAAACGTTGGGTTGTTAATTAACTTGATTTTATCTTAACAAGGGATGATACCCTTTAAACATATTAAAGATGTTTACTTACCGCAAATTATTACTTGTCTTACATGGTCATGTTAAAGTTGATATATATGTATACATTTACCAAATGAAGTGACTGCAATATGTATCCAAGAGGGTATCTCTTGGTTCGAGCCTCACCAATGGCGCTGTATTTTGTCATTGAGCGAAACACGTTAAATATGGCTAAGTAATGGTTCCACCGAGTAAACATCCCCACAAGATTGAAAAAATATTATCGCAAAGCATCATTTACAGGCCTCCAGATAAATGTGCGTTGTTTACTCAAACCGTCTCATTTATTTAAAGGAGCCGTTTCAATGAGACGGTTCTTTTGAGCACCCAAATAATATATTAAAACTTATAGGTAGAAAATTACCAATCTAATACTCATCGAAATTGCTTATCCTGGCAACGAAAAAAAGAAGACCCCTATTGTGAAGTACAGTAAACCCTGTGTAAACGGCCACTCAAAAATAAACAAAACAAAGTTCTTATTAAATGACAAATGGTAACTTAATGAAGGTCAAAGTATTGCAGAAGGCTCCCATTGGAGCATTTTGCAATACTTTCGACCTTCACTAAGCGATAATTGGTCTTGAAACCCAATTTGTGGTCTTTTTGAGAGTGCTGGATTAGTGACCAAGGGGAGGCGGGATCGAACCCCCACCGTCAGCGCGGTGTTGTGACATTGAGCAAGACACTAATTATGCGTTGCTTAGTACTAGTTCGACCCTGGAAACTTCCCATTATGACTACAAAATGATTGACTGGGACGTTAAGCATCAGCTCAAACGGCCAGTCAACACTATAGAAGTAATGTCGGTTGTGGCCAGCTAACCTTTCGCACTGGTCATACGAGTTCACGTATGCTGTCTATCATAAGACACTAAATGAGGTTTTTAACCTTTACAATATGAAGCAAATTTATTTATTATAACGAAGGCGGCTGTTCTTAAACTGCCTCACAATGTAAAATCAAAATGTAGGTAAACACCAAAGAGGTGGCAGCTGAGTTGCCATCCATTTGGACGTAAACTTCTACTTACTTGCCCACTAAAACAACTTGAGGCCAAAGTTTAAACAGCGATCAATGTTAAACATTTCTACCGGTTATTGTCGTTATTCTCTGAATCAATACAATCGAACATAACATAGCTTTTACAGCAGCTGGACATGTTGAAACGTTTCACCAAAATAAATCACAAATCAGCTGCCACTAAATTTGGTGTGAAGTAACACTTTTTTCAGTGACCTCGGTGGATAGGTTCGATACGTCCGACAAAGTTGATTGAGCAACAGCAGCACCCGGTTTATTGCTATATGTGTAACCCTCTGAAAATAAAAAGAGGATCTTACATGGGTGCTCATGTTTTAATGAATTTATTAAACGAGTTGAGGAAAAGAGATAAAATGCGAGGCTTGTCGAGCATTTTATCCCTTTTTCGCAACGAGTTTAATACTTCAATAAAACAAGGGCACGAATGTTAGATTCTATTTATCATATGACATTAAGATTACTTTGAAATCTCATTTTAGCCGTAAAAAATGTTATAATTTTGTCATTATATACGCAACGTTGTTTTGGACGTCATAACCTTTCCCGAAAATCGATAAACCACTAGTGGTTTACAGATTTTTATTGCATGGCGTTATTTCACTCCCAGACGCGACGTCATATGATAAAGACTATTATTATTATTATTATTATTATTATAAAGGCTTCTCAAAGCACTGTCCAGGACGAGAGGTTAGATGAACAAATTGATTTTGATAAAATTGGCATAAAGGTGATGCAGTATGTTAAGCGATGAAATGTGGCAAGGTATGATCAGATGACTCACAGCAATTGCGTTTCGTACTCTATATTCTTAAACATAAACGTTGCACTACATACTTTAATCATATGAAGTTGCGTCTGCGAGTGAAAAAACGTCATGCAATAAAATCGATAAACCACTAGTGGTTACAAGATTTTCGGGGAACGTTATGACGCCCATAACAACGTTGCGTACATAACTGTGATGACAAAATTATAACGTTTTAACGGTGGAAATGAGATTTCAAAGTAATCTTAACGTCATAATTGTGATATATAGAATCTAACATTCGTGCTCTTGTATTATTGAATTTAGCCTCACATTTTATCTCGTGTCCCCAACCCGTTTAATAAATTCAATAAAACATAAGCACTCATGTAATACCCTCTATTTATAATAATTTGAACGCTCCTGATTCAAGTAGCCGTTGTTTAGAGTTCCATCCTAACATAAAATTATAAACTTAATAGAACAGACTTTTATTGATAAATATACCGCTCAGGCCATGCACTGGTGAACATGCATACATGTAACATCATATGAAAATGCATTAGCACAGTGCACTATGACAGACAACAGTTTTTTTTATGGACAATCTATTTAAAATCAACGAATGACATCCATCTCATTCTTTTTCAACAGTATTTGACGTGTTGTCTATAAATCACGATAACCATTATCAAATGTAAATCAACAACGCTTAATGATGCATAAGAAGTGGTTCCAAGTCTACTTGAGAAATTGATTATTGCGCCAGGACGTCTCACACCAGATACTGCAATTGACAAAGTAGTTCCCTTTCATAACATGATTAGCCTTCACTTGTCACATCTGTTCATATCCCTGTGTCGTCACCTTCTATAAATGTTTCTTGGATATGTCAAGTATATTTAAAGATAATCAATGTGAATTTATCATTCCTCTTACAATAATAAAATAAGTTTACTGATAAAAATAGATTAAGAGAAGGTGCCAATTTGGTAACCTATTATTCTCTGTTGAGACGAAAAAACAACCACGCAACAATATAACAGGTTAGTAAATATGTAGTTCATGAAATCTAATTCGGAGGCATAGCTGTCATGCAGGTTAGAACAATTTGATTGGGGATATAGAGGGCTGATGATTTGGATTGGTTTGGGTTCTACTTATATACAAAAATGACTCACTATTTTATTTTTACATTGCACCAGTGTTTCTTCTCTCTCTTTTGGCGCCACTAGTATACTAGTCTGTGATTTATCACGGTGACAGCAATTCATTCTGTTAGTAAGAACCTTGATTATTATTGATTTTGGTACGTGTTTATTAAAGGTACAACCGCGCAAACAATAGGGAATATCCGGCACAATCAAGCCTCGGGTGTACACAAGGCGCTTTACGCGTTGTACTATGTACGATAAAGCTCAGTTTTGTTAGCCGGAACTGGCGTAAGGAAAATTAGTTCTATAGCATGTGGGTTCAGCTTTGTTAAAATCTATTTTTCTGATTACCCTAATAGTTTAATAAGCAGAATAAATGAAGCTTATGTTTTTTCAATAAAATATCGCTATAGCGATATTTTATCGAAAATAACATAAACCTCATTTATAACCGTTATTTGCTGCAATCACACGTGTATTTGTGTTTGTATGATTGCTGTGACGCCAGCGTCACGTTATGTAACGTCAGCATCACATTATCAAAGTAGATCCTCAATGTACAACGAGGTCTGATTCCACGGATTGTCCGAGGCAGTTGCGATTGCCGGGCAAAAAGTGTTTCATATTTGTGTTTATTTAGCGCAGATGTAGCAGCTAATCTTGAAAAGTATTAACACTAAATAAACTCATTTGAATTTCCACTACACTTATGTATCGCAACATAAGGGATTCTAGCAATTAGGCAGTTTTGTACATTGTATACACTTGTATGTCCACTACCTCGTGTTTCGCAACAGAACGAATTCCAGCAGTAAGGCAGTTTTGTACATTGTATACACTTTCATGTCCACTACACTCTTGTTTCGCAACAGAACGGATTCCAGCAATTAGGAAGTTTTGCACATTGTATACACTTGCATGTCCACTACAATCTTGTTTCGCAACAGAACGGATTCCATCAATTAGGCAGTTTTGTACATTGTATACACTTTCATGTCCACTACAATCTTGTTTCGCAACAGAACGGATTCCAGCAATTAGGCAGTTTTGTACATTGTATACACTTTCATGCCCACTACACTCTTGTTTCGCAACAGAACGGATTCCATCAATTAGGCAGTTTTGTACATTGTATACACTTGCATGTCCACTACAATCTTGTTTCGCAACAGAACGGATTCCATCAATTAGGTAGTTTTGTACATTGTTTACACTTTCATGTCCACTACACTCTTGTTTCGCAACAGAACGGATTCCAGCAATTAGGCAGTTTTGTACATTGTATACACTTTCATGACCACTACACTCTTGTTTCGCAACAGAACAGATTCCATCAAATAGGCAGTTTTGTACATTGTATACACTTTCATGTCCACTGCACTCTTGTTTCGCAACAGAACGGATTCCAGCAATTAGGCAGTTTTGTACATTGTATACACTTTTATGTCAACTACACTCTTGTTTCGCAACAGAACAGATTCCATCAAATAGGCAGTTTTGTACTTTGTATACACTTTCATGTCCACTACACTCTTGTTTCGCAACAGAACGGATTCCATCAAATAGGCATTTTGTACATTGTATACACTTTCATGTCCACTACACTCTTGTTTCGCAACAGAACGGATTCCAGCAATTAGGCAGTTTTGTACATTGTTTACACTTTCATGTCCACTACACTCTTGTTTCGCAACAGAACGGATTCCAGCAATTAGGCAGTTTTGTACATTGTATACTTTTTCATGTCCACTACACTCTTGTTTCGCAACAGAACAGTTTCCATCAAATAGGCAGTTTTGTACATTGTATACACTTTCATGTCCACTACACTCTTGTTTCGCAACAGAACAGATTCCATCAAATAGGCAGTTTTGTACATTGTATACACTTTCATGTCCACTACACTCTTGTTTCGCAACAGAACGGATTCATGCAACTTGGCAGTTTTGTACATTGTATACACTTTCATGTCCACTGCACTCTTGTTTCGCAACAGAACGGATTCCAGCAATTAGGCATTTTGTACATTGTATACACTTTCATGTCCACTACACTCTTGTTTCGCAACAGAACAGATTCTATCAAATAGGCAGTTTTGTACATTGTATACACTTTCATGTCCACTACACTTTTGTTTCGCAACAGAACAGATTTTATCAAATAGGCAGTTTTATACATTGTATACACTTTTATGTCCACTACACTCTTGTTTCGCAACAGAACGGATTCCAGCAATTAGGCAGTTTTGTACATTGTATACACTTTCATGTCCACTACACTCTTGTTTCGCAACAGAACGGATTCCAACAACTTGGCAGTTTTGTACATTGTATACACTTTCATGTCCACTGCACTCTTGTTTCGCAACAGAACGGATTCCAGCAATTAGGCATTTTTGTACATTGTATACACTTTCATGTCCACTACACTCTTGTTTCGCAACATAACGGATTCAATCAATTAGGCACTTTTGTACATTGTATACTTTTTCATGTCTACTACACTCTTGTTTCGCAACAGAACGGATTCCAGAAATTAGGCAGTTTTGTACATTGTATACACTTTCATGTCCACTACACTCTTGTTTCGCAACAGAACGGATTCCAGCAATTTGGCAGTTTTGTACATTGTATACACTTTCATGTCCACTACACTCTTGTTTCGCAACAGAACGGATTCCATCAATTATGCAATTTTGAACATTGTATTTGCTGTAACTACCACTACACACTTGTTTTGGAACATAACGGATTCCATCAACGGACTCAATCTTAGGCAGCAGATTTGCACAGCTTATTCGTTTTGCGAGAATGTGTTCTGATGTTGATGACTTCAACAACAAAAACCTATTTTTGACTGCTAAGTTATTAAAACAAGGTTGTAGATATCATACAATTCGAAAGGCATTTTCAAAATTCTACCACAGACACCCAGAGTTTATTGTTATATACAACATTGGTTTAAAAACTCCTTCTGCAAAAGGGCATATCAGAACCTATATTTAATGGTGATTTAGTTTATAAATTCAAAAGAATTGTTGGAAAGCCTAGTTTTAAAGTTAATTGTTAAATACAACACTGGTTTAAAAACTCATGATACCAGAACCTATGTTTAATGGTGATTTAATTTATAAATTCAAAAGAATTGTTGGAAAGCCTTATTTAGGTGATCAATTCAAAAATAGCTGGGCCCACCGTGGCTCAACTTGAGGTTTTCTAAAGATCTGACTATCGGTGAGTCGTGAGCCCTTTTCTCTGTTTCATCATAGTGCGTTAATTTGATTATATTGTTTCTCTATGATGATACCTTGCAATAGTTAGGAATCCTCTATGCGAGCTTTACATGTTTGTGTTCCAATAACAGCAAAATCTAGGCCAAAGAATTGGTACCAGTAAAATGCACTTAAGCCCCCAGTGGCTGCGGCTGCTGTCTGTTCTAAGGTGGTGGTTCTGTTGTTGATTCGTTTCGATTGTTACTCCCATTGTAATTGTTCTATGTTTTCTTGTGCGTTACTTTGTGTCCATTCTGGTCTTGCAATCATCTTGATGGGGAAGAGAGACCTGGTTGCTTTGCTTTGTTTGTCTTCCTAGTGCCTTGTGATTGTTGTGTGGCTCTTCCTCACGATGCCATGGGTTTGTCTGCAGTTTATGATTGTACACTCACTTACTATTTTTAATATTGTATATTTATTGTAGAAAATCGCAATTTTTGCGGGCAACGCGCTACCCACTCTGACAGGTGTCCAAATTTACATAAATATTTAGTTTTTTAACACTTTTCTTATTAACAAAATTATTTGCTGTCATATGGCAAGCGATATATTCATACATAGTGTTATGTCATCATGCATTGTATGCAGTGTTATTGCGTGCTTGACAAAGGAGAATCAATCAAGCGAAAGCACAAAATGAACGCATGCATCTGCAACAACGATTGAATATGCTGGCAGGGTCATTTTACCATGTTGGGGCTTTTAATGCTGAATGGCATTTTGATTGTGGCTGCCTTATTCATTTTGATCTATTATTAACAACACAAGAAACCTAAATATCAAGTGGTATAATATAGCAGGATTGAGAAGTATTGCCTGATATTAAAAGTACAAATCATTTAATAATAATAGAAATAGATTTATGTTTACTATCGTCCCTACGTCACTTTTTAACACGGAATTAAAAGTCGCCTTTGACATAATATGTTTACTTATTTGATCTATGATAATAATAATAATAATAATAATAATAATAATAATTACAATAATAATAATAACGGAAATACTGATAATAATAAATATAATAATGATACTACTAGTACTACTACTACTACTACTAATTATAATGTTAATAATGATAAGAACAATTCATTATTATTATTATTATTATTATTTAGTACATGTATCATTATAGCTAAGGTCGTCTAAGGTGCCCGACCCACTCTATGTGAAACTTTGGCTGAACTGAAAAGTATACAATGTCTGCAGATGTATTATTAACATATTCTAAATGCTAACGAGTATGACCAGGAAATACCACAATCACAGACAAACCCATTGTACCGCAAGTGTGAGACACAAAACATTTATAGCCACAAGACAGCGAGAACACATTTAAACTGAAGTAACCAACTCTCTCGTCCTCAGTGAGATAATTGCGAAACTAGAAGGGGAACCAAGGACTGTATTACAAAACAAACACTCCAACACGTTATAACCACAAACTTCGGGAGTAACAATAAGCAATAAAAATCATAAACAATAACAGAATCGCCACCTTATGGGGGTCTTAAAAGTGCTGATTGGTTGTACCAAATTAATTGCTGAGCATAAGACTCACTGTAGTCATAATTCAACGGCACTTTGCGTTTTGTCGCTTCCTCCGGTGCTAGAATACTTTACCTTCAACTATTAAAAGGCTGACAAAACTGAGAACTTTTGAATACATTTGCTTCGAGCGTGCATACTCCAGTTAACAACCTCTGCGTAGTTTTGCCACTAGTGCACATTATTATGCTCCTAACTTTGCTAAAGTTGAGGGGGCATATTGCTTTGGGCTTGTCCATCCGTCTGTGCGTCCGTTACAAAAATTAAGTTACAGTTTTGAAATTTCTTAAATAGATTTGTCATCAAAAAATAGTCGACCCGTATCTTTAGTACAAATTATCTTCCTTTGTAGTTATGCCCATTATAAAGGGTCATAATGAAAATTTGTAATCAAGATATCTCAAAAAGTACTATGGAAAGGAGCTTCAAACTAAGCCAGCGGATAGTGGATAATGAGTAGATAACCAGGTGAAAATTGAAATAAAAGCTATTTTAGTTTTATTCGAGTTATTGCCCTTTGAAAATTTGGATATAGAAAGCTTATTTCTCAAAACACTTTTACAGCTAGGAAATTCAAACTTGGACAGCTGATAGAGAAAATTGAGTAGATTACCTGGTGATAATTTAAAGCAAGGTTATTTTATTTTTTTGAGTTATTGCCTTTGCAGTTTTACGAGTTATTGCCCTTTGCTACTTTAATTTTGTAATTAAGATATCTCAAAAAGAAAATCAGCTAGGAGCTTCAAACTAGTCAGCAAAATGTACATATAGAAGCGGAAAGTTTGTAATAAGCATACACGTACGCATATGAAAAAATATATGTAGAATTGCATTTACATTATATTCACTGCTTATTAGCTCACCTGAGCCGAAGGCTCATGGGTGAGCTAATAGTATACCAGTCACTCCGTCGTCCGTCCGTCCGTCCGTCGTCCGTCCGTCCGTCCGTCCGTCAACATTTTCAAACATCTTCTTCTCTTAAACCACTGAGCCAATTAAACTCAAATATCATATGGAGACTCCTTAGGACGCGGGAACGAAAGTTTGTTAAAATGGTCCTGGTCACATGACCAAGATGGCCGCCACGCCCATATATGGTAAAAACCCTTTAAAAATCTTCTTCTCCAGAACCAGAAGGCCGATGACCTTGGGACTTGGTATGTAGCATTAGGGATGTGGGGCCTACCAAGTTTGTTCAAATGATGATCCTAGGTTGACCTTGACCTACTTAACGTCAAGGTCAAATTTGCTTCCTAATGCATTTAAATGGGAATTTTTTTGAAAAGTTGATTTTTTGAATACTGTTGAAGCCAAAGTCATTATTCTCACTTGATATGTTTAACCTAATGAGACAATGACTGTAAACAAGTTCCAAAGGTCAAGGTTGACCTTCGACCTTTCAGCTAAGTGGCTCATTTTGGAGTCCCATCTATATATTAAATCATAGTTTTCTCACAAACCATTTGCCCAATTGAACTCAAATTTCATGTGAAGACTCCTTATGCTAAGTTAGCCAAAATTTATACAAAATATTTTGGTCACATGACCAAGATGGCCACCATGCCCATATATGGTAAAAACCCTTAAAAAATCTTCTTCTCCAGATCCAGAAGGCCGATGACCTTGGGACTTGGTATGTAGCATTGGGGATGTAGGGCCTACCAAGTTTGTTCAAATGATGATCCTAGGTTGACCTTGACCTACTTTACGTCAAGGTCAAATTTGCTTCCTAATGCATTTAAATGGGATTTTTTTTGAAAAGTTGATATTTTGAATACTGTTGAAGCCAAAGTCATTTTTCTCACTTGATATTTTAAACCTAATGAGACAATGGCTATATATAAGTTCCAAAGGTCAAGGTTGACCTTTAACTTTTCAGCCAAGGTCACTCATATTGGAGTCCCATCAACACATTAAAACATAGTTTCCTCAGAAGCCACTTGGCCAATTGAACTCAAATTTTATTTGAAGACTCCTTATGATAGGTTAGCTAAAATTTATACCAATTGCACTGGTCACATGACCAAGATGGCCACCATGCCCATATATGGTAAAATCCCTTTAAATATCTTCTTTTCTGGAACCAAAAGGCCAATGGCCTTGGGACTTGGTATGTAGCATTGCGGGTGTAGGCCCTATCCAATTTGCACAAATGATGAATCTAGGTTGACCTTGACCTACTTTATAGCAATGTCAAATTTGATTCCTAAAGCATTTATATGGGAAAAATCTTGAAATGTTCATTTTTCTATAACTGTTTAGGCCGAAATCATAATACTTACAAGAAATGTTTAACCTAATGAGACATTGGTTTTATATAAGTACCAAATGTCAAGCTGACCTGTGACCTTTTATCCAAGGCCACTCATTTTGACTGCCACATACCTATTTAAAGATCTTTTCCTCAGAAATCACTGGGCTGTTTGATGGAGTATTCATTGGATTGTTTAGGTCACTTGACCAAAATGGCTGCAACCCACATATGTGGTAAAACAAAATTTGTTTCATTATAAGCTGTAGTTGACTTAGAACTATTTTAACATTATTAAGGAGATCAGGTGAGCGCCTCAGGACCTTCAGGTCCTCTAGTTTTTAGCTGTTTTGACCACACAGCAGAGGTGCTAATTCAACGGGTTATTTCGCGGTTTTACTTAAACAGCAACTCTTCCTTATAGAATCGGAAACGCGAGAGATGCTCAGTCGCAGTTTCGTATCTTGAAATCTTCCGTCGCTTCTTGTTACTGAATAATCGCAGAAGAAAATCTATTAGTGTCGTTCTTTATACTTCTATTAATTTCATAAACATGTTAATAAATATTATATTTTCATCATTTTCAGGGCTTATCTAACAAAGTTATCAGTTTCCTTCGCACAATGACGACGAGCCATACATAACGCCGGGAAATAATTGGATTTTCAATTTTGCTGGAACTCGCACAGGGATCGGTTACTAAATAAATGGAAACTAGTGGATTATTCCATTCCTAGAATTGCGATTTTGGGTGATATTCACGATGTTGTGGGACTGCGGTGATTCAAATTAATCCGTGATCAATCAACGTATCGGAAACGTTTTAAATTGCTATCAGTGTGTTTTGTGGTATTCTTCAAGCATGAGGGATTTAGAGAGGAAAATAGTGGAATTAAAGGACGTTAAAGACCAGCAATTAATGAAGCTGAAAAATTTTCGCCCGAAAAAGTGAGTGTTTTATGATGTTGTATTTTCCATTTATTTTATCATTTTTCAATGTGTCAAAGTAGAGGCATTATTTGTTTTAAACACATCTAATTTTACGCATAACATTAAGCTGCAATTTAACCGTATAAGTTAAATTGCAGCTTAATTTTATGCATAAAATCATATTTAAATTGCAGCTTATTTTTATGCGTAAAATAAGATTTGCACTTTAGCAAATCTGTCAGGATACGTTGTATATACTGAACAACCTTACACATCTGTTTCGTCGCAAACGTTTGGAAATGCGGGTTATTAAGCAAAAATCAAATTTTGATCTAAGAATGGTTGATATATACATTGTAATATTTAAACTGGGATAACTTTAGACTGCCTATGACTGTATAGCTCTTGGTTTTGTCTGTATCAATTAGCCCAAAACAAAGACAATGGAATCAGGTATTTCTCGCGCAAGAAACGTCAAACGGATATTACCATAATTTCCAAAGAGAACAACAACCGTACGGCGCCATGATTTACGTCCATTACAGAAAATGTCAAATTTAAGGAAAACGGAGATTTGTCCCCAAAATTTGATCACTGTACGAACGTTACCAGTATAGAACATGATATTGTCCACAAAACTATTTCATTCTGTATGGTTTCCTGGGGTCCAAGTTATTTTTTTCACATACTATATACGTGTTTTTATTCATTTGTTATATATAAAAACATTATTCGCCTTTACATAGTATAGTCTGCCAAAATTGACCTTAGACTGATTAATTTTCGCCAAAGTCTTCGTGATTTTCGTGCGTTTTCGTGGAGTACTCCGACCTTGTTCACGCTTTTACAGAGAATATGAAGATTCGTTAATGCAAATGGTCTGATAGCCAAGTGGTTATTTGACTTCTTACAAATCAAGCATACCTGGATCGAAACTTGGAAGGAACCTTTTTAATAAAATTGTCAAATTGCTTTCTTTTTTTAAGTTAATATTGTTCGTCTTGTGATGAGCTTGTATTTAGCCGCTTTCGTATTCATTTTTGGCCTAAGTTCTCCACCCTTTCCTTGTCAGCTGAGGTTTGGACCCAGTTTAGTACCAAAAGAACGTATGTTCCGATCTGGATACAGACCATTTAACACTCTGATAGTGTTCCTGTAAATTTTTAAAAAAAGTTATTTTTGATTAAAAGTCAGCAGATGATTACAAAAGACTAAAAAATATTCAGCGTGCAAAGAGTTAATTACATATAGGCTTATTGAAATTACATGTATTCACGGTTCTGTATTTTGTTACATTAACACATGCCATATTCAAATAAATGCATCCAGTTGTGCACACAATAAAGAATAAAGACAAAGAAACTAGCAAATAGAAAAAATAAGCAAAAAATACTTAAATGCTACTGGACTCGAACCCACATATTTTGAGACCTAAAACTAGGCTATTGGGGAATTGTGAATAATTTCATTCAGATTAGTAATTGTACAACAATCTAAAGCGCACTTTTTACGAAGACTCACGAAGACTGAGTAAAAGGTCATTGAATATTCATATGGCTCGGGTCAATTTTGACAAACAATATCTATGAAACGATATTTTGCGCAATGTAAACACAACCGTAAGTGTTTCCACAAACATGCATACTGAATGGGTTTGACTTTACAGATACTCGTGTATTACAAAACACACACACCCACACACACACACACACACACACACACACCAAACCATTTTGCGTTCAGAAAATAAATTTTATCAATGCAAAGTTCCAAGTTTCTTACTTGAGCACAAACGTTAGTTTATAAGCATTAAAACAAACAAACACATGACTTTCGTTTTGTATTAATCAATTTAAACAAAGAGGATCTTACATGAGTGCTCATGTAATATTAAATTTATCAAACGAGTTGATGAAAAGCGATAAAATACGAGGTTTGCCAAGCATTTATCGCTTTTTTGCAATAAGTTAAAATAAATTAAATAATACAAGGGCACGAATGTTTGATTCTATTTATCACATGACAAAAAATTTACTTAAATATCATAGTTTTGCGCGTAAACGTCAAGATATTTGCCATCTCTTACGCAACCTTATAATGGACGTCATTATGTTACACGCTAATCTGTAAACCACTAGTGGTTTATCGATTTTAATGCATGACGTTACAGTAGGAACGCAAAGAGCGTATTTTGAGCTTAAGTTTTTCAAAATTGTAAAAATGCGCGACGCTAAATATTTCCTCAAAAATGGCACCAAAAATTCACTTTTTATCGCACTTTATTCTTAATTTATACCTATTGACTGTGTACTACTCTCGCTATATATTTAGGTTCTGCGACCTTTAATCGCCAATTTTCACTTTATGAAAGCGTTCAATGGTATTGCTTTGCATCGAAATCAAGCTCTGAAATGTACCACCATCTAGCTGTTAAAAATGAAATGAAATATATGCATTGGCATATAATGGAACGTTGTTTGTCTCCAGAACCGAGGTTGATCCAATAAATATAGACATATTCATCTTTGCCCCGTCCATCTTTCAGTTGAGTATAAACGCGGGAGAAAGCTCTAATATGACGTAGTCACTCGTCAAAGTTGCCCATAATTACGTCACAATATTACGAATCAACGTCTTGTAGTCGATATACTTTATCTATAAAAATGTGATTCTAAAAGAATAATGCCAATACCTATTCTTTTGTTAAAGGCGAATAATTGTGATGTTTTAATACCTTCTCTTTGGGACCTCAGAGTACGATTTCATTTTCAATTCGTTTGTTCTCCGGAAAAATTGGCTTTACCCTTGTTCCCGTTGCTATGAAATGAGATATCTCAAATTTCAATGTTCCCGTTGCTATGAAATGAGATATCTTAAATTTCAAAGTTTCATTCTTGCCCTTTCGACATGTTTGCTTAATCATAAATGCCACTGATCATTCAACGGCCCGCCACATGTCAAAAGAAACTATAATACGTATGGCTCTGTAGCCCACCTTGGCTGAATTATCCGCTAACCATCGAGTCCTTCACATGGGGGTGGGGGTACATGGTCCCCTGAAATTAATTAGCTTGCTTCCCTAATCCCCAAATATCGAAAATGATTCCTAGCGATAAGGCGGGCTATTCCCAAAAATCTTTTCCCTCGTTTCTCTGAAATAAATAGCCCTTGATATTGATATTTGGATCATATAACTTTTGTATTTGTTGGGGTCAGGTAAAACACGGAAATATGATTAGGGCATGGGTATTCATCCTGTTTAAAAAATCAGTCAGTAACTTGGGCCAGGCATTTCCTTGTCTTGCAATAAATGTAAGTTGGTCGAGATGATACAATTGTTTTTCTTGATACTTCTGTATCACGACTTTAATTGGGACTGCAACAACGTTGTAGCTTACACATAACCTGTTCTGAAAATAAAATCAAATATGAGCCAGTGCATGAAATTTCCAACAATTTGGTATGTGCGACCAGCAAAGGCTCAGACCAGCCTGCGCATACGCGCAGACTGATCAGAGCCTTTGCTTGTCGCTTGAATATTCTATGACTGTTGAGCTATTGACTGAACATTGTTTGGAGTTTCTTAGCTTAACAGGAGGCTACACAGGCTCGCCTGAGTCTACACTTGTCAAAATGTCTAATTGTTGGAAATCTCGTGCCGCGGCTCAATTATGTTTTGGCATACTTCTTTCATGTCGGTTCAACGTCTGTGTTATTGGGGGGGGGGGGTCCATGACTGAGATCCTCTCAGTGTTGGGGTACAGGGAAAAAAGGCATTCAATTTAGTGCACCTTTTAGGGGAACAGAGGAACAAAGGGCCAAATTTTGAGGGGAATATGGGAAGGGGAACAAAGACACGAGAGCAATATTTGGGAACAGGGAAAATAAGAAAACACATTTTCGACAATGGAAAAAGAGGGGAACAGCCTAATTCATTTCAGGGGAACAAGGGAACAGGTACCATCCCCGCCCCTCCCGCCTCCATGGGAGGGCCACATCACTAGTAGAAATAATTTGCGGGTTATATTTGAATAGTGTAGTTATATGACATTTAAGCAATATTAATGAAAGTGAATAAGACAGAATGACCTTCAATACTGTGTGCATTTTTTTAATCTTTACACTTTATTCTCCCCGTCATCTGACATACAGAGGGTCGGAGAGGGCCATCCCTCTGCCGGGGAGGGCTATCCCTCTACTGTGTGCATAAAAAAAATGCTTACGTTATTTATGATATGTTGTCGTCATTAGCAAGACAGTCAGGAAAGAAAACGCTATTTAGACTGAGAGCATTGAAACATTTATCCCAGGTATATAGATGTCCAATATGAATAGATCTATATTCTTTATTTGAATTTTAATACATTTATTAAATGTATGGTCTAGATTGGTTTTGTGCGATAAGAACTGGCTTTGCCAGTCGCACCCAACCCTCGTCTTTCCGCCATATTGTAGGTTTGACCTGATGAGGACCGTAGGGCCAGTCGAAAATAATGGAACGAATTTTGCCTCCAGAACGAATTTCGATAGAAATTGGCACATAGGTAGTTAAATCTCTATATTTTTCATGACATATAGTAAATTATGACGCAGCGGGACCAAGTTGGAAAAATGATAAATTTGATATCAAACGTGAACCAATTTTTCACGGTCACATCCATCTTGCAAGTTTTCTGTTTTGCCCGTCTCTTTGTTTTACAGCGTTGTCATAGATTAAAAAACCTACGCCTGAAATCAATCAATCAAACGATCTCCTTTTACTTGTGATATTTTATTCCGTTTTGCCACCTTGTGGCTCGCCCACCATCTGCTGTGTCATCATTCGCGTGATAGCTAAAATTAGTGGCACAGACTACATAGTCTGGTTCCAAGGCTAGTGCGTGTGATCATCAATTTTTATATGGAAGTGCAATAGCTTCTGTGCAAAGCCTTTGATCTCAAAGCGCACATTCGTGTGTATGATACGTGCAATCCAAATGCTAAGTGCAGTTGTCCTTTTGAATCATAAAATAATAAAGCCCTTTATATAGGACATATGAAAACCGTGCAGATCAACTTCAGCTGTCAGACGACACACACATTGACACCAACTAATAAGTATACTACTTTCTTACTAACCTATTTGCTATTCTTTGAGAAGCGATTTATTCAGGTTGCACACCTTTAATTTTGTTGTTTCAAGGATAAATAGCTGTTTATCCCAAGTCTCCAAAGCTAGAGCTGAAATGTTATATCCTGTTTTTATTCTTTCAATATCAGACTCATACATTTTATTGTGAAATAAACATCATATTAGAACATGTACTGCGTGAACTGAACACATATTATTAGAACTCAGTTTTCGCGAAAAAGTCAATTTACGATTAATTGCCGCTACGTTTTGCCACTGAATTGATGATCATCAGTATTCGAATGTAATTAGAATGTTAAACCCTTAATATTTCATTCTGATGTATTTATCCAATAAACATCATAAATAAAGGCACAATAAATAAGCCGGGAATTTTCCACTTTGTATTTTTTATTTAAAATGATGCATTTTGTCCTTGAATATTGTTTTTGAATAAGCATACAGTTGTCCATACTGTGTAACTTTTGTGTGGTTGTTACAGCAAATAAGTGTTTGACTGTATTGGTAAAATGCACCTGGGGATTCCCAAAAATGTTGATTTGTTATTTAGTAAAATGCCAATTTTTTTAACTTTATCAAAAGTAAGAAAAGCTGCAAAGATCTGGAATAATGGAAGGCGATTGTACTTATAATTTAAAACTAAAAGCGCATAGCCTTGGATTTCAGGTTACCAGACATTTTTTAAAAACTATGTATGCACGGGTTAAATGTCGAAACTTTCCAAAGTCCTGAAAATTTCAAATTATTTTCTTATATTTGCAATTTGTCTATCAATTATCAACAAATTCAAATTTAAATGGCCAATTGTCTTTTGATAAACTGGAAACAAATAAGAAAATATATTACAGTCTGCCTAATTCAGTATTTTGAGGCTGACTTTCTATGGGAAGTCGGCCACAAAATCGTGAATTCAGGACTAAATCTGCCAATTTGAAAGCTTTCACACATGCGTTGGTTCATGGCGTCGCTAGAAGTATTTGAATTTGAGTGAACTCTTACCATGTTAAGCCGCAATATATATATTGCTTTGAAAACAATGTAAAACCAGATAAGCTAGCTAATCAGGTTGCACTGTTTTCCAATCTTGTACATACATGCTTATGGCTGGAAAACTTAAAGCCAATTGAGCAAAATTGGGGAGGGTTGTAGACATTAAAGTATCCAGCGTGATAATGGTGAAAATGAATTTTCTTCTGATCAGTATCAAATCGTTTCCATGGATTTTAATAATATCATTTTACATTGTATTCATTGCACCTGAGACTACAGCGACAGGCCACAAGTGTGTCATAGTTAAATCCTTTTCATTCTGATGTGGTATCCCATACATAATATGTATTGATAGCATACGCATGGAATATGTCATTTTGTTTTTAAGGGTTGTCGATTGTAATTTATGTGACGTATTTCTACCCTTAAGATTATTTTTATCTTTGCAAACAGTGCAGCTCTGATGAAAATTCGCTTTCAGTGGCACTTCATTTGGGTATTTATTGTGGCCAAAGTACCTGTTTACCGGGTAAAGAATGAAGATTGTTAAACATCATAGTCTTTCTTTCTTGTTTTGTGCTTTTTTCCATTTTATTGTACGCCAAGTACTGAAGTATTCGTTCATGGCAACACTTGCAAAATATGGAAACAAGATAACTGTAAAATATGTTTGCAAAAAAATCGCCCCTGCAATAAACCAATTTATGATGAAAAATAGCAATTTTTTTTTTCTAAATGGTAAATATTGCAATTTTCCCTTGGATGCGAAAAGTAAGACCAACATTCTGTTATTAAACTAATTTGCACGTAAATGAACTGTTGTTTTTTTTTGCAGCAGAGTGAAAATATACACTAGCCAATGGAATGTTTTTTTCTCTCATAACTAAGGCATACTTACGACGCATTACTTTACCTTGAGGAAAATTACAATTCTTCAATATACCTTTTTATTGCCATGCAAAATTGCCGAAGGAAAATTCCTTGCATTTCATCTTTTCTCAGGATGACAATATCACTTGGTGCAATGTATTGTGGCATCAGTACCGTCAACTTGTTCAGATGTTTTAACCCGTTAAAGCCCCAGTCACAACAAAATGTGTGTGCTTTAAGCGTCTCCTGAAATACAATGTATTTTAGAAAGACTTTTTGACAAACAGTGTAGACCCAGATCAGACTGCTCCTCTGACCTGGGTCTACATAACTTGCCCAATATACTTACTTTAGTCAAATTACGTTAGCAAAGACTTAAGCAGATGAAATTTTCAGATCATTTAAGGGTGAGGTTGGCAACATGAAACTAGTTTAAGCCATCCAGTAAAAATAATTTTGTAAGGACAGTTCCAAGGCGGTGCTTCTTTTGAGGATCATTTTTGTTACTTATGTTTCGTGTTTGTCATGCTTTCTTGTTTGTTCATTGCAGCCTTACGTTCACCTGCTAGGAAAGGGCTAACCTCTTGGCTCTCTTGTGTGTGGTGTTTTATTGTGTTTTTGTCACTTTCCCATGTGCTGTCTAGGGTCAGGTGTGGTACTTGATTGTATCAATTTTTGATCCTTGCCTTCTCACTTACTTAAACAGAATGTTGTTTGCAGGGATAGAATGATGTGGTTACTCTAAACACATAAACAAGTCCATCCCTTTATTATTTGCACTAATGAATATGACACAGACACACACTTTTATCCTTCCGCTTAATATGTTCTCTTATCTGGCACCTCTTGAATTGCTGCACATAGTTTATGTTATCACACATGTTGCAATATTACGCAAGAATCGACCGAGAGGCTCTCGCCAAATTAAATTCATGAAATTTGTATTAGCGATTCTGTAATCAAAATGCCAATCTTCTAGCAAGTATTGTCCTAAAATATGCATGTTCCAGCGGCTCCCAGACAACCAGTCTGTAAATTTACATCCGCTCTGAAGCTTCTATCATAGCAAATGTATTGCCTATGGAAATATTCCTGGTATTAACAATGATTGGCCCCCATTAATAGCTGTCAGAAGAATTTTCAAGCGGATTACCAGATAAACCGAAAAGTGTTATATTATGTGTAATTTCTCCTTTGATAAACAGATTCACGCGTTGCATACTGGAACCATGCTGACAGGCTCTTTACATAGGGCCAGTTAAGCAAAAATATTTTTTTTAAAATTGCGGTTATTTTCTTATCCATCAAGTTAAACATGTGTTTTGGGTGGTCAAAAGAACCGTCTCATCGAGACGGTTCTTTTGAGTACCCACAACATATGTTTTGATTGAGAAATAAGAAAAATAATTTTCAGTTACGCACTCTTATCTTGGGGCCTGTCTATATGTTGAACGTTTGACAATAGCAATTGATACGTGTTTTTGTCATTGTCATCTGTTTGTGAACAGCAAAACACATCTCGTATGTATCTACTGTTTGCTATAATTTTTTAATGTATTTTTGTTATTAAAAAACGTTTGTCAATGGCCGTTTAACAAAAAAAGTCATACCTGTATTGTTAAGATTGTGCGTCAAAATTTTTTATTTATGTTACCTTGCATGCAATGTAGATCCAGATATAGAAGCTGCTGATCAGGCTCTTCTTTGCTTGCTATGCGGTTTTGATGTCTATGTTACAGGATTTGGTTAATGTGAGAGACTTATATTTCATTTTGAGAGGAGAAGGATTGTGGCATGCAATACGTTGGGCAAATTTTATGGTTTGCTTCCCATTGGTTGTGGGGATTCCGTGTTTGTCTTTGTTTTGTTGTGCATCAATTTGTGTCTCTTCTATTTTTTCAATCATCTTGACGGGAAAGGGAGAGCGTGTTGCTTTGCTTTTATTGTCTTACGGATATCTCGTTACTCTAAATGTTATGTACCGTTATTGGGTTGGTTTGCACTTTGTGATTGTGGTATTTCCTGATCATACTTACTTTTTGTATTCACTTGTTAAAATAGCAAGTGATAGTTATAACTTACTTTTCGAAAAGAAAACACACACATTAGCATTTAGCAAGTTAAGCAATGCTATATTTTTTCTATATCCCTGTTCAACCCTTCACCTCATAGAGACGCCTTTTAACACTTTTGCAAATGGAGCAGCCTCAGATAAGGCAGTTCCTGTAAGAGATGCCTGAGATGTTACCGATTGCGCTACATGTACGCGGCCCGGTATGGATCTACTTGTTTGCTTATGGAAATATGATTAGATATGATCATACGCTAGTGGACGTGACACGTTGATTCATTATTCTATGTATAAATGTACGAAGAGTTTGTTTAATTATATAATTATTCACAGTCCATGGAGCGTAGCTAGTATGAATATTCATGAAAGAAAGGCTTGATATGCTTATGAGAATATGCAACCCATAGAATGGTGTCAGGACTAAAGACACTTTCTGTGCACATGGTATGTACCTAAGGTGCACAATTTACTTTAAATCTTCAGGAGCGCTGTGCGCTCCCGTACCAATGTTTAAACTTTAGTTCAGACTTTAGTGAGCAATTTAAAAAGATTGTTAAACATTATAAAAGAGTGGGATACAGCATGGATATCATGGGACAGTCTGCATGCCTGGTTGTGAACCCAATCACAGTTGATAGATATGTTTTCCTCTTTAATTGCACGACGGTGGGTCAGGCCTCAGACTTAATGATGGCCCTGACGTAATGACGGCCCTGACGTAAAGATTTAATCATTTAGTTGGTGACTGATGCTTGTCGTTGGCTGGGCTCAACTTGACATTTTCTTTAGCCCTGACTATCTGTGAGTCATTAGCTCTATTCTTTGTATCATCATAATGTGTTAATTTGATTTGTATGTTTCTCTGCGATGATACATTGCATTAGTTAGGAAGCCTCCATGCGAGCTAAACAATTTTGCGTTTTAACAACAGGGCAAAGAATTAGCGCTAGTAAAATGTATTTTAGACCCTGGTGGCCTAGGCTGCTGTCCGCTCTAAGGCGGTGGTTTTGTTGTTATTTATCAATTGTTTAATGTACTTCCCATTGTTTGTGGGAGTTCTGTGTTTGTCTTTGTTTTGTTATGCATTACTTTGTGTCCATTCTAGTTTTGCTATAATCTTGAAGAAGAAGAGAAAGCTGGTTGCATTGCTATTATTGTCTTACAGATGTATTGTTACAATAAATGTTCTGTGGCTCTTCCTCACGGTGCCGTGGGTTGGTCTGCAGTATGTTATTGCGGTATTTTCTGATCATACTCACTTCCTCTTTTTATTTGCCTGCTGTCGTCATCAGCAACAAAACGCTCGTGCGTTATCATGGTTACATGTACAACATGAATCTCTCTGAAATGACAAGGAATGGAGAGCACGTCGCAAACCTTATATAGGACGTAAACACATCTGAAGTGATTGCTAAACGAAGTTTCATGTCTCTATAGATAATTATATCATTAGACTGACAGTTTCTTTTGTGTGGCATTATAGGAGATAGGGCCTTCACAAGTAGTTGACGGGAAATGAATTCAATTAACTCTCTGAGTCGGGAGATAAACTGGTGATAAGAGCGTTTGAGCCCCTGCATGAGATTTCCAACAATTTGACATTTTGACAAGTGTAGACTCGGACGAGCCTCTGCCGCCTTCGTTTAAGCTTAGTAACTCCAAATGGTGCTTAGTCAGTAGCTTAACAATCATAGAATACTCAAGCGACTAGCAAAGGCTCTGATCAGACTGCGCGTATGCGCAGGCTGATCTGAAGCTTTGCTGGTCACACATACCACATTGTTGGAAATCTCACGCACTGGCTCATTTCATTTGGTGGTCATACTAGAATTTCCTTTGATGCCATTCGGACGTTAACAATGCCAAATACTTGTATGTATGGTCGACGTACCAGTTGTTTAGAAATCGTGGTATACTAGAAATGAGCCGTGACATGTGATTTCCAACAATGTGGCAATTTGACATGTGTAGACTCAGACGAGCTTGTGCAGCTTCGTTTTAAGCTTAGAAACTCCAAATGATGTTCAGTCAGTAGCTTAACACTCAAAGAATATTCAAGCGACTAGCAAAGGCTCTGATCAGACTGCGCGTATGCGCAGGCTGATCTGAGGCTTTGCTGGTCGCACATACCACATTGTTGGAAATCCCATGCGACGGCTCATATCATCATAACGCATACTTATGCTTCGTGATAGACCTTTACTTTTTTTAGCCACAGTACCAATTAAATTTCGCTTTGACCGAACACCCACCCATACCCACCACCGTCAACATACTGCAATTTAAAAATCAATAATGCCAATTATATGTATGATGGGTGATGTACCAGTTTAACTGGTCCTCTCCACAAATCGTGGTATACTGTACCAACAGGCAGCCACCATTTTCCTACACTTCAGTATTGGCCAATGATATCTATTCAGCTACAGTAAATCTGTGTAAAACGGCCACATTCTGCAATACTTTTGGCCTTCATTAAACTACCATTGTCATTAAGATATTTGTTCTGTCTATTTTTGAGTGGCCGTTTTACACAGGTTTTACTGTATAGCATTGATTAAAATTTACATTGATTAAAATTCGCGTTTTCTGATATTTCACCAACGACATGATGTCACAAGTGACGTAATTACTTGTATTTTTGGCGAAATAAAAGTGACAAAATTTGGTGTCATTCGAAATGTCAAATATTGTATGAGGATTGTCACAGAAACTTCAGCATGTCACAGGCGAGAAATATATTTAACAATGTATGAGAATAGTCGGAACGAGTTTCTATAATATTGCTCATCATTCAGGATTATTAATAATTCTATGATTTATTCAGTCTTAGCGAGATATTGTTAAAACCTCATATTTCGTCTGTTGCCTAATTCCAAAGACGTAAATTTAAACATTACCGATAAATATGGATCTCTGCATCCTTCAATAGTTAAAACATGCATTATATTCATAGGCCCACTTAAGCAAAAATTAAGAGCGTGAAATTGTAATTATTTTCTTACCTATCAATTTAAACATATATTTTTGGTGCTCAAAAGAACCGTCTCATTGAGACGGTTCTTTTGAGTACCCACAACATATGTTTCGGTTGAGAAATAAAGAAAAATAATTTTTCAATTATAGTCTTATTTGAAGTCCTGTATATTTCTCTCACACTCTTAGACCTGACTTAATCTATAGTCTGAATGCAAACTGTCTGCAATTCTTGATAAAAATATATCATCTCATTGACCCCTACAATGACATTCTGTTGGTCTCTATGAGAGTTGTGCACCATTTCTAGGAAGGGGTGTTTGGTTATAATCAATAAATATCAGCTGCTATATTTTAAAGAGACTAAGTCTGTAACTATGAACATTTTACGATTTTTTTTTATTTTCTTTTTAAATCATATCTTAAAGTAGAATTAAGCTATGTTTTCACAATAAAATGTTGAGTACAGCTGAAACTGTATGGAAAAGTGAATTATCTTATAAAATAGGTGTTTTTTCTCTTGTTGGTAATTATTTACGTCCCTCCAATAATTCTAGACCGTTGAATTTTAGCATAAATGCAGTTGTTTTGATAGTGATAACTTGTTACGATTTACGAAAATGGTAAACTGTTTACCTGAATTTGAGTAGTTTTACTGTGTTCTTGAAAAATAAAACATTATTTTTAAAATTAGAAGATCAAAAGTTACAAAGAGAAGCGTAATGACATCAGCAGTCATCTTGTTTTCATATAATTGGTAAACGTGCAACTTGATAAAATTTGAACTATATTTACATGTAAATTGATCAGAACTACCTACCAGATTTGGTGAGGACGACCTTTTTTATCCAAATATTGACATGTATAGTAGGATATCAAAGCTAGGTTAATGGCTGGGTATTGCTGACATGGATCCGTTATTTTGAAGATTCTTATAGTCCGTGAACGACAGCGTGATTTCGCGATATTTTCACGAAACTTCGCACATGCGAAGTTTCGCGAAAATAAAACCCTAGCGAAAATTTACAGCATTTCCTGCAGGCACTTGTTTTCTTGCAAGGGTTGGTTATTTAGACAATTTTAAAATTACTTGGGCTATTTCGCGGATGATAATTTCCCTGCTTCACTCTTCTACCAGACTACAAAGGCGGAGAACATTTTCATACAAACCCATTGAAGTCAGCATAGGTCCACTTAAGACTATAAGAGCTGCGTGCAAAAAGGTACTTATTTGGCCCCCATTGGCGTCAAAAAATGAAATATGTTCTTAAAAGCTTTTCAACAATTTCTTCTGATTGGATTATTAGAAAAATAACCGAAGTGTAAAAATCTGGCATTTATCTAACTTTTACCGTTGCTATGGTAACAGAAATGGCCGACAAAAATAGGCTTATATTGGAGAAATTGCCATTTGGGACCAAATTTAAGGTTTTGGGAGAAAGGACTTCGCCCAAATTTTGACAGCCTGTGGTGAGGATAGTGCACAATTGACAACTACATTTTTGTGCTTAAATCAAACCCTTACATTTAGTGCACCTTGCTAAAATATTTTGAAAATTTTGCATAATCATGCCAGAACATTAAGGTTAAGGGGGTGGGGGTATTTTTTTGTGATCATTTTTTTCACAGATATTCAATTTTTCGCCTTGTATTCGCCTGAAGACATGAAAATATAATGTTTGTTTGTGGCATAAAACTTGAGATGAAAGTGATGCGTTTGCATAAATACATTTTGAGTAGATTTCATCGTTTCTTCTAAATAAGTATGTTGCCATGACTTTTGGCTATTACCTGTTATGTTTCAAGTTCAGCCAGTTTGACTTGTTCACTGAGGTGTATCATACCTAGATACTGTATACATCAGAGACTAGAAAAACACAGTTTTTGAGCGTAAAATAGTAAATATTTTCTTACCCAACATATTTGACTATAATTTGGTGCTTAAAAGAACCGTCTTATAGCGGCGGTTCTGTTGAGTACCCACAACATATGTTTTTGTTGAGAAATTGGACGGCTAATTACTTGGTACTCAATCATAACAAAAGCCCTGATACATGCCATTGTAAATTGTTATTTACCTACAGGTTTGTACAAAATTAGTTCCTAATAAGTTTTTATGATATTTTGTTTTTGAGTATTTTGACAGCGTCCCCCCGTGACCAATCATGCCATTTTTATATGATGTCTGAAATGTAAAACTAAAACTGTATGCAAAAGGATTAGTTCGGTGGAGGGAGGGGGGCCCACTTCAGTTAAACGTTTTCTATTTTCTATGTGTTCAGAAGCAAGAACAGTTTTAAGCCCATATTTTTTTTAATTGGTACTTATCCTATGAGAAAAAACACTTTGGCTGATAACTTGAGGGTAGAACCTACTATCATTTTCATGGAAAAATATCGTTTTTCTTTGAAACTTTTCTCTGGCCATTTTTATGGGCAATCGTTCATTAAGACTGTCCGAGGTCCTTAGATATCAGCACGGCTAAATAAAAAAAAAATTTAATATGTTGTGTGCTGTGATACGAGTGCTGTTCAAATATGAATGCAAGTAGCTTCATAACTTTCTTCACATACATGCTACGACAAAATGGTAAACGTTTCTATAAAGGACTATATGCCACCTTTAAACTGGCACCAGACCAAAAGAATATACAGTATGCTTATTGAGCTATAGCCCTTTGAATGAGGGTCACGTTAGTATACTAACAAACTCAATGCTTCGAACATATACCAGTGATATAGACGAGCGTATAATTATTCGATAAACAGGTGGAATTTCTTGATATTTAAATGAAGTATCCCCATATTCTTATATACAGATTCTGTGAAAGTTGTGAAAATCTGACATGCTTTTCTTAAGTTACAACGAATCGTTTTCACTAAAGTCTCCTTATGTTTGCAAATAAATGGTAAACAAAACACCTTTCGGTTTTCAGTTAAACTTATCTCTAACAAAATCATTATGCAAGAAGCAACATTTAAACCAATTTTAACTCAAGGACAATATGTTTATTGCTCATACTGAGTTGTTGCTACAAATTATTGATGGATAGATAGTGGGTGATTTGTAAACGCTGAAAAGCATTTTGTTAAGTCAAAAATGTTTTGAGTGGAAGGTTATAGAATTTATACTTATTGTTTTTTCATATAACATTTCAGCTTTATTGTTTTGAACGTAAACTTTACGTTTGACCACTATAGGCATTATTTATAATAAATTTACTCACCTGGTCTTGAGGACTAGACATATTGAACATATTTTAATAAATATAAACAAGTCATTAAGAAGCAGAAACATGCTTGAAAATGATATAAAATGTGATAACTCTGTAAATAGAGGATGGAGCCTTTTGAAATCTCCCTTATGACATATTAAGCATGTTTCAGCAAAACGCAAAGAAACTGGCACAGCGATGTTCATTATTGCATCACCATTGATGTTTATCATAAAATTAATGACGTAGCAAACGTGCCTGTTTACTCGAGATTGACAAGCAACTTTTGGATTATTTTTTTAACTTGCATCTAAAACTTGGTGCCATTTTGTCTAAAACTGACAAGATGTGACACTATATCCGCACATGTACCAAAACGTGCATTGCAATCTGGATCAGAAAAAAATTCAGTATACAGGAATGACCTTTATATTAGGGTCTGTAACTCGAGAAATACAGTGAGTGTTTCTTATGTTTTGTGCCATTTTAAGGGCGACAAATAGTTCTTTTTAGAAAGGTAAGCATATATTGAGGAAAGTTATGAAGCTACTTGCATTCATATTTGAACAGCCCTCGTAATTCTCATCATCTGTTAAAATTAATATCGTTTTGGGATTTGCTTGTGCTCTATGTTAATTTTTCTATCAAATGTCTCAAATTTGCTCTAAAATGGTCACTTACCTACTTTCAGCCTATTTTGGCGGCAATTTTGGCTATTTTTATACCAACAGGCTGATCAGAGCCTTTGTTTTACGCTCCCTAGAAAGTATACGTCATTAGAGCTAAACTTGCTTTACGCTCAGTTTTTAATACAAGGTAGTCTCTGTAGGTAACAGACTGGTTTGAGACTCTTATCTCGTCAAAAAGCCCTAACCAAGTTAACATGCAAAAGCCGGCTACCATCGGTCCACCAGCGAAACGCCATTGAATGGCGTTTCACTTTTGAGTCAATGGGGGCCCGACCATGTTTGCTGGCTGAGAAGATAGGTTTTCTAGCAACGGGGGTGAGATATTACTTGACTTTTCGCTTTCTGTAAAGGCGGCGCCTCATGGATGCGTAATTAGGACTGATCTACTTTAGGCATAGGTAAAGCTGAAAAGGAGGCGTGGTTTTATTCAAAAGTAACTGTATCATCTTGTGCCACAACCTCAGTCATTATTAAGTCCTTAAAACGACAGCAAAATAACTGCATCTGAGAATGTCTATTTAACATAAGCAGGGAGGCAAACATTGTGGACCCAGATCAGACTGCTCCTATAGGAGCAGTCTGATCTGGGTTCACAGTGTTTGTCTGTGAGGCTTCAAATAGTTTAGTGGACGACAAAAAACATACATTTTGAGATTATGCGCTTTAAGGGTTAATAAATGTGAGTTCAGTGTGAATACGGTTAGAATTTTCATGAAATGCACGCACGTTTGCGCGGCTCAAAAAGCTTATTAACTCTTTACCGAATTATAAATAGAACCTGATTTCCCTTCCTTAGCAGATGAAATAGCCGAACCACACCCAAATATGAATATTAAAGTTGCCGCCTTTACAGTAAGCGAAAAGTCAAGTTATACAACTATGCCTGGTACATTGTATATATCGATTGTTTTCTTACACCAAATTTTATTATGACAAGACTGGCATAATTCATCTGGAAGTTTTCAGACAGCCGTGTCTTTTGGCTCTATGTCCATGACATATTGCTTTATGTGACATAATTTTTTGATAAAAGATGTCGTAATTTTTCAATCATCTTCCAACATACTGATTAAAATTCAAAGCAGCGCCTTTAATGGGGGTAGTGAACACAGAACTCTAGAAAAAAACTCAAACTGATATAAGGATTCAAACGAATGATGTATACACCATAATGTGTTGACCATAAACGTTCTCCACAACTTGCTGAGAACACCTATACAAATAACTTTATTTACACCAAGAAAAAAGCTTTAAAAATATATACGACGAAGTGACAGAAGACACATTTGATATGAGTAACGTGAGAATTTTTAAAGAAATTGAGAAGAAAAAAATGGGGGATGTTTATACTTTGTTGTGTCTTCGGTCAGCTGAGCTCAGTAAAGCGTTTGGCTAAAGGAGCCTATGCTATTCCATAATATCTGTACATGTAGTGATGCTTCTAGAGTACAGAATTGCTGGAATCGCGCAAAAACTCGAACCAGAACGAAAAAAAATGCACTGAGCCCAAATGCTGCATATATAAAAATCTAGTGTCATTCATACCTTTAAATAGCTAGTTTCATGCATGCCTGGTGCAAAAAATCTAAAACAGTAGCAGAATTTGGTTGATCATTTCCTACAAATATTAGTTAAGTTGACCGTAGCTTACAAATATTGCAATTATTTCCTACGGAAGAGGTATCGTGCCATGTACTATTTTTTGAAACCATCGACGCAGATATTTCTTTACACTTCTCGCGTTTTAACTAGTATATCACTCTTTCAGGGTCAGCGTAAAATGTTTAAAACTAATGAAAAAGTGCAAAACAAAACAAACATAACATAGTACTACTAAATCTCTGCCATAGATAAATAACCATTTCATGGCTTGTACTTTCTTCCATACTGACATCAAGTTAGCTTTTCACCAACAATGAAATTATAAGACTTCATCTTATTGCTTTAAGCCTTTGTGTACTGTTAACCCCTAGATCCCTAGATCCATATGTAACGCCACAGAATGCAATTCTAATATGTACATTCTTACCCTTGAATACAAGACGGAACAATACATATTGTCTATTTCAATAATAAACAAATGACTATAGTTTCCTCTTTAATTGCATGACTGTTGATCCACTGTTTAATGTACTTCCCATTGTTTGTGGGAGTTCTGTGTTTGTCCTTGTTTTGTGGTGCATTACTTTGTCCTTTCTAGTTTTGCAATCATCTTGAACAGGAAGAGAGAGCTGGTTGCTTTGCTTTTATTGTCTTACGGATGTCTTGTTACTGTATATGTATTGTGACTCTCCCTCACGGTGTCATGGGTTGAACTGCGGTGTGTGATTGTGGTACTTCTCAATCATACTAACTTTTGTGTCAAGCCTCACAATCAATAACGACATTGGTATACAACAATTATCTTTTGGTTTAGTGATTGATGCTTTTCTTAAACTGTGTAGACCATGGATCAACCAGTTTTACAGGCCCCCAGATAAGAGTGCGTAACAGAAAAGTAGTTTTCTTATTTCTCAACCAAAACATATTCTGTGGGTACTCAAAAGAACCGTATCAATGGGGCTGTTCTTTTGAACACTCACACCACATGTTTAAACGGACGGCAAAGGAAACAATCACAAATGTACGCTGAAAATGTTTGCTTATCTAGACCTATGCAGTAATTTCGTTTATATGTTATGGTCTCTACTCTTTGATTCATCTGATTTTATTGGTGTCTTTGTGATGAGATATTCAATAGGGTAGATACCCTCCATGCGTGCTACACTTTTTAAATGATTTAACAAAAGCAGAATCCAGGAAGAAAATTTGGCCAGGCAAATATATTTAAGGCTCATCCATCCCACCCTTTAATTCTAATTTGGGGTATTGTGTTTTGTCCTGTTCTTTCTTTTAAGTATCTGTTTGTATCTGAAATATTGAAAATAATTAATTGTATCATTATAAACGATTAAAATCAAACTACTGTGCCTCTGACTACTGATAAATCAAAGTTAAAAATTCGGGTCCAGAGGATTTGAACTGACTAGATTCCACTGTATTTCATAATATTTTGATGTTAAGTATTTGTGTCACGTAAGTAATTACAAGGTACTGTCTTGCAGTTATGTATCTTAATCCAGAGGAATCTATCAGCCTGTCATTGATGTTCAATGCATACCGTGGGTCATCAGACACTATCATGTTGTTCCATGATCACATCATCTCTCCTTTCTCGCCAAAGCAGTCGCTGCTTGCATACAAAACATGGATATAAATTAAAGATGAAGTCACAGACCATGCACGGTTCCAGACAATATCGACAGTGAGGGTGGGGGTTCTGTCAACGTTTTAAGAGGGGGGGGGGGGGGTCACGAAGGGGTCCAATTGTTTTTCCACGTGGGGTACCGTGCCAAAATTTCCAAGGAAACCTACATGTATAGCCACTTAAACGCTTCGCATGTACGTTTAAAATTGTCTTCACGAAAATTTCTTGTGTGCAAATATATATATACCCCTTGTATTACATATCGTTGCGTCTGGGAGCGATATAACACTTGCAAATTAATAACTGAGTTATGGCCCTTGACTCAAGTTAGAATTTCATTTCCACTTAATATCTTAAAAATGAACGACTGGAATTTAACAAAAATTTACATGCACATTGAAAGGTTGGGTTTGTTTTGCTTCAATTAGCGCAAATTTATAATATAGTTATTGGCCTTGACTCATGTCATTTGGTTTTTTTTTTCTCTCCTACAAGGGCCCGGTAGGAAACGTACTGGCTCAGTGGTAGAGTACTTGACTTGAGACCGAAGGGCGACGGGTTTGAGCCTCACCAGTGTCACTGGTGTGTGGTCCTTGAGCAAGACCCATTTATCCTAGCTTAGAACTGGTTCAACCCAGGAAGACCCGTCCCTGTTTAACTGAAAGATTGTTGATGGGACGTAAAGAATCAAATCAAACAAGAGGGCCCTGGGTGGGGGCATCTGTTTCACAATGAAATATTTCTAGTTTCATCATAGTTAGTATATTTGATTAGAAAGCTTATCTGTGATGTGTAATGATGCATTGCATAAGCTAGGAAGTCTGCTTGCAAGCTAAGCAGTTTTTGCTTTTAACAAGGGCACTTTTGCGAAAGTTTGCCACCAGTAAATGTATTTAAGACCCCTACCCCACGCCGCCCCTACCCCTGATGGATTGGGCTGCTATCCCTTCTACAGAAGTGATTCTGATGCTGTTGATTCATTGTTTAATGTTCATCCCATTGTCTGTGGGAGTTGTGTGTTTTGGTTCTTGTTTTGTTATGCAATAATGTAAAGCAACGGGATCTCTCTTCCTAATCTAAAGGATTTTAAATCTAGAAAGGACACTATGATTAACTGGGCTCTTGGTCTCTTATGACTGTTAGTGTTCTTTGGTTCTTCCTCACAGTGCTTTGAGTTTGGCTGCAGCGTCTGATTGTAGTATTTCCTGATTATACTCACTAACCTTTTTACAGAGGAATGTTATATTTTATTGCAATCAAAGGACACCTCTTGAAGAGCAACTTTGATTCTGGTAATTGCTTTGCTATAAATGCATACGATGTATGGTCTTTATTAAATGTTCATGTGAGTTAGCAAACTTCACTAACAGTATCACAGAAGCAGAGAAAATGTATATTCGACTTGACAAATGCATGGTTATTGTCTTCATAAAACTGGGTTTGAAAAAAGTAAGGACGACCAATCCGCACTCTTTGTAGGGGAAAATCATTCCAACCCAATTTCTATAAAACACCGATTATTACTCCACCAGTTGCCAATCCAGGCCTAACACAGTTGGGTTCAAAACTATAAAATTCCTTTGATTGATAGCAAAATACCAGAAGCAAACAAAATTAATGGCATTAATAGCAAGAGATATCACTTATTGGCGAATTTCACAAAGAAACAGAGTACAGGTAGAAAATACGAGTAAATAACAGTCACATTTTGAAGGTTGCTGTTTGATTTAAATTCAGTGTTTTCCATCAGCACAACTCTTGTTTTAGGACATTAATATGCTAGAATTATCAAAAGAGTCACCTTGTTAACCTGTTCAAAGAAATACAATTGTGACATAAAAACGTTACCTTACGTAAATGCTTTATAATTTCTCCGTTTTAATCGCGTGTATAACGCTGCCGCCATATAGAAACTCAAACTAATCATGTTGCTACTGGGGCCTACATAACCAATCAGAGCACTAACGGAGGAGTTAGACAACAGTGGGGTTGTAAAGAAAGAAAAACTTTTTCCACCATTTTACCTTTTATGAGCAAATGAAAGTTCTTGAGCCTAAACGTTTAATAACCTCCAGGCCTAATGTACATGCTCAATTATGTCAAATGTGTATATATTTGGTCCCGAAAATTTACATAATATGCGTTTCAGACTAAAAACCGGATGATAAAATGTATATTTCTGAAAGTCGTTAAATTTCAGTATGCCATTTCTTGCGCTGTTTGATGCTTTGACTGTAGGATCACAGACAAGTATTAACTGCAAAGAGCAATGATTGTCATAGAAAATTCATTAAAAAGCCATTACAGAAACGACTTAATGATTTTTATTACTTTTACGAGATATCTGTAATACGAGATAGGTCATAGTTAAAGGGACCTTTAAAATATGTAAGCAATAAAACGTTTCTTAGCATTGGCATTTACAATATAGCCTTCTCGGTCATTTGGCGATTTCCCCCATGTAAGATATATACAGCCACGAAGCCCACATTTCGAATAGAGTACTTTTGAAGAACATACGGTTCAACAGCAAATATGGCCTGAGGCTAATAACCTTTTTTACATGCAACTCAACTGAGCATGAAAATTTATCATGCTCATAAAAGCTAAGAACAACATTTAAGACTTTGAAAAACAAAACCAAAAACCTTGTAATTTTGAGCAGTTTAATATTATCCATACTCAGTTGAGTTGAGCATTGAACAAATTTTAAAACCTCGGATTAAGATATTTTGCACGCAAGGCACGTGTCTCACTATTATCTGTTAACCTAACAGTCAGCTTAGCAAAGAGAGTGAGTGATTGGAAAGATTCTTAGTTTTTATTTTAAAGCAAAGATACCATTTATTCAAATGCGTCTTTTGGCAGTTGCATTACTAGACTTTTCGCTTACTGTGAAGGCGGCAACTTTAATATTCATATCTGGGTGTGTTTCGGCTATTTCATCTGCTAAGGAAGGGAAATCAGGTTTTATTCACAATTTGGTAAAGGATTAATAAGCTTTTTGAGCCGCGCAAACGTGCATGCATTTCATGAAAATCCTAACCGTATACACACTGAACTCACATTTATTAACCCTCAAAGCGCATAATCATAAAATGTATGTTTTTTGTCGTCCACTAAACTATTTGAAGACTCATATATAAACAAAGTGAACCCAGATCAGACTGCTCCTGTAGGAGCAATCTGATCTGGGTCCACAATGTTTGCCTCCCTGCTTATGTTAAATAGGCATTTTCAGATGCTGATATTTAGCTGGCGTTTAAGGACTAAATAATGACTGAGGTTGTGGCACAAGATGATACAGTTACTTTTGAATAACGCCCCCTTTTCAGCTTTTACCTTTGCCAAAGGTTGACTAGTCCTAATTGCGCATTCATGAGGCGCCGCCTTTACAGTAAGCGAGAAGTCAAGTAATATGAAAGTACAGTAACTACACTAACTACACTATCTCCTTAAACAGCCATTTTAAGTTGTGTCTGGTGGGAAATAGAACATACAGTCAAGTGCTTTACTAAAGACCAAATTGGGATATGCACTTAAAAACAAAAGTGAATGATATGGTCCAGCACATGCTATTTTGGTACTTATGTATGTAGCATCGGCGGGCACCAAAGGGTTTTATACATGTACAACCATATATATTCAGGCAATAATTTATGTCTTTAGTTCCATTGAATGCACCAGAATGGCCGTTAAATGGATGGGTCGTGATAAATGCTAACACACCATGCGCAGATCCTGAAAGTTTTGTCAGAGACTTTTCTCTGGCAATGTTTTGTTTAGTATATGAGGGGAGAGAGGATCAAAATCCACTAAAAGCGGGCCATTGAAACGGCGTTTCGCTGGCGTGCCGATGACGGCCCTTCCTTGAATGCTGGCTTGGTAGCTCTGTAACTTTTATGGGATCCGGACCAGTATTGCTAAGAAACCTTATATTTTTGTGAATTTAAGCCCCCCCCTACCAGCCCCCTTTGGACCCGCGCATGCATATCACGTCATGGTCTCAATGCACGCAGCAGTAATGCTTTTGGCATTCCGTCACCTGTCGATAATATTATTGTCGTTCTTGTGTGTGTTAATGATTTACATGTGCGTGGCAGTCATCACTTTTTCAGTAATATCAGGACACGAATCAGTACTAAACAGAGGATAAAGCCTCTTGCTCTAGTAAACAACACAGTGCCTCCTGTGAGTCTCGAACTAGCGACCCTTCGAACCAAAGTCTCTACCAAGCAGGCGCTGCTTGGGCTCCTCCATATTCCGTAGTTATTGTAAATTTGAAAACTTTCGTTAGAATTTTATTTTCACGAATAGCCTTAAAATCCACATTTGCCACGTCAAAGTCCGCGACTAAGTTATGATTTACCTACGTCAGTTTACGCAATGTCGAGGTGGTGGCGTGGGGAAGTTACTAACAGCGTAGTTTCGAGAAAATTAAACCCTCACGAAAATTTCCGAATTTACCGTACGCGTATTGCGCTATGATTTGTTGTCACACAACAAACACACTTTCATATTGTTTGTCTACATTGACCTGAGACATATGAATATTCAATGACCTATCTTCCAATCTTCGGGAATCTTCGTAAAATGTGTGTGCATTAGATTGTGGCACAATTACTTTTATGAATGAAAAAAATGCAATTCCTGGATAGCCTAATGGATAAGAGGCTGTCCTTTGTACTCAAACGATGCGGGTTCGAGTCGAGTAGCGTTTCATTTTTTCTTCTTTCTTTTACGGTGCTAGTCTTTATTCATGCTTTTCTGTACACATGGATATATTTATTTGAATCTGGCATGCGTTTATATTCAACAAATACACATGCAGAAACGTGAATAATTTCAATAAGCCAAATTAGTTGCACGCTGGATGATTTTTACACATTTGTTGTCATCTGCTGACTTTTCAAAAAAATTTCAAAGCATCTATCAGGAACACTATCAGAGTGTCAAACGGTCTCTTCTGTTGGTACTGATCTGGGAACAAACTGTTTGCAAAGGTTATCAGCAGACAACAAAACTCGCCGCTTACAGGAAAAGAGTGAGGAAACCTAGGTAATAATGAAAATAAAAGTGGCTAAATATAAATGAAATATATATAACTCACCCCGAGATGACATAAAATACAAGAACAATCCCAAATTTAAAAAAGGATGCACTTTGACAATTATATAAAAAAAGGCTTTTCCAAGTTTCGATCCAGGTAGGCTTGATCTGTAAGTTGCCACCTAACCACTAGGCTATCAGACCATTTGCATTAATGAATCTGTATTATCTTCATATTCCTGTTAAAAGCATGACCAAGGTCGGAGTAATTCACGAAAACGCACGAATAACACGAAAATTTTGGCGAAAATTGATTAGTCTCATGTCAATTTGGGCAAACTATACTGGGAAAGACAGTTCAACATAAGTCTATTTTTAACTTCTAACAAAGAAAACAAACACACTTTGCATGTTGGTGCGCTTTAATGTAGGCAAATGAGCAGCGAGAAATGAAAGGAAGTTGTAGACCTTGATGAGATCTAGTTAAGAAATGCTTGTAAAAGCCCTGCTAGTAACACACCTTACTTAACCCTTAGGTCTTCTCATTGCCGAAGTACCTACCGTCCAGCCCACATAACACCAAACTTTTTTTGTGTTCGGCTAAAACTTGCTGTGATTTGATACAGTGCAGTATACACCATAGCAATGACAACGTGTAAATTTTTTGCTATTGTAATACCTGCTTACTACACAACCTTTGTTAATGCTAGTACCGACTGCTCTATTCAATGAAACGAGCAGAATTGTTAATGTATTATGCAAGCGCTATATGTACATTTTCTTTTGGTACCTTTGTTGGGCTATTATAGCATGAGAGGCGTATTAATTAGTTCTGCGCAAGGCTCAACATGTAGTGTAATATGCAGACAGCTTAAACTCTGATAATGATCAATTATAAAGGCATGTGCTGTGCTTATTTTCCTAGAAGTACAATGTTGCATTGACTGTGAATATAATAATGCCATACTGAGTTAGTATTCAAAAAGAAATCCTAGTGGATACACTGGGCGAATACTTGGCCAGGAAATATTTTCCGGCTTCCTGGTGGTTCAACTACTGTCCGTTCGAAGACAATGAGTACCCCTTTTTATACCAATGTAATTCCCCGTATAGTTTGACACAGTGATGTCACGATGTCCCATTATGTAAATTGAGGGGTACCATGTTAGAATTAAAAAGATATATTGTATTTCGTTCTCCGAAGATCAATTAAGTCTAAGCAAACAGTTCAGACCCTAATGAAAGGCCGCATTTTGCAAAATTTCATCTGGGTCTTCACTGTTTGCCAAAGGATCCGTTAAGGGGTTTCTCGTCTTCAAATGGCTAATGCTTGTTCATTATTGCTCCAGTAATGTGTGTTTGTGTTTTGTACTGTTTTGTAGTAGAGTTCTTTCTGTCCTCACTAGTTTGGTTACCATATTGCGGAGGAAGAGAGGAGTCAGCTGCTTAAATTTGAATGAGCCCACTCTACACTTTCAGTTCATTGATGTAGTCTTTGCTTCAGAAGAATAGCCACTTTGAGAACATATTTAAATGCTTCTTACTTTCACGTGTGTGCCTTTAATTATCTGCACTCAAAATGCATTTTTCTTCGATGTCATGGGTTGGTCTTTGATTGCGTCAGTGCATGGTCATACTCACTTATTTTTTTAAACTTTAAAACATAACTTTATTATTATTTCATAAAATCCAAACATTTAAGAGCGCAACTGACTCCGTCTTAAATTGGTTAGTGTTATGCTTAATATAAAGTAACATTTGGCCTAATGACGCTATGGAGTGCATATGTATGTGACCCCTCGATATATACATCGTACCACATCATGTTTGTTGTTACAAACCAGAAGGAAGAATCCATCAGTGCAAAAAGGGTTCACGTGAAAGAGTATAAAGTAAAAACACTTGTCAAGTATTAGTCAGCGAAAAAGTTCTGCGTTGAGTGCATGCTGTGTAATAATTAGTACTTTTATCTTGGGGAAATAGCTAATACTAATTATAAGTCAAATAAAAAAAGTAGACTCTTTTTCTTCTTTTAATATAAAATAGATTTTTCGTTGAATGAATAGAGGTAATAATTTAATATATAACAATTCAAGATGGTAAAGTCCAAAAATAATGATGCATTAGATGTAGCTTACTTACAACTGAATAAACTGAACAACTGACTCTTCCTCGTACAGACAAGCCCTTTTTGATTCCAGTCTCCATCCATAAAATGCTACTATGTGTCCTGTCAGATAGCTCTGACAGGAGTCTAGAGCCCTGTGATCTGGGTGTGTTTAGTAGCAATGCCAAATATGGCTCTGGGATTTCCTGTGAAACTCCCTTGTCTGACAGAGAGAGAGAGAGAGAGAGAGGTCATAGATCAGATTATTGATAAGACAACAGGAAACATGAATTGGGAGCGCTGTGGCTCCATGAAAAAGTGCCAGGTAAATGATATACCAGCAACATTGGTAGTGGTATATTACAGCTGTATGACTATCCAAAACGAATAGATCGCAATGTTGTTACATGTACCTAACTATCGAGTCTAAAAGACAAGGCAGTCAATCAATTCTGTACATTTATCTAACACACATACCGTTTTCATTTGTTAGCAAACCGTTTAGAGTTTCTCTTTAATTTCAAATATAAAACGCAATTAAAACAATCAGTCCAAATTGCATTAATTTGAAATTTAAATCTTGCTTGGCATTTAGAATTCATCAAACAATGAAAATGAATGTGATCATGTAACGCAACTTTTTTCATTCATCATCCTGTCAATTAGCAGAAATTGCAATTTCAAAAGTCTGTTGAAAGAGGTATGCAACCAGTATCACATTTTAGTTTTGAAAGAGGGAGATCTGATTCCCTCTCCCAATATCATATGTAAATGCACATCGTTATAGTGTAAGACATGCGCGGATCCAGAAAGTTTTGTCAGAGAGGAGGGTCCAAGTCAACTCTGACGTTTATTTATTTTTTGATACGGGGGGAGAGGATCCACTTAAAGCGGACCATCATCGGCTCACAGCGAGACGCCATAAATATATTATTTTATAATAATAGCCCAACATTGAATGCTGGCTTGGTAGCTTTGTGATTTTCCAGGGGATCCAGACCAGTACTGCTAAGGAACCCTGTAACTTTGTAAATTTTCAGGGGGTCCGGATCCACTGCCCCTCCCCCTTTCCCGCTGGATCCGCGCATGTAAGGGATGCAATTTGAATTTCTCCTTTAAGTCGGGAACCATTTTCTTTATTACATCACAGTTAATGAATTTGACTTGATTATTATCCTAAGGTGATACGAGATAGCAAAGTTTGTGTTTTAACATCAGTAGAATCTAGGGTGACGAATTTGTAAAATCTAATTAAGTCTTCTGGTGGCCGCGGCTGCAGTTTGTGTGGTTTTGCTTCCATTTGTGTGTAGGGTTTACAGTCACACCTGCGTCAAACTGCCACTCCAAAATAGACAAAAAAGTTCTTAATGACAAATGGTGGCTTAATGAAGGCCGAAGTATTGCAGAATGCTCCCATTGGAGCATTCTGCAATAATTTGACCTGCATTAAGCGATTATTAGCCTTGAAAACCAATTTCTGGTCTTTTTGAGAGTGGCCGTTTTACACAGGATAAACTTTATCTTTTTTTCATTAAAGTTTTATCTTTTCGATTTTCTCCATTTTCAGTCGGACAAACTAGTTATAGCTATTACATAAGCCATCAAAAATGGTACACTATATTCACATGTCTGCAACAAGACCAGGGACATAAGGCAGCACTCCATCAGGTTCTGCGCTGTTGATAAAACACTTTTGATTTACAGAAATATATCATATTATAGAAATTCGACCTACGACTCCTTAGAGTTCCATAATTATTGTATTAATATATTTATGCGCTAATGCTAATCCATCAGAATGAATAAGGTTAATAGCATGTCTAGCGAACAACCAAAATACCAAAGGTCCTCACTATGGTGGCTTGTTTGTGCCATTTCGTTCTTTCGCCTCTTCGCCTGGCGATATGGCGCGGCGCCAAGACGAAATAACGCCAAACGAAAAGACGAAATAACGAAAAAACGCCAAGCGAAATAACGAAAAGACGAAATAACGCCAGGCGAAAAGACGAAAGAACGAAATGGCACAAACAAGCCACCCTACCTCACAGACATTTCTCTGGTTCATGTATTCAATACACAAACACTTTCTGAGCAAGAGATTCTCTTGACATGAATGTCTCAGAGGTCTTAAGGAATTATTGAGAGCTGTGATTTCTCTTTTGAAGTTTGCGTTTCTCTAGCAAATGTATGCATATTATCAGACAGGGTTAAGTAATGAACTTCAGCCTTCAGACGCATTGTGTTAAAATGAACTTTCTGTCCTCGTCTGTACATTACGCTAAGACAGTTATGCCAGAATGGTTGTTGTTCAACAAGCAACATATTGTATGTTTTTGTTTTATGTAAGCTCCTAGTCCGGCTTTCTTTTGTGGATCATTTGTGTTATTTGTATCTTGTGTTTGTCATGTTTTCGCGTCTGTTCATTGCTGCCCTGTGGTTACCTGAAGGGAAAGGGCTGACCTCTTGGCTCTTGTTTGTGATGTTTATTGTGATTTTGTTACTTTCCCAATGGGTATCATTGGCCAGGTGGGGTACTTGATTGTACTGATTCCTGACCTTTGCTGTCTTTGTTATGCAGTACTTACTCGCTTATTTAGTTTTGAAAAAATCTCGCTCATGGAACGTGAGAAAGCTGGGTGCTTTTCTTTAAAAAAATTTGTTGGTGTGTGGCTGTTAGTGTTCTGTCTCTCTTCCTGGTGGTGTTTTGGTTTAGTCTGCAGTGTGTGATTATGGCATTTCCTGGTCATACTCACTTACTTTTTGTGTCGTCATCATTGTCAAATGCATGTATTTGATGTGGTGCAAACTGAGCTAAATTTGGATCTGTTTCAAGCCGTGCAAATTACTGACCACTGAAAAATTGTGGACTGGAACGTAGAGCATCATCACGAGCAAACCCACTTGGATTAATTAGTTATCAGTACACTGGATTCTTGGTAACTAAAAAAAGTAATAAACACAAAGACTTGCTTAAGTCAATCAATATTTTGGAGGCATCCAAAATGTATAATATGTGTGCTATATCAACCAAAACCTATGTTCTGAGTGCATAAAAGGAACCGTTTCTATGAAACGGTTCTTTTATGCACTCACAACATAGGTTTTGGTTGATATAGAAAACTAAACTCATTTGAAGTCAGACGCCTTATAACGCCAAAGAAAAAACTGAAGCTCCTATTGACCATGATTCCAACTAAATAAGTGATGAGCACAGGTCATCATCCAATGCATGAATTTGCTAAAGTGATTGCAAGGATACATTTTATTTCATGTACTATACATGACAGTGTTACTTTCTTAAGCTACTTAATAGACAATGTAAAACAAGTCAACATGACCAGGAAATACCACAATCACAGACAAGTAAAGGCTTGCACATGAAAACAAAATATCATTAAAGTTAAGCAACAAGCACTCTCATTTTAAAGAGACAAGATCTGTTACTATGAACATTTTACAAAAGAATATTTTCTTTTTAAATCATTTGTAAAAATAGAATAAAGTTATGTTTTCACAATGAATATGTTCAGTACAGCTGAAGGCTGCATGGAACAGTGAATTATCTAATAAAAACAGGTGATTTTTCTCATGTTAGGAATTATTTACGTCCCTCCAATAATTCTAGACTGTTGATTTTTAACATAAATGCTGTTGTTTTGATAGATATAATTTGTTAAAATTTATGAAAATGGTAAAACGTTTGCCTGAATTCAAGTATTTTTACTGTATTCTTGAAAAGTAGAAACTTTATTTCCAAAATTAGAATATCAAAAGTTACCAACTATGCAGCTTTAAAAGAGAGAAACTGTCTATAGAAAATGCCTTTTCTTTGATGTATCAGATGCGTTGTGGTCCTTGAGCAAGACACATTTATCCTAGCTCAGTACTGGTTCAACCCAGGAAGACCAGTCCCTGTTTAACTGAAAGATTGTTGATGTGATATAAAGAATCAAATCAAACAAACAAAAAATTATGTATCAACATGGCATTTGTATCAATGAATATAAATTGTTCGACTCCCCATGTGTATGTTGATGGTTTACATGTTACATACTGGGATTGTGACGCCATGATTTGTACCCTTCTTACGAGTTTGTTTGAAAATCACGTCGCTGTATGTGTGAGAGAGAGGGAGAGGGTCCGGGCTTTTTGGATATATTGTTATGTGCAAATTATTAAGTGAACATTTTCGTGTATTTTTTCTCCTGGGCACATATAAATAAGTATGCTGCGATATGTGATGGGAGCATATACGCGATAATATACACTTTTTTAGAAGAAATTCATTCCATGAAATAAGAAATCTAGAGCATTTTGCATAAAAAAGATCAAGTTTGATTATAATCTTGAACGAACCTGTTAAAATGTCAATCATTATAATTGATAACTAATACATGCTTTCAATTTCATATAAGTTCTTCACAAAGACTTTATGCAACTAGTTAGAATTTAATTGTATCATCACTTTAGAAAGCTTTAGTTTGTATGATACAAAATTAACAAGTTTGTATTGGTGCGATTAGATCTCATACTATAGCTATGAGTGACCCCTTATATCGCGGTACGATTCGTTTGATCTGTCTCAATGATTATATTGATCATGATATTCCGTGAAGCAAACACCCATAATCGTGAACAAAAGAAGAAATATAACACAAATCTAATCAAAAGGCTGTCATATACAACAGTTATCTATAAAAATGCCTCATCTTCGCCGCGCTTCATTACAACCTGCCTTTATAAGCAGTGACACTAGCGATTTCAATAGCCTAGTATCTATACAAGTACAAGCTTTTCAAAAAGCTTACCATCTTTTAGCACTAAAATGGGGTGGAAGTACTAGCCATTTGAAAGCGAAATTTCAGTAGCCATTTTAAACGAAAGTGATTAGCTATTAAATGACAAACCCAACTCATCACCATCTCCGCTCGCGGAGATGGCGATGAGCTGGGTGTATCATTTTAGTGTTGTGCCACCTTGATTTGATGTTCATTGAAAGGGTTTACGCTGCACCACCATACACATTGCAAACGTAGTCAGCTATAATCGCCATCCCTTTGAGGTGGCAATGAGAGGCTGAATTGTTGACACAATAATTGATCCGTGACATGAGATTTCCAACAATGTGGTATGCGCGACCAACAAAGTCTCAGATCAGCCTGCGCATACACGCAGTCTGATCAGAGCCTTTGCTAGCCGTTTGAATATTCTATGACTGTTGAGCTACTGACTGAACACCATTTGGAGTTTCTTAGCTTAAAAGGAGGCTGCACAGGTCTGTCTGAGTCTACACTTGTCAAAATACCACATTGTTGGAAATCCCGTGTCATGGCTCAATTATTTGTTGTTGGCAAATGATTCGTATAGTCCTGATCAGACATTGGTTCTGGTCATTTTCACGGCTATATCCTGTTATATACTTGAAATTTCTATTCTCGGTCTGTTTGATGTTTCGGTTCATGGTTACATGTTCAATGAGCCATCTTCTTGAGATTTTAATTCACCATTTGCTTGACTATTCAATTCATCATACCACTGTCTTTTTGAGGCTCCAAATCCCATCCTACTTTAAAGTCCAGTGAACGATACATTTCAATTTGAGTTGGCCTGTTCTGTAACTCTTCCTCGCGGTGCCGTTGGTTGGTCTGCAGTGTGTGATGTATCATTTCTTGGTTACATGACTGTATACTTACGTACTTTTTTGGACATATTTCATATCAATAGTGTACATGTTATTGTTGTCGTAAAGCCCAACCAAACGGGGTATGGTGCAAGTACTTTAAAATTACGGTGCCTATGAGACATTCGTATTACGTTCAACACTATCCTGTGATAGAGACAAAGATAATGATTTTGGCTTGAATCCACTGAACGTATTCGAATGTAGGTAGCTTAAAGAAGTACAGCCGTTTGAACTGTGCAATTTTTTTTTTTTTCACAATTCTTGCGAGAGTTTACATGTACATGTATTTCAAGCGGGTTTTATCGCATTAAAATAGAAAACACATTGATACCTCCTATTCAGTAATACGTGTTACAGCTATTTGCTATCGTTCATTATTCTGTTACAATCGTTAGAACTGTTTACCTGAACAAGGCGTTATCGGCAATTATGAAGCGCATTATTCTGTTGCAAATGCTACAACTTTGTTTCCCTTCAAGATGGTCCAGGATTAGATTTTTGCCCGCAGTTCGGAGTTTCAGTTCGGAGAAAGAATGGGTATAACCCTGGTTCGGCAGGTTCGGAGTTCGGAGAAAGAAAGGGTATAACCCTGGTTCGGAGAAAGGCCAGTTCCTTTCTCCAAACTCTGAACCCTGGCAGGTTCGGAGTAAGAACTGGGCCGAACCCTGGTTCGGCAGGTTTGGAGAAAGGCCAGTTCCTTTCTCTGAACTCCCGAACCTGCCGAACCATGGTTCAGCCTGTACCTTTCTCGGAACTCCGAACCTGCCGAACCAGGGTTAGGCCAGATCCTTTCTCCGAACCCGAACTGGGAACCAGGGTTCAGCCCGGTCCTTTCTCCTGACTCCGAACTGGAACTCCAAACTCCGGGTAAAAACGCAATCCTGGACCAAACTGCTTCCCTTCAATGATCTATCAGCCATTCTAAGGTTTCTTATTCTGTTTCAACCTTACAACTCACAGTGTATAAGCGGACAGTCGGCAAATCGGAAGCTGCAGTTCTAAACATCCTAAAATCATTTGCGTAACGTCAACAAGTTGTCTGGCGATACGGCCACAAGCAGATACGTCCATATTGAATTGTTTAATTTAGATGCGGTTTTCATTAGCGGGGATAGAATTGAAGGTCCTTCACCTGTAGCATTGTCAATTTGACATATCATCACCCAATCTCCGTGTAAAAATCGAATATTCCAGCTCAATCACCTGTTTTCCATTATTTTCTGCCGATCGACACGGACAATTGTGGCATGAAGAGGCAGAACTTAGGTGTTATTTCTGTTAAAACGAACATAAAACCATCGCTTCATCTTTATACTGTGATGTTCAAAAGCTGAATCCATCGAAATATTACTTTAACCAAATATATTGCTTTTCTAAATTGCACCCGATCCTGTTTGACTGTCCGACTAGAGACAAAACATAAAATGGTGTTGAACGACTAGCGACGATTGTTTTGAACGACTAGCGACGATTTCTTGCACTAGTAATACGTCATATTAGAAAAAAACTTGTTAATAAATGTTTTAGCTCACCTGTCACATAGTGAATTTTTGTGATTCTGTCGTCCGTCGCCCGTTAACAGTTGACTTAACTAACATCTCCTCCTAAACTACTGGTTAAAGTTTGACCACAATAGGCAAGAAGGATCCTTATATGGCCCTCTTTAATAATTGTTCAAATGGGTTAAGTCCGTCGCATATCTAGGTCACACGTTGCATATATAGGTCACACAGGCTAAAAGTAGATTTTCGAGATGAAAAACAAATCATCTTGTCTGAAATCACAATGCCTAGGGCATTGCTATTTGGTATAAAGCATTATGTATTTAGTAGTGCATCGCTACCAAGTTCGTTCATGTTTTGCATAGGCTTATATAAGGGAGAACATGGTAAAATCTTCTTGTCTGAAACTACAAGGGCTAAAGCCATGATATTTGGTGTGTAGCATCACCTAGTGAACCACTACCAAGTTCGTTCAAAAACGATTTCTTAGTTTCAGAGTTGGAACCCCTCAGACCAAACTGTCTGGGTCCGCGCATGAATTACACACATACAGGTAGCATCAGCCCACTGCGAACGAAAACTATCTGAACTGAGGGGCTTAAACACATTTGCTGGTAAAATCCTTACATTATATTCTGTTGTTGTTAAAACGCATAACTCGTCCAGCTCTGCACTTGTGACACAAACAAACACCATATGACCAATCTCTCCTGTTTACATATTATCCATATGTATGAAGGAGTACCTGGGTATTTAGCCAGGAAGCAAGCGGAAATCTGCATTTCAAGCATCCTCCAGCACGCCATCTCGTTTGCTGTATTGATGTTCGATCTGCAACCGCTGTCGCCATAAAGTCTTATTATGATGCTGGAGATAGAGTACATAAAGCATCCTTATCTCTCTGCTCCCACACCGCAGTTATCTTTGTTAACTCCTTCCCAGCTAGCGGGGACTTTTGTCGTTTGCTAATAACCTTTGCAAGCAGCTTGGATCTAGATCAGGCCAGACTTAAATTGAAGTCGTGTCTGATCTGGATACAAACTGTTTGGCACGCTGATGGTACGCCTGAAGGAATTGTTTGAAAATTAAAATTTACAAATTATACGTAGACGATGAAATGGCATGCATGCAAAGAGTTAATATTATCTTAACGTATTATAGACTTTTATCACAAAATACAACGTTCTTTATGTCACTAATGAGCTGAAGTTATGGTCCTGATAAAATGCAAGTAAAGGCTATTGGTGTAAAGGAAATACGGTCGTAAATATTGTAACAGATTAATCGTGCAAGACGATGCATCACGAGGAACAAGAACATGGTACCACCGTGCTTACTCTTATAGCGCACTTATGACAAACAGTTGTAACGCCTGTAAGAGAATGAGGAACGTCGTAAAGGCTTATAGTGAATTTATGGAAAACAGTTGTAACGATTGTAACATAAGATTAGGAACTTCATAATTGCAAATAGCGCATTAAAGGAAAGTAGTCATAGCGTTTGCTACAGAATAAGAACCTATACATTGAAGGGAAGCAGTTGTAAAGGTTGAAGCAGAATAAGAAACTTTATAATGGCTGATAGCTTGAATGGAATTGAAGCAAAGTTGTAACGTTTGCAACAGAATAATGCACTTCATAATTGCCGATAACGCATTGAAGGTAAGCAGTTCTAACGCGTGTTACAGAAAATTAAACTTCATACTAGCTGATAGCAAATAGCTGTACATGTAACGCGTGGAACAGAGTAGGAAACAGCTAAGAAAGCCGACACTATTTTAATGCGATAAAAACTGCTTGAAATACATGTAAACTCTCGCAAGAATTGTGAAAAAAATTTGCACAGTTCATACGGCTGTACTTCTTTAACTTCCCTACATTAGTTTGGTTGGGCTTTACGACAATAATTACATTTACATACTGGAAAGTACAATCGGTAACAACGTTGCATACACAATGGCTGAATCTTAACGTTATCACGTCAAAATGCGATTTTAAAGTAATTTAATGTCATCTGATATATAGACTATTGCATTTTATTTAATTTATTTAACTCGTGGAAAAAAGTGATAAATGCTCGACAATACTCGCACTTATATATTTTTCAACTCTTTAAATTCAAAAGTACATGAGCTCTCATGTAAGACAATCTTTGTACATGTATTAAGCGAATCCGCATTGACATTCCTGTACATACGTATTAGCCCCTTAAAGTCTGATTTTTCATCACATCGCATTGTATTTCTTCATCCCCTGGCGCGGGACTGTAACAGCCAAATGAAAAAGAAATCCAATACGAGCAAAAGCAATTAATTGAGGAAGAACAATTGATAATGGGTTCCCGTAAGAGGATTTAAGGAAAGAAAATGTCCTCGAGGCATGCTTTTATTACAGTAAAATAGTTTTCGAGATATACAATATGATTCCTTCAGTTGATTAAGTACCGGGGTGAAAGTGAATGACGCAAAGCACAGAAAACGACCTCAGTTCAAGTCAAACAACAAAAACTGAGATCGATAATGGATCAGTCTTGCAAAACATTCGATTGATCTAGTAATTCATGTTAGATGAAGTTGAACAACAAATTCAAAATATATCTCTAATGATAGCGCAGATTTTATATTTTGTGGATGACTGGTGGCGCTGTTTACGTAAACTCTAGCTTAACATTGAAAAAAAACTCTTACGGCCTCAAGCAGCAGCTTAAGCAGTATTCTGCTTTCTGCCAGATCCCAGAAACCAATATTTCCAAAGAATCATAATTTTAGCAAACAAAAACAGCACTGTATGTACGTGGCTATGAGGGAGGGGCATGGGAGTTTTTTATGCTTTCTCCACGCCTTTAATTCCAAATCCAAATTATTTTATTTTCATCGGATATTTAAGAAAAATCCCTCCACACACATTTATACAAATGAGCCCCCTTTTCAGAAATCCTGGCTCCGCGCCCCTGAGACTGGTCCGATTCATCAAGATGTAGCTCATAATTCGTTAGTGTCGAGTCGTTATGGTAGTGGTAATAGCGGTTGCAATCTTAATAATCTTTATTGAGGGAAAAATAATGCCATTTTTATTTTCGCTTATAGAGACATGGCAAATAAAATATATACGGACGCAATCCTGTTTCAGATAGCTTCATTAGAAGACCCCTGATCTGAATCTACACTGTTTTTAAAAGATGGTAAACATTTTTTGAAGTTTGATTTTTGAGTCAGTATATCTGAGCCATACTGAGCCTAGACGCGAAAACCTGTCTTCGGGGTTTCCGGCAAAGTGAGGTTTAAGCCAACCTGCTTAGCTACAGAGGCTAGCTAGACTATTGAAACTTCGCTTGTAGCAAGTCTAGACATGATACTTTCCGACAAGCGAATAACAATGGCGCTGATCAGACTGTTCGGATGCGCAGGCTGGTCTGGGCCTTTGTTGTACGCAAACCCCGAATACAGGTCTTCTCACGTCGATGCCCATCTCTGATGACGTTGACGCAAATATTTACATGTAGCTAAAGCTCGCGGATTATCCACAAACCCTGTCTTAATTAATACTTCTATATGGGACCATGCGTAGGCACACGTTTTGATCATGGCGATTATAGCATCCTTGTTTATTATTGCGCCCTGTCTCAATCAGATCGCAGCTATACTTTGAATGGACCATATCATCTGTGTGATTGTCTGGATCTTGCGAAACGGGACTAATCCGGAAGTAGAGCGGAAATGAACTAAGTCGACACTTGATTGAAGTGCAGAGGAATTTCTGATTCCACAGACTGATGTACTGACCGCAATGTCAATTTCTAGTCACGTGGCTTTTTGTAAACATCACTGATAACGTACGTATATAAAAGATCATTAAATATCCCAGACGCCCAATAGTTTGCAAATAACTCGTAGTGTTAAAATTCCATCTGCTGTAGAACGGTGTAGCTGGCCTAAAATTGAAAGTACGCACATGTAGAAACAACGTTAATGCATGTGAATGCAGAGTTAATGCATTTCTGAAAATAATCCCTAAAACGGAAATTCTACAAAAAAGCGTAAACCCAGCTGAGACGCCGTAAATTGCGGATCCTCTTTCAGGGTCTGCCTTATTTTCCACAAGTAACAGACTCTTGGTAATGGCGGGTATTAAAATAATTGGAGAGAATAAAATCATATATCATTCATATAAATTATGATTCAGGCCCCTATTAATTTTATGTTAATCGGTAGTAAACCATCCAAGGAGGGAATGATACCAACATAACCCTCGGCACAACCCCTACCTGCCCAAATTGGGTTTTAAGAGATTAGCATTGCTTCTCCGCACATGTTTAACTTTTACACATTTCGTCAACAACCATAGAATCACATGTTTCCGGTCCAAATGTGTATGCAAAATTTATGCATGGTTGCACATAATGTAGCTACACCCCTGTAAAATCCTCTTTTTCTATGTTAAAACTAACTGTAAAACTTATTTTTACGTGGGCATTGCTCCCCCGCCCCCCCCCCCCTAGTTTGTTTTAGCAATAATTAACCGCCAACCAGTATTTTACTGTAGTGTTTATGGCAATTATTATCCACCAACATGCCGTCCCCCCTAGTGTTTATGGCAATTATTAGCCATCATCATGTCGTTCTCCCCAGTGTTTTATGACATTTATTAATATCTCGTTTTCATTCAATTAATGTTTGCTTTATTTATTTGCAAATATTGTAACACATCAATTTTGCCTTTATTTTGCCTTCATTAATAGCTCCTCTTATTGCATCAATCTTGCATCATTTGCTGTGCCATCTCTAAAAGCGATAAATTCAGGAGATTTTAGCAATCCTTATAATGTCTTAACAATAACAACATCTTAAGAATAATTACTTTGATACCACAAAAGCCTGCAATTTATTCATGAAACAATTGATACAGAATTGACAACAGAGGATGAATTTGATTTAATTTGTACTTCGGTCAGATATTTGCGGCTGTTAATTTGTTTTTCAAGACGCTCAATATGATTTGGGGCTTTTCGTGAAAAAATAGCCTTATCGTATTTGATATAAAACCCCCTCCATCGTTATGAAAAGACAGACTGTGTGCCATGCGCGGATGCAGAAAGCTTTGTCAGAGGGGGTCCAACTGGCGTTTTGTTTTCGTTTTGTTTCAGTTGATGAGGGGAGGGAGGATCAAAATACCACTATCAGCAGGCCATCACTGGCCCGCCATTTCGCTGGCGTGCCGATGATGGCCCAACATTGAATGCTGGCTTGGTAACTTTGTGACGTTTCAGGGGATCCGGACCAGTACTGCTCAGGAAACCTATATTTTGTGATTTTTCAAGGGGTGGGGGCGGACCCCTGCCCCTAACCTGTGGATCCGCACATGTGAGCCATAACAAGAGTACAATTCTTACAGTAGGTCAGGCCTCCAGATAAGAGTGCGTATTGGAAATCTATTTTCCTTATTTCTCATCCAAAACATTTGTTGTGGGTACTCAAAAGAACCGTCTCAATGAGACGGTTCTTTTGAGCACCCAAAATACATGTTTAAATTGATGCGTAACAATATTTTATCAATTTAACGCTCATAAAATTTCCTTATCTGGACCTATGAACTGTAGGAAGCTGTAAACCTGATCATAGCCACTTTCAATTTTGAAGTGGTGTTAAAAAGTTTTTATGACCGAGAGATACCACCACCACCATAGACCAGCTCATGGCAGCGCGAGTAAGAGTCCAGCGTGAAAATCCTCCTTGTCAAGTTGTCGGTAAACCATATATAGAGAATACTAGGTGAGTGTCTTTTGATATCAAGTTTACCAGGCAAGGCTTTGAGAATGCATGTTGACATCGCGAGGCTGGCCGAGCGATTCAACATGCGTTCTCAAAGCCAAGCCTGGTAAACTTGATATCAAAAGACGCGAACCTGGTATTCTATTTATCAGTTTACCCATTGTTTCACTCTTCAAACTAGCGATTATGGCGTAATTTTCAATTTTAGTGTTGATTCAGCATCATTAGCGACATCATTCAAAAAGTACAGCGTCATCATGACCTGATAAAGGTAACATTCCAGATAGGACACGTTTATAAGGTTATGTTGAAACAATTCAGTTAATACTAGGGGTGACTGATAAGAAGTGATATCCAGCAATTCTGGACGCTCGAAGTTTGTATGATGGACTTTTATGCCAAATCCTACAAAACGCTTTGCTATAATCACAAAAAGACCATTGCTTTCATCTTATACTTTGCAGAAGGAGTTGTAGATATCAACAAGTTGGTTGACTGTAGATGTAGAATCACTTTATATGAACGCAGACTGAAGAGATGTAAACACTTCATGATGATACACACTTTACGAACACGTTTTTGAATACATTTTCAACTGTGCCTAAAAATGAGAAAGGTCTTTAATGAGTAGCGTCTGTTCTATCCTTATATTTTGAATTTTGTCTTGAGAGAGAGAGAGACAGAGAGAGAGAGAGAGAGAGAGAGAGAGAGAGAGAGAGAGGAGAGAGAAAGAGAGAATCATTGAAGATGTCACTTAGAGCGCTTTTATTATGTCATTCAACTCTCAAAGATTTCTGCCGTTACAGGCATCAGGACTAGCTGCCTAGCTTGTTTCATAGATGGCACAATCTACAGCAAAAGGGATTACAGAATTCGTGTCAGTAGGTGAAATTCTGCAGTAAGAGCTGCGCGTGTATCATATCAAGTGATGATTATTCGGTGAAATTGTCAATTAAAAATTTGCTTTGTGTTATCAGAGTATAAGTGGGGGTATAGATGATGTTTGCTCAGATCTGGGAAAAGCAAGCGAGTATGATCAGGAAATAACACAATCATACACTGCGGACTAACCACGGCATCGTGAGGAAGAGCCACAGAATAATGACAGTCACAAGACATCAGGAAGACAATTTAAGCAAAGCAACACGTTCTCTCTTCCTCATCAAGATGATTGTAAAACTAGAAGGACATAAAGTACCGAGTAACAAAACAACTACCAAACACAGAACTCCCACAAATAATGGAAGCAACAATAAACAATAATAAACAACAACAGAACCACCGCCTTAGACAGACAGCAACTTAAGCCACTGGGGGGAGGGGGCGTAAATATATTTTACTGGTACCAAGCCTTCATCCTAGATTCTGTTGTTGCTAAAGTACAAACTTATTTAGCTCGCACGGAAGCTTCCTAACTACATCAATGTATCACCACAGAGAAATACTCTAATCAAATCAACACACTATGATGAAACTAAGAAAATTGCTCAAGACTCACAGATAGTCCAAGCTAAGGAAAACCTCAAGTTGAACCACGATGAGCCCAGCCAAAGACAAGCATCAGACACATAAAGCGTTTGAAGAACATTTTAAGCGTTCCAAACAATCCTTTGAACGGTTCTAGTTGTGTAATTTACCAGATAGTTTCTCAATTTGAGACTTTTAGACTTTCGGATATGATATGTTACTGTATTTCTAAATGTTTTATAGTTGTTGAAGTCAAGATCACTATTTGTTCTTTTGAACTTATAAAAAAGCGTTCTCTTTTCCCATATATTTTGATACATGTATATGTGCTCAGATATGGGGATCAGATGGTATAACGTTAAATATTTTGCTTTAGTCCGGCAGTATTTGGGCGAATTTTAGGATGACCTGGAACTTGATTTTAAACTTGTTTTCTTTGTTGATTCTGGTAGTGCATACATTGTCCTTGAAAAATCCGAGTGATGCCACTCTGGCATCATTGAGCATTTCGATATATCCAAGATGGCGTCCAAGATGGAGGCCAATTATAGTGAAACTATAGTGTGATATGGAAAAAATGTCTCAAACTCATTCTTTTCCTTAAATTGTTAGCTATGAAGTTGAAATCTGGTTGAAGACACTTAGCTTGTAACCAAATAAAAAATAAAATAAGAATGCGGACAAGATGGCCGCCAAGATGGCAGTTTATTTCAAAAAAATATGAGAAAATCTTCCCTGAAACTGGTAAAAATCCAGGGATTTGCATACAAAATCCTTATTTGTTTGATTCTTGAATTCGTTGTAACACCCAAGTGATGCTATTCATACATCATTCAGAATTTGATATATTCAAGATGGCTGTAGGCATGTCTGATTGATTTGTAACGGACCAGATGCCTTGTCTGATAGAGCAGCACTTTACAAACACGCGTATCTGAATAAATGAACCCAGCATGCATGTCTGATAGAGTTGCACTGTACAAGCAGGCATATCTGAGAGCGGCACCGCATCAGCAGACATGTCTGATATAATGCCAATACTGTACAGGTAGCACCAAACTCCATCCGTCTTTCATCTGCACTCGACTAGTAAAATGTCGGTTGCAGTGGCAATTGACCAGCAGACATGGCCTATAGTGAGGTACCACGCCAACAGGCATGGTCTATAGTGAGGAACCACACCAACAGGCAGTGCTGATAATGAGGCACCATACTAGAAGGCATGGCATATAGTGGTCACCACACCAGAAGGCATGGCTGATAATGAGGCACCTCAACAGAAGGCATGGCCTATAGTGAGACAACACACCAGCAGGCATGAATGAAAGTGAGGCACCGGACCAGAAGGCATGGCCTATAGTGAGGCACCACACAAGAAGGCATGTCCTATAGTGAGGTACCACACCAAGAGGCATGGCTGATAGTGAGGTAGCCTGTCTTCAGGTCCTGTATTAAGACATCTAGCTGAAAGTTCTATAACTACTACAGAGATAAATTTATGACACTTTATTACTTCCCCATTGCTCAGAATACAGTAAATAAGACAGTCAGTGATTTTTTTAGAGATGTAAATGCTTGTTTATGAATATGCACACATTTTACTATTTTTCTATTTACTGGTCTGATACCAGTCTAATAGTGAGGCACCACACCAGAAGGCATGGCCTATAATGAGGCACCGCACCAATTGGCACAACTGATAGTTAGGCTTCACGCCAGAAAGTATAGCCTTTAGAGAGGCATCACTCCAGCAGACACGGCTGATAGTGAGACACCATACCAACAGATATGGCAGATATAAAAGTACAACACCAGCAGACATGCAGGATTGAGTTACAAAAGATCGGCATGATGATTGAGTTGCAACGGTCCAGCAAGTATCCATCTTGTAGCAACACCGGCCAGTGTGCATATCTGTTCTACTTGCACCAGACCAACAGTCCAGCCATCTTTCCCACAGGGTCAGCAGACATATTACCATTAACCATGTTTGTTTATGTGGCATATGACCAGTACACATGTCTGAAACCAAGCAGTTTTGTTCTGTAAAAGCTTCACGAGACCAGCAGGCCTGTTACAGCACCCATGCCTTTTAAAATTTGCTCTTAACCAGCAGGTATATGTGTTACAGTTGCACCCGACCACCTGGCATGTTGGTTAAAATTGCACTCTAGCAGCATGCATGTCTGTTAGAGTTGCATCTCACCAGCAGATATGTTTGAATCAGTTGCAACTGACTAGCAAGCACATTGGTAGTTGTGAGGGCTGAACCATCAGGTATATCTGTAACACTTGCCTCATATCCGCAGTTATGTCCCTATGCTCGTTCCCAACCAAGGGGCTGGTAAGCACAATTGCACCAGACCATCAGGCATGCATATTACAGGTGCACCTGACCACAACCATGTCTTCATAATTTGATTACTATCCGTCTGTTACAGTTTCATCTTTTCAGCATCCATGTACATTACATTTGCACCACCAACCATGTCTGTAACAATTGCATCCTAGCATTTGCCAGGTCTTTCACAGTTGCGCCTAAGAAGCAGTCACGTCTGTTAAACTTGCTCCTACACGCATGCATGTCTGATACACTTGCACCGTACCAGCATTCATATTTATTATAGCAATATCCAACCATCTGTGCTGTCTGTTGCACTTGTACCAGACTAGTATATAATAGAAGAAATGGTTGTTACAATTGCACCGGACCAGTAGAGTAGGCCTGTATTTTAGTTACACCCAACCAGCAGTCAAGATAGTAACGAACATCTGCAGCATGCAAATCTCTTACAAAGGTTTTTTTTATGTTGATACACTGCACTTCATAAGTGAAGAGTATTTTCTCTCTTTTTTTTTTTTGGTAATTTTATCCATCCTTCCAGCTTAACATTTTTCGCATATTGATTCAAAAAAGGTTTGTACTATGAGCAAGCATTCTGCCACAAAGTTTTCAGTGATAACAACCATTCAGTATACCCTGGCATTTATCTTTTCATTTTTTTGACAGAATGTTTGCCCAAAGTAGGAACTTTTATGAGAATAATATTATCAGATCCAGCCAAAAGTGGTCCTGAAGATGGTGCATGGATTGAAGGATATGATTACCAGAACAAAGACAAAACACATTACCATTTCGAAAAATAAGATTCCGTTATTTTTTTCAGTGCAGTCAGACATCATAGCAAAACCCATGTGATTTCCCACCCTGTTATTGCTGCCATTTTGACGCCATCTTTGACGTCATCTTTAGTATTTTACAACGCTGAAAACAACACCAACATTCCAGTCAAATTCCCCAAATACAACCGCTGTTGAAAACTATCAGAAAATAGTTAGTAACTGCGATTTTGATTTCAGGTTGAATTTTGCTTTAAAATGGCGGCCATCTTGGACACCATCTTAACAATTTCAACCATCTGAGCTAAACTAAATGTTTCAGTTTAATCGTTTGCATCACTAGGCCTCTAAACATACCGAAAAAGGCAAAATTAAATTGCTTTTTTTTCAGTTTGTTGGTCAGATAGGTCTTAGGAGCCTAACTGGCGGCCATCTTTGACGCCATCTTTAATATTTCATCCCTCTGAATCAAACCAGAACATGTTCCATTTAATCGTTTGTATCGTTTAGCCTCAAAACATCCATAAAAATAAATTAAAAAATGGGTTTTTAGCGAGTATGTTGGTCAAATAGGTCTTGGGAGCCTAATTGACGGCCATTTTGGACGTCATCTTTAATATTTCAACCTTCTGAATCAAAACATTATGTTTCATTTTAATTATTTAGTCTCTTAACATTCCTAAAAAGTCAAAATTAAATTGTTTTTTATGGAGTATATTGGTCATATAGGTCTTTGGAGCCTAATTGGCGGCCATCTTGGGTGCCATCTTTAATATTTCAAAACGCTCAATGATGCCAGAGTGGCATCAGTTGGTTTCATCAAGAAAAATGTCTGCACAACAAGAATCACCAAAGAAAAAAACTTTAAAATCAAGTTCCAGGTCATTCTGGTTTTCTACCGGACTACTTGGTACATGTATGTTTTGTTTGGCCAGTTCTGTAATATGGATGGTAATGTTTTTGGCATATGTGTTAATGCTATCATGTTTCAGGGTGTTTCAGTTAGTACCACTGACATCATTTTTAAATGATTGATAATCTCTGTCCAAAAGCCTGGAGGATGGTGTTAACTCTTTGCTTACTGAGTAATTTTTATGCTATTTTGTCCTGAATACCATTAAAATGTCTAACAGTTTGGATCCAGATCAAATCAAACGTTATGAGTATATCATTGAAGTTCGTGACATATGCAAGGCCAATAAAATTTTCGTGAGTATTAAAGCAAAGCTCGAATAACTTTTATTTCTATAAAATAAATGTACCTATCAGTAGTTTCTTGCAATGGGTAGACACTTCTACACTACTAGTCAACACTTGCCACAGCGCCTGTCCGTTCACTGGTGGGATGATCGTTGTTGTTTTTTCTTCATTTTCGCTACTCTCCCTTTGTTTGAATTATTAATTCTTGGGTTTGTCGGTTAGCTTCTTACTCTTTATTTATCATATTGTAAGCTTTGGTTTAATCTTATTTCTGTGTATAAATACATACATGTAACAACAAATTTACAAGGACTCAAATAAATAGTTACTACTTTGTATAAAAGGGATTCAGAAGAAAGTTTATAAACTTTTTTGAACTGTGTCCCTTAAATGGTAAGCTTTTAGGTGTAGGTCGAGAAAGCTGGCATATTGGGTTAAGTTGTTTTTCAAAAGCATATGCAATGCATTTGTTGAACTCTGTAAATGCTTCGCTTCTATTGTATGCAATGGGTAGATCATAACTTGTGTTTATGGCATTGTATGTTCTAATCAGATCCTGTACAAAGTGTGTTTCTGCTTTGTGTGCGTCTGTTTATATGTGCTTTGTGGTCACCTGCTGGGAGAAGGGTGACCTCTTGGCTCTCGTTTGTGGTGTCTAACTGTGAATTTGTCACTTTCCCATTGGTATCCTGGGTCAGGTGTGGTACTTTTTTGTATCGATTCCTGATCTTTGCACCGTTACTTACTTACTACTCTATCTGTAAACTATCTAAAATTTTGTGAACCATACGGCAATGTATTTTGCACCATTTTCTGTAACCACCCAGTAGTCACAAATTGACGTTGGCTTACTTGGAGTATTGAAATAGGTCTGAGATCTGGCATGCTTTAATCAGAAAAAATCATTAAAATATCAAACATAGTTAGGCAATGTAATTTACGTAATTATATTTTAATTGAATCATATATAGAGTATCTATACTTGAAACTGCACCTATTTCACAAACCATCGTTTATAGTGTTAATAAAATATACGTATCTTACTTAACTAAAATTCATAAAAGGTATATAAGCTGGAAACTGCACCTATTTCAGAAACCAATCTTTTATAGCATTAATCACATTTACGTATATTACTTAATTGAAATTCATATATAAGTATCTACGCTGGAAACTGCACCTATTTCACAAACCCATCTTTTATTTGATCTTTTTATGTCACCATTATCTAAAGTAGTGCAAGCAAATATGGTTACTTTGTTATACCGCTTTGAAATATTGGCTCTTACATAAGGAAATGGTACTTATTATACGAACGTAAGGTCTCTCCTAACTCATGCAATATGCACCTAAAACGTGGCGCTAGCTGCATGCTGCTATTTATTTGACTGAACCCTCATTTGCTTGCTATTGTTGTGCGAACAGTGAAGGCTCAGACGAGCCTGCGCTCATGCGCAGGCTCGTTTGAACCTTTACTGTTCACCCAATGTGACGAGTACAGAAATTGCCTGAGCTGTCTCTATTTACTTTCAACCACCCACTATAAAAGATTGATATTCCTGGATTGTTTTAATGGGTTATTGTTGACACATGCTCTGCATCGTTAATGCCTTTGATAACCAGGACATTCATGTCAGACATGTCATAGAAATTACTTAAGTATGGGGGAAGTACAAAAGGTTGAAAGTTTAGGAGTACGCTTCTCAAACAATGACTTTAATACAACGAGAATGCAACCAGCTGTCTCTTCCTCAGCGAAATTATTACAAAACTTGTCTGATATAAAACGCTACACATTAACGCGAAATAATCATACACACGCATGATATTTTTATGATCCACAATTTGAACATATGATATTCTTTGCGTAAAATTATCTTATAGAATATTTAAAGCCATGACATACTATCGTTAGATTTACAAATTGCACAACCTTTAAGTCTGCACTATAGTCACTACATGAGTCTGTCTATCCGCCCGTCCATCCGTTTGTTACCAGTTAGTTATACCCCCAGTACGAAGTATATAGGGGGTATATAGTTTTTGCCTTTTCTGTAACTATGTTTGTCTGTCTGTTTATTTGTCTCTTTGTAAACTTTTTTTCTGGCAAAGATTTCTCAGCAACTTCTTGAGTTAGGATTCTGAAATTTGGCACAAAGCTTGATAGTTATACTTTATAAGTTTTCTTTAGTTACAATGCTGACTCTTGATGGTTTTGGCAGACCGTCTGAAACAATTTCTGTTACACCTTGAAAGTTAACTGGTATAAGAGAAAGAATATGAAGTTGGACATTGCCATCAATTATGTTTGCAGTAGGTTGTTTTTTGATGTCAGTACATTGAAGCATGTCTTAAAATAATGTAAAACCTATGATTTCTTAGTTTTTGCAGTCATATCATTAGCTGTTGCATTCAAAAGAAGGAAAGTGGACTATAGGTAGAATGGGATAACCAGTAGTTCTATATTATGCTCTATGGAAGATTTATACAGAGTAAACAAGTTGATAAGGTGCCTCATTTCATGATCCATTGAAAACACTGAAATTGAAAACACTTGCCTCTGACTGTGTAATCAAAAAGGGTGTCACGACAATGCCCTTGCTTATTTTTTATGACGAGTTATATGTGTTACATCCTTTAATAAGCTATCTTATCTTAGAACCTCAGTAAATCATTGAATTTAAAGGGTCTATTTGCGCTCTGTTCATCCTGCATTTCATTATTTTACCTGCTGTGATACATCTAGTTCGTTTATCTGAAGGGAAAGAGTTACCTCGGTTTCAGCACTTCAGAAGTACTAAGACTTCAAATAAGTTTTTGAATGCTTGGGGAAAGATAATAAGTGCAGAGGCATTATTAGATGAAAATATGTGGGCTGCAGGTATGGAAAGGCTACATTTATAAAAGTTAACCAGCTAAGATATGATTCTTTATCACAGAAATATCAAGGTACATCAGTCCAGGTACTCATTGCTCTTAATGGCATAGTTTTCCTCCTTGTAAAGCTTTAGTCTTTCTCCTACTTGCAGAGTATCACTTGAAACACATACTCAAAGAGCCAACTATTAGGAATTCATATCAGTTTCCGAATGTTCCAAGCCATAAATGGCAAAATTGGAAAGTTGATAATGGCTCATCAATTTTGAGTGGACTGGTGGTAAAATTGGATAAAAGTAAATGATTGAAATATTGTGTGATGATTTTACTAGTTGCAAGGAGGCGTGTGATAATAATGATTACCACAGAAGCAGACAACAACAAACGTTTAACATGAGTGTTAAATCGATGAGAAATAGTTTGAACCATTTCATTTATTGTATTTTCTTGTAAAAATGCAAAACTATCTTTTCCATTTGTGGCTCTATATTTAGCATTATATGCACCATATTAGGAAATGTGTCCAAAAGGTCATTGATAACATCTGTAAACACAGTCCATGGGCTTGATAATCAGAAATTAATATAATTTCTAGTGTTTTGGCACCAAAGACTTATAAGTACACATTAAGTGTCCTGATCTTAAACTTAATGACATCTTGCAGATATATGAGCAAGACAGACTAAGAAAATGAAAAATATCCACATGCTGTAAACGCTTTGATGTGTTTTACTTAAACGGTAATAACAAAATTCGCCTCTCTGTAAAACTGGGAGTAGGGCTGTGTATTAGCTCCTATAAGACAATATATTTAAGATAGAAAAGCAAACTTGGTTTTCCTATTCATCAATTGAGTATATGTTTGTAAAATATAATAAAACAGTTTGAAACCAAGTCATAAAAATTGTTTAACTAAATGATGATAGCTACAATTATAGCTTTTAAATTATAGTTAGGTTCATGTAACGCACATAACACCACAGTTAGTCGTATTAATGTTAAACAGCTTCCATATGTAGTAAAGACATCCAGTTTAATGACTATAAAATGTCAATTTATTAGATAATTTTAATGTCTTCTTTTAGAAGCTCAAACATTCAAACTTCTTATTCTCAAATTGATAAATTAGTAACATATGTAACAAGCTGTTACAGGCTAACGCCACGACTTACAGAGTGCAAACATTTCTTATTAAATGCACCTTGAATGGTTACATAAGATGTACTTTGTCTGCAGAATTCCAAAGGGGATTTGAATGGAGCAGGCCCTTACTCAGCTTGATGTCAAAATACTGTTTGATGATTTTACTAATCACGCTAACATATGTAACGCTCTCTGATCTTTAAAACTTGATGACAACTAGCAGATATATAAGTCTTTATCATAGGAGCCAGTTTAAAATCCCTAAACAATACAAGATATCCAACAGCTGCAAGTTTTTTCACAATTTTAGCTCAAACTTTCAAACTACGTTTCCTTTATTTGATATAGTAACGCATGTTACACGCTGTTTTAGACTAACGCCCCAACATAGAGAGTGCAAACATCCCTTATTCGATGCAGCTTGAGTTGTACTATAAGAAGGAATATGTCTGCAAAATTCCGTCGAGGAGATTAAAACATTTTAGGCATATCTTACGTAAAGGCAATGAGCTTGCCCATTTATTACATCAGGTAACATATGTTACAGCCTCTGATATTAAAAATTTTGCAACAAACTTGCAGATTTATGAGTCTTTTCATATAAGCAAATAAATCCCAAACAATGAAACACATTCATCAACTTCAAATATTTTTTAACTATTTTTAATTTAGTTTTAATACCAAACATTTCACCTTAAAACTGGGTAGAGGTAGGGTTGTTTAATTGCTTATTCCAGAAAAAATATTCAAGCAAGGGAAACAAACTTTAATTTTTCTGTTAGCCAATTGCATAAGCTAGTCAGACATGGTTAAAAACATTTTGCAAAACACACAGAGAGATTGTGAATGTAAATGATGTAAGCCACACTTGCAAATTTTAATGGGTTATCTGATTAATGTAACGCATATGACACCTTAGGAAGCCGCAATTTTGTTTAAATGGCTGTCATTATGTAGTTAAGATATCCAGTATGCAGACTATATGAATGATTTTTAAAAATAAATATTTTAATGTCTTTAATTTGTAGCCCAAACTTTCAATTTACTTTTTCTTAGTTTGATTAAGTAACGTATGTTACAGGCTCTTACAGACTAACGCCCCGGAGCACAGAGTGCAAACATCTCTTAAAAGACTCGGCTTTCAATTCTCTACAAGATAGGATATGTCTGCAAAATTCCCTAGGGGGGGGGGGGGGAGCAAACCCATTCTCAGCCATCCGTCTATAAGTTTCTCGCTCTGTCTCATATGAGCCGTGGCATGAGATTTCCAACAATTTGGTATGTGCAACCAGCAAAGGCTCAGACCAGCCTGCGCATACGCGCAGTCTGATCAGAGCCTTTGCTAGTTGCTTGAGTATTTTATGATTGTTAAGCTACTGACTGAACCCCATTTGGAGTTTCTAAGCTTAAAAGGAGGCTGCAGATGCTCGTCCGAGCCTACACTTGTCAAAATGTCAAATTGTTGGAAATCTCATGCCGCGGCTCATATGTCCTCTGTTTATTTCCTCCGCCACAATAACTTTCCATAAAACGGCTCATTTGTAATTCGAGGATACATGAAAAGAAATAATGTAGGAAAGATGATAACTTTGATTCCTTTGTATTGTTTCTTTAAGGCTAAACAACATACTGTCATTGGAGACAGCGGCATATTTCAGGAAAATGCACGCGGGAGAATGAAAGGTTACATGTATTAATAGACTTTTCGCTTACTGTAAAGGCGGCAACTTTAATATTCATATCTGGGCGTGGTTCGGTTATTGTCCCCCGCCTTTTCGAAGAAAAGCGGAGGGACATAGTTTTCGGCATTCCGTCCTTCCGTCCTTCCGTCCGTCCTTCCGTCCGTCCTTCCGTCCTTCCGTCCCCCTAATATAGTAGGTACCTTGTGTGCGCAACTCCTCCTACAGTTTTATGCCGATTCTTTCGAAACTTTCCAGATGTTTTAGTCATGGTCTGAAGATATGCATGTGGTTTGGATATTATCCTGAGATTATTTTTTGTCACTTTTTTCGCAATTTGAACTTAGTCATTTTTAGGCGTTTTTACTATCAAAGTGAAAAGATAGTGGGTACCTTGTGTGCGCAACTCCTCCTACAGTTTTATATCGATTCTTTTGAAACTTCACAGGTGTTTTGTACATGGTCTGAAGATATGCATGTGGTTTGGATATATTCCTCAGATTATTTTTTAACACTTTTTCCGCCAGTTGAACTTAGCCATTTTTCTGACATTTTTACTATCAAAGTGAAAAGATAGTGGGTACCTTGTGTGCGCATCTCCTCCTACAGTTTTATATTGATTCTTTTGAAACTTCACAGGTGTTTTGGACATGGTCTGAAGATATGCATGTGGTTTGGATATAATCCTCAAATTATTTTTTATCACTTTTTCTGCTATTTTAACTTAGGCATTTTTCTGGCGTTTTTACTGTCAAAGTTAATGGATACTGGGTACCTTGTGTGCGCAACTCCTCCTACAGTTTTATGCCGATTCTTTTGAAACTTTACAGATGTTTTTGTCATGATCTGAAGATCACTTTTTCTGCTATTTTAACTTAGGCATTTTTCTGGCGTTTTTACTGTCATAAACAATAATGGCGGGGGACATAAATTCTCTGAATTTGCTTGTTTCATCTGCTAAACAAGGGAAATCAGGTTCTATTTATAATTTGGTGAAAGTAAGTAAGGTCGCAAAGATCAGGAATCGATACAATCAAGTAATATTAAGTTGTTTGGGCCGCGCAAACTTGCGTGCATTTCATGAAAATCCTAACCGTATACACACTGAAGTCACATTTATTAACCCTTAAAGCGCACAATTACATTTTTGTCATCCACTAAAATATTTGAAGCCTCATAGGCAAGCAGTGTGGACCCAGATCAGACTGCTCCTTAAGGAGCAGTCTGATCTGGGTCCACAATGTTTGCCTTTATGCTTATGTGAAATAGACATTTTCAGATGCAGTTATTTTGCTGGCGTTTTAAGGACTAAGTCATGCTACGTGTTCTATACTGAGGTAATGGAGCTAGATGATACAGTTATGAATACTTCTGAATAAAACCACACCTCATTTTCAGCATTTACCTATGTCTAAGGTTGACCAGTCCTAATTACGCATTCATGAGGCGCAGCCTTTACATTAACCAAAAAGTCATATAATACTACGGGTATTCCGAGCTATTTTGTGCTCATTCTGACACGAAGCAATGCTGCCTTTTTATCATTACATGTTTGAATGGGATCGAATGGTGGCGAGTTTCTTCAAGAAATATACAGACATCTTGTTAAGTTATACAATAGCATTTTCAGTTAATGCCAAGTGAACTTAACCAGGAAATGCCATATTCAGAGACCATCTCCTGCATGCTGTAACATTGATACACGATAAAAACATAGTTTACATGTTTTTTAAGTGATATGTTTATGCTGACCGTTCCAAGGCGTTGCTTCTTTTGTAGATCATTTTTGTTATTTATGTTTCATGTTTATCTTTGTTATGCTGTCGTGTCTGTTCCTTGCAGCCTTGTGATCACCTGCTGGGAAAAGGCTGACCCCACTTGTCTCTATTATGTGTTTTTTTTTTTTTTTTTGTTTTTTTTTGTCACTTTTCCACGTGGTGTTCCGGGTCGGGTTTGGTACTTGATTATATCCATTCCCGATCTTTGCATTCCTCTTTACTTTATAGGCTTTATTATGGTTCTTTAGTGTACCTTCTGGTTTGGTGATCGTCTCTCTGAGGAGAGAGCTGGCTGCTTTGCTTTGGACGTGTTCTTGCTTTTTTGAGAGTTTGTTTGTCTTTGATCTGGTGTCTCTTAGGCGTGGTGCAATTGTTTAGTCTGTGGTAATGGCATTGTCTGGTCCAAAATTTAATTTTAAACATTGATCCATTTTATGAGCGTAAAATTGTAATGATTTCCTTACCAATCAATTTAAACATGTGGTTTGGGTGCTCAAAAGAACCGTCTCATTGAGACGGTTCTTTTGAGTACCCATAACATATGTTTTGGACGAGAAATAAAGAAAACTGTTTCCAATACGCACTCTTATCTGGAGGCCTGAATTGTCAAAGGTTATGATCTACATTGGAATATTAAAAAATGAACAGGGGAGAAATACCATCATGGATGCTATTTTATGTCAATGTTGCCAACGAATATTTTTCAAGTAAACTCTATTAATTAGTTAAATGAATGTTGGCGTGACAATCTGGTATTAATTCTGTGAGGTCAACTGTTCACGATATTTTGTAAACATACTAATAATTAGTATAACAAGTTTATGATGAATCAGGCTGACTGCTTAAAATTTACATTTAACACTTTTTCGACCATGGAATCTTATATAAAGTTTGATGCAGTGGGATCAAGATGGCCCATTGTATATATTGATGGATCAAATGTTATAATTACGTCCCCCCCCCCCCAAAAAAAGTATTTCTTTCGCTAAAGATTGCCTTTGTTGTTTGCAAAAAGTGAAGATCCTAATGAAATGCCACCATATGCGGCATTTCAGATGGGTCTTCGCTGTTTGCAAAAGTACCCTTTTAGGAGTTTCTGGTCTTTAAGCATTGTAGCTTGGAATATGTATCTATTGCATTGCAATATGTACCCCCGTGTCCCTTTTAGCAGCTCTGGTGCACATACAAACATTCGGTACAATTATTTGGAGAATTTCACATTAAATTGTGTTGGAAAATATATGATTTTGAAGCTGAAAGGCTGCATGATACACTGGAATCCATTTATCATCATTAAATGATTGATCATCAGTTTTGTTCTGAAAAATTCACTTTTAAGTTAGTTAAGTTAGTTAAGTTAGTTAAGTAACTAGTTCCAACACTGTCCGTTTATATGGTACTGAGCCTACAGGATATTAATCGTTATCAGCAAAATCCATAAAGTGTTTCCTAACCCTGTGTAGAAAGACCCTGATCATTTCAACATTATTATTACAGTGGCAGATCCAGAGGGGTTCAGGGGTTCGCTTGAACCTCCTCCCCGCTCCCCGTTTTTAAATATCTTATGAAAATGAAATATCTTGGTCTCAGTGAGACCAAATTATTTCAGTATAATGGTATATTTAAGAAAAATGAGATTAAATCAGCAGAGCGAACCCCCCATACCTTTATACACACGAACCCCCTTGTATCAAGATTTAATGAGAGGACACGTCTCCATATTTGGCCATACTGTATACAATTAAATTCATTTGTTATTACACGAGACGCCGCATAATTCTTATTGTATATTTGAGCCGTGACACGTGATTTCCAACAATGTGGCATTTTGACAAGTGTAGACTCAGACTAGCATATGCTGCCTCCTTTAAAGCTAAGAAATTCAAAATAATGTTCATTCAGTAGCTAAACACTCACAGAATATTCAAGCGACTTGCAAAGGCTCTGAGCAGAATGCGCGTATGCGCAGGCTGATCTGAGGCTTTGCTGGTCGCACATACCACATTGTTGGAAATCTCACGTCGCGGCTCATATGACTTAACTTTGACACTTTTTCAGCATTTTAAAAGTAGTCATTTTTCGTCCTTAAATACCAGGAAACTCTGTTAATCATCTCGCTGGGAAAGTTTGACTTAAGCTTTTATATTGTTGCTTCTATGCGTGCTTGTCTTTGTTTGTCTGTGTTCTAACGTCACGTCCTCGTGGTGCCTTGGGCTGGTTTATGATCTGTGATTGTGTCATTTCCTGGTAATACTCACATGCTTTTTTGAGACGTTTCCAAGGGTACGTTTTCCCGCGTTATCGTTCACTTGAAGTGCTTTGATGTTTTGTTACCAGATTGACAAAAGAAGCTTTTACTGCTTTAATTTGCTCTTTTGTCTTGCCTTTATTGCTGCTTAATCTCTCTTGATGCCTAAATCATATGTCCACTTAAGCAACATTTTTGAGCGTAAAATTGTAAATATTTTTTTATCCATCAGTTAAAACATATGCTTTGGCTGCTCAAAAGAACCGTCTCATTGAGACGGTTCTTTTGAGTACCCACAACATATGTTTTGGTTAAGAAATAAATAAAATAATATTCAATTACTCACGTTTATCTGGAGGCCTGTCGGCCTTAAGTATGATTTGATGGCAATGGCAAATCATTAACAATTGCCCTGCTGCTCTGGCTATAACCTTTTCCCGATACTGTGTAGATGCTGATCAGCTGGATTCTTTAAGAAGTCCAGCTGATATGCATCTTCCAGCATGGGACTTCGATAGGATAAAGGGAACTGACTGAAAAACAGAATCATCATAAGTGTTTGAGGTATAGAAATTCATTCGGCAGACCTAAAGAGGTAAAATTGACCATCATCACGCAAATTGTTATTACAAAATATGGAAAGGAACCGTGCCAAGACATTTCTGTTCTGTTCTTTCCATTAGGATAGAGATATTCCATATTTTAATTTCTCGTCGTCCAATAAATGATTAATTTGTAAAGAAAATCATACTGTGTCAGGCTGTTCTGTTCTTTCATTAAAAAAGAGATGTACCTTAATTTATTTTTCGTCGCCCATTATGTTGTAAGAATAATCATAAGACTAGTTATCTCGAATGCCCATGCTGATGCCTTTGCATCATATACACACTGGTAAATGTATACGTCGATTTGGTGGTACAGTGTATTCACGCATATTGCCGGTACTTCATAGACCGGAAGTGGCATATATTGGTGTTAATACTATATAGAAAAACATGCTGTATGCCTAAAGGACTATAGACTTTAATCATTTTTAAGTATTCAGTATGTGCATGGTGATTTATGTAAGCATTTAGGAATAGATTCGAGTATCGATCATCCAGATCCGTACTCGAATCTATTCCTAAATGCTTACATAAATCGCCATGTGCATGCCAAATACTTAAAAATGATCTAATGTCTTTAGTCCTTTAGGCATACGGCATGTTTTTCTATATAGTATTATCACCAATATCTACCACTTCCGGTCTATGAAGTTCCAGCAATGCGCGTAAATACCAGCAAATCAACGTTTACATTTACCAGTGTGATATAGTTAGGCATATTTTCAAATGATTGTTGATGTCTCCTTTGCATGCTGGTTAATTTTGCATGATTTTGGTCGTCTGCTGATTCGTTTTTCAGAATTAAGTTTTTTGAGGAAAAAAAACTTTTAGGAATACCATCCATGTGTCAGTTTGGATTCAGATCAGGACCGACGGTTTTATCGGGCCTGATCTGCGACCAAACGTTTTGCACTTGAAATCTAAGAATATCAGCAGACGACACTGACTTGCCAGATAGGAGTTAATGGATATTTCAGCACTGGAAACAGTATGTAGACATCACTATAAAGACTCAATAAAACCGAAAGTGCTTTATATATTTATATCCATACAAGGCCACAATAAAAGCGAACGTGCTCTATGTTATGTATATATTATATAAAACCATGATAAAATCGAAAAAGTAATTCTTTGATATATTGTTTTTGCTCTCAGATGATTCTACTATTACAAAAAAGCTCTTAGTGTTTAACAAAATGTTTTACAGTTTTTTTTTGTTTATTTCTAATGCACTTACCTTTGTAACGCGACGTCAGATTGGATAGCGTCAAAATGTTTTATACTGTTTCCTACAGAATAGCAAAATCAATGTACAGTAAAACCTGTGTAAAATGGCCACTCTCAAGACCAAAAATTGGCTTTCAAAACCAGTTATCGCTTAATGCAGGTCAAATGTATTGCAGAATGCTCCCCCTTGGAGCATTCTCCAATACTTTCGATCTTAATTAAGCTACCATTTGTCGTTAAGATCATCCTTTGTTTTGTCTATTTTTGAGTGGCCTTTTTACACAGGTTACACAGTATTATTATAAGGAGTTGGTAAACTTATTAACAGTATAAGATAGCAGACTTCTTCTGAGAAGCTTCACAATGTTTTGCAAATTCACCTGTGGGAATTTACAATCTTTGTGAATGCTTAAAATAGTTTGGTTGCAGATGCTCATCACAGGCCTGTGCGTTGTCGACACTCTTGATTTATACGTTTATGCTTTGTTAGGAAATTGTTATTATTTCTTAAAGGTCATATTCATAAGCCTGTCAGATATGATGAGATGTTCAACACCTTTGAAAGGTCGTGTTGACGGATGTTACTTATTCTAGTAATATTGCATAAACCATATAAATAGATCATGTCAGGTTCGACATTGATTGGCAGGATTTGGCAAACATCCAAGCACATGACCTTTGGAGTGTGCAGATGGTATGATGATGAGTCACTTTGCGTCTCCCTATTGGTTGATATAAATGGAAGCTTACATGTAGGGAGGGCGCTTTACTGGAGACATGGAATATGATTGCGTAATAATGACGTCATTAGATGGCGCTGTTTTCAACTTCTATCACGTGACTTTATGGTATATAAGGTGAAGCACACTGTGAGAGTGCAAATTTTGGGTTAGATAGGTTCAAGATTATGATTTAGATTGAGTTATGGATAGTCTAGAAATCTATTGGTTTTTGAATATTTATAAACATATAATAAAACTTGTTGCTGAAAATTATGTTAGAAAATTTAAAAAGAGAACTGAAGAACACAACGCATACTTAGAAAAAAGCATCAGCTACGTTTCAATATTTGATGCCAATATCAGGTAACATGTAGGCGTGGCTCTCCTTACACAATTACGCACGTGCGTAATAAAAAGATGCACACATTTAATGAAAATCGCATATTGTGGAAATATATTTTTCCATAACGAAAGGGGTTGCACTTTAAGGGGAGAATATACTTCCACCAGGAGCAAATCCTTTCCCTTAAGAGAATTCCACAATTAAAAGGGGGACGTAATTGATTCGAATCACTACTCCTTTCAGTGGTTTTCCTTTTGGCGTTCTTGCTACGCCATTGTATTTGATGTGTTTGTCTCGGATAAGCTTGAATACATATATGTATACTAGTATATTTCACATTATTTCATAGCCTTAATAAGTATAGAAAAAAATCTAAAATAAAAAAAAATCTGAATTAAAGTCTGGAGGCTGTTGATATCCTCATTATAATGATTCTGCACCACTTTAGCTCAATAAATTATAAATAACCACGGAAGACGTCGGTACATCAATCTTATATTGATGACTATAAAAGATTCATGTTTTTGCCTTTCAATGAGCAGGAAAATTGGCGGCGCAAATTGGCCTGTACTTAAAAGTACGCACGCGATTGGTAAATTAAACATGGAGCGCCTATACTAGGCCACGTCTTGCAATAAGGTACACGTACCACATGACAATAAAGAGGCCCTCTCAGGGGGGTACCTGTTCCCTTGTTCCCCTGAAATAAATTGGGTTGTTCCCCAAAAATAGAAAACATGTTTTCTTATGTTCCCTGTTCCCCAATATTGAGGGCTTCAATTATATGGAACAGCACATGACCGGATATCTATAGCCTGCCCCCCCCCCCCCTCAGTTCATCATGAGATGATACGTTTGGCCAGCGCACGAGATTTTGCCAGTGCACGACATTTTGGTACCTCTCGCATCGGCGAGCAGCAAAGAGTCAGGCATGTGTGTAGACTCGCCAGAGTCTTCGCCGCTCACATATGCAAAGTAACGCCAAGACAAAAATATTATACCACCCTTACCAACTTTAGCACGAATTATCTCGTCATGTGCAAGGTCTGCACCGATGTAGTTGGTATAAAATAGTTAAAATATGTTTTTCCACATGTCGCTTAGGCTCGTGGATTATCTCCACGTACAGGCGGACAACCCATATTATAACTCTTGTCCCTCTGGATACAATATGAACGTCAGTATGGACGTTCATGAAATATAGGCATTAGCGCATATGCGATAAACGACCAACTGGATCTGTATTTTGGTTTTTTATTTAAGAAATGAATTCGACTTTTTTAATGTTCATGGAATCATGAATACTTCGGGTCTCTTGCAAAGTTAACGTGAAGCTAGCTTCACATTAACTTTGCAAGAGATCCGAAGTATTTCGGGCTTCACGTTAACTTTGTAAGACACCCGAAGTATTCATGGTTCCATGAACATTCCAAAGATTAAATTTATTACTTATATTTACATTTCATTATAAATATCTCATTATATAGAAATAGAATATAGATATATACTAGTATATATAATTTAGGAAACACTATTTTTTGTATTTGATATGTAATCGTATTAACGGTTTTGTTGAAATGTAAAACGGAAAAGCGGAACAGCCAGTGTGGACACGGACAGCCTATGGAGCAAACACGAGTGCGACTAAGGTGTGGCTCGCTGTCGATCACAACACCAGTGTCACTTCTGCCGAATAAATTCGATGTTCGAAGCGTATTGCACGGGCAAGTGAGCTAGGAAGCTGACAATCAAGGGTATGTCTTTCATGAGGCTATGAACGGTTGCAAAAATCTAAAGATTCATTAAAGGCTTGCCTTTAAGATGTAATTATTATCTGAATCCTCCTATCAATTAAGAATATCAGTTAGTCATCTATAGGTTTTTAAAGATCTTGCTCAAACAGTACGCATAGAAGGCATACTATGCTTGACACGGCTTACTTTCAGCAAGAATCATCATGATTAGTTACATTGTCTTACATGTGCAAGATGTACAATGTATAAGCCGACAGTGTTTTTATACCATGGTTTGTCCGCATGTACGTGGAGATAATCTAAAACTCAGTCTTTATTCGTACACGAGCAGCTTTCAGGTGAACCTAACCGTCCAATATTTGGTTAATGTACGAGCACACTGTAAAAAATAAGCACAAAAAACTGTTTGGTGTTAACTTACACTAACTTGAGGCCACATTTTCCAGCGCTAAATACCAGTTCTAGTCATAGTAATAATCCAGCTGATCAATACAATTATACTGAATAAAGCTTTTAGAAAAGTTAGAGGTTACATCAAAATCAGAGGCAGCTCAGCTGCCACCTTTGGTGTAAATTTGTATTTATTTGTACAGTGTAGTGAAAGCACTTGTGTATATGCGGTGAGCAGCAGCATCAAATGTGCTGACTCATACATAGTTTGTGGGCGATGAGGCTTAGCTTCATGATTTTGCTCCGTGCGTGACCATGTACTTCAGACTCTTTTAATGAGTGTTCCATGTGGAATACCAAAATAATCTACTAGTCTCTTGAGGTGGCGGCGTCAGTCATGAATAATATATAGCACACCTACACGTAAGAGCTTTGGAGCATAATAAGGCCAGCATTTTTTTATTAGTTGATTTACAGGAAATTTATTTCAGATTTAGGGTCGGGGGACAAAAAAAATAAATAAAAAAGCTCTGAAAATGACCAGTTAACTGGTCATTTTCAGAGCTTTTTTTTTTATATATATATTTTCAGCTTTTTTTTTTTTGTTTTTTTTTAATATCTCCAGAAACAGTAAAACTAGTAATAGGTAAACCAACAGTCTGTATTAAATCTTTTATCATTTTCCTAAAAATCTGGACAGGACAATCACTTTTAACAGTGTCACTCTCAAAAATACACAGACAGAACCTCAAAAATACATTATTTTTTTCAATGAAACAAATAATATTTAGAGTTGGTGGATAACATAAAAAAAATTAGAAATTAAATTATATTTTTTTCCTACTTTCCGTAAAATTACAGTAGGAGGGTTTGTAAATCAACTAATAAAAAAATTCTGGCCTAATCATGGCCTCCATTTACAGCTTATAGCAGTTAAAGCTTACAGTACCAATATTACGTAAGAATGCTCACATTTACACATACTTATCCCTTGGCGCGGTGTGCTATTTTATTTTTATTTTTTTGCTGCATGAAACAAACATATATTTAAATGGTATTCACACTTCACACGAGCAACAATAGCTTTGACGTATAATTGCTACAATTAAAGGTGTGGTTCAGGCTCATGGTCCCAGGTCTCATGGGATGTGAAAGGGAAAATATGACAACACCCAAGTGGGACAAAGTGTCCTAACATTTATTCTACTCCTTATTTATTTTGTTGATTAAAACATGATCACATTCTAATAAAGATGTTTGTGGCCTGAGCCCTTTCCCCCTAAGCGCACACAGGGTGTCGGACCCAGACCTTATAACTGAAATTCCATTACATGTTTAATCTATTTTGTTCCCATGTCAACATTCATAATTAAAATATGGAAAACTGACTTAGTTTTTAAGAAAAAAATGACATTTGTACACGTGTTGGGCCAAATCATTTTACACTGTTGTGTCAATCTATTGGCATATGCCAATCATAATTCATATTTGTTAGGCATACCAACTTACGGGAAATTTGAAGTTAATTACATAAAAAGGCAATGTAGCTTTTAAACCCTGTAGTTGCTTCCTCTGACTTTGTCGAGGACAGTAACTCAATGGTGTCTTACATAAACCATTGATGGTATTCATTATATAAACCGAGAATGCAGTTTAAACATACTATCAAATTCAAGTGGCCGAAAACTAAGAGCAAAACAATGACTAGACAGCATCATACTTCAAAATTCAAACAACGACACATTATGGAAATAAATAACCTCTGCGTCTCGCAAAGACTCAGATACCAGTATGTACAACCTATTAGTCTGATATGTTTTCGAATAAAATAAAACAAACAAACAAAACAAAAAGCATTGGTCCTTAGCTATCATTTGAGTACAGAGCATTTGAAATCCCCTGTATGACTCTCGAGTATGGATGCTCGGGCTTAGGCGAGTCTTCGTCAGAAACGCATGTCATTTTCTTTGTGTTGTGGTCAGTACTTTGCTCAAATGGAACCAGGCCTTGAGGTTATAAAGCTTGAGTTCATCCTCAGACTCAAAATAAAGCGCAATGATGGCTGTTTGCGGACACGCGTCCGCAAGCAGCCAATCATTGCGCTTTATTTTGAGTCTGAGCTTGTACTCAAGTTTTATAACCTCGAGGCCAGGTATAGGCCACAGACCTGTAAATGTAAAAAGGGCACTGATTGGCTCAAAAGGTGGGTGGAAGCTCAGCACAATATTTTTAAGTTGTAAGGTGTTTCATGATAGGTCAATAATAAAACTAGGAAATATATTGTATTTATTAGACGGGTATATCTTTGCTGTACTTTTTGAAACAACTTCTCATTGCTTTTGTTGATTAAGTTTACTGGTGTGGCTTAGAAAAAAGGACCTTGCATTTTGGTATTTTTTTCAATGAAAATTTCCTCTCATGTAGGGTGCCCACCTTCAGGGGCCAAAAAGTGGTAAAACATGGTGGTCACCATGGTATCTCATATTTGTTTATTGGTTGAACTAGGTCCAATCTGTAATTCTACGGCAGCCTCAATGTGCTTGAAGAGTTGTGTGGACCACAGCTTACTCAAAAGCTATAATGGAGGTCTATGGAAAAACATTTACAGGTCTGGGCCCTAAAGAAGAACATCAGGCCTGTTTTGTTGGATACCTTGGCTGCTATGCATGTGACCTGTAATATGTTTTTGATGCATTGTTTTGGTTTTAATGAGTCCTATAATGATTTCAGCTTCAAAAAGTCCACCTTTTTAAGACAAAAATCATTAAGACTACAGAAAAAGAGCCTTATTAGTTGGTAGGGGTGATGGCTGGCTCAGTTTTGCACTACATATTGGGCTGGGAAGCATGTGAGTTCCACTACTGCACTATGAGGCTATAATGGAGGCATCATTTCATATATCAAAAGCTTACGGGTTCTTATATAACATACATTTGTATTTTTCATTGTTATGCTGAAGCTTTTTTTGAGTATTTCTTCTTGTAATTGACAAAATATGGTAAAAATGGCCCTTTCGCAAGTTTCCGTAGACGGCAGTAGTGGTCACTTGATTGAGTTAAATGCAGCAACTTTGTTGAAAAGTATTACATGTGGTAAACCCACATTTGCATGATCATTTATTGTCATTTGCCTTAGTTGAACTTGGAGATAGCACAGGAGACTGTCACATGACCCAATATGACCTTGACCTTTGAAAAATGGGCCTTTCCATTTAGCAACAGTGAAGAACAACTTGGAAACCTGTCTGAAGTTGCAGTGTCCACTTTGTTGATTAATCCACCTGGGCCCTTTTGGTTGATTTGCTGTGCCGAATTGACCCTAGACCTTATTAATGACTTTAACCTTTATAAGAGGAGCCATTTCAGATGCATATATGTATGCGTATTAGCCCGTTTTAATCTTTACTATTGGATCCGGCAATATAAATGACACTTTGAAAAAAAATGCATTATGAAACTTCTTCAAAATACCAATTCACATGCATGCTTTTAGCAAATTTATAGCCTGCAATTTATAAAATGAGTATTTTAGGCTAGTAATTTTAAATTTTTGTCAATAATTTGGTGCTTTTCTCTGACCATTTTACCTCATTTAAGAGAAATAGGTCATAAATAGTAGAATGGGTACCTTTTTGGCCAATAAAACTGCAAAGTGACCTTGACCTTTGACCTCTATGACCTTAAAATCTCCATTTCACTGACCTTGACCTTGCAGCATCCTGGCTGAAGTAGTTTTATTCTCCCCCTAGGCCTTCGGTGAAATGTAAGTAGTCAAAATGCCATGCCGGTGAGCATAGTCCCTCTGCATGGAAGAAAGCTTTGCTCTTCCCCACCTCTGACTGTTACATAATATTAGCTTTTTTCATCTAAATTAGCAGAAATTGCTCTTTTTTGTACAAATGAGTTTTTTAAGTGATGAGAAGTTGATTTTATGTGTAAAGAAAGGATTCTATGCCCCATAGCTAGGAGCATGTAATTTTTGCCTTGTCAATGGGGGTGGGTGGGGTAACTCCACATTAGACTAATGATGGTAAAGCACATGCATCTTCTATGTATAGTTTATTGTAAGGTGGTGTTATAAGCTTATATGAGAGAAGTTTGAGGCATTTCTGATATATAATAACAGAGATATAAGAAAATTAATATGTTCACTTTCCCTTTTTCATTATTTTGCTATACAATGATTTTTCTAGTAACATATGTAGGGGGTAGGGCTGTTTAAAGGGTTCCCAAGAATAACTTTGGGGTATATAATGCAAACAAACAATATAAATGTGCTTTAAAATGTTTAATGGTTTGAATTAAATGGTTTTGTAGGTCTTTTATCTAAAATGGGTTATGTCTTTAGGCCACAGACCTGTAAATGTAAAAAGGGCACTGATTGGCTCAAAAGGTGGGTGGAAGCTCAGCACAATATTTTTAAGTTGTAAGGTGTTTCATGATTGGTCAATAATAAAACTAGGAAATATATTGTATTTATTAGACGGGTATATCTTTGCTGTACTTTTTGAAACAACTTCTCATTGCTTTTGTTGATTAAGTTTACTGGTGTGGCTTAGAAAAAAGGACCTTGCATTTTGGTATTTTTTTCAATGAAAATTTCCTCTCATGTAGGGTGCCCACCTTCAGGGGCCAAAAAGTGGTAAAACATGGTGGTCACCATGGTATCTCATATTTGTTTATTGGTTGAACTAGGTCCAATCTGTAATTCTACGGCAGCCTCAATGTGCTTGAAGAGTTGTGTGGACCACAGCTTACTCAAAAGCTATAATGGAGGTCTATGGAAAAACATTTACAGGTCTGGGCCCTATAACTCAATATGTAAAGGCACACGTACTTGGAGCTCATGACAAAACTGATCTGGTTTGATGTTGAATAAATGTTGTTGGCTAAACCAAATAAAACGTCGATATTTAATATGCTTGCTGTACTTGGATCTGCATCACCTCCAGAATCGTTTTGTAAAAAGCGAATATCCCACCAGTGTCTGTTTTAGCTCGTTGTTTGGCAGACACAACATAGCTAACGAACCCGATTCATAGGCCAAATCAGATTACTGAACAATCCAATTACCCGCTGTGCGCGAATGAGAACCACAGAACAATAGACAGACGACCTTGACACGTTTCAAACAAAGAAACTGTCGATAAAAAATGCTGGCTTCTATTTATACCTATGCTTTCCCTCGTGGTTTCCATAATGATGTTTAGGAAACCTCGATGTTTATGCAAATGTTTAATGGATCGTCCCTCTTGATCACCATTTGTCATCACTCGGCAAGCCTCGTGATGCCAAACGGTGATCCTCAGGACAGATGTTTATATCCTTTCCTCAACCTCATGATATTTATTATGCCTTTTCCCAAGAGCGGTTGATTGGACGTTTTAAGTGGTTGCCTCCTTTCCTATACCACACTGGTAAAAGTATACGTCGATTTGGTGGTATTTACGCGTATTGCCGGTACTTCATAGACCGGAAGTGGTAGATATTGGTGTAAATACTATATAGAAAAACATGCCATATGCCTGAAGGACTATAGAATAAGATCATTTTTAAGTATTTGGCATGCACATGGCGATTTATGTAAGCATTTAGGAACAGATTCGAGTACCGATCTGGATGATCGGTACTCGAATCTATTCCGTAAATGATGTAAGCATTTAGGAACAGATTCGAGTACCGATCTGGGTCCGGAATTACAATGCCTCCTTAAGTTACATGTAATTAGACTTTTACGAACTTAACTCCAATATCTCTTAAGGTTAAGATTCTATCTTAAATGTGCATTTATAATGCACCGTTTTTGTGAACCTAACTTAAGTATAAATCCTCGGCTAAAATCGTTAATTTGACGGAAAGGCTTACGAGGACATACGAAAAATATAGAGTTTTAATGACTGTAAGCGACCCAAATGTTTCGCGCGTCCTGTAAATTAATCAGCGGACTCGAAAAATACTAAAAAAGTAGAGTAATTCCTGCTCATTAAAACCCTCCCCACGACGCAGAATTATTTGTGGTAATATTTTCCATTTCATAAAAGAGTGTAGGCGTCATTTTAGAGGAGACGGGGAGGGAGGGCAGGTGGGGGTGAACTGCGGCGGGGGATAGGGGGGAGTACACACGAACTCGTTCGCGATGATCATGTTTTTGTGTGTTTGTGGGAGCAGTCAGCATGCATCTAGCTCGTTGTAGACTATTTATGGACTAACCAATGATACTGTGTTGCTTATCCCATCCGTGTAACCTAACATAAATGATGCATGATCAGCTATCCAGTGGGTTTAAGTTTTTTATCCTTTTTTCTGAACCATCACACGCGTGCATATTTTAAGTTGATGTGGATTGGCAGGTTATGTGGATCCTTGAGCAATCCATGGTTGCTCGCCTATGCGATAAGTACCATAATTTCGTGCTGGCTCGGTTGCAGTTTGCTCTTACGAATGTTTAAAGTTAAGGTAAAAAGTACAATATCAGTTTTGTTTGTTTGTTTGATTTGATTATTTACGTCCCATCAACAATCTTTCAGTTATAAAGGGACGGGGCCTCCTGGGTTGAACTAGTACTAAGCTAGGATAAATGTTCTTGCTCAGTGACACAAGGCAGTTACGCCGGTGATAATCGAATCCGCAGCCCCTCGGTCTCGAGTCAAGCACTCTACCACTGAAGCACGCGCTCCCAAGCAATATCAGTAATTTGTGAGACTTCGAGGTCTACGTAAAATCGGGATTTTCATCCGACTTGAGCTGTACAACACTGATGCCATGCTATACGCTACAAGTATCTCTGCCAAAGTGGCACCCGGTTACCCATCTATTTCGCGAGCCCTGTCGAGTCATAACTAATGACTTACATGGCGTACATGTACTCATTTTGGACGCATAAATTCCCAATGACAAGCCAGAAATTGGCTGATTATCAGATACAGTCAACCCTCTTTACAACGACACTGTTTGTTCCCAAACAATTTGACATTAAACTGAATTTCTATTGTAATGAATTCAAATTTAAGCTAAACTGGTATATTTGTGCAAATACAATTGACGTTGAAAAGAATTTTGCTGTTATAAAGAATGTCGCCTTAAAGAGTTTTCACTGTACTTAGCTAGTTTATTTTAATTTAAAGGCGCTAATTGAGCCACAACGCGCTACAATGCATACGTGATAATTCCAAATGAAAAAAAAACACTCCCATATATGGTAAAACAAAATAATATGTTTCAATAATAAGCTTAAGTTGACCTTGACCTATCTTGATTTAATCAATGAGATCAGGTAAGCGCTACATGATCTTCAGATCCTCTAATTTGTTCATATGCTTAACAGGGGGTGGGGGTAGTTAAAGAATACTCGCAGACTTCTTGATGTGGTGAACCCTTCAACCTTATTACTAAAAATCGTACCTGATAGGCAGCGATACGCATTTTTTTAATTACAAAACAGCGTTTCTAGCAATTCAGTTCATTTGTGATCGCCGCATACAGTGTGGGACAAAGCATGTGGGTAATTCGGTATTTTATATCTAGAGACTCCCTTCACATCCGACGTTGGGAATAATACAATATCCCATAGCACAAAACGCCTTTAATACACGGTGCACTACCCTACTCATGGCATTTTTTGATACCCCAATCGTATCTCCAATCACTAAACAGTAGGACCCTGTCGTTGTTTACCACAGCCGAACAGAACTTGCGTCAATGGATTGAGTGTCATGCTAAGTCTTTTGGCCAAGACGATGTGTCGACGAACCCAGTTAACGATGCCACGCGCGGATCCAGAAGAGGTGGCAGGGGTCCGGACCCCAGCCCCCTGGAAAATCACAAATTCTATAGGTTTATATAGAAATATGCAATTGGACCCCCTCCACCCGGGAAAAGTTGAACCCCCTGGAAATGTTAGAGCGCCCTTCTCCATGGAATATCGGAAAGTTATAGTTTAATGATAGTTTTCTTTGAAAGAGCCATGATCACTGGACTCCCTCTGCAAAATAAGCTGAGGACTTACAGAAAAAAGAAGAGAAAAAACAACGTCAGAGCTTTTTTTAGTCAGTCGGGCTTGGACCCCCCCCCTTCCACCGCCAAACCCGACGAAAAATTCCTGGATCCGCGCGTGGATATACGTTATCGTGGTGGTATAGAAACGATATCGCTCCTTAAAACCTTCTATAGTGCTGCCAAGATCTTATGACCATGTTTACATTTGCTTGTTTGTAAACATTGAAATAAAAACAGTAGGCTGGCATATTCAGCAGTCAGGTGTAGTTTTGAAAACTGTTTGATATCATCTTGTATAACTCAGAAGATAGAGTGGCTGGCAGCAGAACATACATTTATTTTTTTCCATTATGGGCGGGTTCGAATCCCATCAATGCTTTCATGTCTTTTTCTTCATTTTTATTGTATCATATTTTCACATGTGTCCTTTAAGCATCATTGGAAAACAGTTTTAACATTTATACAAAGTGTCCATCAAATGGGACATTATCAAACACGAAAACGCATATGCGAGATGCCACTGAATGCATCAACTCAACAGGGTACGCATTGTTTGCTGTCATTAAAGTAAGTAAGGGTGCAAAGATCGGGAATCGATACAATCAAGTAAAGTGATATTAAGCAACCCAAACGGTTTGGAAATGCTTATGAATTATATCTTTAAATGAGCCGCTACATGAGATTCCTAACAATGTGGTATGTGTGACGAGCAGAGCCTCAGATCAGCTTGCGCATACGCACAGTTTGATCAGAGCCTTTGCTAGTCGTTTGAATATTCTATAAATATTTAGCTACTGTCTAAGCTTAAAAGGCGGCTACACAGGCTCGTCTTAGTCTACACATGTCAAAATGCCACATTGCTGGAAATCACATGCCACGGTTCAATAAATAATTGATAAAAAAAATAAAATTAAAAAAAAATAACATGGTACTGTGACGGGGTTCGAACTCGCAACCCCATCAAAAAGTTAAATCTTAACTTTAAGGTAGCCTCGCTGCTACCTTAAATATTTAAGTATTTTGTTGAGATAAGGAGACATTTAAGATAGGGAAAATGATTGTAATGCACTTTTCGTGAAATTTAAGTAAGTTCGTCAATTTAACTTTAAGGAGGCATTGTAATTCCGGGCCCTGGATGATCGGTACTCGAATCTATTGCGTAAATGCTTACATAAATACTGAATACTTAAAAATGATTGAAGTTTATAGTCCTTTAGGCATATTTTTCTATATAGTATTAACACCAATATACCGGGCCGCGTAGCGCAGTCGGTAACGTGTCTGGCTACAGATGCGTGTCTGCAGTCAGATCCAGGGGTCGCGAGTTCGATCCCGGCCCGGTATCATACTTTCGTGGAGATGGATCATGAAATAATTTGTACGGTCATTCTCCTCCCTTCCGCTGATTTATTCAAGAAGGGTTGTTGTCAGTTACAAGCGAAAGTATGTGCACAAATTACTGGTTAACCGCTTTCTCAAGCCTGCCCAGGAAAAAGTGTGGTTAAGTAAACTGACCGTCCCGCAATGACCATAGCTGTTGACATGGGACGTAAAGCAACAAAAACAAACAAATTAACACCAATATTCCGGTCTATGAAGTACCGGCAATACGCATAATTACCACCAAATCGACGTAAACATTTACCAGACTGATTTTGATGCGCTGCTGTGTTTGTTCGGAAGAGATGGTGGTAGTAGTAATGTGCAGTAAACCATGTCTTAAGAGGCCACTAAAATAGACAAAACAACGGTCTTAATGACAAACGGTAGTTTAATGAAGGTCGTAAGTAATGCAGAATGCTCCCCTTAGGTCGAAAGTATAATTGCAGTAAACAAACTTTTTGTTTGTGTTTTTTGAGAGGCCGCTTAAGACAGGGTTTACTGTGGTTAAAGTTTAATGTCATGTTTAGTACAAGTAACTCTGGGTAAATCATACTGTATTCGTAGAAGAAGGGGGGTGTTGTGGTATCATGGGTAGAGGGCGTGTGTTTGGTAAGTCTCTTCCACTGCCGCTTTACTTTTGGTATGTTAGCTAATGGCAAGAAGATCACTAGGCAAAACTTAAGAACAAATGTTGTTTTGACAGTTTCAAATTGTATTAATTGATCACATGTAGCCTTTATCAGTATGAAAGAAGAGTGCGTGTTTTAACAAGTTAGCGCTTAAACATTTGAAAACGACCAAACGTCAAGTAGATCTTCCTAGGCTGTAACCAGTAGTGGGCCTGGTATGTTTATGGTTGTTGTTGTTTTATGTCTTAATTTATTGCCTATATTTACATTTTATTATAAATATCTAAATTAACGAAACAGTTTTTTATTTAGTATGTAATCATATTAACGGTTTTGTTGGAGTGTAAAAAGGAACAACCAGTGTGAACACGGACATCCAATGGAGAAAACAAGAGGCTTGATTTGCACGCGCGACTCATGTGTGGCTCGCTGTTAATCACGTCACCAGTGGCACTTTTGGCGAATGAATTTGATTTGGTTTGAAAATGTATATTATAAAAACATGATAGAAATATGTCATGACATAGAGTTGTTATTCTCTACAATTTACTCCCTGTAAAGTTTGTTACCAACAACTCCAGCTATGACAAAAGCGAACTGTCCTTGGCAATATATCTCAGACATTTCAGATTCATCACGGTCTCTCGTCCTAGGTCAATAATAATTAGATCAATATAAACATCAAATCGTATGCATTCGTTTCATTGAAGCCTGAACTTGCATTCAGCATACAGAGAAAATTTGACAGATGCTTGTATGTCTGTCATGTCTCAGGAAATTGACATCGATGCGCTTTATTACGTTGTTAATGAATTGTTACATTCCACGAGAAAACACGCCTACTTCCATAAGCAAACAGCAAAGGACCAAATCAGTCCTCGCATGCGTGCATGCATGCGCGGGCTGATTAGGTCCTTCCTTGTCTTGTCAATACATTGGCATATAGAATACACAACGTACAAATGTAGTATTTGAATCCAAGTAATGTTATGCAGACTAGTCGGTTGAACTAGGAATTTGGTGCCTGGTGATGTGGATATTCTGTTAAATGCCAAATTTGCATTGACTGTATATCGATTGCCTTAGTTTCCATAACCACGGTGCACTATAATACCATACGTGATCTAAACAATCTACAATAAGGTTTTGGGAAGGAGGTTGGACCAGTAGACGTTTTTGTATTTATAAATGGTCATGTACAAAATACATATTCACGGCGTAAAAAGTTAAGCACCACCTATATTTTTGCTGAAACAATTTTCAATTTACCGTGAAGAAATTTTATTGAGCATTGCAATTCTTTATCTGTTGTGAAACTATGCATAAATATCTAAAGGAAAATATTCAAAAATACAAGTGATAGCCGGTTTTGATTACAAAGTCATGAGTTTTAGCAACTTATCAAAACGTCTCACTATCGCCTCGAAATTGCAAGAACTAACCCCCAACATTTTACAACATTTTTTTGTCTTTTTCACACAAAATTATCAACATTGTAATCACATACATAAAACTGCAATGAAAATGAGTTGATCTCAATGTGCTTTTTGTTGAACTCACCATCACATACTTTGGCAACATAGCATGCTTATTTCACTATCTTATCCCTATATAAAATAGCTGCTAGTTTCGTCTTGGAGGGTTCATAATATTTGTGAATTGCCTGTGGGGATTGACAATATTTGTGAATGCTTGGTTAAGATAAGACACAGGTGTTCGGCCAGGTGCGGGGTTGACATCTGTGATTGGCATGTTTATGTTTTAATAGGGAATTCTGACACCAGTTTGTTATTGTTTCTCAAATATCATATTTATTAGCCTGTCAATTCTGATGGGATGTTTTAACACTTTCAAAAGGTCATGATGACCGATGTTACTTAGTTTAGTAAAATTACATAAGCCCAATAAATAGATCATGTCAAATCTGACATTGATTGGCAGGATTTCGCAATATATTTAATCATATGACCTTTCGGGAATTGCGGAACTGGTGTGACTATGAGTCACTTTTGTATCTTCAGATTGGTTGATATAAATAGAAGCTTACCTATGTATAGGGTGCTATATAGTAAAGTTAAAATATGATTGGTTAGTGATGATGTCATAAGGTGGCGCTGTGGTCAGCTTCTATCACGTGACTTCATCGGATATAAGATGAAACCCAGTGTCAGAGCCTCAGACTCTGGTTAGACTAAGGAGATTTTGGAACATTGGGTTATAGTCAGTTTGTAAAAGTATTTGAGTTGAACTTTAGAAGTTTAAATAAAATTATAAAATTGTGAAAGTTGTTGCTGAAATTCATAAGACTTAGAAATTCTATAGAGACTTTGAAAACACAGCGTGGACTTGAAGATTAGAATCAACTCCTACGTTACACCTATACAGATATCTTCAATTAAAAGGTTTATTTACATCTGAAAAAATAGTGGTATTTTGGACCCACCCTCCCTTGATCAATTAAAAAAAAACGTTGTCGGAGATGGACCCCCTCTGACAAAACTTTCTGGATCCACGCTTGGGCTAAGTACCTGTTGAACTTTAATATAAGCGATGTATTAGTACTTGGCCCACCGTTGCTCAGCTTGGGTTTTCTTGAGCTCTGAATAACTGTGAGTCATGAGCCATTTTCTTCGTTTCATCATAGTATGTTTATTTGATTAGATTCTTGCACTGTTATGATGCATTGCAAAAGTTAGGAAGTGTCCGTGCGAGCTAACCATTTTTTGCTGTGACAACAGCAGAGCTTTGGGGGAAGATGTGACGTCAGTAAAATGCATTTAAAGTATTAAGAGGGCAAAGCCACCCAAGTGATTTTGGCTGCGGTCCGTTCTAAGGCGGTGGCTCTGTTGTAAATGAATTGTTTATTGTTACTCCTGGGAGATTTGTGTTTGGTCCTTGTATTGTTATACATGTGTTACTTGACTTTTCGCTTACTGTAAAGGCGGCAACTTTACTATTCATATCTGGGTGTGGTTCGACTATTTCATCTGCTAAGGAAGGGAAATCAGGTTTTATTTATAATTTGGCAAAGAGTTAATAAGCTTTTTGAGCCGCGCAAACGTGCGTGCATTTCATGAAAATCCTAATCGTATACACACTGAACTCACATTTATTAACCCTTAAAGCGCATAATCACAAAAATTATGTTTTTGTCGTCCACTAAACTATTTGAAGCCTGTAGGAGCAGTCTGATCTGGGTCCACAATGTTTGCCTCCCTGCGTATGTTAAATAGACATTTTCAGATTCAGTTATTTTGCTGGCGTTTTAAGAACTACATAATAACTGAGGTGGTGGCACAAGATGATACAGTTACTTTTAAATAAAACCACGCCTTCTTTTCAGCTTTTAGCTATGCCTAAGGTTGACTAGTCCTAATTACGCATTTATGAGGCGCCGCCTTTACAGTAAGCGAAAAGTCAAGTAATATAGTGCTCTCTAGATTTGATACCATCTTGCAGAGGAAGGGAGAGCTAGTTGCTTTTCTTTAATTGTATTTCTGATGTATTATGACTGTTATTGCTCTGTGGCTCTTCCTCGTGGTGCCGTGGATTGGTCTGCAGTTTGTGCATGTGGTATTAACTGGTCATACTCACTTACTTCTTGTAGCATTTATCATAATAACAGTTATATTTAAAACACGGTAACTCTTCTTTTCTTAAGGATATACAGCCGCTGGAAATGAACACATTAACCCATTTAAATCCAATGGAACTTTCCGTTCTTATCAATTAGACCAGTCCATTTCAATTTTATGGGGTTTTGGTGGTATTTCTCATTTTCATTCAAATTTTGATAGAACATTCTGTGAGTAAACAGTGGAGAACCTGATCAGATACCGCGTTCTGTGGCGTTTGTTCTAGATCTGCACTGTTTGCCCATGCCCCACTGCGCTTATATGGGTTCATGTTCGATATCGCCGAGAATGATATGTCAGTACATTGGCACAAACTCTGAATTTGAATACTCCCTATTTATTAACAAATCCTTACGTTAACCATTAGGCCAGAATATTTTATAAGTTGATTTACGAACCCTCCTACTGTAATTTTCCAGAAAGTAGGAAAAAAATAAAATTTAATTTCTAAATCTTTTTTTATGTTATCCACCGACTCTAAATATTAATTGTTTGGTTGAAAAAAATAATATTTGTTTGAGGTTCTGTCTGTGCATTTTTGAGAGTGACACTGTTAAAAGTGATTGTCCTGTCCAGAGCTTTAGGAAAATGTTGAAATATTTAAAGATTACCTTACTAGTTTAACTGTTTTTTCTGGAGATATTAAAGAAAAAAAAAAGGAAAAAAAAGCTCTGAAAAAAAAAACAAACTCTGAAAATGACCTGTCAACTGGTCATTTTCAGAGCTTTTTTATTTTTATTTCTTTCGTCCCCCCGACCCTAGATCTGAAAAACAATTCCCGTAAATCAACTAATAAAAAAAATCTGGCCTTATAAGCCTAGCGTCCGGGCAAATAGTGCTGACCCAGATCAGACACAGCAGATTAGGGTCCCCACTGTTTGCTTATAGACCGTTCTATTAAAATTTAAATAAAAATGAATAACACCATCTTACAACCCTTAAAACGGAAATGGACTGGCTCAATTGATAAGAGAGGAAAATTCCATTGGGGTATAATACATTTTCGAAGCGCTGTAATCACATTGACTATTTTTAATAAGTTTTGCCATATTTTTTATTCCAGTGTGTTTAAGAAAGAAGCCGAAGAAAAGGGGTTTGCACAGTACGACGAACTTGATGAGTATTACGGCGAGCCCGACGAATATAACCGACCAGACAATCCCGAGGGTAAATGTCCGAAGTGGTGTTTGCGATGTCCCGCGGAGAAGGTATTTTCTATTTACTTCCTTATCAGTCAGGGGAAATAAATATTAGCTAAAATTGTTCCTTTTCAACAGTGATTCCAAAGTGAGGTTGCAGAAAGTAACGTCTTGCACGACACTTGGGTCTCCACTATATTCACTATATGAGACCGTCTTATCGTCCGTCCGTGGTCAGTTAGAGAAAATGCTCATAACTTTTGAACCAAATCGTATATTTTGATCACATTTGCATGACAACATTGCCAAACCACCATTTTGATGGACGAGGTTTTGCAGAACATCAGTCAAGACTTTTGTGGTCAGTTAGTGAAAATGTTCATAACTCATGAAACTTAGAGGCAATTTTGATCAAATTTTGCATACTACTTTATTTTAATATTCTCAAGCCACAAGTATGCAAAACGTTGACAAGGGTTTGCCTAGCATTATTTTAGCCAGTCGAGGTATTTTAGTGAAAATGCTCATAACTCTTGAACATCATGGTATATTTTAATCAACTTTTGCATACTTATACATTTCAACATTAACCAGACAGTAATGCTGACAAGTTTACGCAGGTGCGCAGACTTATCTGCATCTTTGTTGTTCGCTTACCTTTAAGAACAAAATGCCATATGAGCCAGTGCATGAGATTTCCAACAATTTGGAATGTGCGACCAGCAAAGTCTCAGATCAGCCTGCGCATACGCGCCGTCTGATCAGAGCCTTTGCTAGTCGCATGAATATTCTATGAGTGTTGAGCTACTGACTGAACATCATTTGGAGTGTCTAAACTTACAAGGAGGCTGCACAGGCTCATCTGAGTCTACATTGGCCAAAATCCCATGTTGTTGGAAAACAAGTGTCACGGCTCATATTATAATAATGTGATCTGGTTCTAGGTTATTGTATGCGTTGCTCGATGAATTAGTGTCATAGGGATCTATTATCTATATCTCACTGGACACCAATCAAATGGTTAATCATAGCTCCTGTGACTACCAATCCAAACGCTAGGTACCGGGTGGGTGATTGATTCTGGGGTCATTGTAGGACCATTTCATAATATTTTATTATAGCTAGACTAATGCAATTGCTCAGAGTAACATACTACTAAGTAATTGGAGTGGCTTTCCAGTTCTGTCTTTAGTGCGTTATAGGCACGATTGGAAAATCTTAGATGCGTTAGGCGAAGGGAAATTTAGGATGTACATGTGGCTGCAAATAACATGATTAAACTGGCTAAGATGGCGGTATGTATGAAACGCTAAATTGTAGAATAAGTCAATTTTTCACAACGTAGTTACAACATACCCTGTAACGATGACTGCACCAATGTTTTTAGGGTTATTGTTGTAAAATAATTCCCTCATTAGAAATTAATAATAAGCTTAATCAAAATATTTATCATATGCTCGTTACATTGATGGCTGTACACTTCATGATAACATATACTTGTCAAATCCTCATTTATTCTTGGTACATGTACGTCCGCACTCACTGCTTGAACCATATTTCGTGGTATTTTGAAATATTTCCGTTTTGTATCAAGATCAACCGATTGACTTTCCCGAAAACGTCATCTATTCATTGGTATGTTTAGATATAAAAATCATGGTTTCTCAAAACTGTTCTTTACAATGCTTCAGGGCAATGCTTTCCCAAACCATTTAAATCACCAACGTTTGCTGTTAGCTGTATGATATCCTTTTTTGTGGATGGCATGTTCAAACATAAATTTGTCAGAGCGACGAAATTGATATAGTCATATAAAGCGGGGTACATTTAATGATAAGAATTTACGTGGTACTCGCAGGGCTTTAACTAAGTCACAGTGCGAGGTAATTCTTTATGAATGCTGTTAATGAATATTTATGAAAGCATTACGGATACTACCTGAGGTTACGGTTTCTTGACAAGGTGTTATACTCCTTCCAGAAACGGGCTGAAATGGTAATTTAGACTGTTGTAGAGCCACATTTTGTTAAAAAACATTATCAGCAGCAAGTTTCTTGATAGTCTAGACATTGATATACATTTTAGCTGTTTAATCATACACCAATTACAAAAAAGCGCAAAGTTTTAAAGAAATCACTACATTTGCATAGTTCTGGGTTACAACAAACACAACATGCTTGGAAACGAAAAAACATATTATAAAGCTGGAATCGCTTAATTTCTTTCTTTAATATAGTTTATAGCGGTTTTCATTGTTTTCCGATGCTATGGATTCATTAGGAAAGATCACACATCTTTTATGAGCCTAACTTGACCGTTACAGATTCTTTATGAAAGTTGTAACAGATTCTTATTTTTAATTCTTTTTTTATTAGTTTTCTCCATTCATATATCATATTTATCATTATCAACACATACAATGTATTAGATGCAAACACGTTACATTTATGTATAATTGTTTCCAGCATTAGGTATGTTGATCCTCCTCTACATAATTTACCTTTCACTTTAGGCACCATCATCCAATACCCAGGCTAAATACATAGTAGATATATAATACTATCTGAGCCGCGATATGAGATTTCCAACAATGTGGTATTTTGACAGATGCAGACTCAAACGAGCCTGTGCAGCCTCCTCTTAAGCTTAGAAACTCCAAATGTTGTTCGGTCAGTAGCTTAATATTCATAGTATATTTAAGCGACTAGCAAAGGCTCTGATCAGACTGCCCGTATGCGCAGGCTGGTCTGAGCCTTTGCTGGTCGCACATACCACATTGTTGGAAATGTCATGTTGCGGCTCATATGATAGGTAATAAAGCAATGGCACATATCAATTTGCGCACTAGCGCTTTTGATCTACACCTTTGCTTTTCCTATTTCAAATATCATGAAATAAAAGGGCAGGAAAAAGCATAAAAAGCGCTCTCTACTCCTTATTTGCCCCAACATAAATATCTCTCGGCAGGCGAAGTACCGGACCTACAAATCACCAAACATGGGGTCTGGTACATGTGCCGTAGGTTAACTGACTAAGTGCTATATATATATAATAGGTGGAAACTTAATTTGACAATTTTATAAGGGAAACTGGGTTGGGATACAGCAGAAATAAACTAATCTTTCGAATTAAGTTGGGTTACTGTCCCTGGTCTATCTAGGCTTGTTTTTGCATTTAGGCCAATGTACAGTCAAGACACTTGGGTTTACCATATTTAGATTTGCACCATATAAGTAAGGTGTTTATTCCATTTCTTTTCAAAGGAATCGATTTTATTGTTTATTTTTGCTATGTATTGTTCGTGTCAAAAAATTATCTTTAAGTATCCTTCATATCCTACAATAATTAGCTTTTAGTGCCAAAGTTGTCACTTTCCCGTTGGTATTCTGGGTCAGATGTGGTACTTCATTGTATCGGTTCCTGATCTTTGCACCCTTACTTACTTTGTAAATATAATATTTTGCAGCAACTGTTATAAAATGTATCAATGTCTGGGAACATAAAGAAAATATATTTGTCTTAACGTCAAAAGGTAAATAAATATTGGCATTTTTGAGTAACCATGTTTTCAGCTCTTTCCAAAAGTCTTTTATTTTTTCGCAACTAAAAAATAAGTGTGTTGTAACAGATTCTTAATGAAAGTTTTAACAGCTAGTTTATTAACCAAATGCAATAATATGTAATTTTGGGACCAATTAATGGTTTTATTTGTTTGTGTTGATGATTTACGTCTCACGCAACAATAATTCAGTCATGTCAGGACGTTTTTCTTTCTTCCTGGCTTGAACTAGAGCTAAGCTAAGCTTGAGTCCCTGATGTTAGTTTCCAAATTTTAGGATCATCAAAACCAGTGCTCTTACATGTCATCGTGATGGCTCTGTACAGAAACACCAGCTTTCTTGTTTCAGTTCCCTTTTGAGTTGATTTAACCTTTAATGCACCAATCGCAACAAAAGTCGTCTGCTTTTTCTCGTCTGCTGAAATGTTTAAGAAGTCTCCATGGCATACAGTGTGGACCCAGATCAGACTGCTCCTATAGGAGCAGTCTGTTCTGGGTCCACGCTGTTTGCTTCTATACTTAATTCGTCAGAAATGCTAGGCAAAATTTGCAGCAGACGACTTCAGCAGACGATATTTTCAGATGCATTTTTCTTGGCGCTTCAAGGGTTAACGTATGCGCGTCTTTTTCTTTATTGTGAATTCCAGGTCGTTTTTGTCCAAAAGTAAGTGAGCATGATCAGGAAATACCACAATCACACACACTGCATATTAACCCACAGCACCGTGAGAAAGAGCCACAGAATATTTACTGTAACAAGACATCCGTAAGACAATAAAAATAAAGTAACCAGCTCTCTCGTCCTCATCAAGATTATTGCAAAACTAGAAATGACATAAAGTAGTGCATACCAAATAGCTTGGCAGCATTTTTTTATGTTGCTTTTTGTATGTCTTTTCAATGTGACATTTGCAGCATACAAGAGAGTTAATGTTCAGATCATTATTCTATTTTCAGGTTGCCTTCCTTTGCCGTTGCGACTTCTGTGCGCGGAGATACCAGATGGCTATTCTTAGTTCCTTAGGCTTCCTTATATCATTTGGTATCCGGTGTAATATGGGCGTGGCCATTGTAAAGATGACTAAGAATGAAACCGAGGATGACAACGGGGATGGGCTTTTATCGGTAGGTTTGCATATGTAAAAGCTCTATGATGGGTTGTGTACAAGTACATGGAGATAATCTACAAGAATTTGAGCCGCAACAAGAAATTTCCAAAAAATGTGGTATGTGCGACCAGCAAAGGCTCAGACCAGCCTGCGCATACGCGCAGTCTGATCAGAGCCTTTGCTCGTCGCTTGATTATTCTATGACTGTTAAGCTACTGACTGAACATCATTTGGAGTTTCAAAGCTTATGAGGAGACTGCACAGACTCGTCTAAGTCTACACTTGTCAAAATGCCACATTGTTGGAAATCACATGTCAATGCTTATTTGTGCATGGATTATATTCTGTACAGATGGACAACCAAGGTATTACTTGACTTTTCGCTTACTGTAAAGGCGGCGCCTCATGAATGCGTAATTAGGACTTGTCAACCTTAGGCATAGGTATAAGCTGAAAATGTGGCTTTGTTTTATTCAAATGTAACTGTATCATCTTGTGCCACAACCTCAGTCATTATTTAGTTCTTATAACGCCAGCAAAATAACTGCATCTAAAAATGTCTATTTAACATAAGCAGGGAGGCAAACATTGTGGACCTAGATCAGACTGCATCTACAGGAGCAGTGATCTGGGTCCACACTGTTTATCTATGAGGTTTCAAATAGTTAAGTGGACGACAAAAACATACATTTTGTGATTATGCGCTTTAAGGGATAATAAAAGTGAGTTCAGTGTGTATACGGTTAGGATTTTCATGAAATGCACGCACGGCTCAAAAAGCTTATTTACTCTTTACCAAATTACAAATAAAACCTGATTTCCCTTCCTTAGCAGATGAAATAGCCGAACCACACCCAGATATGAATATTAAAGTTGCCGCCTTTACAATAAGCGAAAAGTCAAGTAATATTGTTATTTAATATCTTGTTAACCAGGTATTGCACGTTCAATCCGCAGCTCCTCCTGTCTGTCGGATGAAAATTTAAATAGAGTAACTTACATGAGTGCTCATGTTTTATTGAATTTATTAAACAAGTTGGGGAATAGAGATAAAATGCGAGGCTTGCCGAGCATTTTATCTCTTTTTTCGCAACGAGTGTTAGATTCTATTTATCATAAGACATTAAGATTACTTTGAAATCTCATTTCTGCCGTAAAACGTTATACTTTTGTCATTATTTACCCAACAATGTTATGGACGTCATAACGTTTCCCGTGAATCTATAAACCACTAGTAGTAACTCTGATTTTATTGCATGATGTTATTTCACTCTCAGACGCGACGTCATATGATAACCTGTGATCCCGTCCCCATATCACCTTAGCTGTTGGTGGAACGTTAAACATAAACAACTATTTTATACCAACTTAATCTTTGGACAAACAAACTTCAGCTGTAGACTTCTGACGAACTTCTGGAAACGCTATACAGTATACAATATATGTAACTTAAAATTAACTGCAATCACAAAACGTGTAGGAACATATTAACACCTCAACAAATATTCCCCCCAGACAGGCAAGGTCTCAAAGCTTCATTGATTCTAACTCAGCGTAAAATAACCTATTGTCCTGGTACACAGAACGATTGGCAGGAAGGCAACACGACTAAGGCCAGGGGAATAATGTTCAATAAAATAATTGAAACTAATACAAGCGCGCATGTTAAACACTTTTTCAGTTTTCCCAAGTTAGCTATAAAAAGGAAGAGAGGAAATAAACTGGAGACGTTTCTAGACACAGTAAAACAAACAGGTCTCTTGGGAGCCAATAAAAACTTCCAAGTAAGACTTAGATATAGGATCAATAAATACAGAGCTCTGGACTGGAAGATTATTTTCTCAACACTTTATTAGGCTTGCATTTCAATTTACATAGATAATATACAAATTTAGGAATGAATATGACATTTATTTAATCGAATGAAGTAAAAATATAATTTGGCGGCTTCGACTAATGAAATATATTTTTTTCGATCCACAACATAAAATAGATGACATATGCATTCAAACACTTAAAACTGAATTTTCTCTTTATTATATACACTAATGAAACGTCACAGATTTCTGTACCCTACGACGTCATACACCATCACACAAAACGTCATTTTTATGATGATGTTACAATACGTGTCTGTCTATAGGGCCGTAGGAATAGGGGGGGGGGGGCACGGGGGGCCGTGCCCCCCAATAATTTGCAGAAAATATGCCCCCCCCCAAAAAAAAAAAAAAAAAAAAAAAAAAATTAAAAAAAAAAATTAATTTTTTTTTTTAAAAAAATCAACCTATGAATCACCCCCGTAATTTTCACTTCCATGCCCCTTAAAATTTCCACAATTGTGCCCTACTATGGTTTCCATATCTGTGCCCTTGAACAGTTTAACATCTGTGCCCCCAATGTGCCCCCCTTTCATTTTCACAGTTGTGACCCTTATTGTTTCCACATCTGTGCTCTAGATAATTTCCACAGATGTCACCCCCCTTCTATCATTTTCACATCCGTGCCCCCCCTCATAGTTTCCACATGTGTGCGCCAAATAATTTCCATATCCTTGCCCCCATCCTTCTCATATCTGAGCCTCAACAAATTCCGCATCTGTGCCCTAAAATTTTCATACCTGTGCCCCCCCATCAGTGCCCTCCAATAATGTGTGCCCCCCCAATCTGTAATTGCTTCCTACGGGCCTGGTCTACCAAAACTGAAAAGATATGATTTGGAGTAAAACAAAATGAAAATTTCATAAAACTCTGAAAAATTCTTTACCATTTTTAGGGTCAAATTAAGAAAAATGAATACCCACATTTTATGTTTTTGTCCAAATATAAGAAAATTATAGGCTTTTAAAATCTAAAGTGGGGTCAGGGAAGTCAATGGAGAAAGAAGAGGACATCCAAAATCACTGATGAGAAGAAGTTATATTTTTCACATGAGAAATACATTTTTTGAAATATTTTCACATGTGAAATATAAACTTGTTAAATATACAGTCATCATATTTGATCAATATTTGTCCGTATTTCATTACTTTGCATACAATTAATACTGGTATCCACTCTATACATTGAATTTTATAAAGATAATATTAACAATAAATTAACAAGAAACCCTGTAGAGACGACGAATAAAAAGGTTAAATGTGTCCGTAGTGTAGTTTTTGCACGGGCATCTCATGCTTAGACTATTGAAGATTATTTGTTGTCTAGATGATTGTTCACAAATTAAGGACACGGACTCAATATTCAGGCAAATGAAGGGCTACAGACTACCCTAAGGGCCAGTACCTTGACCGCGGAACCCATATGGCCCTCGTCGGAGGTTCGGACAATATAAATTTCGCGGCCACAGGCCCTTTGACAGTCCATAAAACTTGATAGTGCCTTCAGTTTCGGCTAATATTGCTTAAATCTTTCAAATGAGGAACATATGCTCCAACAAAATGACGCTTGTGTTGCAATGGTAGTCGATTGTAAATTTTAAAAGGTGGCCTTATAAAGTGATCTGCATCACGTTTCTGTAAATTGTGTAGCAGAATATCAGCTGCACCCACCAGTGCTTGAACTAATTAATAAACAAACATTTCCCAGCAATCAACTGCTTAGCACACCTGTGAAAGTTCCATTTTAGTTTTTACAATGGACTTCCATTGCAACACACAGTCGCAGAAAACGAACCAAATATGAAACCTTGCACATGTTTCAAATGAAACTTTGCATAGTTTTCATATTTTGTACAATTTGCTGTTGTATCCGTTTACAGCACGAGAATATATATGTTCCATAACGCAAACATAAATATGTCTTAGACAGTGCTTAATGGGTGCTTAATATGCTCCTGACGTAAAACAGCTATAAAGGAATTAATGGTCTACTGTATGCAGACGACGTTCGTAACATCTACTTAGCAAGATCACGTGATAACGGTACTTAGTCAATCATGTCATCATGTGCAATGGGGATTGCCTCGACCTTTTCCGCGAAATTCCGTGGAATCAGACCACGGATGTACGGCAAGAATCTACTTTGATAACGCGGATGATAACGTGACGCTGACGTTATATAACGCGACGCTGACGTCACAGAAACCATGTGAACACAATAACAGGTGTGATTGCAGCAAAACAAACGGCTTAAATGAAAAAACATAAACTTCATTTATTCTGCAGATTATTTTTTTTTTTTGATAATCAGAATAATCGATTTTAACAGAGCTGAGCCCACATGCTACAGAACTACATGCTACAGGACTTTTTCCATACGCCAGTTCCAGCTAACATAATGGAGCTTTTTGGTACATAGTACTACCCGTAATACTCTTTACATACACCCTAGCCATGATTCGACTCTCGAATTGTGGTGGAATTTCCCGAGTGTCTAACATTGGTGATGTCTTCAGGAACTGTTCTTATCATATCAAAACAGACAAAGAGCTTCTGCCACCTCAATGCCTATAGATCTTAGACTAATCAGTAGAAATATCAATTATACCCAACCTGCTGTATTAAAGTTTAGTAGGTTCTCTTTATCCCAAAAGGAAGTTTTTCAAGATTATTCTGAGAAATCATATCAGTTTAATTTTGAGTGTATTTCAATGGATTTAACAGTTAGATGCCAAAACACAGTGCTCACTAAAGGTAGTTCATGCAGCCCAAAATGGATGGGTAGTATTAGACTTACGCAAATTTCATACAGACAAGGGAAAGTTCACGCGAGTCTGAGCATCTGCGAATTCATGCAATCACTGCTTAAATACATTTGGAAATAGAAAACGAACTTGACCAAATATTTGGTTCTTTATCCCGATGTACACATATATAGTGATCTTGTTTATACATATATAGTTCTCCCATGATCTTATGGCTATGTTTACATTTGCTTGTTTGTAAACATTGAAATCAAAACACTTGGGTGGCATATGTAGAAGTCATATGTGATTTTGCAAACTATTTGTTGTCAGCATGGATAGCTAAGTAGGTATTATAGTTTCAAAGATGCATAGTAATGAGGCTATTCTATTTTTCTTATAAACAGGTAAAGCATGACTTTTCATTGCTACGCGCATATGCAATAATCTAGGGTAGGTTCAATATAACTGTAAACTGAGACTACCTGCACGCCCAAAATCAAGGTAAACTTGCCAGTGTTTGTTTACAACAATTCTCATCTATCTTTAAATCTACAATAGTGTCGCCGCCAGCAGAAAAAAACATTCTTTTCGCATCTTGCGCAGGTTCGAATCCCATCAATGCTTTCATTTCTTTTTCATTGTATTTTTTTTTACATGTATCCTTTAATCATGTTTAGACATCAGTTTTTATCTTTTAAACAAAGTCTCCTTTAAATTGGACATTAGCAAACATAAATATGCATATGCGAAGCGCCACAGATTGCATCAACTCAAAAGGGTATGTACTGTTTGGTGTTATTAAAGCGATGTCCAGCCACCAAAATGATTCAGATTCTATTATAGATTATATTTAACAATTGTATAAATAATAAGTAAATGAAAAAGGTACGGTGACAGGGGTTCGAAATCACAACCTTCATGACAGTGTATAAAAAACTTTGTTATTGGTTAATATTATTGTAAATACAGAATATCACCACAGATAGCTTAACGTTGTGGGACTCTAGTAAGCATAGCATCTCGTTGCTTTTTGCAGTCGTAAACGTAATTATGTTTAAAGAAAAATGATTTTGTTACATGTACTGCCTACTGTGGGCCCGACCTTATAAGTTGGCCTGGTAGGTATCGTTAATCTTTCTCATGAGCTGTCGCAAGTCCTGCCCGCCCTTTAATAACCCTTTCTTTCATGAATATTCATGCTAGGTCCCACCTACACTGAAAAATTATATATAAATAAACTTTCTTGTTGCTACATAGAACAAAGAAATTACTTGTCACTAGTGTAGGACCAGCTATATCATATTTCCATTAGCAAACAGAGAATACCCTGATCAGGCATTTCTTACAAGAGCTGCCAGATCTGGGTCTGCTCTGTTTGCAAAATCGTTAAAGAGACTGGTTCTGTAACTATGAACATTTTTCGAACATTTTTCTTTTCTTTTTAAAACATTTGTAAACAGTTATGTTTTCACAATAAACATGTTCAGTACAGCTGAAAACTGCATGGAAAAGTGAAATGTCTGATAAAAACAGGCGTTTTTCTCTTGTTTGTAATTATTTACGTCCCTCCAATAATTCTAGACAGTTGATTTTTAACATAAATGCTGTTGTTTTGATAGTGAAAATTTGTTAAGATTTACGAAAATGGTAAAATGTTTACCTGAATTTGAGTATTTTTACTGTATTCTTGAAAAATAGAAACTTTATTTCTAAAATTAGATCAAAAGTTACAGACTATGCAGCTTTAAAAAACGCTAAACCTGTCTCAATGTATATTTCAGCCAGCGGAATTTACATGGACACCGGAGACAATAGGTGTCGTAGACAGTTCATTTTTCTGGGGTTACATAATCACACAGGTTCCTGGAGGCTACCTGGCATCAAGAGTTCCTGCGTCAAGGTCAGTGTTTGATTCAAGTTAACCCTTAATGCGCCAATCACAACAAAAGCCGTCTGCTTTTCTCGTCTGCTGAAATATTTAAGAAGCCTCTATGGCCAACAGTGTGGACACAGATCAGACTGCTCCTATAGGTACTGTTAGGTAATTATTTGCAGCAGACGACTTCAGCAGACGAGACGACATTTTCAGATGCATTTTTTTCTTAGCGCTTTAAGGCTAACATAAAGTACAAATTGGCACCGGGCTTGAAGCTATAGTCTTTACATGATTTAGCCCTTGCGAAGCATACAACGTGTGTTGTAACTAGGAAAGTCTGGCGATTTAAGAATTTCGAGTAAATCTTCAAATCTGCCATAAGATAATTACTAAGGGCTTGAGACACGAATGGCAGGGAGTAGTAGAGGTCCATCATGCGCCCGCCAACAAAACGCCATTGAAATGGCGTTTCGCTGGCGTGCGGATAATGACCCATCATTGAATGCTGGCTTGGTAGCTTTGTGGTTTTTAGGGGATCCGGATCAATGTTGGTAGAAAACCCTATTTTTGTGATTTTTCAGGGGGGGGGGGGGTTCAGACCCTCACTTGTTTTGTAGATTTCTGTGTCCGGCCTTTGCTTATTTCTATGATCGAATTTGGTCAAGAATTATTTTCATTTTTTCTGGTCTGTTAATTGTTTTTTTTCAATTTTGGATGGAATTGAAAAAAGGCACCTCAGCATCAGACAAGATAAAACATGCTCATAAATTCACCTGTTCAAGTTTGCATGTGCATTCAGCGAGCATTCAAAAAAGGTCTGCATATGCATTAAAAGTAAGTAATGGTGTAAAGATCAGGAATCGATACAATCGAGTACCACACCTGACCCAGGATACCAATGGGAAAGTGACAAACTCACAGAAGACACCACAAACGAGAGCCAAGAGGTCAGCCCTTTCCCAGCAGGTGACCACAAAGCACATATAAACAGACGCGCACAAAACATAGCAAACACAAGACAGAACAAAAACATAAAAGATCCACAAAAGAAGTACCGCCTTGGAACGGTCAGTAAAATATTTTACTGGAGGGCTTAAACCGGTTTAACGGCGCCAACCTCACCCTTAATTCAGATGTGGATCAAGACACATAGATATTTGGTTTGCATGAAAGACCCCTAACTTATCAATGCATCATCTCCTAAAACATATAAATCAAGATATAACAAGGAGATAAAGCAAGGATAAGGACTCAACAGTAAATTAAACTGAATACCGGAGTATAACATAACATTTACTTATACTGCCTACCTGTTTTATAGAACAAGTATTAACAGGTCTCCATAATGACATGGGACATCCAGGTAAAGATAGAACACTGTCTTTGTTACGTGATCGTTTTTACTGGCCAGGAATGACATCTGATACAGAAAATTGGATTAAAAATTGCGGCAGATGCATTAGACGGAAATCAAAAACTGATGTGAGAGCACCATTAGTTAACATTACATCTCACTATCCATTAGAACTAGTGTGCATAGACTATCTTACATTAGAACCATCACAAGGCAATATTTCAAATATATTAGTAATCACAGATCATTTTACAAGGTTTGCAGTTGCAATACCAACAAAGAATCAAACTGCCAAAACAACAGCTGATGTACTATATAGAGAATTTATTGTCAGATATGGAATTCCAGCTAGGTTACATTCTGATCAAGGTACTAACTTCGAAAGCCAGTTGATCAAAGAATTATGTGATTTAATGGGAATCAAAAAGAGTAGAACTACACCATATCACGCAGCAGGAAATGGTATGACAGAACGATTTAACCGGACTTTGATTTCCATGCTGGGAACATTAGAAGAAGACAAGAAGAAAAACTGGAAACAGTTTCTTGCACCCCTTGTACATGCATATAATTGCATAAGACATGAGAGTACAGGATATTCTCCATATCAATTACTTTTTGGAAGAGAACCTAGGTTACCTGTAGATATTGCATTTGGCTTAAAGGATACACCAGAAGATGAAGTTACATATATGGAATACATTACTGATCTCCAAAAGAATGTCCAAGAAGCATTTGAGAAAGTTCAGAAAAATGCAGATAAAGCACGTCAAAAGCAGAAGTCAGTCTATGACTTGAAAGCAAAAGCTGCTAAACTGGAGATTGGTGACAGAGTCTTAGTCAAGATTCTGGCCTTTGACGGCAAACATAAAATAGCAGATAAATGGACAAAAGATATATATATTGTAACAGATATACCAAATGTAAGTATTCCAGTGTACAAAGTAGAAAGAGAGGATGGTAAAGGTGGTGAACGAATGCTTCACAGAAATAATCTACTTCACTTAGGAAGCAGCTTAGCTGATGAAGTTAGAGAAAAAGATAAAAATAAATCAACTGTTGATTCTGAAGGATTGAAAAACTCTTCAACCAGAGCTACACCTACACCAGCACCAAGAAATTTAAAGAAATCACCAACTCCAAAACCCAGGATTAAGAAAGTAGAAATAGAGACTGAAAAAGAGGAAGAAGATAGTTTGTTTGTTGTCACAGAAACAACAGATAATGATGCAAATGAGATAGAAGAAGTTGATGATGCATTAGTAGTTGATTTAGCTACTGATACTGAGGGAAATAATGTGAGTACTCACGAAACATCTGATTTAATGGACATTGAGGACGCTCATGATCCAGATCAGACAGATGAAGGTCTTTTAGAAGATGATGGTGAAAATGTTGTTACTGAAGAGGAAACTTCAGTAAAAGAAATTCCAGATCCTAGAAGACCCTTGCCAGCTGACGCTACTGAAACTGAAGGAAACACTTCAGTAGATACCAGTGAAAATGCAGCTGGAAATATACGAAGATCTACCAGATATAAACAGAAACCTTTATGGCAAAGGCAGGGAGACTTCGTAATGCCCATTACAGAAAGAAGTGCAGTTTTGCAGTCTCTGTTAAGTCCTGCCACCTTATCACAATTGGAACCAGATACTGTGTTTGCAATTGTAAAAGGTGTAGGTCACATATTATAAATGACGGGACGTCATTTCAGGAAGGAGGGGAGGGTGTAGCAGAGGTAGATTTTATTGTTTATAGTTTAATTCATTAGGTAGCATTTTAAGTCTTAGTAGCAGTGAAATAATTAACTTAATTAGTTCATTTTCACTGTTTCATTGTTTTAACCAAGTTTAGATGTGATAGTTTTAAATACATGGGAGAGCTATAGTTGCTCAGGTGAGCGACATTAGGTTGTATTTATCTTTTGTACTTCTAGTTGCTCAGGTGAACGCCTTTAGGTTGAATAAATCTTTTGTGCTATTGGTATTTTATTGAGATCAGCCAGGTATAGCTGAAGGCAGATTAGGTGGTCAATTTAGATTTCATTGGTCGAAAGGGTGAGCACATTTTGCATAATAATAGAATAACTGTAGCAAGAAGGAAAATCATAGTCTTGTATGAATTTGAGAGAGAAAGAAGAAAAAGTTATATTTGGAGGTTTCCTATCATTTTTTCATTATAAAGTAAGTAAATTTAGACAAAATATCTTTACACCAAATGTTGGATCCTGATCTGGCTCCAAAATGTTTACTTCGATGGTATATTCCATGCAACAAAAACTCTGAGGATACTGTGCCTTTGCACTTCAGTAAATTCATTATAAAAGCTGAATCTTCAATTGTTTTATCAAGTATTTAGTAAATTCTAAAAGTAGCACAGAGAAGACCCTGACGAAGAGCTAACTTGATGTTCATAGTTTCCGTGCAATATTTTTAGACCGAAAACCGTTTCCGAGTTTTCATAATTCAATCTATACTTTATGTGGTCATCACTTTCAGTTTAGCTTGTCTACTAATATACTTAATTTGTAACATGTCACATGAGTGCACTTGTTGTTCCTTTGTTTTTCAGTATTAACACTCACTGAGAATGATGGAGAGAGAGTAAGAGACAGCGGTCAAGAACCCATAGTTCAGGTAAGCTTGAGAGATCTCCCCCCTGATATTTTAACGTTGGTTTTACTTAGAGAAAGGAAGGTCACATCTATATATATTTCAAATGGCTACTTTCAGTGCATTTGACAAACCTAGTTTTTCTTGTATATAGTAGGTACACATATGCGTGCGTATCAGAATTAGCCCACGTCTGCTGATCATAACTTGTATATATTTTTCATCATTCATATCGGCCCTGATATGACTGAAACAGTGTTGAAAGGGGCGTAAACCTGCAATAATGGATTTACGCATTTGACAGTTAGTATGGTGATCAAGCAGAAAGAGCTGATTACATGTTCATGTAATCAGCTCTTTCTGCTTGATCACCATACTAACTGTCAAATGCGTAAATCCATTATTGCAGGTTTACGCCCCTTTCAACACTGTTTCAGTCATATCAGGGCCGATATGAATGATGAAAAATATATACAAGTTATGATCAGCAGACGTGGGCTAATTCTGATACGCACGCATATGTGTACCTACTATATACAAGAAAAACTAGGTTTGTCAAATGCACTGAAAGTAGCCATTTGAAATATATATAGATGTGACCTTCCTTTCTCTAAGTAAAACCAACGTTAAAATATCAGGGGGGAGATCTCTCAAGCTTACCTGAACTATGGGTTCTTGACCGCTGTCTCTTACTCTCTCTCCATCATTCTCAGTGAGTGTTAATACTGAAAAACAAAGGAACAACAAGTGCACTCATGTGACATGTTACAAATTAAGTATATTAGTAGACAAGCTAAACTGAAAGTGATGACCACATAAAGTATAGATTGAATTATGAAAACTCGGAAACGGTTTTCGGTCTAAAAATATTGCACGGAAACTATGAACATCAAGTTAGCTCTTCGTCAGGGTCTTCTCTGTGCTACTTTTAGAATTTACTAAATACTTGATAAAACAATTGAAGATTCAGCTTTTATAATGAATTTACTGAAGTGCAAAGGCACAGTATCCTCAGAGTTTTTGTTGCATGGAATATACCATCGAAGTAAACATTTTGGAGCCAGATCAGGATCCAACATTTGGTGTAAAGATATTTTGTCTAAATTTACTTACTTTATAATGAAAAAATGATAGGAAACCTCCAAATATAACTTTTTCTTCTTTCTCTCTCAAATTCATACAAGACTATGATTTTCCTTCTTGCTACAGTTATTCTATTATTATGCAAAATGTGCTCACCCTTTCGACCAATGAAATCTAAATTGACCACCTAATCTGCCTTCAGCTATACCTGGCTGATCTCAATAAAATACCAATAGCACAAAAGATTTATTCAACCTAAAGGCGTTCACCTGAGCAACTAGAAGTACAAAAGATAAATACAACCTAATGTCGCTCACCTGAGCAACTATAGCTCTCCCATGTATTTAAAACTATCACATCTAAACTTGGTTAAAACAATGAAACAGTGAAAATGAACTAATTAAGTTAATTATTTCACTGCTACTAAGACTTAAAATGCTACCTAATGAATTAAACTATAAACAATAAAATCTACCTCTGCTACAGGAGCAAAAGAAAGTCTGATCTGAGTCTTGGTTTTACCACTGCAATAATGTTAAACCATTGATTACTGTTAGAGCGTCAATTGAAGACTATGATCAGACTGCGTGGATGCGAAGGCTGATCTGAATCGTCGATGGGCGCACAAAAATACCTTTTGCTGGACACTGGCTTAGTTTGGATTGAATTCAAATTAACTCCTTATCTATCTCATATGCATAGGTTAAAAAGTTGTATTTTTGCTTAGCAGTGCAAACAATGCATATCAAAAACAAATAAAAAATGATATCAATCACTAGTGAAATCATATGTAATTCTCTTGTGTAATTGATATCAGCCTATGTTTTTACTGTAGCGTTTTTATATTATATTACCTCTGACTTTTACATTCACCTAATAATGCATTTCACTTCAGAACTTCAAATGCCAATAACTTTCTTATTTGTGAACGAAAACGTCAAATGTGGGAAGTTAGAACGTGACGACATTTAGGTACCAAAATTATTTGGGTTTGCTAATGCTAAATTTTTTCGTTTTTGTATGTTCAGCACCTCATTTTTCAGCATTTAGCCTATAAAACGTATAAAATAAAAAGAAATCTTTACTTTTTGGTAAATAAATACCAAATATATTTATTCTCGTGAGTTACCTCAAATTTTTCACTCGTGCTGCAAAAATTCTTGAAAATTCTGATGTTTTCAACATACTCATGAAACAAATTTGGTAGTAAATACCCTCTATGTATTGTAGGAAATTAACGTATTTTGAAGGTGCACAACCGCAGGAAAACGTACAAAATGAGTCAGCGCATGAGATTTCCAACAATGTGGTATGTGCGGCCAGCAGATCCTCAGATCTGCCCAGGCATACGCGCAGTCTGATCAGAGCCTTTGTTATTCGCTTGAGTATTCTATGAATGTTAAGCTACTGACTGAACACAATTTAAAGTTTCTAAGCTTAATAGGAGGCTGCAGAGGCTCGTCCGAGTCTACACTTGTCAAAATGTCACATTGTTGGAAATTTCATTCCGCGGTTCATTTATGAAAGCTGTGCACAGTTGAAAGCTGTGCAACTGTGCACATACCTATTTCATATTTTGTTCAAATCCTGAGAGCGTTAAAGCTACAAACATAACTATCACACGCATCTTTAAAATCTTATTTTTTGAAATATATTGTAGGCTCATTCTTCAAAACATTGATGAAGGTCTTCTGGATCTTCACTGTACAATTGTATAGAAGTTCAAACCTTCATTTAAAACGGATCCACAATAACGTCAATTTGAATATTTGTTTTATTCTTGACCAATCGCAATTTTGGGGGGAATTAGAGGCTGCTGTTTAGTACTTTCAACATCGTTTTCCAGCTTAGGCCGAGAATGTCAGTGTTCTATTACTGGCATCAACTCCTTTACAACCCTCTTATTTACAAATTAATTTTGCTATATTTACTCTGTTAGAGGCCATCTTCTTAACGCAAATTTAACTGCAATAAGTGGAATGAATGAGCAGATAGATGTCACAAATTGACTGTAGAATTGGGTACCCTAACGTAGCACAGTGTTGATGCATTGCATATTTCAATATCACACACTTGCAAGCTATCCATTTAGAACTAGACGACATAATATAGAGTCGTGACACGTGATTTCCAACAATGTGGTATTTTGACAAGTGTAGACTCAGACGAGCCTGTGCAGCCTCCTTTTAAGCTTAGAAACTCCAAATGGTGTTCAGGCAGTAGCTTAACAGTCATAAGATATTCAAGCGACAAGCTTAGACTCTGATCAGACTGCGCATGTGCGCAGGATGATCTGAGGCTTTGCTGGTCGCACATACCACATTGTTGGAAATCTCATGCACTGACTCATATAATACTTCTAGGTGTATGTGTTTGTTGGCAAAATGGATATTCATCAAGACGGTGATTAGTTTGATATTAGCGCATCGAGCCGCTCTGGAATTGTAATTGTGCCTTGTCCTGATAAAATCTGACTGCGAGCTGGTTGCTTGTGAACAAAAAAAAGTCGCTGACCAGCCTGCATATGCTTGCAGATTAATCAGAACCATTGTTATTCGCTTATTGGGAAAGTATGATATTTTCTCCTGATTAATCAGGAGAAAATATTTTACTTTCCCAATAAGCGAATAACAATGGTTTAATAATAAAAATGGTTTAATCAGGAGAAAATATTATACTTTCCCAATAAGCGAATAACAATGGTTCTGATCAGTCGGCGCGCATATTTTTACTCGTCTCTGTTGGTTTGAGTCTTACTGAGTCAGAAATCCGAAGACAGTTTTTCTCGCGACAAGGCCCGCAAAGTCTCATGATGATACGTATTTCCGTGACAAAAGGCAATCCTGTCACTTGCACTCAGTGCTACGTGCTTCATCGTTGTTCAAAGTGATGACAATAATTAAGCTCTCTCTATTCCTTTCACAGAAACCAATGATAGCTGTATTCAATTTGAAACCAGCAATCGGCCTTGTCGAGTCTTGTAAAGGGAACCAGTCGATCTGATGATTAAACATAACATGACAGCTCGGATTAATTTGTGGCAATACCAATCCGTTTTCTGCAGTTTTCAACGAATTTAAAATTCCGATATGCCAATCAAATGTGTTTTGAAGAAAACGCGATCTGTAATTTCATTTTTATGCTTCTTTTTATTTGTCATATTTTCTATCAAAATATTAGCACGTATTTATTAAATAGCTGTGACATGTCATTATGTAAATCGAAATGCATTCATAGTTACAGACAAGCAAAGAATTTATATTGAAAATATTATTTCTCAGCCATACAATGTAAGTCTAAAGCTCAAAAGAACTGTTTCATTGAAGAACCATAGATGGTTCATTTTAGAACCAATGGCGAAATTTGTTTTCATCGAGAATTAAGAACATAGCTTGAGAATCGCCCTCTCCTTAGTAATGTATAGAAAGCAGTGCATGTCCAAATTAGTGACAAGGATTCATAAGTCAAGTCAAGCAACATTTTTGCGCGTACATATGTTAATATTTTCTTACCCATACGTTTTGGGTGCTCAAAAGGATCGATTGAGACGGTTCTTTATGACAAGGTCCCTTTAAGAACCCATAACGTTTTTGATTGAGAAAAAAGAACTACGCATTCTTGTCTGGAGGCCTGTCAGATAATACTTTGAATTTAGTGGCCTCGGTGAAACAGAGAGCTCAAACTACTCATCTTGGACGCCATGTGTGGCTTTAATATAAGTTCTACAAGATGTAAATGCGATAAGGTGTGCTTTGATTTGTTACGTCCCCCCCCCCCCCCCCCAAAAAAAAAAAACAAAAAAACCAAAAACAAACAAATACAATGCGAACATAAACATTCTCACAAAGTATCAAAATATGATTATAATAAGGCAAAATATAAATAGAAAAGAGTCAGATATGAAGCTGATCCTGAGATCTCCCCTTATCGGTAAAGCAAACAACGATGTGAAAAAGTCACACTACGTCTAATTATATGTAAAACGTATTCATAAATTAGCTGTCTAAATATATAATTTTCTTTAATCAGATTAAAATAAAAGATAGTAGTTTTGATCCCAAAATTAGGTGTATATCCATGTCGATGGGATTTATGAGATACGTATGGCACGTCACTGTAGGTACTGACAAAACTTGTTTCTGAAGTTAGATCCTCTTACTTTGCTTAATATACCACCTCACAGACCCTATATATGATCCGTGACCATCTTTACCGAATTGAGCACGATATTGTCCATCATAGGCGAGGTCTACACTAATTTAGGTGGTATACTATAGGAATACCATGGCTGACCTGTCTACCTGTAAAAGGATTAATAATCTTGCTAAAGTTCGCAGACTATCTCCACCCACAGGCGGACAAACCATGGTACATGTATAATCATTGCTTAACCCACAAAGGCAGTTTTCTTCACAGTGTCTATGTTTTATAATGCTTAGTTCACACCAACGGCGCTTTGATGGCGCTTTAAAGCGGCGTGCAAAGCGGCACCAAAGCGTAACAAAGCTTGATTAAAGCGGCAGGGTCGTAATAGATCGTGGGAAAGCTTGGAGTAAAGCGGGACATTCGGCAAGAGCGCCAAACTTTTTTGAACTGTTCAAAAACTTTGGGCGCTCTGTCACGAATTGATTAAAGCGCCGAGAGCGTATCAAAGCTTAACAAAGCGTAACAAAGCTCAGCAAAGCTTGACTCAAAGCGTAGGAAAGCTTAACAGAGCTTGGTTCAAAGCGGGGACCCCAGTCTTCACGGTCTGTCACCACTTGACACGCTTCGTTAAGATGTCTCAAGATTTGCTACGATCTGGCATGAAGATCTGACACGAGGTCAGACGCTTTCATCAAGATCTGACACGCTTTGCTACGCTTTCATGAAGGACTCTCACGCTTTCACACGAATTGAGGCGCTTTGATCAAGGATTGACACGTTTTGTTAGGCTTTGCTACGCTTGGCAAGCTTCCTCACGCTCTCTCACGCTCCTTCACGCTTCTCTCCGCCTCAAGGGCTAGGATGTAGTTATACAGCAGGGAGACAAACATCATGTCTTCTTCAGATAGATCATGCTCTGGTACATCTGGAATTTCTGGATCTTGTTGTTCTGCCATCGTGTTCTGGAATCAAAGATGCAATGATTTTGTGGATCTGCTGCATCTTTATTTATAGCTCTGGGTCAAAAGCGGCATGAAATCGGCGATCTCGACATTTTCCAATGCGTAACAGAGCTTAACAGAGCGTAACAATGCACAACAGAGCTTGATAATCGTATCAGAGCCTGATTTAAAGCGTCATAGTCGCATCAAAGCGTAATAAAGCTTATCAAAGCGTGATTTCAAGCGTAACATAGCCTAATCAAAGCGGGATCAAATCGTGAGGAAACGTAACAAGTCGGGCAATAATTCGTCCCCAGTTCGTATCAGAGCGTATCAGAGCTTATCAGAGCGTAACATTACTTAGGAGATCGCGACATTTTTGGAAAAGTAAACAAAAATGACGGCGCTTTGCTCGCTGATTTAAAGCGCGGCATTCGCCGTTGGTGTGAACCAGATATAAAGTACTGTTTAATTTTATTTCTTTTTTAGGATATTTGGCCTCGCTATTGGAATATCAGCGTTTCTTAATCTGTTTATTCCCGGTGCCGCTCAAGTTCACTATGGTTTGGTAATGGCAGTCCGAATATTACAGGGACTTGTGGAGGTACATTTATCCTCATTCTCTTTGAAATTAAAATTAATTCAACAAAACGGTTGAGGAGCGCAGTGGCTCAGTGGTAGAGTGCTTGACTCGAGACCGAAGGGCCGCGGGTTCGAGCCTCACCGGCGTCACTGCGTTGTGTTCCTTGAGCAAGACACATTTATCCTAGCTTTGTACTAGTTCAACCCAGGAAGACACGTCCCTATATAACTGAAAGATTGTTGATGGGACGTAAAGAATCAAATCAAACAAAAACGAAAAAGTTGTGTAATTTTCCAGATAACCCATATAATCATTGCAAATAATTCATCAAATAAGGCTATGTATTTTGCAATATTGCACACCAGATTGGAGTCTCAGCTGTTTTTTCCATCTCCTTAGCCAGCATAACATCTCTGGCCACCGTCGCGTATAAATGTATTTTATATCTTTCAAGATGATCCATATAAGCATTCAAAATAATTCAATAGATTTGGCTTTGTAATTTTAATATCTTTCAAGATAAGTATTTAAAGCTGCATAGTCTGTAACTTTTGATCTTCTAATTTTAAAAATAATGTTTTTATTTTTCAAGAACAGAGTAAAATTACTCAAATTAAGGTAAACATTTAACCATTTTCGTAAATCTTAACAAGGTATCACTATCAAAACAACTGCATTTATGTTAAAGTTCAACGGTCTAGAATTATTGGAGGGACGCAAATAATTACCAACAAGAGAAAAAAACACCAATTTGATGAGATAATTCACTTTTCCATGCAGTTTTCAGCTGTACTGAACATTTTTATTGTGAAAACATATCTTAATTCTACTTTTACAAATGATTTAAAAAGAAAATGAAATTTTTCGAAAAATGTTCATAGTTACAGAGTATGCAGCTTTAAAGCACACTCACGCTTTTGATAGATTCTTATATTATTGCACTGCTTTATCATTGTATATTTTCCCAGTTGGTATCATGTCAAAAGACACAAGCCTATATGAAGCCTTCTATATCCCAACAAGGGGCCATTTTCATGGATGCCAGCGCAATAACCCTTTTAATATATACGTACAGTAAAACCTGTGTAAAACGACCCATCAAAAATAGACAAAACAAAGATCTTAATGACAAATGATAGCTTAATGAATGTCAAAAGTATTGCAGAATGCTTTCGTTTGAGCTGAGCATTCTGCAATATGTTTGACCTGCATTAAGCAATAATTGGTCTTGAAAACCAAGTTTTGGTCTTTTTGAGAGTGGTTGTTTAACACAGGTTTTACTGTAGGTATAAAATTTATATTCTATATCTTCTATAGAAGTAAATAGTCTTAAAATATTGTTTTATGGTGTAAGGGTAAATTCAAGCTCTGCACAATCATATAACAATTTTTGCCTGACGTCAGTGACGTTTCATTCTATCATAATCAACAACGCATTGCAACGGTAACAGAGGTATCTGAGTAAGTATGCTATATCATAAAAGTGTTCCAATATTAAGTGATATCCGCCCACTTGTTTCCCATCAGCTTTCATCCCACACTTTTAATAATTTATAATGCCACAGTTTTAATAATTTATAATGTAACAAATAAAAATACCCGTCTTTTGACAACGTATAAAATGGCAGCAAATTTTTAAACGTTTTACCCTCTGTTTTAGTATTACATATGCTCAAGTTTGCCATTAGATACTTACCTTTTTTGTGGATATCTTTCTAGGGGGTCACATATCCAGCTTGTCATGGTATATGGAGCCACTGGGCGCCACCTTTAGAAAGATCAAAACTAGCAACTATTTCATTTTGTGGTAAGTATAAGGATACAAGGCATAAACCCTTTTTAGTCTTTTTTGTTGTGTATGTTTTGTTTCGATTCTTTATGTACCAGTCAAAGATGTTTCAGTCATTTCTTGACAGGTCTTCCTGTGTTGAGCAAGTAATAAGCAGTGGATAAAGTGTCTTGCTTTTTGACACAACACAGTGACTCTGCTTTTTATTCTGGATACCTGCAGTCATGTACTTGGGCAAACCGTTAAGCTGCAGGTGAAATGTAGCATAGCAAAAAAGATATTTTGGCGAAAAGTAAAATACTAGATGAAATGCATAAATAAATAATGCGGCATTTCATCAGAATATGGACTGTTTGTAAACTAATCTTTACGAAAGAAAAAGAAATGCACCAAAGTTTAGAAAGTTCTGCATTTGACCTATTTAAAATACGAATTAGGCAATTATATACTTATATCGACATATCAGAATGAAAGAGATAAATGAGTGGCGACATGTGATTTCCAACAATGTGGCATTTTGTCAAGTGTAGACTCAGACGAGCCTTGCAGCCTGCTTACAAGCTTACAAATTCTAAATGCTGTTTGGGCAGTAGCTTTACAGTCATAAAGGTTTCAAGCGACTAGCGAAGGCTCTGATCAGACTGCGCATATGCACAGGCTGGTCTGAGCCTTTGCTGGACGCACATACTACATTGTTGGAAATCTCGTGCTGCGGCTCAAATGAGAAAAAGGGTTTTCTATACAGTATGATAGTTTACATAAGTAACAAAATACATGCGAGCAAACTGTATTTGGCAATGGTAACACGGTTAAACACCAGTATAAAATATGTTTTGTCCCTGGGTATGGATCTGGAAGAATCAATTCAATGACGTTTTTGCTTACAGGAATTCAATGCAAACTGACATAGAAATGGCAAAAGTAAACATGACAACCATAAAGCTAGAAATGGGCTTCTCCAAATGATCAGAATAGCAATGTCGAAATAGGGTTAAAAGTATCTCAAATTGCTTAAATCACACAAAAATGCGTAATTTTTGGAACTAGGTCACAAGTTTACAGTTAGTATATTTTGTAAGCCAGACGCAGTGCACATTTAATTTGAAAACACCGATGAGCAGCAGTGAACCATAGCACCTCATCAGAATCAGCGATTCTTGTCATGATGTAAAACAAATCAAACAAAACAATAACTTGGGGAAATACAATTTATAACCCATAATAATGAATAATGGATTGTCACAAAATGATGTATTCCTATTGAATTGAATATTCTATTCAGCATAAATATGTTACAGTAATTAAAAGTAAGGGGCTTGTTTCTCTCATTAAACTCATACATTTTTATAATCAAGACTGTGTTTTAACCACAAGTCATAAAGAAACACAGTTTATTCATTCTTGTTTCGCGTCAAATAATTATCTATTGCTAGAAGTATACATGAGCAAATCAATTTTCAATTCCCACTAGATTTAAGTTATCCTAGAAATACGCGCTAATCCCTAATCAACAATTCTAAGAGCATTCTCAATTCATTTAGTTGCCATCACATTCGACAGTAGCATTACCCGAAGCACCAATGAGTCTTGCATTAACTAATCTAAAAGAATAAGCTTACATCAAGAATGTTTTATTAGGCGTTTGAGGATCTTCAAGCGAACGATTTTTCATCAAAGAACTTCATTAAAACTTAATCAGCTTTGTACGCCTGTGCGATGAGTTGCTTCATGATTATGTTTTTGTATTCTATTTTAAGTATCTTGACTGATTTTAGACATATTTAATGTGTCTGGCACGCAAAACGCAAAAGTATATGTCTGCCCACGAAACTGTTGAAATTGATTTTACGAATTTAGATATGAAGTGGGAACAGATTATCTTTAGAACTATATCTTCAAAGTTAAATTAGAAACAGAAAACAAAGGAACAACAGAATAATACATAGCAATAAAAAACAAAAAATTGAGTCTCGACGTGTGATTACAAACACTGTGGCGTTTTGACATGAATATACTCAGACGAGCCTGTGCAGGCTCTTTTTAAGCTTAGAAACTACAAATGCTGGTTTGTCAGTGGCTTAATATTCATAGGATATTTAAACGACTAGCAAAGGCTCTGATCAGACTGGTGGCACATACCACGTTGTTGGAAATCTCATGTCGCGGCTCACTTATGCTTATAAGCTATGAAATTTATACAATTATTATATTTAGCGACAAGCATTTACTTTAACCCTTAAAGCGCCAAGAAAAAATGCACCTGAAAACGTTGTCTGCTGAAGTGGTCTGCTGCATATAATTGCCTAACATTACTAACGAATTAAGCATAGAAGCTAACAGCATGGACCCAGAACAGACTGCTCCTATAGGAGCAGTCTGATCTGGGTCCACACTGTTTTTGTCATAGAGGCTTCTTAAACATTTCAGCAGACGAGAAAAGCAGACGACTTTTGTTGCGATTGGCGCTTTAAGGGTTAAAGACAAAAAAAAAACTTGATAGAAAAACAAATCCAAAACAGCAGATTAGGACACTTTTGCAAAAAACAAAAACAAAAAACGATATAAAAAACATGTATCAGCTTTGATTCAACATTTTAATATGCTGTCATTTAGACAGTCACAACTTCCCTAGATTTTTGTAAGTCTTAAAATATTTGCTGCTGCGGACAGTAGAAAGAGATATATTGCACATTGTTACTGTAAACTGGGGTCATTTGCAGCATTTTGTATACGTTATCCTTTTATAATGTTTTTAAAACAATATCATGTTTGTGGCTAAAATTCAATCTGCTAAGCTATCTCAGAATTAAATATGTTTATATTATGTAAGTGTAGCGGTCAGCTATATATTGAAGCTCTAAAACATACGTTTTGCTTCAAATGGCATGATTCGCGTTATTTAAGTAAGGTAATCCCCTACATTTTTCAATAATTACCTACGTTATTTACAAGGTCAACGAAGAACATCATCAGAACAAACTTAGTAGGCTGTACATCCCCAATGCTGCATCTGCTTTTTGTTTAGGTTCTGATGCTATTTTTTCTCCTTTTTGTATCTTGATTTATATGTTCTAGGAGATGATGCATCGATAAGTTAGGGCTCTTTCATGCAAACCAAACATATATGTGTCTTGATTCTTGATTCTTGATTTATAGAGCGGGGTAAGCTCTTTTAAGATTGTCTACTCCCTCTGAACAGTCTCTATACTTTTTTGCGTTTTTCCGGTTCCGGGTATTAACAATGTATTTTCAGTAAATCTCTGCCAGAATGTATCTTTCTGGCAATAGCACCTTATCAAGTCTAGTTTTGAATTTAAATACTGTATCACTGCACACAATGTCTTCACTTAAGGTATTCCACTTGTTGATACAACGTACAGGGAAACTATTTAATCTTAGTGTTTTCTCACATCTTGGTTTAACTATTTTGACTAAATGTCCTCTTGTGCAGTTATCATTGAATTCAAAACATTTATCAGGTTTGATGTCTTCATATCCATGTACTATTTTAAACAATTGTATTGATCCACATCTGAACAAAGGGTGAGTTTGGTGCGCCTTAACACTTGTTTAAGCACTCCTGTAAAATATTTTACTGACTGTTCCAAGGCGGTACTTCTTTTGTGGATCATTTGTGTTATTTATGTCTTGTGTTTGTCACGCTTTTGTGTATGTTCATTGCTGCCTTGTGGTCACCTGAAGGGAAGGGCTGGCCTCTTGGCATTTGTTTGTGTTTTTCATTGTTATTTGTTGCTTTCCCATTGGGTATCCTGGGATAGGTGTGGTACTTGATTGTTTCGATTCCTGATCCTTGCTGTCTTCCTTACTTTTACCATATATGGACGTAGGGGCCATCATGGTTATGCAACCAGAACAATTTGAACAAACTTCGTCGCCCCACCCTAAGGAGTGCCAATATGAAATGGTTTTGGTCTTGAAGTTTCAGATGAGATGTTTGACAATCTTTACAGACAGACAAAGGACTGACCCTGGAGTCATTAGTAAACTGTAAGCTTATCTATGAGCCATACAAAATGTTTTTATGCAAGTTTATAGATTATATGTTTCATTCCTGTATCATACGTATATAACAAATAATCCAGAAATCGACATGGGAATGCTTATGGATGAAAACCAAAATTTACAAATAATTGTTCTTGATTAAAAAATATTTAAAATATGATATATGGGAGTGATATAACCCCATGTATTCAAATGGATAAACTACTAGTGGATCGCAGATTTTGATAACGTTATTGGAAGTGATGCTTACAACAACGTCGCGTATATTTGGCTGCATGTTGAAGTTTTCACACCATACATGTGATTACAAATTAATTTTAACGTCATATGATAACTAAAATCTAACTAACCGGCTGTAATATTGAATTTATGAAACTCGTTGTGAAAAAGTGATAAAATGTTCTACAAGCCTCGCATTTTATCACTTCTCCCCAACTGGTTTAATAAATTCAATAAAACGTGATAGTTCTTGTAAGATCCTCTATATCTACTGCGTTGTACATGTTTATCTTTAAGGGTAGGTTAGAACATTTAGGGTGGATATTTAAATCCAGTTTTGGTCCAAGTAACATGATTGCATGTATTTGCAGGTTCGTATGCTGGTGCTGTACTAGGAATGCCATTATCAGGCATCCTGACCAAGTCGCTTGGCTGGCAGTCCGGATTTTATGTATTTGGTAGGTTTATTTAACATGTTCACATTGCAAATAACATCATATTGGACTTATATGGGACAAAAACACAACATTTTTTTTATTTTTTTAGTATAAAATGCAGGGAAACTGCTACACTGCATATCCTTAACACTATTATTTAAACTACGCATACCAGCTCTATGCAGGCAAACTATTTGCATGATTGACCTAATATATAAAAACAACATCCAAAATTGTTTTCACTACATCGATCCTTGCTCACCATCTCACTTTGTCAATTGTTTAAGTTGTGTATTAGAACACACCGTTTGCTATAACCCCCAAAACATGACGGCAAAACTGCAGTCTTCAAGGGATCAGTAAAGTAGAAGTTTTGGTTACACATTGCTCTAAGAAACGTATTTAAAAGTTATCTTTAGTAAAATAACCCTTTGTGTACTAATGTATTTGTTCATCTGGTTTGATACAACAAACCTAGGATGGCATATTGTATAATCGAGGAGTCACGGGTTATAATTACCAACTATACAAACCATTGTTGTTACATTTCTTACAGGTGCTATGGGGATTACTTGGGCGGTAGCATGGTGGTTTCTGGCCTTCGAGTCACCCAGCAAACACCCACATATTACCGAGCATGAAAGAATATACATCGAAACAAGTATTGGTGAAAACACTTCTATATTAAGTGCAGTAAGTATTATAGAGATGATTTATGGGCCTTGACGTGAGAAAATCTGTCTTCAGAGTTTATAATCAACAAAGGCATTCCAAGCTTTGCCTAGAAACTTATATGTCCTATAAAGAAAAACGAAATTTTGACTAGAGTCAAGGGCCTTAACTCCATTATTTATACACCTAACTATTTCTATCAACCTACCTCAAGCATAAGGCCAAAATGACCCAGGGTCAAATTGATCCCAGGCTGAAATGGCACAGGGTTGAAACAACCTGTGTACCGTCTCACGTCTCTAGTTCTTATCAAAGTCACTATACCATGTGACAACCCATGAACCCTGACGCACGTCTATAGTTTGAATCAAAGTCACTATTCCATGTGGCAGCCCATGTGCGGTAATGTGCATCTATAGTTCTAATTAAGTCACTTAAGCTAAATTATTTTGTGGATGCACTGTTTCCCTGTTTCCTTTAAAATTGCTGCCAAAAAGGCTTTCACAAACATTGCAGACTCATATCAGACTGCTTCTGCAGAAACAGTCTGATCAGAGTCTGCCCTGTTTGCTATTTTTCCAGCCATATTGACTAGTATTGCATTAAAATGTTCGAAATTTAAGAATATTTACTGTTAAAGTTCCTTTCTACTCGTATTATCATTGTAGGACATGAAAACACCATGGAAGAAATTTTTCACATCTATGCCTGTGTACGCAATTATGGTTGCGAATTTCTGTAGAAGTTGGACCTTCTATCTTTTAATTATAGAACAGCCTAGTTATTTCAGTGAAGTCTTCAGTTATAACTTATCAAAGGTAAGTGAAATCTGTTGAAAACAGAAATTCTTATTTTATTGTCATATGAACCAACTTGTGTGTGTTTGCTGCATAATACGTATGGGCCACTCGTTTTAAACGTCAAATGAGCCAGCGTTGTGTGCGTAAGGCATCAAACATTAAAGGTAATTGATATCATTTATTACCTTATTTGGTTTAACATATTTAATTATATTTTCATTTACATAGTACTATACAAATATACAGTTTTCAATACAATCATGATGGGATTCAGAAAAAAATGTCAAATGACTCATACAAATCTGTTCCCCTTTAAAAAAGAGGGTGCACAATTATGAGTACGTCAGGTGGAACTCAAAAATACGAGTTATATTCAAACGAATTAGCATTTCTACTGTATAAATACATATATGTATATACACTGAGAGAGAGAGAGAGAGAGGTTTTATTCATCACACATTGCAACTTTGTCTTTGATTATCAAAACAATATTTTAATTGCTAAATGCTTTGTAGAGAACCAGTGTCATAGGATGTGTTCTATATACAAGGATTAACTTCTTAAAGGTTGCATTTATTCGAAATACAACATATTTCCCCTATATTGATTACAAAGGGTATACATTTGCACTATAAGGTATTTTAATTGTACAGATATACAGACTTCTCTTGGTCATCAAACTATTCGGTGCCTTTATTTTTCTGATAAATGTTTTCAACAATATTGATACAAAAAGTATGGGATAGTCCATTTTGTGTTTAAAGGGACCACAAGTCAAATTTTTTAAATAATGATGTACGGATGTCTGTAAAAATTGAGTTTTTTATATCTTAACAGATGAAATATCGCCTTATGCGGCATTTCATCTGGATTGTCACTGTTTGCAAAGTACCTGTCTACTGGTATCCAGAAAGGAAAGGGTTAGTTAGCCACAAAACATATGAGCTGCGACATGTGGTTTCCAGCAATGTGGCATTTTGACAAGTGTAGACTCAAACGAGCCTGTGGAGCCTCCTTCAAAGCTTAGAAATTTCAAATGCTGTCTAGTAAGTAGTTTAACAGTCATATAAGCTTAACGTTGCAACTAGCAAAGGCTCTGATCAGACTGCGCATAAGCGCAGGCTGGTCTGAGCCTTTGCTGGTCGCACATACCACATTGTTGGAAATCTCATGTCACGGCTCATATGTGCTGTTTTGGTGAGAGATTTTGCAAATTATCACCATCTTTCACTCTAAAGTTAAACTTATCTGAACCTTTGATATCGAGAGAAGTATTTAAAACAGATGCCTTAAAATGAAACAAAATAACACGCCAAGTTTGTGACGATATACATGTTGAACAAAATTGCCAAACCTTTACAATTCAAAGTGTTGAGCAGAACCAGCACCAGACTGCGCAGCTATTCATCTTGTGGTGGTCGTTGCTAGGACTGGCTTGCAAAACAGCTCGTCTACTCATAATTTGGTTCAACATGGGCACTAATGGCTCCAATGTGGGTGGTTTGATTGAAATATATGAAACAATAACTCTATTCTATTAGCAACTACAGTTTACAAATTAGATTTGGTTCGCATCGTATGCGTTTGTCTAGATTTGCCTTCTTTGGTAATTCAAAAATGTCAGACATTGCATTAGATATATTAGATTTGCTGGAGTCACAGAAAATCATAAATCTTCTTCAGAAATAGACGAAAAGACATGTTACATTGGTCCAGATTAATAAACATTTTGTGGGCAAACCTGTGTTTATTCTCGTATTCATAAGTTCAAATATGGTTTTGGGCACTGAAAAGAATGGTCTCTTTGAGACATGTCTTTTGAGACCCATAACATAGGTTGAGGTGATAGTTTTTTTCTTTTTCTGAATTTTTATCTGGATGCATGACTTGTTGCTCAAAAGAAAAAGTATTTATCCTTAACGTCGGAAATGCTCTACTACTCAAAATGTACAGTCTGTACCTATGTTTTTTATAGTAAGATATATGCATGTATGAATTGCATTTTAGGTACCGCAGTAGCAGTTTGTCATAACATTGATTACAAAAGCAATATCGATAGAAAGTATTAGACAGTTTTAGATACATGTATTTAGTAGTTATGGTTTCTCTAATCTAAGATGTAGCAAAAATTATGATCAGAAAAAGTGATGATCACTATGATATTTTAATATACATTAAAACCTATGTAAAACGGCCACTCAAAACTTGAAAAACCCCAAAGATCTTGTTGACAAGTGGCAGCTTAGTGGAGGTCAAAAGTATTGCAGAATGCTCCAAGGGAAGCATTCTGCAATATTTTGGACCTGCATTAAGCGATAATTGGTCTTGAAAACTAATTTTCGTTTTTTAGAGTGACCGTTTTACACAGGTTTTACTGTACATTCACACTTGTATTTCAAATTTGTAAATATTGAATGTCAGGTCGACCCCAATTGGTAGTAAAATCAGACTTAAGCAAAGATAGCATGAAACTCACACTATTGAAAGAGAGAAGTCACATTAAATGAAACAAAGAGATACTGGTTTGATAAAAAAAGGAAGTCAAAATCAGATAAGTGAACTCTGAATATTGTAAACAAGAGGTTAATGCACCCATATAAACCTACGATCTTCATAAATGAGAAAAGTGAAAAAGTCCTCTTTTAAAATAGAAAGTGGTAACCAAAAGGGTGTCGAAACATAAAAAAGTGACAACAATAAATATCTTTAAAAAAGATAGAAGGCTCAGATTAAATGGAAGTGGGTTTTGTAACAAGGGGGTATTTATATTACTTCTGACGTCAAGCAAATGGGTTATTGTACTTATTAGGCGAGCCTATACGATCCTATATTTGCAAATTGAAATTATTAATGCAGACCAGAATTTGCGAGACCAATTCTATTTGATACTAATATACCACACCGACCCTTGAGATTTGAGAAATAAACTGGCTGCCCGTCGTGTGTTCATAAAATTAAAACTGAACAAGAGAAACAATTTAAAAATTATATCCCATCACTGTTGTCTTTTCGTTCTGCTCTGAGAACTCAGCCATCATTAGATTGCGAAGTCAGTGGAAAATATCTAAGTATTAGAAAAGAATAAGTTTGAGATGGAAGCCAGTCTATTTGAGTGCTTTCCAGTAGAGATATCGATGCTCATTAAAATCAATTTTAATTGCTAAAACATGATAAATAATTGATTTTCAGTAGAGATATCAATGTTCATTAAAAAAAAAAACATTGCTAAAACAAGATAAAAAATAGTAAAACTACACTTTTTATGAAACTGAAATAAACTAAATAGAAATAGTTTGATCAGGCATAAGTGTATATCAAATTTTGTGAATTATGGAACAAGATTCATACCCCAGATCAAACTTTTATTATTATTTCGGCGATAAAAATAATTGCCAGTTTTCTGACTTCCTGATTATAAATAGCTACGTGGATTTCGTCACAATATGCATATTATATGTTCAGTCAAATAGGATCTTTTTTTCTTGCACACCAGATTGGGATTTCCATTTTTTACCCATGTGACACAATTATATCTCACATACCTATACCAGCCATAGGAAAGATAAAAAATGAACAGCCGCATATCGGTTGCACTCTAGCCGCACGTGGATCCGTGACTTCATTGTTGTGTTTAAATGACGTCACCATGTCGCATCTTAGCGTATTGAGGATTTTCTAGATGTTTTTTACACGTTTTTCGAATAAAACTGCGGTATTAAGTTGTGAGCAAGAAAAAGAATCCACTATCTTTGTGAGGATAAGCTAGAAATATCCATCCCTTGTGATCACCATTTGTCATGCCAATTGGTGATCCTCAGGACGGATGTTTCTATCCCACCCTCACACTCGTGATCGTTTTAATATTGAACAATAGAAAAATAAGTCAATACTTGGTATAGATGGCTATCACCAAAAACATACTAATGGAACCAGTCTTATGTTGTTTTTATCGATTTCCATTGTAGGGTGGTATATTTGCGGCGCTTCCCCATTTGGTTATGGCGTTTATCGTTCCTATTGGTGGTTTTCTAGCAGATTACCTTCGGAGGAGAGGGATTTTATCAACAACCATTGTTAGAAAGATGTTTAATTGTGGAGGTAGATATCAACAACATACATACAGTGAAGCATGTCAAACAACACATCTATTTAAAAACATGGATTTGGATATATGATGGTCATGTTGGCTCCACAAATTTTTGCCATGGAATTTTACAAATGAATTATAGAAATATGACCATGAAATGGTCATTTTCCTATAAATCTTTTGTAAAAGTGTTCCTTTTTTATAACACTATTCACTTAAAACATGGCCATTATGTTTTTATGGCTCCACAAAATATTTTCCATCGAATTTTACAAATGAATTGTGGGTAAATAATGGTCATTTTCCTATAATTCCTTTGTAAAAGTGTTCCTTTTATAACACTATTCACTTACAACATGGTCATTTCCTGTGGACTCCAAATATAGCAAAGGGACTGTGCTTCATTAGTTAATAATTTAAATCAGAAATAGTTACATGTACGCTCATAAGAGGACTGCCATTTTTCCCAGCCCAATCCCCTAACCCATCAAGCAAACACAGTTGTTGTTTTTCACATATTTAGTCTATTTTTGGAGAGGGTGGGTGTGGTGGAACCATGACCCAAGTGTAAAAGCCTAGCATTTTATTTTTACCTTTACTGTTACTATACTATGAGTAAAATGCAGATGACATACGCAAATATAGAAATACGGTCACAATGGACCAACTTTGAGGCTTTTGACAGATTAATCAACATGTAGCACAAGCAAGTACTAAAAGTCATTCTTACACGTGATAAGTATAATTAGATAAACGCACTATACTAAGCAATGGTGATATCTAATTTTAATAACACAGGCAAGTATTGAAAGGATATTTGAACTTACAGATTATAAACATTATAAGATAAACATACCTATTGTGTAATTACACACTAATACTGTGTTTATGTTAAATAATTTTATTAAGCAATGGTATTATCTATTTTCATAGCACAGGCAAATATGGAAAAGGATAAGTATTATTAAATAAAAACACTAAAAGTGTGTTAATGTTAATAGTATTTTATTAAGCAATGGTGATATCTAATTTTATAACACAGGCAAGACTTAGTATTGAAAAGATATACTTACAGATGATAAATATTATAAAATTAACACACTAATAGCGTGCTTATGTTAAAAGTATTTGTATTAAGCAACGATGATATCCAATACTTAGCAAAGCGAACATTTTGGGTCTCAAGTTTGATCAGCATAAAATGGGCTGGTCAATGAGTTTGTTTGGAAAGTAATGACAGGCTCGCTCATGTCTGGGCTCTGATTTAACATTTATTATGCTTTGCCAATGAAACAATTACATCTTGGTAAGATTATAGCGACCTAATATAAGTTTAAAGGATACATACGGGTTATACATTTCTCGCCTCATATAAAAGCAAACAAATGTCTTAGATTATGTGCACACAATACGTTTATTATCTTTAAAGGAGCATCCAGAGTACGTGTGTTGATTGCAGACTTGATCATTTGAGAGTTAATTCCGTTGCGCCAGACTCCATCATGAAAAGGCATACAATACGAAAAAGCCAGAAGTAGCTTGTACCAAAATCTTCGCGATCATAGTCATATTTCCAATATGAGCCACAGTGTGAGAAATCCCCTTTGTGTTGTATGTGAATACGAGGGTCATCCAATAAGTTCTGACAATGACCCCATAAAACAAAACCTATTTCTCTAGGACGTGTTTCAATAATCTTCACATGTTATTTAGAATATAGGGAATTTAATCACCTGCTCAAATATTTTCTATGTTGCAATAGCAATGGTTGCTAGGCAACTAAAGAATACAAGGTAAATGGCCATGGGCGGGACACTATATGCGTATACATGCCCCAACTTTTAAACAAATACAAGCTCCTCTTTAAAACTTTTTATATAGATAAATAAAGACACTATGTATGTTGATTGTGAAAGGCATATATAATGGTTTAGCTAGCGACTGTGGTGTTAGCAGTGGTTTGATTATGACATATCACCGATTTTGCAAGAAATATTTCCCTTAAAAAGGGTTGTACTAAATAGTGTACTATATTTGGTATCTAGCGTTTATTGACAGTAATCATTTTCGATGCGTTAAGAAGACTATAGAATAGATTTATTGAAACATGTGTCTATTAATACGCAAATTGATCGTAATGGCTTATTTAAGCGTTCAAATTATACTATTTATAATTAAAGCTTAAAGTGAGGCAAAAAAAATAATTTTCTGTTGTTGCCTAGCAACCAAGAACGTTCAAAGCAACTAGATTAATGTCATTCTGGTATTTGCTTTTATGGGTCAATTGTGTATTCAGACAACATCACCAACCACTAATATAACTTTTCAAAGAAACATACTGCATCTTTAACTAACTCTACCCCCAGCAAAAAATAGTTAAAAATGTGATTTTTCGCGGCCATGCTCTCACAGTGTTGTTTACAAATTTGTATCGCATAAGATCAGGTTGTGATAAAAACTCCATATTTCAAACATGAGTAGGCAACACCCATGGCCACATGCAATGGGTAATAGGATTCTTATTTCAACAACAGTATCTGAGATATGAGACCATTGTCAGAACTTATTGGATGACCCACGTACCAATGCGCATACCAGCCTCCGCATATGCAGATTGATCAGCAAATTGTTATTCATTTTCTGGAATGTATTATAGTCCATCTTACAGCCTCCAAAATTTCAAGTGTTGAGCGATGGTAGATTTTAATTTTGAACTTAAGTTATAATCCCAAATCCCAAAGACTGATTTCGCGCGACTAGGCCTATATTATGGCATGGTTCCACCTCAGAAATAACAATTGTGTCTTCTGCACAATATATTTGTTTGATCTTTTATTGCGCTATTTTGTCTACATGCTTAATAACTCTAATCAGCCTCAATAATATACGTTTACGGTAGAAATGTCTGGTCCATGGTATATTAATGTACATTATTTTTACATTACTTGAGTATATTTGAGCCACGGACCTCGTTACAAGAAAATCTGGCTTCCCGGTCCCTGACCAAGTAAAGCTCTAACTAGCCTGCTCAGCTGCAGAGACTAGTGAGAATATCAGAACTATTAGCTTTTATACTTTCCAGATAGCAAAAAACAAATGTGCTGATAAGACTGTCCCACTACAAAGGCTTCTATGCGTTGTTGTTCGCATTCATCAGACAGGGTTTCCGGCATCGGGGTCCAAATGATACTGATTCCAGGCCTCCAGATAAAGGAAAGTTTTGGGCGTTAATTTGTCAATATTTTCTTATCCATCTGTTTAAACATATGTTTTCGGTGCTCAAAAGAACCGTCTCATTGAAATGATTCTTTTGAGTACCCGCAACATATGGTTTAGTTGAGAAACAAGAAAAATATTTTTTGATAACAGTCTCTTTTAATCGAGGTCTGCCAGATTCTATATATTCTGAAAAAATCACTATTTAACCCTTCGAAATCCCTAAACGGGTACTTTAACAAACAGTGAAAACCCAGATAAAAAACCGCATAATGTTGCATTTCATCAGGAACTACACTGTTTGTTGAGGTTAAAATATCTTGCGACAAAAATACAGCTATGTTCAATGGACTATCTCAACTTTATTGTATAAGGCCTGAAAGAGGAATCCATTAGTATACAAATGGGTAAACGCATGCACAACAAAATAATGGGACTAGAGCCTGCATGTACCGCCATATTTTGTTATTACGAGCATATATAATTTTGCATATTTGTGTCGTTTACGCAGGACATTTTGCACAAGATCATTCCTATTTTGTACACAGATTGAAATGCGAATCCAACGTTAACATCTAACCCAATTTTGGATAGATTGGCATGTACATTAACATGTACACGCTTATTTAGAGGTGTATGAGTGGTTCTCATAATGCACACTTTTGTCTTTTTTCTGCAGGTTTCGGAATGGAAGCAATATTCTTATTAGGTGTCGGTTTTACCAGAAGTAACACCACTGCGATAGTGTGTCTCACACTTGCAGTTGGCTTCAGTGGATTTGCAATATCTGGTAAGTTGAAAGTAAAATACAGTAAAATCTGTGTAAAATGGCCACCCTAAAAAGACTGAAGATTGATTTTAAGACCAGTTATCGCTTAATGCAGGTCAAAAGTATTGCAGAATGCTCCAAAGCGAGCGTTCTGCAATACTTACTACCTTCATTAAGCTACCATTTGTCATGAAGATCCTTGTTTTGTCTATTTTTGAGTGGCTGTTATACACAGGTTTTACTATATATTCTTAAAAAAGGTTATAATATTTCGGTAGCAAAGAATACACAAAGGCCCTGAACGTGCAGAGTGTTAAAGTTTTCTGGGCCAGACTAGCTAGTTTTGGCCAATTAGACCTCATCAGTCACCATCTAATAGTTTCAAAGTTCCACAATGGACTCCATGATCCTAAAAGACGAAACAATCTATCCTATATTGAAGGGCAGGGAGACGATTTTACCGCCACTACACAGCCTCACTCACCAGCTGTAGTGAAGTCTACTAGTAAAGTAAAAAAGGCGGCAAAGATCAGTAATCGATACAACCAAGTACCACGCCTGAACCAGTATAGCACGGGAAAGTGATAAAACACAATTTAACATAACAAATAAGAGCCAAGAGGTCAGCCTTTTCTCAGCAGGTGACCAAAAGGTAGCAATGAACAGATGCGAAAGCATGACACAGACAAAGCTTAAATAAAACCAATGATCCACACAAGAAATACCGCCTTGGAACGGTCAGTAAATTGTTTTACTGAAGGGCTTAAGCCGGTTTAATGGCGCTAACCTCACCCTTAGTACAATTGCAGATCTATGCACATAGATATTTGGATTGCATGGAAGACCGCTAACTTATCCATGCACCATCTCCTAGAACATATAAATTAAGATATATAAAAAAGGAGATAAAGCAAAGATTAGGACTCAACAGTACATAAAACTGAATATCAGAGCAAAAAAAACTGACAGGAAAACCCCTGAAGTCAATTAGTAAACCCTTGATACGACGAAACGTGTAAAAACATAAACAAAAATGTCAAAATCACAGATTTAACAATAACCTACTGAGGATTCCATAAATATATGAGCCATGACATGTGGTTTCCATTAATGGGGCATTTTGACAAGTGTAGACTCAGAAAGGCCTGTGCCGCCTTCTTTTAAGCTTAGAAACGTCAAGTGATGTTCAGTCAGTAGCTTCACATCCATAGAATATTCAAGCGACTAGCAAAGGCTCTGATCAGACTGCGCATTTGCGCAGGCTGATCTGAGGTTTTGCTTGTCGCACATACCACATTGTTGGAAATCTCATGTCGCGGCTCAATTATTTGAATGCACGAAAACCAACCTGTGATAAGTTAACTTGTAAAATATTTAGAATCTGATCAGTATTATCTTCTCTGTATTTGCCTTATGTTGTATTTTGTAGCTACTTTTGTGTATCTATTTGGCTTTAAATTGTCTCGTGTTTTTCATCTGACTCTAATCTTTGATATTTCAACTCTCAATAATTAAATTGCTTGAAGAATGGACCAGTTGATTCAGAAAATAGGAATTAATAAACCCTTAGGAGACTTCCTAGTCGTATTTGTTGCAATATTCCCAAACATTTCTAGCAATGAAATATCATTAATAAACTATTGAAAGAGAGATAAAACAGACTCAAAGTCCCACGAGAGCTTCATTTGTTTCCATAGCAAAGCAATCATTTCCAAATAAGCGTCTGCTGATGTAGAAATATAAGCGTTTATGGGAATCAGACAAAACAAAATTCTGTACAGGCGTCGTACAAACGTATGCAAATGAGTTCATCATTTCCCTTGAAACGTATTTATATTATAAAATAACTTTGAATCATTATTCAATCAGTCTGATAGAAGAAATATTCAATCATATCAGGTTGCTGGGATTGTGCAAAAATAGAAGTTTTAGTATCGGTCGTTTGACTGCGATTCTTTGATTTTCACAAAAGTTGAGTACATTGATGCTAGTGGAACTGCGCAATGTGGAAATGTACGTACACGTTTAATCCGCAGCGATGCAATAATATATATTTGATTACGTCTAGAACAATAATACTTAGAGTAAAGACCCAGATAAGATACTGCATTGCGCAGTCATTTTTCCTATATGTAAAAAAGAAACAAAACTTGCAGAAGCGACGTAGTTTGTTACTTTCTTTCATATTTCTAACGGTAAAACATTTTCGCCACTGTACTCTATGCCGTGTGTGAAGTATAATAAGAGTATGATGCACATAATATTAAAGCACACACTTTTAAGGATGTCATTGTCCTTTATTTGGTCACCACGTTTAATACGTTTTGACCATTCTGGAAAGTCCGACACAATTCGAGAATCAAATTAAGCCTCGGTAGTACTATTTCTGAAAAAGCTACATTTTGTTAGCCGAAAAAGGCATAAGACGAATTATTTCTGCAGCATTTGGGTTTAGCCCTATTAAAATCCTTTTTTTTAATACCCAAAATAAATTAATCAGCAGAATATATGAAGTGTATGTATTTTTCAAAATATAAACCTATAGCGATATGTTATTGAAAAAACAACATTAGCTTCATTTATAACCGTTTGTTTTGCTGCAATACCACTTGTTATTGTGTTGGCATGGTTTCTATGACGTCAGCGTCACGTTATGTAACGTCAGCGTCACGTTATCAAAGTAGATCGTCGTCCAATGTACGTCCGAGGTATGATTCCACAGAATTGTTTGATTCCACTAAATTGGCTAAGGCAGAGCCGATTGATTTTCGACGTCACATTAACAAGTTACATTATACAAAAAAAATCCACTCACGCTCCAGATATTATACAATTATCGACTATTGTTTTTATTATATAATTTCTCTAAACAAAAAACAACAAAAAAAAAACAACAAAATCTTGGCTACGGACTATGTCTTGGACTGTCTTGAATTTCTTTTTTTACTTGATGACTAACTGATTTCATTCAGTTAAAAGAGGATGAATGCATACTTTATTTGTAATTACAACTGCAGACAGAATAGATCCAGATTAAATGCCGCATAATGTGGCATTTCATTAGGGTCTACACTGTTTGCTAAGACAAAAATGATCTTCAGGAGAAAACTGCAATTTTGTTTAGAAATTGAACCTGTGACCCCTTGAATTATACAATCGACCTTTCCAAGTGTATTGCATCAATCCAGAAGGAAGAATTTATTAGTTCATTTAAGAGTTCTGCTTATTACTATATTCAACAGCAAAGTCTGAATTACATGTATATGATGAAACACCAAATCTTGTGAATTTCATGCTGCTGTCACTCACTGAATTGTATTTACAGCAAATCATGCAAGTTTCATGCTGAAAGCACACCTGTTATGGAAAGTTTCTATGAAGTCTATTTTAGTAACTAATATTGAATGGGAAAACCCGGTAGCCCACTTGATATGTAGTTTTATGGACTCAAGTGGATAGGCATCTGGGCCAATCAAAAGATGTCTATTTATAGGTTATATAATAAAGTAGTTTCTTGCCCATAATCAGTATAGGCGTGATCAAAAAGTTATCGGCCAGATATGCTTCAATGAGATTCATTGAATTAAAATCTTTGTCAGTTGATCATTTGATCTAATTGAAGGACATTGGGTGCGTAAAAAGTATGAGGGCATACTTAGTTGCTTATGTAAAGCACTTTTAAGAAAGAAGGGTGCGACACATTTGCAAAATGGAGAAACTTGGAAGCAGAGTGGTTATCAAGTACTTCTGTAAGAAAGGAATGTCTCCCAAGGAAATTCATGAAGACTTCATGTAAACCTTTAGGAAGGAGTCTCCTTCTTATAGCATAGTGTAAAATCAGACAGAAGAGTTAAAGAGGGGGGGACAGAGTGTTGAGGATGATGGACCGTCTGGCCGCCCCAAAGATGCCACCACTAATGAAAATGTCAAGGTCGGGCACACCCTGGTTATGTGTGATAGGAGGTAAGACCTGCAAAGCATGGCTAGCGAAGTTGGCATAAGTTTTCGGGCAGTACAATCAATCTTAACCAATATCTTAGGTATTTCAAAGGTTTTGGCAGGATGGGTGCTGCGAATATTGACCGATGATCAGAAAAGGATTTGGCTCGATATTTCTAGGATCTCCTGTCTTGCTATGAAGATGATTCTGGCGATTTGATCGAGGGAGCTGTAACCCAAGATGAGACATAGGTTCACCACTTTGACTCAGAGTCAAAAATGCAGATCAAACAATAAAAGCACCCTGGCTCACCCCCTCCTAAGAAATTTAAGAGGGTTCATTCAGCAGGGAAGGTAATGGCCTCAATCTCTTGGAATAGTCAAGTGCTGATCATGATTGATTATCTTGAATTAGATTGCAGGATAAAAGGTTCATATTATGCAGGCAGAATGAGGCGGCTATGCCAGGAAAGAGGCAAGGAAAACTGACTCGCAGCGTTGTGCTCTTGCATAACAAAGCACATCACAAGTTGCAATGACTGCTGTGACTGAATGTGGATTTGAAATCCATCCTCGTCCCCCATTTCCTCACGATATGGCTCCTTCTTGCTTCGATCTGTTCCCAAAATTGAAATCCCATCTACCTGGTACACAGTATGGAAGCAATGAAGGCGTCATAGAGGAAGTAAACGAGTCCTTGGGGAACCAAGAATAGGCCTTCTATTTCGAAGGGATAAGAAAACTTGAACAGAGATGGGCTAAGTGAATTGCCTTCAAGGGAGATTATATTGAAAAACTTATGGTCAAATTTTCATTGCCTGGTTGCCCAAAGTACAAGGGGCCGAGAATTTTTTAAGCATCTCTTGTACATATGCTAAATGAACATTTCTAGCGTTTATAAAACTAATCTTGATGGATCTATAAACCTCACACTAGCAATGCCCCCTAACTCGCCATCAGCTCCAATTGATGTTTATACTGGTAACGTCCCTTTGCCTGGTTGACAGAAATTCGTTGATACATAGTTGAAGTTGTAAATGTCGTTTAGGTTCTACAAAAACAGTGATTCTGAGTTCATATTTAGTTTTGTACAAAAAAAAATGACAGTGATTTCATTTTTTTACAATCCCCCAAACCCCTTAATTATTGATTCATTAAGACCTTTTTATATCCCATGAGCCAGTACGAGGCATGAGCCGAATTTGCATGGATATACTATTGGAACATGATAAAAAGTTGACTTCATTAAGTTTTGGTGACCTTGACCTTATTTTCAAGGTCACAACATAGCTAAATAGGTCAAGCTTGATCGATGGGCACATCTGTTGTCTTAATAAAAATACTTAGTCTAGTTCTAATTTATTGAACGTTTTCAACGATATGTCCCTTTATTCACCAATGATAAGATTAATACAAGTATACGATTTTCAAAAAGGCTTGCCATCTTTCAGCACTTAACTAAAGTGGGTTGTTGTTTACTGACTGAAAGTACAGTTGACATTTACACACCCATCTCATCGCCATCTCCACTTGCGGAGATTGCGATGAGTTCGGCGTGTCATTTTAGTGTTATGACACAAGTAGACAACACACACATTGCCAAGTAATTTCCACAGAAAGGGCTAACTCATGCTACACCACTTAGCAGGCGCTAACATAAGGTTTCAAACTAAGCCAATAATAATTGCCTCCCTCAAGAGGATTGCAATAATTTTTGTATGATCAACAATCCTGTCAAATAAATGTTATCAAAGTTTATGTAATTATTCGTGTCCTATTACAAATGCTTATATTGGCAAATGTAGATGTAGCTTTATAGCTCCTTACATCTAAATAGATAGTTATTAGTCTCAAATATATATTCAAAATTGCACATTTACAGATTATTGTGGGAATGACGTGTAAATGATGTGTAAATGGCGATAACTATTTGTAACATTGGTGTATATAGTGCTTGATTATAGGAGCCACTTCTTTAGATTACTTCTGGCATGTATTGCTTCGCAAGTAATTGGTCATTTTGTGACCCGAATTCACATTGTAAAAATCAGACCTCTAAGTCTTCATTGTAGATACTGCATCACAGATTGTTAGCCCTTTGAAGACCAAAGAACCCAACAGGGGTACTTTGGCAAACAGTGAAGACCCAGAGGAAATGTCACATCATGCAGCATTAAACCAGGGTCTGCACTGTTTGATTAGGCAAAATCAATCTTCAGAGAAAGAAAACTTTTTTTTAGAAAATATAACCTGTGATCCTTCAATATATACAATGGGTCATCCTTGCTTAACCGTATCAAACATTATAGGAAATTACATTGATCCAAAAGGGTTTCATCACATGTCTTTGGCGCAATCAGAACTGCCTCAGCTAATTCTGCAGAATCTCTAGAATCAGACCTTGGATGTACATTGAGGATCTACTTTGATAACGCGGATGATAACGTGACGCTGACGTCACAGAAACCATGTTAACTCAATAAAAAGTGTGATTGCAGCAAAACAAACGGTTATAAATGAAGTTTATGTTTTTTCATTAAAACATCGCTATAGAGATATTTTATTGAAAAATACATAAATATAACCTGTGATAAAATGTAACCTGTATCCTTCAATATATTCAATGGGTCATCCTTGCTCAACCGTGTCGAACATTATAGGAAATTCCATTGGTCCAAAAGGGTTTAATCCCATGTCTTTGGCGCAATTGGAACTGCCTTAGCCAATTCTACGGAATCCGGTGGAATCAGACCTGGGATGTACATTGAGGATCTACTTTGATAACGCGGGTGATAACGTGACGCTGACGTCACAGAAACCATGTTAACTCAATAAAAAGTGTGATTGCAGCAAAACACACGGATATAAAAGAAGTTTATGTGTTTTTTTTTCAATAAAACATCGCTATAGAGATATATTATTGAAAAATACATAAACTTAATTTATTCTACTGATTAAACTTTTTGGATAATCAGAATAATCGATTTTAATACAGCTGAACCCACATGCTGTAGAACTAATTTTCCATACTCCATTTCCGACTTACAAAATGGAGCTTTTTGGTACATAGTACCATGGGTTATGCTCCATATATTCACCCGGGCATGATTTCATTCTCGAATTGTAACCGGCTTTCCCGAATGGTCCTTGACAGTTATATAGAGATTTTAGAAACAACACACCCTATTAAGCCCAATAATTGTACAAATGTCATGCACTTTTAGTAGTAAATGTACACGTTTTTTGACTGATTACATCCTTCAATTTCAAATATGGTTGAATAGTTACAGGACCTGGATGGTATCATTACACAGAGGCTGTCACATGATAATGACTTGATTTCTTTCAGGATTCAATGTGAATCACCTTGATATTGCACCTCGTTATGCAAGTATCTTGATGGGTTTCTCTAATGGATTTGGTACCATCGCTGGCATGCTGTGTCCAATAGTCACTGAAAAACTCACGAAGCAGAGAGTAAGTACTATCATAACCCTGTTAAGCAGAATGGACTTACCTAGCTTTATTAATAGAACGAGTCATTTTCCATTGTTAGGGTTGTTGTATGGTATTTTTCATTTTTATTGAAATTTTAATAGAACATTATGTAAGCAAACAGCAAAAACCCTGATCAGGTGCTACATTCTGTTCTGTCACGTCTGATCTGGGTTGGTATGCACCACAAAAAGGACAGAAGGGGCCAAATAAAAAATTACCTATGTTTAGGGTAACCCAACCCTACCTAAGTTTACTGGTGAAACCAAGAATTTTTTTTTCAGGTTTTTCTGGAAAAATATCATTTTATATTTTAAAATGCATAAAATTATATTTTTTTATCCAGAAAACAAAGTATTTAAAAAATGTGTGTGCCTACTTTACCTAAAAATTTCAGACCTGCTACCCAAAACACATATTTTTTTTATTTGGCCTAGGTTAATTCCTTGAATATTCGGGGTTCGCGACCAGGCCTCGAGGTTATAAATCTTAAATTAATTCTCCAACTCAGAATAAAGCGCAAATAAAGGCACAACAATTTTATGCTAATTTACTAATTCTTAACAATTAATTTGTTAAGCGCCTAAAAACTATATAAATCATTGACTTATAGTGCTTGTAAACGGTAAGAAAACATTTTAGAAGTCGTTGAAAACATGCCTGTACGAACCTTGGGTTAAATCCGCATTATTGAATGACAAGTAATACATTGATAAATATTAATTTTATTATGAATAAACATGGTAAATCCCAGGGAATAGCTCAGAAAAGCAATCAAAATTAAATGCCAAAACTGATGCGAAATATCCAATGTTTAAGCATCAGCTTTGTCCAGCAGAAATCGTTTGGTTCTAAATGCGAAAGAATCTACATTTTTGGTCAAAACGATGTCGAGAGTCTTCCAGACAGTTCATGAGGCACTCTTGTTCCAGACCTGTCAGGAAGGCTCTTGAAGAGTAAATCTCCAAACGAGTAAAGTTCTGAGAGGTTCCCCAGGAAAAACTGCTGATTAGAAATTGTAAGAGTAATTTCCTGAAAATGCATAAAACTAGCAATGCCCCTCTTTGAACGTCAGTAAGTTGTAGGCTTAACTTTGTAGGAGACAATCGCATGTAATGTAATATTTGAAGCCAGTGCATTTTTGCACGGTTTCAACATATATTTGCCATAGTTGTATTCCTTCAACACATTATAAGATGCGTTTCAAATTGCAGACGACCTATTTTGAGCATATGCAGCAAGTAAAAGTCTGTCAAAGCTTGTTTGCTGTTATCGCAATTAATAGCTGTCCATTTCTGGTATATAAATATGCTTAATTATGAGAAAATTGTACACATTAGACATTCCTTATTAGTACCTGCTTAGGTTGATAATTGTTACACAAACAACGATAAAAACAAGCATGCGCGGATCCAGGAATTTTCGTCAGGTACGCGCGTGCGTAATAAAATAGTAACACTCAAGGGAGTTCACCTAATGTGGTAAATGTAATTTTCCATTCTATAAGGAACTACTCTTAAAGGAAAGAATTCGCTCCCTCTTGGAGCAAATTCTTTCCTTTAAGAGAAGTTCCCATTTTGAAAAAGGAATGCAATTGAAGGGAATCACTGCTTGATCAAGTAGTCTCTTTTTGATGTGCGTAGCTTATTCAGCGTTCTGGCTACGCCAATGGTACATGTATTTAAAAATTATTTCTATTTATTTCTCAACAAAAACATATGTTGTGGGTAGTTTATGTATGCTTCTGTCCTGCCAGCCAGGAGTGACAGTGACTTCATGGTTTGTTTACAAAGTTACCCGTGACTTATAATCGATAGATCACTTGTGTCTTAATCCTATCAGAATATGATTAATACACAAGTAATCTATTGATCCACGTTAGCTCAATCAAAGTATACACCTTAATATTTTGCTAAGCAATTCTAAACAAAGTAGTACGTCACTGTCACTCTTGATTGGCACGACAGTAGAAGATATATGGGCCAGGATATGACAAAAGGTACCTAATGGCTATATTAATCAAAATCAAACTTATGATGCGTCTGCAAAGTACTACCACTTTAGAGCATATTCTGAAAATTTGAAGCAATTATCTTCAAAACTGACGAAGATATGGAGGTTTGAATAAGTGTTTGTAATTAGGTTTTGAACGCGACGTCAAGAAACACGTTAACCTAATATGACGTCAGAATGCTAGTCTCCATGTGCTTGTTGATTAAAGTCGACTCGGTATAACTATCTAGTAAATATAATGCATTCTCATGCTTTATCTATGGTTTAATGTAGATGCAAATTAAATTGTACGAATTTGTACTTTTTAAGTGGTATTGTAGGCATTTAAGGTGACCCACCCCTCATTTTAAGGCCATGTAGGTGCTATGGCCTTATTGTTACCATGGCAATAGGCAACATACAAAACCTTAAATTTAATCAGAAACATAAGCTACTTTGATGACATCAAGCTATAGAACAATTTTTGTGGTACAATTAAGGCATGTTATTTTTTGCCATTTTAGGCATTTTTCAAATGTCTATTACGTAATAATAGTTGAAACGCCTTAAGGACCCTTTTCTCAGATCGGCGCTCATATTTATCTAGACCTATGTATTTGTTTATTTCAGACTGCCGATAATTGGGAGCACGTGTTCATCATAGCCAGCTGCGTTCACTTTGCGGGCGTCGCTTTCTACGCCATGTTTGCTTCCGGTGAGAAACAGCCATGGGCTGACCCGCCACCAGATGAGGAATGGAAACCCGAAGACACATTGAAAGCGGATGACAAATTGAATAGTTATGGAAGTATGAAAGAAAACTATATCACACAAAACGGATCGGTGAAACAAAATGGTACTTTGGTTCCAAATGGGGTACCCGTAAGCGGGTCGTACGGTTACGATGGACCTGTAGACTTCAGTAATGAATACTTTACAAACTACCAAGAACCGACTTATGAAACTCGCGAGGAGTTCGTGCAAAAGCCGTCACGGGATTACCAGTATTACTCCGAGGACGACAAGGATATATGAAAACAAAACGGTCTTAGTTTGTTGTAAATTAAGTTAATTTTATTTATTATTATTTAAGAAACCAAATGAGCTGGCACATGACATATTGGCACTTATTGCTGCATGATAAGCGAGCAGCAAAGGCACCAGCGACACTGCGCATTTGCGCAGTGTCACAGATGATTTTGCGACTCTCATAAAGTATGGTAGTGGATACACATGTATGTTTATACCCATCAATCTATTAGATTGTTGTGCACAAACGTTTGAAGATAGACTTTGCGCATGTGCGGTAAGTGCTCTTTTCATGGGCTGGTCCAAATATATTTTGTCTTGAACTTGAATGTTTATCAATGTTTTGTGATTATTCATCTTGTTTTTAAGTGAGTATATACAATCCTATTTTAGTAACGAAGATGCAACGGACATCTATAATGACTGAACCTCGCTACAACTCACAACTAAGCAACACCATCTTGAAAACAGGGGCTGGTATTATGTTTTTGAGAGGAAAAATAGACTATCAAATACTGTAAAGACAAGGGCACCATTGAGGAAATTACAAATCATGTATAAAGTTGGGCATCTCTGGCTGTTCGTAACCCACAAGTAAAACTTCTAGTCGACAAACAAGTAGATAACACATCTATGTATATAACAGTATGCTCCTTTTGAAATCCGCGATCTGATTGGTTAAAAGCTCGACAATTTAAATTGCGAATCTGCAACACTTAACCAGCCAATGAAAACGCTTTTGACATAGGCGACAGCCTATTACGGAATGACCCTTTGCTCAGGATCTAAAGAGAGAAGCTGTCAACATTGCTATTGTTTACCAGGCTGACTGAAAAATGTTGACTGGGAGTTAGCTTATTAGCAAAACAATTTAATGACCCTTTCAGAGATCAGTAGATATCCCAATCAGTTTTTGCTATTAAGTTAATCTATCTTGAAGACTTCAGTGGTTTTACATTCAAGCATCCATATAAGAGTGTGTAGCAAACAATTATTTTCTCATTTCCCAACCAAAACAAATGTTTTGGGTTCTCAAATAAACCGTCTCAATAAGGGAGTTCATAAGGGGGTTCTTTTATGCACCAAACCCCATGTTTAACTTGATGTGTAAGAAAATAATTACTCTTGTACGCTCGAAAATGTCTTTATGGGGACCTGTGTTACATGTACCCTAACTAGGGTATAAAAGAGGTGCATTATTATTTCAATAACAAAAGTTATAAAGGAGACTATCATTATCATTTACGGTTGTGCTATCTTATGCTCAAACTTAACTGGAGCGATTTATGACATGTGTGTGTAAGCCTAAAGAGAAAGGTATTCATAACATGGACTTCTTCCTGAGAAAATATGTCTTCGGATTTGGTCCATATCCCCTGGAAAATCACAAAGCTACCAAGCCAGCATTCATTGTCAGGCTATCATGATGATTGCCAGCTCTCAGTGTTATAAAAAACTGCCAGAGTTGGACCCCTATGACACAACTTTCTGGATCCTCTTATGAAGGCGCTGATCAGTCTTGGCCGATGGGCAAGCTGGTCTGCGTCATTTTTGTTCGCATAAAGCAAAGATAGGTTGTTTCTCGAAACGTGGCCCATGACATGCGTTAGGCAAAATGTTCTAAAATGTGGAAAATCTTTTTATTTTGAAGCTCAAATAAAATGTTTGTTTTCTGGCCCCGAGGTTATAAAACTTTTTTCATTATAAACTCAACTGAGCACGGAATTTTAAGTACTCATAAAAACTCAAGGATAAATTTCGTGCTCAGCTGATTTGAGCATGGAAAAAGTTTTATTACCTCAGTGCCAGGGCTAGAATCCACAAAATGCTTATCAGACAGGCAAACAGGGAATACCTTGATCAAACTGATTCTCCAGAAGCAGTTTGATCTGTGTCTGCTCTGTTTGCCTAGGACTTTGTACGCCAGGTAACCTATGATTGAAATTTGTGAACATTTACCTTTACATTATATCACACATACAGGTGCAATTGCAAGTGGTCTGATCTATTGGTGTGAACCTATATCTTTTTTCATCCTTTTTTCTATTATAAGCAAGTAGAGAAGGCTTTGGCTAAGCTATACAGAAGTGTGGCCTCGCGTGAAACTTAGATGCTAAAGTTTCAACACATTATGCATCATCTTTTCCATGTCTGGCCACATATATTGATATGTTGTTTATGAAATTGAACATCAAAGGCAGTGCATTAGTGATATTTACTATGTACATTACGTAAAGATGCTGTGTAACTTCCAGCATTGTGGGCTTATACATGTAGTAGTGTAAGAGCCTGGTATTCTTGCATCAGTTGTGCGATAGTGGTATTTAGGGATGGGGCTTGCTTTTCACCAACTTTACTGTCCTCTTTTAAAATGTTTTTGACTTGTAATTAAATCACAACACTAATACGCAGTAATCAACTGCAAAGGACCAGGCTGCATAGCCCAGTCGGTAACGTGTCTGCCTGCAGATATTTGCTTGAATGGTTATCCAGGGGTCGAGAGTTCGATTTCCGCCTGGTCCCATGTTTTCGTGGAGATTGATCATGAAATAATTTCTACAGCCATTCTTCTCCCTTCCGCTTGTTGTAAGTTACCTGCATGAAGTAATGGTTTACCGCTTAGTCAAACTTGTCAAGGTAAATGTGTGGTTAGGTGAACTGACCGTTCCAACATGACCTTAGCTGTTGACTGGGACGATAAGCATCAAACCAAACAAACAAATCAACTGCCAAGGAAAATCTTAACCTGCATACCAACTGTATGAAAGACCGTTTCTCCCAGGTTTCTACACACATGGTATGAATCATTTGTATTTATGTAACCTATCTAGTCAATAGAGTTGTTGTTATTGTTTGTATTTATTCAAGTTGAAAATGAACCACATATTACATACAAATCTACGAATTTGACCCTTTAACTACACATATGCAGCCAGGGACCAAACGTAAACCCACATTTACGTCACGAATTACAAAGACTTCAATGCATTTTCATGTTTATAAGAAAATTTACTTTGCTTTTTCTGGCCAACAATTTATTGCGCTTTTGTACCATTTGAAAGTTACATTAATAAGGCAATATCCTTGAATTTGTAATACAATATGATCTATGATTTTATAACTGCAGAGATGAAAATTCCTGGACACTTTTTGGCAATGTGATCATTGACGTAAATGGAAAATGGCATTTTAAATTTTGGTAAACGTTTACCATTTAATATTAAAAATGCTGTCAAAATTATATCTAAGTTCCAAAGTTCGTTCACTTTAATATTATTCAACTTTACAACAAGTGTAAAAGAGTGGTTTATGGCAATTTGATCTTAATGTCACACATATTGCATTTTTATTAACATGAAATCGCATTGGAGTCTATGGAACATTAATTTTGTGGAATTACTTTTGGTTCATGAGTGTAGTAAATATGATGGAAGCCATGGTACCGTGGTAAGTATCATAAGGCTCCTTTTTCCTTGAATGATTGTTGATGTAATCTTCCTGTTGATGATCTGACCCCGAGGTTATCAAACTAGTTTAATGCTCAACTAAACTAAGCACGAAATTTTAACTTCTCATAAAAACTAAAATACCGACAAATGAGGAAGTTTCTTGCTTTAAGTCTCTCAGATGTTGTATTTATCATGCTTATAAATGTTCAAATGCCAACAATTTTTGGCAATTAAACTTTATGGGCAAGATAAATTTCGTGCTCAGCGGAGTGGGGCATGGAAAAAGTTTTATAACCTCGAGCCCTGGACTATCGAACCTAGTTATACAATTAGATGATTTTCTAAAGAAATCAGACATATAGTCCTTCTTCTGGAGTGTGACCCCAAACTAATTTATTCTACGCTTTCCTCTTTGAGTAAGTCGGTTCTGACATCCAAATATATATAATGTTTAGTGTTCTCTGAAAGATTTATCTGTTTGCTTATGAGTATTCTGCATTTATTTTACACTTGTTTATTAAATAATATATTGGTCTGACTCAGTCAATTACATAAACATGTATAACTACCCCGTATTGTAGATCAAGAGGAAGAAATAAGAACAACAACTAATCCATGGGTGAAAGTGTTCATGATTAATCCTGAATTCAGGACTTTGAGGCTGACTTTCCATAGAATTCAGGATTTTGAGGCTGGCTTTCCATGGAAAGTCAGCCTCAAAATGCTGAATTAGGCAGATTTTGATAGCCTGTCTGTTTAGTTTTCAGATTATTTAAACACAATTAATTATTTAAACTTTAATTGATTCATTTTGTAGGCATCCTGCAAGTTTTAAAATTTGAATTTCAGAAGTTTAGGATTTTGGAAAGGGGTACGTGCATTAAAGGGCTATTTTGGCCCCATCTAGAGCCAAAAACTGAAAGTTGCTTTTCACCAATTTCATCCTATTGGTGTATTAGAAGAAAAAACCAAGTGTATAATTCTGGCATTTATTTTAGTTTTACTGGTTGCTATGGTAACCAAACTGGCCGGCAAAATAGGCTTAAAATAGGGAAACTGCAATTTTAGGCCAAATTTGAGGCTTTTGGAGACCTATTTTTTAAGAATTAGATTTGAGCACAAGCAAATACCAAAAAAACCTTTTAATATATTGTGTGCCGTGATAATTCTCATCATTTATTAAAATATTTTTTTTACATTTGCTTGTGCTCTATATTAATTCCTCTGTTACATGTCTCAAATTTGCTCCAAAATGATCATTTTCCTATTTTCAGCCTATTTTGGCGGTCATTTTTGTTACCATAGCAACGGTAAAAGTCGAATTAATGCCCGACTTTTACACTTTGGCTATTGTTCTAATAAACTGATACAAAGAAACTTGTGAAGAGCAACTTTAATTTGTTGACCTCATAGGGGGGCCAAAATAGCCTCTTAATGCACGTACCCCTTTGAACTTTCATCAATGCTAATCAAAACTATTGTTACTCACGCCAGTACCACCCAAGAGTTTATTTCTATCAGGTTTAGGACTATAATTTAAGAGTATTTCATGGCTGTGAGAGGCAATATTTATTCCATCCTGAGGATCACTGTGTAGCACCAGAAGGCTTTTCAAGTAAGTAATACGCAGGAGTTGTCTTTCTTGCAAATTAGATTTGGGTTTCCGCTGTTTTAACCATTTGAGCGAATTCTATCTCTATCACAATCCCCGTACTCTGGTACTAGCCCGAGCGAACAGCCGCACGTCGGAAGACAAGTGACGTCACTGTTTTGTTATAGTTACGTCATCATTTTACGTTGCTTCTCAACTATAAAAATATGTTGTATTTAATCGTGAGCAAGAAAAAAGTCCTTATTTGCTTGAGGGTGGGATAGAAAAAAACTGTCACTCGGGATCACCGTTTATCATCACTTGGCAAGTCTAGTAGCCAAACGCTGATTCTTGGGACGAATATACTCTATCCCACCCTCACTCCTGATATATTGTTTATATTCTATCCACTCCACACAGCCATAATATGTTTTTTCTCTTGCATTTTAGTGCCCATACTTGTATATAGAGGATCTTACATGAATGTTCATGTTTTATTTAATTTATTAAACGAGTTAGGAAAAAGAGATAAAATGCGAGGCTTGCTGAGTGATGACAAACAGTGATCATGAGGAGCGGATTTTTCCATCCCACCCTCACACGAATAATGGATTATTTTTCTTGCTCACCACTAAATGCCTCATTATATGTTGTAAAACATGAACAAGATTTCCAGAAAATCCTGAATACATGTACGCTGAGATGCAACATGGCTACGTAATTTTTGTATTACAATGACGCCGTGGAACGACGCGAGGCCAGCGTGCGGCCGATGTGCGGCTGTTCGTTTCTTATCTTTTCTATGGGCTGGAACGGGTATTATCTCATATGGGTAAAAGCAACAGAAATCCCCATCGAGTGTGCGAGAATAAGTATTAACGCAGGCTTTCCAATGACATTTATGTTGCAAACATTTTCATTTTCTTTACTACAGCTTTACTACAGCTGGCCCAGCTCCCGTGTTTTTACTTTTGAAAGACAGACACCTTATACATAGTCACCATAAATCATGAAGTCTAATGTGATCATTTGTGAAGTCATCAGTGCAAAGAAATATGTTCGGCTTCGTATTTGTATATAATGAAAAGATATTTCAAGTGTTTGTCATGAACATCACATTTATTTAATCTAATGAAGTGAAATAATGTATATTTTATGTAACCTCGCTACTCATGTAGTAGATCTATACATGTTTTACTTTATTTGATAAAGTATATGTCACATTTACCCAAAAATTATTTGAAAACCCTGTATTTATTTCCCTCTGTCCCTGTTAGGTTTCATGAATATACAATACACACTACTTTTTGGGTTATAAGAAGGTCAAGATTTTGTGGATGGCTAAAAACTAATCCAGCTCGACCCACTTACCCCAGGGTTTCTCTCCCCTTAGGAATCGACAAGGGACATATATAGATCACATGTTGTCTGCAAAAGAGCACATCAAACGTCGATTATATATCAGAATGGTCTATCAGTCTGTCAGGGCTCACGTACTAGGAATTAGTTATCACTTATCTAGTAAACGGGTAAAAGTATACTTGTAATTCTCTGAAAAATGCAAAACCTTTAAGTGTCTCTAAAAGACACCATATATAGAGCTCATATTCCTCTCATTAGAACGTGTCTGTGATCTGCCAATTATTGAGATGAAGTAAGGTTTATACAGTATTCAGCAGTGCTATAACATATAGGCTTTAATCAGCATAAATCTATATAAACTATCATTAATATATATCTCTCTAAATAAAAATGGTAGAGGAATGCGGCTCCCTAATTATACTGTAAAATCCCATCCACACACTCAAACCTAGACTCCTAGTCATGTTGGTTTATTTACTAAGTTTATGTTTATCTGTTAGAGATTATCACAGTTATGACTTATTGAAATTATATGCAAATAGATCTGTAAAGATTCTGTTTTTTGTTATTTGTACCCATCCCTAATGATCACCCATATGATTTTGGTAACTCTAAAGGCGTGCAACCGCAAAAATGCCCAAAATATGTAACTTGTGCATTTAATCTGACGGAAATACTCAACATTCCATCAGAAAAGTATGGAGTTTTAATGACTGTAAGCGACCCAAGTGTTTAGGGCTTTTGATCAATTATCAGAAGACTTGCGCTTGACAATCATTCATTGGTTTAAACATATTTTATTAGCAAGAACAGTTGACATTATCAAACAGATGTTAACAATATTAAAGTTACAAGGATTGGAATGGAAGCAACATGCTTATATAATTCCTTTCCTGATTACCAATAACATATTGTAAACGATAATGGCAAAATGTGGTAAAGTTGAACAAATATGCATTTCGCAAGTAACTATTCCACTAACGGAAGATTACATCTGCTTCTAATAAGAAGGCATATAATATTAGTGGATAAATTTGGTTTGTGTTGGTGCTCAGCAGTCATGCAGGCCTCGTTTTCGAAGTTTTGTGTTTGATGAGCGTTGCATATCTGTCCAATACGATTTACCAAATACAAAAAAAAAACACGAAAATATGCACATATGAGAACAGAATTAATTTTATAACAAAATGGGGACAACCCATGGAGAGCACATAAATAGGGAGAGAGGCTTAGGTTTATGAAAGCCTGTGGAGTGGAGGGAACGAATCAAGGTCTAGTGGCTTTTACTTCCCAGTCTATACACTATATATGTCGTTTCACGCTCAAGGAACAGATGATGGAGTTCGTTATAGCACTGTCTAGAACCGTTTAGTTTCAACAATAAATTTCTGCACAGCAGTGAAAATAGATGTGTTTGTAATCATAGAAAGTGAGCTGTCCCCAAACAGAAGTACATCTAAAGTGATGTGGCAAAGTGGAGAAATAGTTTGTATCATTTCTAGTCTTTGTCTGTGATAATATCTACATTGTAGAAAGAAGTGTTCTGAATTTTCAATGTTACCACAGCGGCATAAAGGTGTGTCTGTTAAGTTCTTTAGATATATTTCGTAATTTAGGGCACTACATTTGGTACGAAGGTGTGTATGCAATACTTGCGGACGTCTATCACCGACATAGAAGTACTTAGGCACAGATATATTTGTTTCGTTTAAGGTATGTTTGAAAGATGCGACAGACGTGGAATTTCTATGCTCTTCACTGAGACTATTCCAATCTCTTATTGTAGAAGGGAGAAAGGAATTGAAGTACTGGTTTGTTCGTGCATTATTTGTAGAGATATTATTTGCATTTCTTAGATTATATCGAGATGTTTCGTTGACAGTGGGTGGTATAAGAGAAGATAGATAAAGAGGTGTAAGATGATTTACCATTTTGTAGAAAAGAACCAATTTTTGCCTTTTCCGACGGGTGTCCAAAGAATTCCAGCCAATTTCACTATATAAAGAGGCAATAGATACAAGTTTTGTTGTTCCAGTGGCAATTCTGGCTGCCTCTATTTGGATCTTTTCAAGATCATCTTTTTCATATTGCTGACAGTTGTCCCAGATTTCATTACCATATTCCAAAATGGGTCTAATAAAAGAATTGTATATAGTTTCAAGGGATTTGCGGTCTAAGACAAATATTAATCTTCTCATAATGTTTATTCTTGCCCAAGCCTTTTCTTTTATATAACTAATCTGTTTATGCCAAGAGCCATCATTACTAAGATAAATTCCAAGGTGTTTGTGGGTATCAACTTCCATAATTTGTTGGTTTAACATAAACAATGGTGGATGGTTAAAGGTTTGAAGCTTTCTGGAGATGAGAAGTGCCTCTGTTTTGATAGGATTAAATGTAACTAACCAATCTAATGCCCATTTGGCGATTTTTACAAGATCAGAGTTTAGAAGTTGTGCAGCTGAAATAGGATTTTCAACAATTATAAAAATACTTGTATCATCGGCAAAAAGTCTTATGTTAGACCCCATATTTTTCACAATATCATTTATATATAACAGAAAAAGCAAAGGTCCTAAGATTGACCCTTGTGGCACACCAGCAAATATAAAATTCCAAGTAGAAGATGCACCTGGGAGAACAACTTTTTGTCTTCTGTTTGAAAGATAACTCCTGAACCAAGATAGAAGGTTCCCAGTTACACCTGCTGCTTGAAGTTTAAGAAGAATACCTTGATGCCAAACACGATCGAACGCTTTGCTTATATCACAAAATACCACTCGTATTTCCTTACCAGAGTCTAAAGCATGAGAGAAAGTATCATATAGATAGGTCAGTTGGTTTGTTGGGGAATCTCCTGGAATAAAACCAGACTGTAGGGGAGTGAGAATACTGTTTTCATGTAAGTGATTGTAAAGGTGTTTAAATACAGCGCGCCCTGCTACCTTTTCCAAACAGGACAAGAGGGAAATTGGACGATAATTAGAAACAGATTACATATCTCCTTTTTTGTATATAGCACACACCATAGCATCTTTCCATGTTTCAGGGAAGATTCCAAGACTTACAGAATGATTTAATAGAAAGCACAGTGGATGTGAGAGCTCACGTGAACACTCCCGAAGGATTCGATTGTTTATACCATCAGGACCAACGGCTTTTCCAAGAGGAAGACACTTCATTATAGATTCAACTTCAAGAGGTGTTATAACTAGTGAAGACATAGTGTTATCAGTGTACAGTTCAATATTAGGTATTGGTGCATATTGATCATCCAAGATTGTTTGGTCACAAAAGAAGTCATTCAGTACATTTGCTTTATCAGTTTCATCAGTGAAGATAAGTCCATCTTTTTCTAGTGTAGGTATAGAGGAATTTGAAGAAGGAGATATAAAAGATTTTAAGATTGGCCACCAGTCTTTGGATGAAAGGTTTTCTGATTTTAATTTGTCAGACAACTGATTGAAATATTGTTGTTTTGACTTCCTCAGACATTCAATGACTTAATTTCTAATTTTTTAAAATTTATTCCATGCATGTGGTGTGTTCGAGGATTTGGCTTTCCTGTATGCTCTTTTACGCTTCCTTATTTGCCTCCTAATAGCAGTGGTAATCCATGGGGGGGTCAGAAGGTCGAATAGTTTTGTTTGGGATGCACTCTGTTGATAGTGTTATTATGTAATTTGTTAGGTTTTTAGCAAAAATGTTGACAACAGTGTCGGCGATAGCATCCCAGTTAGTTTCTGAAAATTTAGTCCTTAAAAGATCATAATTGCCTTCGTCATATTTCCAGATACAACGGGTAAAAGATTTTTTTACATTCTTTGAAAATTTACAGATACCATATATAGGGCAGTGATAGCGAATGTCCTGGAGGGCTCTGCTACTCCACTGTAAAGAATGTTGGAATTTTCACTAGTGAAAACTACGTCTATAAGAGAAGAAGAATGTTCGGTAAAGTGAGTAGGCTCAGTGATAGTTTGATACAGAGAGAACTGTGTGCATATGTCAGATATTTTATTGGATGTATGTGGATTTAGTACATTAAGATTGAAGTCACCAGTTACAATGATATTACTGATTTGAGTGTCAAGAGCTAGAGATATAGAATCTTCAATTGCAGAAAGATATAGAGCATCAGAATTAGGAGGTCTATAAAATAGTCCAAACAATATTCGAGTTTGTTTAAGTTGGATTTCAATCCATATGCACTCAATATTTAGGGGTTCCAAGTCATTCCTTCTTGTATAGTGCACTGAATCCTTAACGTATATCATTACACCTCCGTGATGGCCTGCCCTGTCTTTGCGTTCTGGTGGTTTAAAGTTTGGCATCAATAGGTCTGTTGTTTGTATTGCAGCGTGAAGCCAGGTTTCTGAGAAAGCAAGGATATCAAAATCAGAAAGTTCTGCTGTGAGGATATCGAGTTTGTTTGCAATACTCTGAACGTTATAGTGGATGAAAGATAAGTGTTTTGATAAGTTAAGTGTGTTTAAGAAGGAGAAAGAGTCATTCAAAGAATTTGAGAAATTAGATGAGCTGCTGTTAGACGACATTGAAGAGGGTCCAGGATTAGGGTGTACATCACCTGAGGTCAACAAAAATGTCCATAACCAAAGCAAGGCAATTGCTAATGCTCCCAGTAAACATACGACTCTCGTAAATTTAGTATTTGTCATAATTGTCTTACTTATAGTTATTTTTTTTGCTGTTCCATGAAAGTGAAATTTTTCAAAATTCTTTGCATTGGCTATAATTGTCCAGTAAAAGGAAGAGATGTAAATCTCTTGCAAGAGAATGGGAAGCACTATGAAGATGTGAAGTGAGATAGAAAATTTGAATGATGGAGAGTACTTGCGAATTACGTCAAATGGATATTTCTTCTTACTATTCATGAGATTGAAGACAACAAAATCAGAAATATATCAACTGGCGTAATGCGCAAGGAAGCATATTCATAGGTCATATCACGAGTGTACATGTAAGGAGGTTTACCAATGTCCCCTGACCCGTCCCTCTTCTGTGCTCCATGGGAAGTGAAAAACATACATACAAAAACGTATATAACAAACATGATTGCAGAAGAGGCATTGAAGGGGAGAATAAGAATGGAACCATCAGACTATATTGAACATAATACTACATAGAATAAGGAATAGTGCGTGCGTGCGTGCGTGCGTGCATGCATGCGTGCGTGTGTGTGTGTGTGTGTGTGTGTGTGTGTGCTCATTCGCTACAGTCAGCTTAATTGATTGATGCGAGATTCTGAGAGGACTTATGCCCATGTACCCACACGGATGTAAGTAAACATACCAAGTTGGTTTGCCAGACAAAACTGGAAAACAAAATTAGTAACCATAAGACTCGGCAGATGAAGATTATACACTGTACATATTCAGATGCGGAGACTCACTTGAGCCGACTCATCTGAATCTATACTGTGGGTACTGTGGAAGTAATCATTAGACTCAGCACCAGGACAGATGTAGGTAAAATATAGACAGTACATATTCAGATGAGAAGACTCACTTGAGCCACCTCATCTGAATCTATACTGTGGGTACCGTGGAAATAATCATTAGACTCAGCACCAGGACAGATGTAGGTAAAATATAGACAGTACATATTCAGATGAGAAGACTCACTTGAGCAACCTCATCTGAACTATACTGTGGGTACTGTGGAAATAACCATTAGACTCAGCACCAGGACAGATGTAGGTAAAATATAGACAGTACATATTCGGATGAGAAGACTCACTTGAGCCACCTCATCTGAATCTATACTGTGGGTACCGTGGAAATAAACATTAGACTCACTAAAAGGACAGGTGTAGGTAAAATAAAGACAGTACATATTCAGATGAGAAGACTCACTTGAGCCATCTCCTCTGAATCTATACTGTGGGTACCGTTGAAATAACCATTAGACTCAGCACCAGGACAGATGAAAGTAAAATATAGACAGTACATATTCAGATGAAAAGACTCACTTGAGCCATCTCATCCGAATCTATACTGTGGGTACTGGGAAGTAATCATTAGACTCAGCACCAGGACAGATGTAGGTAAAATATAGACAGTACATATTCAGATGAGAAGACTCACTTGAGCCATCTCATCTCAATCTATACTGTGGGTACCGTGGAAATAACCATTAGACTCAGCACCAAGACAGATGTAGGTTAAATATAGACAGTACATATTCAGATGAGAAGACTCACTTGAGCCATCTCATCTGAATCTATACTGTGGGTACCGTGGAAATAATCATTAGACTCAGCGACAGGACAGATGTAGGTAAAATATAGACAGTACATATTCAGATGAGAAGACTCACTTGAGTCACCTCGTCTGAATCTATACTGTGGGTACCGTGGAAATAACCATTAGACTCAGCACAAGGACAGATGTAAGTGAAATGTAGTTAATGTAGTTGGCAGCGTCGTGAACTGTTGGTGACGACATATTCTCAGATTCTTCTGATTCTGATTCGGCCTCAGATACAGATGCAGATATACGATTCTTTTTAGTATCAATTAAGAATTCAGGTGAAGGAAGTTCTCTTTTTTTATTTGTCTGTGTGGTCGATAATGGAGTTCGACTCATATTCAGCTTCACATCAACTGCAGGTCGTTTCTTTTTCTGGACAGTATACTTGAAAAATCACCCAGCGCAGAACGTCATACAGTTATGAATCGGTTCGTTGATTTAAAAAAACCTTCGAATCACAAGGTAAACATGGACACGCTTCAATAGATTTTAGCAGGTAAATAAAAAAGTTACCATATCTCAATATTCCACAATATTCCTCAACAAGAATTCAGTTCATGTTATTCCTACTAATCAACATAATAGCGTTCATATGTTTTAGCCCCTTCAATGTTCCGTAAAACACTACATTCTTATTTTTACAACGAGCGCAACACACAAACACGTCTACCACCCGCCATTATTGTCACGTGGCATTCCATTGTTAATCCATTCATTCATTGCATTAACTTCCCTATTGGTGCCTCATTTAAGGAGCAGTGTAGACCAGCATTCATATCTCGTTAATAACTATTGCTTTCTCTATGTTACTTTGTACTTGTATTAGACTAAGTTATATGTTAGGAGCTTTAGCTATTTCTCAAATGCATCTGCGGTTTGTGATTGTGGTATTTCCTGATCATACTCACTTACTATTTTTGCATAGTTTCATCTCAGATTTATGATAAACGGGACGATTTTAATTTTGAAATAGTACATTTCCCATTTCTTGATGAGTATGTTCCTTGCTACCCTTCCTATGGTGTATATATTCTCAGCTTATTCGTTTTGCAAGAGTGTGTTCTAATGTTGATGACTTCAACAACAGAAACCTATTTTTGACTGCTAAGTTATCAAAACAAGGTTATAGATATCATAACGTTCAAAAACATTTTCTAAATTCTACCACAGACACTCAGAGTTAATTGTTAAATACAACATTGGTTTAAAAGGCATATCAGAACCTATATTTCATGGTGATTTAGTTTATAAATTCAAAAGAATTGTTGGAAAACCTAATTTTAGTGACCAATTCAAAAAGATTATCAAATGTTATAACTTGGATATCATGCGACAGTCTGCATTCCTGGTTGTAAACCCAAAAACGGTTTATAGCTATGGTTACCTCTTTAATTGCAAGACGATGGGCGAGGCCTCAGACTCAATGATGGCGCTGACGTAAAGCTTTAATCAGTGGGTTGGTGCCTGATGCTTATCTGTAGCTGGACCCACCGTGGCCCAACTTCAGGTTTTATTAAGCTCTGACTATCTGTGAGTCGTAAGCCATTTTCTCTGTTTCATTATAGTGTGTTAATTTGATTATATTGTTTCTCTATGATGATACATTGCAATTGTTAGGAATCCTTCACGCGAGCTTAACATTTTTTGTGCTTCAACAACGGCAGAATCTAGGGCAAGGATTTGGTACCAGTAAAACGCATTTAAGCCCCCCTCCCTAGTGGCTTTGGCTACTGTCCATTCTAAGGCGGTGATTCTGTTGTTGTTGATTCGATGTTGATTGTTACTCCCATTGTGGAATTCTGTAATTGTTCTATGTTTTGTTGTGTGTTACTTTATGCCTATTCTAGTTTTGCAATCATCTTGATGGGGAAGAGAGCGCTGGTTGCTTAACTTTGTTTATTTTCCTGGTGTCTCATGATTGTTGTGTGGATCTTCCTCACGATGCCACGGGTTTGTCTGTCGTTTGTGATTGTGGTATTTCCTGATCATATTCACTAACTATTTTTGGAATATATTAAAGTGTAGAGGAATTCCTTTCTATAAATCATCTCCACACAACGCAGGATAATATCAATGGATATTTCCATTTCATCAAAAATTGGGGACGTCCCCTATCAAATAACGACTATTTATGGAATGATCAATGATACTATTGTGCTTATCGCGTAGACATGGCGTTATATTAAACGCACATTGTCAGCGATCCAGCCTTTTTTTATCTAAACCATCATACACATGCATACTTTATTTTATTATCTACTAAGTAATGAAATATAGGAAAATATTGATTAAATATAATGCGTATATTTCACAGCCGTGAACATATAAAAACTTGTATTTTCACGGAAGTGAAAATACAAGATTTTATATTTTCACGGGAGAAAAAACGTAAGATTGGAACTACTTTTTTCTATTTTCTCAATATGGTCTAGGGGAAGCAACTCTTTATGGCATATCTCTTTCTTTTCCAAGGGAAACAACTATTGGTGTTTCCAATGGGTCGCTTGGAAGCTTAATAAAAGAAAGAGGTTTTATAAATTTGTCTGCTACAACTAGAAAATCAAAACAAAAGCTAATGTCAAGTAAGATTTGCTTCTCTTTACCTTAAAAGATTATGGGAAATTTGTAGATAATAAAAAGAAAATTCAAATGTTTTTTGTTAAATAGGTCTTTTATTTCACTCGTGAAAAAAAAAGACATATTTAACAAAAACATTTGAATATCCTCTATGTATCTAAGCTAAACTGATCTGGGAATACTAACAGAACAATCTCTGGTTGCCTTAGCGATAAGTACCAGAGTCTCGTGCTCGCTCGTACTAATTTTGTTAATTTGGATTGTTTAAAGTCTCTCTTAATAAAAAGCCCAATGAACAAAGTTTCAGTAATTTGGAGACTTTGCAAACCAAATATCTATGTGTCTTGATCCACATCTGAATTAAGGGTGAGGTTGGCGCCGTTAAACCGGTTTAAGCCCTCCAGTAAAATATTTTACTGACCGTTCCAAGGCGGTACTTCTTTTGTGGATCTTTTATGTTTTTTGTTCTGTCTTGTGTTTGCTATGTCTTTGTGCGCGTCTATTTATATATATGTGCTTTGTGGTCACCTGCTGGGAAAGGGCTGACCTCTTGGCTCTCGTTTGTGGTGTCTGCTGTGGGTTTGTCACTTTTCCATTGGTATCCTGGGTCAGGTGTGGTACTTGATTGTATCGATTCCTGATCTTTGCACCCTTACTTATTTTGATCCTGGGAATAACACCTGGCTTGGATTTGACACTATCCCATAAACTAGGAATAGTTCTGCCACAGAAGCGTCCAGTAACCCATCTATTTTGCGATCCCTGTCAAGCTCAATCGTGAAAGTCTGGTACAATTCGAGAATCAAATCAAGTCTCAGGTGTACGTAAGGTGCATTATGTGAGGTAATATGCACGAAAATTTCCATTTTGCTAGCCGGAACTGACAAAGGAGAATTAGTTCCCACAGTATGTAAACTGAAATAAACATCCTGTACTATTCCTCCTTTCTCTCGCCTTATACATTATGAATAACAGCACTCGTGCGTAACCAGTTGTCGGAAATCGTGATGTGAGAGTTGTTGGTACAGCTGTAATTGCGAGGGCCCACCTATTAAAATTCATTTTTCCATAGATCTTAGTAACTGTTACAGTTACAACCATGTAATCATGTATACATGTGATTGGCAATTCTAAAAAAAACATGCACACTGGCATTTAAGCTCGTTTTCGACACAGAACAGCTCTGATTGTGAGCAAGTTTTTTTTAACAAAGCAAAATGCAAAGGAGGAAACCGTTAAAATCATGGAATAAAACGGAATAAAATAGATAAAATGGCTTTTCTTACCTTGTTCGAATGTGTATTGTCTGTATCGCTAACAATATAAATCGAAACGTGTACATGTACCTTAATAAACGCATTTTTCCGACAACTGGTTACGCACGAGTGATGTTATTCATGTTTATAAGGCGAGAGCTAGGAGGAACGGGTACAGAATGTTTATTTCAGTTTACATACTGTGGTTCTGTAGCATGTGGATTCAGCCCTATTAAAATCCATTTTTTTCTGATTACTCGAAATTTTTTAATCAGCAAAATAAATAGAGTTTATGTATATATTTTTCAATAAAAATAGCTATATCGATTTTTATTGAAAAAAAAAAAACTTCATCTATAACCATTTGGTTTGCTGCAATCGCACATGTGTTGGCATGGTTTCTGTGGCGTCAGCATGTCGTTATGTAACGTCAGCGTCACGTTATTCAAGTAGATCCTCGATATACATCTGAGATCTGATTCCACGGAATTGGCCGAGGCAGTTCCGATTGTGTCAAGCAGTGTCTATACTTACAGGACACGCTTGTGACAATGGGGTAGCCATATTAGTTGAAATTATACCACCCTTACCAACTTTAGCACGAAATATCTAATAATGTGCAAGATCTACACTGATTTAGGTGGTATAAAATAGTTATACCATGTTTGTCTACCTGTACGTAAGATAATCCACTCGCTAAAGCTCGTGGATTATCTTCACGTACAGGCGGACAACCCATGGTATAACTATTACTTATTTCGCCCGCCAATATGACGACCTTCTTGTTTAACACCTAAATTGAACCTTTTATATTGGCTGACTCGAACCATCCAAAAGTTCTATATCCTTGGCTGGCTTAAAGTAAGAAGAAGACAAATACCGTGAATGGATAATCAAGTACCACATTGACGCAGGACACCACATGGGAAAGTGACAAAAACAGAAGAAAACATCACATACAAGAGAGCTAAGAGGCCAGCCTTTTCCAAGAAGGTGACCACGAGGCTGCAATGAACAGACAAGAAGTATGACAAACACGAAATATAAATAGCAAAAAAAGGATCCACAAAAGAAGCACCGCTTTGGAACGGTCAGTATTTACCAGACAAGGTCAAATTAACAAACAATGCACAAGTCACACATTATATATGCTAAAATAACATTAACAAGGTGGAGAAAAATGGTCTGAGAGAGACAACATGATTGTAACACAGAACGGGCACAGCAGCAGGATCCTTTTTTACTACAAAGGCACAGGAAGAGATATTTAAAAAGTGCATAGCGATGTCAAGAAATAATGCAATGCGTAAGTGTATTTTGATATATGTATACGTGTTCTTTAAAACATTGCAACACAAAAAAAACACGTTTCATGGGTGCGTTAACCAGTTGTATAATAACCTGAGTGTAGTGGCATTTAAGACCCAAAATCTGCCCTGAACCTTCGTCGCCAAAATACAAATGTACAGATTGTACGAGTATTGACATATCTATAAGGCTATAAGGGAGTCTATGTAAATTAAGTGACACCCCCTCCCCACACACACACAACTGCCAAAGTATTTTGATGAGATTTGTATGTATGCAACATTTGTATAAAAGGCAATGAAAGTTGTTTGTGTTACAGATTACACAATGCAGGCACCATAAGTATTACAGAGTCCAAGTTCCATGTGGTAGGGATGAAAGTCTAAGTTCAACATACAAAATATGAGTATACTCGTATATCAAAACTGCACAGAATAAGAGGTGAACATTTTCAATATCTCAAGATTCAGTAATGCTAGGTTGGCGTGCCGTTAAACCGGTTTAAGCCCTCCAGTGAAATATTTTACTGACCGTTCCAAGGCGGTACTTCTTTTGTGGATCTTTTATGTTTTTGTTCTGTCTTGTTTTTGCTAGGTCTTTGTGCGCGTCTGTTTATTTGTGCTTTGTGGTCACCTGCTGGGAAAGGACTGACCTCTTGGCTCTCGTTTGTGGTGCCTTACTGTGAGTTTGTCACTTTCCCTTTGGTATCCTGGGTCGGGTGTGGTACTTGATTGTATCGATTCTTGATCTTTGCACCCTTACTTACTTTGAATGAACAGGAATGGAAACTGTTTAAATTGCAGATTAGACGATGTTAGCTTCCCAAAGTTGGTGTAGACGTAATAATGTCTAAATTAAACACTACAAAAATATAATAAAATATCATCAAATGTGCACAAAATAGCAGGTGAAAATCTTCAATGTGTGAACAAGCATGGTGCAAAGTTTGAATATAAAGGAATGGAAACTATTGGAGTTACAGAGTACGCAAACCAGACAACCTTTAGCATTTTGGATGGCAAACATGTTTACTCATAAAATGAGAAAATGTTTATCTTAAGTTTACTATAGAGGAGGTGCACATCTTCAATGTGTGAACAGTAATTATACTAAAAGTAAATGAGAATGATCAGGAAATACCACAATCGAATGCTGCAGACCCAGCCCACAGCACCGTGAGGAAGAGCCACGGAACATTAACAGTAGCAAGACAAAAGACAATTAAAGCAAAGCAACCAGCTCCGTCAAGATGATTGTAAAACTAAAATAGGATTATAAAGTTTTAATATAAAGAGATGAGAACTTTTGGAGTTAAAAATTACACAAACTAGACATCCTTAAAGGGTTTTGGATGGACAGACAGACGGCGTGGACCCACTACTCGGCCTGCGTTATGTATTATCTCGTAAGTATTGTCTGCTATAACACCTTGTCCACTTTTACAAAAGTTGACCAGGTTTTACGTATATTTCATATGCCAAATATAAATGTCGTCAACTGACGTGTATTTACGCTTCCAAATGTATATGTGAACACTTACATATCGATGGGTCAAAGGTTTTATGATACCACTGTTAAATGAAATTAACGTTTTCAGTACATAAACATCCCCTTGGTCCCTACAATGACCCTCTGTATAAAAGATGTTGTAAATATGGAAGATAAATATCCTTTAAACCTTGATAAATCTAATTTATGTGTTTAATTGTTCTTTGGAAAGTAAGTGAGTATATTATTGATTAGGAAATACCACAATCACATACTGCAGACCAACCACGGCAACGTGAGGAAGAGCCACATAACATTTAAGTAACAATGCATCTGTAAGACAATAATAGCAAAGCAACAGCTTTCTCTTCCTCTTCAAGGTGATTGCAAAACTGGAATGGACACAAAGTGTTTCATAACAAACCAAAGACAAACACAGTACTCCCACAAAGAATGGAGAGTACATTAAGCTACATTAAACATTAGAGTAACAACAAAAGAAGCACCGCCTTAGAACGGACAGCAGCCTAAGCCACCGTTGTTGTTAAAACACAAAATTGTTTAGCTCGCATGGTGGCTTCCTAACTAATGCAATTTATCATTACAGAGAAACAATCAAACCAAATTAACACATTATGATGATAAAGAGAAAGGCTTATGACTCCCAGATAGTCAGAGCTAAAGAAACCCACAAGTTGACTTACGGTGCGCCCAACCACCGTTTTCCATAGTATTTAACTACAAACCAGCTGCTATGTACCAAATTCCTAAGTATCAAATTATAGTGTTTTTATATTTATACTTTTCAGCAACCTTTTCTAGTTTGTATAGAAAATTAAAAAAAATGTCTTAAATTACACCCAAACGTCTGTCTAACTGTATGCAGTGTTTAAACGCATACATTTTAAAATGTGTTTATTCATGTAAAAAATATATGCAACTCAGACCTCTTCAGCGGGAGGATAAAAGTGAATAAGTAAGCATGCATTTGTTTACGAGATATGCTTCCAAGCAATATATAAATAATTACCAAATACAGTTTTGGGCAATAAATGCAGTTTTTATGACATTTGAAGCATAGAAATCTATAAATTTGATTTCAAAATCGAGGTGCCCTAATCTACATGCTTTAAAAATCAATAAGCAGTATTCTTAGATGACCACCACTGCTTCTGAGGTCTACGCCGATGTTGTTTTATTATATAAACTCAATATTTTTTAATCCCGACATTTTTTGGTTATGACATTTTTAAAAATAATATTTTGACATGTTAGTACTGGGCTTCTTTAGGAAGTTGACGGCTCAGGCGTTATGCAAATCGATCGAGTCTGCTATACAGTGGTAGAATTACAAAATCCAGCTGAATACCTTTCGGGTGCAAGGGTTAGGTTGCATTACACAGTTTTTTTTAGCTCATTTTAGGCTCTACCTGGCCGCTTGACAAGGAAGTACCATTATTTTCAATGCATTGGTATATGGATAGTTAGTAGCAAATTTGAAGCACTCCAGACATGCATCAAAATCACTTATGAAAATAAAAGCTATTTGTTTTGTTTCATGCATGTAAAGAAAGCCCCACCCTTATGAAAATGATCTATTTAAGCCCAAACGACACCTTTTCACAAGTTTGTCAATCCGTCCTCCCCCCCCCCCCCCATAAAAAAAAAAAAAAAAAAAAAAAAAAAAAAAAAAAAAAAAAAAAAAAACAGATAAAATCAATAAATAAGACAATTTGCCTGCAGACACAGCAGCATTTCATCATCACTCATCCGTTTCGATTGTTCAGCACCCTCTGCTACCTTAATGCACCAATATCAACAAGGCAAAAACGGATAACCAGTCAAAATTCAAGACTTTCGTACTTTTCTTCAAACAAACATAGTAAGGTCAAGTGACACTGACAAAATGCATTTTTCTCACTGCTGGGTAAGACTTTGCCAGATGCAAACCAACATTTCTTCTTTAAATTTAGAGCAAACATTTTATAGACTGATATACAGCCCTACCTCTTTATATTTAGAATTTTTCCAGGGCTATTCCTACTAAACTGTGGACTGTAACCTAAGCATATTTTCCTGCGTTGGTCCCCTAATTATAAACAATTTACCTGTAGTTTGATAGAGTGCAACGGTCATAAACCTAACCAATTGCATATAAGTTGATTTTAAGAGTTTCTTAATTATTCAGTGACTGGGAATACTAGGGGAACGAATTATTTCCATCACTAATAATTAGACATATGAGCCGCGAATTGAGATTTCCAACAATGTGGTATGTGCGACCAGCTAAGCCTCAGATCAGCCTGCGCATACGCGCAGTCTGATCAGAGCCTTTGCTAGTCGCTTGAATATTCTATGAGTGTTAAGCTACTGACTGAACATCATTTGGAGTTTCTAAGCTTATAAGGAGATCGCACAGGCTCGTCTGAGTCTACACTTGTCAAAATGCCACATTGTTGGAAATCACATGTCACGGCTCATATTACAAGCCAACTTATTTACCCTAAATATTCAAACCAATAGACCCGGGCAAATAGTGAAATCCCAGATCAGAACACTCCGGGGGAGCAATCTGATCTGGGATTACACTAATTGGTATTCCATCACGCCATTTTAGATTGTAGAAATAACCTTATTTAGAAGCGTTGGGAGAGACGTTTTCGAATCATAAGGGTTAATGCTATACTTATTTAATGTATCGTCTTTTCCTAGCATATATGGCAAAATAAATATAAATGCTGACGTTCTATTGTGAATTTAGTTGTGGTGCAATTTCATTTATCGATTGATCGCAAGGATGGAAATCTGACCAGCTGATATTTTAAGAAGCTGATATGGGCCCAAAGTAAGTAAGGGTGCAAAGATCAGGAATCAATACAATCAAGTGCCACACCTGACCCAGGATACCAAAGGGAAAGTGACACACACAGTAAGACACCACATACGAGAGCCAATAGGTCAGCCCTTTCCCAGCAGGTGACCACAAGGCACAAATAAACAGACGAGCACAAAGGTATAGCAAACGCAAGACAAAAACAAAACATAAAAGCTTCACAAAAGAAGTTCCGCCTTGGAACGGTCAGTAAAATATTTTACTGGAGGGCTTAAACCGGTTTAACTGCGGCCCACCTCACCCTTTATTCAGATGTGTATCGAGACAAATAGATATCTGGTTGCATGAACGACCCCTAACTTATCAATGCATCATCTCCTAGAAAATATAAATCTAGATATTACAAGGAGATAAAGCAAAGATAAGGACTCAACAGTAAATAAAACTGAATACCGGAGCAAAAGAAATCATACAGGTAAACCTCTGTTGCCAAAGCATCAGCCCCCTACAAACTCATCAATAGATAAGTCATTAAGTCAGAACCGTCATAGAGTCTGAAGTCTGACCCACCCACGTGCAATTAAAGAGGAAAGCAAAGTTGCCAACCGCATGCAGTCTGTTGCAATAAATTAATGTTATAGCCAATATTTTTATAATGGGAAATTATTTTAATGAACTGCGCTGAAAAAATTATTAGAGCCAACAACCTTCTTCAATTTATACACCAAGTCACCATAGAATTCAGGTTCAGAAAGTCCTTGGCGCAAGAGAGATTTAAGTCCAACTTGGAATTTAGATATCATATCATAGCATCGTCTATAAAATTGAGAGAAGGTTTTGCGAAGTTTATGATACCGATAGCCTTGTTTAAGAAGTTTCTGAGTTAACAATTTATTGCGAGTGTTGAAGTCAGTAACATAGCTAGATGCTTAAGCAAAACGAATGAGCTGAGAGATATAGACTCAATAGGATGTAGAGCGAGGAACATCACCATCTAAAAATGGGGAAATGACGATTTCAAAATCAAAGTCGTCACGCTTGTCATAAATTTTGGTAGAAACAATATCATTTGAAATAGAGAAATGCAAGTCTAAAAATGCGGCCTTGGTATCAGAGGTATTAGCTTTATTAAGTTGGAGCTCTGAAGGGTATATTTGACTTACCATATTGTCAAAAAAACATTATTAATGTTTAAAATATCGTCCAAATATCTGGATGTAGTGTTAAACGCATCAATAACATCAGCCTGCTTATCGTCAGAAAGAGACATCATAAAGCCCCTCTAATAACAAAACAGGAATAAATCGACAACCAGGGGAGCATAATTAGTGCCCATAGAAATCCTAACTACCTGCCCACACAGCTTGGTGCCAAACCGAACAAAACGCCGTCCAACAAAAAGGCCAGCGCATCACACACACCCCGACACGACCATGCATGACACCTCTTTGGTTCCTCCGAAGCAAAAAACGCACACCTGCCACCACACACAAGGTAAAGTTTTATCGAAAAAAGTTATATATTTTTTCTGCCCGATACCTTGCATAAAAACTTTGGCATTTATTCCTCCAAAGCACATGATCGGTTCGATTTTTTACGTCCGAAGGACAAATAAGGGCTGTCATGTGCATGCTATGTGTAAAATGCTCTTTTTCTGAGCTAAAACGGGCAAAACATCTGCATTTTTCTTCGTTTTGACATAAAACTGAAGAAATCCCATTCTTGGTTCGATTTGGTTACGGTTCTCATCTCAAAGCAAAGCTTTTTTCAACATCGCGTTTGGCCTGTTTAGCAAGGTAAATCATATCTACATGGAATAGCATTGCCGGATTTCTACATAGTAGCTCATTCTTTTACAAAAAATCAAAACAAGCGAGAGTACCTTCCTTAGTTTGGCTTTTCCGTGACGATGCCACTACCGCGAAAGGTCCCGGATGTGACGAAGGAACAAATTTACGTTAACGCGAGTTCGCGATAGTTCCGCTGATGTCCACCCGTGAATACTTCAAATGTACATCCCTTGCGTTACAGCCTTGGTAAGATAACATGGGTAATTTAAAGCTGCATACTCTGTAACTATGAACATTTTTCGAAAAAAAATATTTTCTTTTCAAATCATTTGTAAAAGTTGAATTAAGTTATGTTTTCACAATAAATCTGTTCACTAGAGCGGAAAACTGCACGGAAAAGTGAATTATCTTGTAAAACAGGTGTGTTTTTCTCGTGTCGGTAATTATTTGCGTCCCTCCAATAATTATAGACAGTTAATTTTAACATAAATGCTGTTGTTTCGATACTGATAATTTGTTAATATTTACGAAATTGGTAAAATGTATACATGAATTTTAGTTTTTTACTGTGTTCTTGAAAAATAGAAACATTAATCTAAAATTAAAAGATCAAAAGTTACAGACTATGCAGCTTTAAGAATATCTATTCAAGGCTAATCCCTCAGTTACTGTATAGACTCATATGTTCTTTCCGCCGAGCTAAATATAGATCCACTGGACCACAGCGTTTAACCCTTTACCTCATAGAGACGCCTTTAAAGGCTTTTGCAAACAGAGCAGACATAGGTCAGGCAGCTCTACTATGTTTGCTTATGGAAATAGGATATATCTTATCCTACACTAGTTAACCTGACAAGTGATTTCATTGTTCTATGTACGAACATGAAAGTTTATTTATACAATATTCATAGTGGGTGGAGCCTAGCAGGAATATTCATGAAGGAAAGGGTCTAATTATTATTTTAACATATGCAATAAGTTACCTTTTATCTTGGGCTGGACAAAAAATGTGGCACTCGATTAATATATATCAGCCATAAATATTGTACTATTTTGTCACGATATACCTCGTAGTAAATACGTTAACAGCTTTATTAAAATTTATAGATCATGGTGGAATTCATTAAACTTGTCACGACCGAATTACTTCAAGTTGTCAATATGATGAGAATGGTACTCAATTTTACTTGCCATGCTTCATATCGCAAATGAGAAAATAACGTAAATAAAAACAAAATTGAGCCATGACATGAAAAAAACAAACAAAAAGTGTGAGAAAACTACAAGAAAAACCGGCAGATTGGAAGAGAAAATGGGGGATAACTTCCACCGAGACAAAAGCTAAGTGCCCATAAAGAACTGTCCTCAACCAATTTTTATATCTTTATTTATAAACCCTTTACTCCATAGAATATTTTTAGATCATGACATTATTTTCTTTTTAGACAACATTGAACAATTCAAGAAAAAAACATTAGTTAAGTTTTGAATACTTTTGAAGTATCAAAAAATTGAGCATTTGCTCTTTTGGAGCAAATGCTCCATTTTCCACAATAAATTCAAATACATGATATTTCAAAGGCATCAAAAGGCGTTATTATGGTGTAAAGGTTTCATGACTTGCCTGACTTTAGTTAAGTAGATGGCAGCATTTTGTACAAAATGGCAGGTTCCTACACTGAGCGAGGACTTAGACCAATCTGGGCATCTGTCTAATCAGAGTCCTTGGTGTACCCTAAGTGAGTAGCTATGGACCCAAACTTTCTTCAAGCTAACAGTAAAGACTATGATCATTCTGAGCTGATACATAGGCTGATATGAGTCATTTTGTGACGCACATGTGCATAGTTGTTGTGTGTTTTCATGTTGCGGCTAAAATACTGAAAGATATATACGGCTAGTAGAATGGCACATGACGTCACAACAACGTCGTGTCAACGTCGATGCGATGCCATGGCGCTGTCTCGACTTCGATACGACTTTGGTTTGAGGTTGTGTGCCGGCTGGGTGCAGTAGCTCCAGTTGGTACATGTACACACTGGTAAATGTATATGTCGATTTAGTGGTATTTACGCGTATTGCCGGTACTAGTGGTAGATATTGGTGTTATACTATATAGAAAAACATGTCATATGCCTAAAGGACTATAGAATTAGATCATTTTTAAGTATTCGGCATGCACATGGCGATTTATGTAAGCATTTAGGATAGATTCGAGTACCTATCTGGATGATCGGTACTCGAATCTATTCCTAAATGCTTACATAAATCGCCATGCTCATACTGAATACTTCAAAATGATCTGATTATATAGTCCTTTAGGCATATGGCATGTTTTTCTATATATGATTTTACACCAATATCAACCACTTCCGGTCTAGGAAGTACCGACAATACGCGTAAATACTAGCAAATCGACGTATACATTTACCAGTGTGATGTAGATTGCTAGACTTGTAACCAAGGGGTTTCGGTTTCGAATCCCCCGTCAGTACAGTGTTGTGTCCTTGAGCAAGACTCATTGCTTAGCTATGGCTCAACCGTGGAAAACGTCCCAATATTACTGAATAAAATTAGCTCAAACTAAGCAACCAAACCTTAACAAACGAAAATGAAAGAGGTTTCATAATAATGTCAATTTCTGGCCCTTAAGGCAGCAAAACAGAGCTGTATCTGGCAATTTATAAAAAATTATTACATGTATTAAACAAAAATAATTTCTCCGCTATCAATGAGGATTAAACCACGGTCCCAAAGCTGCGAAGTTATACGTATGTCACTTACCTAAATGCTCTTCCATATGGTATCAAGGCTCAAATACGACTGTGATGCTCTTCGCAAATGCAATCAGCAAATGCGCAGTATCACCAGAGCCTTCACTGCTCGGAAACACAAAGAAGAGGCGTTCATAAAGGCCTAGGCCAACATTTATCTTTCTGGCCCCACTAAATAGCTGCACATGTATGTTTTTTTTAAAGAGATGTATAGAACATTTCATGGACTGGGACAATTACTGTTAACTCGAAAATTTTCGCGAGACTTTCATTTTAGGAAATAGCGTTAAAAGACGCATTTGTGAAGTTTAAAATTCGCGACTAGGGCATGATTTACCTATATAAGTAAACCATAGAATGATTTCTCCATTTCGCGAGGATTTTATTTCACGAAACTTCGCATATATGCGAAGTTTCGCGAAAATAAAGCCCTCGCAAAATTTCGGAATTTACAGTATTTAAAATCAAGGTATATTTTCGCGTTCATCTCAAACCTACTGAGAATAGTGACAGAAGTTAAACAATTACATGTACTATCTGAACAAAGCATGAGGACAATGAAAATATGGATCTATACTGGAGGACGTAACTAATGTCTCGCATACTAATATGGCTGTTTGCGTGGCCAACTGTTTTAAGCTTTTGTCAATTAAAATTGAAATTTGGACTTAAGACACATTTTTGGTTGCAAAATGTCCTAATTGCTGACCATTAGAATATTCAGAACAGGGATAAGAAACTATAAGCGTTTATAAGTAACTCTAACAAGCAGAGTTGTTGATATGGGGGAAGCTGATACAGTACAGTAATTCCTGTCTTAAGCGGTCACTCAAAAATTGACAAAACAAAGGAATTAAAGCCAGATGGTAGCTAAATGAAGATCGAAAATATTGCAGAATGCTCCCATTGGAATACTTTTGACCTGCATTAAGCGATAATCGGTCTTGGAAACCAATTTTTAGTCTTTTTTGAGTGGCCATGGTCGACGTTTTGTAAAAGCAGATCTGTGTCTAAACTGTTTGCAAATGTTGTCAACAGGCGACACTTGTAAACAAAGAGTTTATGTTCTATGTGTGATTTTCGGAAATGTGAATTTCACATAATGTTATTCTGAATGCACGCATACACATATCGTGTGTTTCTAAAACTGCAAAATGTCTTCAAGACAAATTGGGGACTCAGCAATTGGGGATTGATTGGTAAAGTAACAGAAAAAATGTCCAATTTGCGCTGGATCGCTAACCTGATTTTGTTGAAAACTTCCAGGCATCTACTGCAAAAAGGATCACACCTCTGGTGACCTTAATGTTTTGGTAAATTTTTGCCCAAGATCTATAATTTGGAAAAAGTTAAATATGGTTTATTAAGTGATGCTTAATACCAAATATCAAGGTTTTTTATACTAGAAGATTTTTATGTCTCCACTATAACATGTGTATACCTCAGAATATAGCCATTTTGATCACGTTTTGAGCAAGCTTTATAGAGTACTATTGGTTAAAACATATTTATTTTATATCAGTTTATACAATACAATTTTTAATCATACAAACATTAGGATTAGAACGGAAGCAAACGCTTATCAAGTTCTTCACCTTTACAATATGTTGACAAAGTGTAGAATACAATGACTTCAGTTTTCAAAAATACAAGTTCATTGGCTAAAACGACATTTCCATCAAGTTGGCTGTATTTAACAGAAGCTAAGGTTTCTTACAACAATTACACCTGACTGGTTATTATGCTGAGCTATATCTTCAAATTTGTGAACAACATTTAACTTACAAGATACAAGTTAATTGGTTTGTCTCTAACTTAAAGTACCAATCAAGTGTTGCTAATAGCAGTTTTTAGCTGAGAATACAAATTATATGAAGACAATTAGACAAAAGAGGCTAAACCATAATTAAGAGAGAGAGAGAGAGAGAGAGAGAGAGAGAAAGAGAGAGAAAGAGATATGGTGGGAATAGTCTGAATTGCCCAGGTTGGACGAGAGCTGTTTGGGATATTGGCAATGGTTACATTTTCCAGTATCACTTTAGTATCTTAGATACAGACAATTTATTTTGCTTTTTGTGTTTTCAACCATAAATCAATATATGTAGATGCTCAGAACCGCTTACTTACTATATAGTACTATTATGTGATGCCACATACCAAATATCAAAACTCTATGCCTTATGGATTTTTGATAAGATTTTTTAAATGTTTTTTTCTATATAGACCTTTCTATAAATCATGCGACCGTAGGGCTGAGCCAGTTTCAACTCTATGGCCATAACTTGAACAAACTTGGTAGATGTTTTCTAGTAGATACTTCATACCAAGTATCAAGGCTCTATGCATTGTGGTTTAAGAAAGAAGATTTTCAGATTTTTCTCGTATATAAGCATCTGCAAAACATGTGACCCCATCGCGGTCTGTTTTTATTTCCAGGGCAATAATCTGAACAAAATTGGTAGTAGTCTACTAGGTAATGCTACATACCAAATATCGAGGCTCTAGGCCTTGTTATTTAAGACAATAGTACTTTCTAATATTTTCATTTTAAAATACTATTTTAGCCCATGTGATGTGACCATGTTATGCAGACGGTAGTGTCCTTCCTAGTTTTGGGGACACATGTCTTTTGGTGCCTTATGGCCGTTAGTGTTATATGCCTCTTCCTCACGGAGCAGCAGGTTGGTCTGCAATGTGCGATTAATGTAGTTCCTGATCATATTCACTTACTGTTTTCTAGATATACAATATTCGGCAAGCGTGTGCAAAAAAAATAAGAAAGGCCATATAAGAATCATTCCTGTCATGTATGGTCAGAATCCTCCTAGTACAGTAAAACCTGTCTAAAATGGCCACTCTCAAAAAGACCAGAAATGGTTTTCAAGCCCATTTACATGTATCGCTAAATGCAGCTCAAAAGTATTGCAGAGCATTCTGTAACACTTTCGACCTTTATTAAGCTGCTACTTGTCATTATGACCTTTGTTTTGTCTATTTTTGAGTGGCCGTTTTATACAGGTTTTATTGTAGTTAAGGAGGAGGTGTACTTAGAAGCAATTATTGGTGACAAACGACAGCTCACCGCGAGATCATGGCTTAGATGAGCTAGAATCAATCGGAAATATCATGGCAAATTTCGTGAAATTCCGTGGAGTCAGACCGCGGATGTACATCGAGAGGCTTCTTTGATAAAATGACGCTGTCTTAACAGAAACCACACCAACACAATAACACGTGTGATTGCAGCAAACAAACGGTTATAAATCAAGTTTTTATGCCCCCGCCATTTATAATGGGGGGGGGGGGGCATATAGCATCACCCTTGTCCGTACGTCCGTACGTACGTACATACGTACGTCCCGTACGTCCTGTCCCGTACGTACGAAAAATGGTTTCCGGGCAATATCTTTTAAAAACATTGGTGTATTGGATTCATATAAGATACATAGGTACATAATCATAAAATACAGATCAAGTTCGATTATGGACAAACTCCACCAATTATTATCAGAGTTATGGCCCTTGATCTCCGAATGAAAAATGGTTTCCGGGCTATATCTTTTGAAAACAGTTATGTATTGGATTCATATTTCATACACAGGTATATAATCATAAAATAAAGGTCAAGTTCGATTACGGGTAAAATCCACCAATTATCATCAGAGTTTTGGCCCTTGATCTGGGTACGAAAAATGGTTTCCGGGCGACATCTTTTGAATACATTGGTTAAATGGGCTCATATTTCATACACAGGTATATAATCATAAAATACAGGTCAAGTTTGATTACGGATAAAATCAACCAATTATTATCAGAGTTATGGCCCTTGATCTCCATATGAAAAACGGTTTACGGGCGATATCTTTTGAATACGTTGGTGTATTGGATTCATATTTCATACACAGATATGTAATATAAGAATACAGGTCAGGTACGATTACGGATAAAATCCACCGATTATTTCTAGAGTTATGGCCCTTTGTTAATGACAATGCCCTATTTATGCGAATTTGGCAATAGCGGGGGCATCCGTGTCCCATGGACACATTTCTAGTTTTTAAATAGAATTATTGAAAAATACATAAACTTTATTTATTCTGGTGATTAAACTTTTCAGGTCATCAAAAAAATGATTTTAATTGGGTTGCACCCACCCGCTACAGAACTAATTTTCCTGACACCAGTTCCTGCTAATAAAATGGAGCTTTTTGTACATAGCATATCGTCTTTGGATGCTGATTCATCTTCGTGCATGACTACCCTTTTGTATTGCGTACATACTAGGGGTAAACCTTACAAAACTTTATTCATTCTTGCGGTCCTTTCTGACTGGTAGTCGTGTATACGTCATTATTTTTTTTAAATAGTATGTGTCGGCTGACACAATAGATCCCAGTGGTTTGAATCTGTACATCATTATTTTTCCGACCAGTCTTAATCATGTTACATGTAATGACCGTTCTCTATACGGGCTCCAATTCCTTATTAATTTAAATACAGTTTGACATTTCACTATAGCTAGATTCGATACTCTGCTAGGGCGTTTTTTAATGTCCGGGAATATACATGCATTTGGTACGCTGAATTATTAATGAAAGTTATTAGGAGAGCTTGGAAGTTATTAGTTTGACTATAGAACTTTAGGAAATTGGAAAAAGTACAGACCAATAAATAGACAATTAGTTGTAGTATAACAATTTAAATAATTGAAATGTACAATTACGTATATAAGGTTATGGCAGGTGGCTAAATCTAGTTATATTAAACAGTAATATAATTCACAATATACGACAAATTGTTTCAGAAGTAAAATTCTCAAGTTGCATTTGATTGTTCTGTTTTGCTGTTACGGACGCAAGAAATGTGCAAAAATGCACAGATTTCAGAGAACGCCGCTGATGATGATAAATTCTGCTTTTTCCGCGATTGTATATCTTTAAAGCAAAACTATTAAGCATTAGAAAGCATTGTTTTGCTTTAAACGACAGGATCAAATTATGGCAGATGATTGGAAACTACATTGGTGTGTTGTTATTTGTTACATGTCTGATTGGTTTGCCATAATTTCCGCTGTTATGACTCAGGTCAGATACTCTACCGAATTCAACAAGAAAATGGAAAATCATGTTTTCAAAACATTACCTGTGATCGGCCTTGCTCCATGTGTGTACGAATGCATGGTGGAACCTAAATGTTTATCGACGAATTTCTATCCGGATGACAGTGTTTGTGAGTTGAACTCCGAAGACAGCGTGACGTCACCCGCTAGCCTAGTGAGCCACAATGGATTTATTCAGTTCTTTGATATAAGCGCCTGGCCAACGGTAATACATGTAATATTATATTGAGAACCTCTGACCAAGACTTCCTCTTGTAGTTTTCATTGCAATGCAACGTTGTTAACAAAAATATATGCACGTTTGAAAAAACTCCATATGAGCTAAACAATTTTGAGTTTTAACAACAGAATCTAGAACGAAGATTTGGTACCAGTAAAATGCATTTAAGCTCACCCCCGTATGCTTAGGTTGCTGTCCGTTCTAAGGCGGTGGTTCTGTTGTTGTTGATATGTTGTTTGGTGTGCTTTCCATTGGCTGTTGGGGTTCCGTATTTGTCTTTGTTTTGTTGTGCATTACTTTGTGTCCGTTCTAGTTTTGCAATCATCTTTAGGAGGAAGAGAGAACTGGTTGCTTTGCTTTTATTGTGTTACTGTATATGTTCTGTGACTTCCTCACGGTGCCGTGGCTTGGTCTGCGGTGTGTGATTTTGGCATTTCCTAATCATACTGACTTACCTTTTGCTGTCTCGCTCAGAAACAAGATTAGCATTACATGTATTATTTGACTTTTCGCTTACTGTAAAGGCGGTGCCTGATGAATGCGTAATTGGGACTGGTAAACCTTAGACATGGGTAAAAGCTGAAGATGAAACTTTTTGGTTTTATTCAAAAGTAACTGTATCATCTTGCGCCATTACCTCCGTATTTATTTACTGTAGTATAGCCCTTCAAATGGAACCCTGTTTTTTGGCAATAACATTAAATCTAAAATAGGAATTTTAAGTTTAATTCGAAAAACATATTTCAACCAAAAAACCCTAACCAAAAATGTTTTTTTTAAGTGTGTATGCCTTTTTAAAAATACTGTGATAGGATTGAATTTTAACATTCTTAATGTTTTATGCCAAATAACATTCCCTTCTTGTACCTTGAGTGATATGGATCAATGACTATCAGTTGAACATAAAGCCATGTATATACTATTATAAGTCAATTTACAACAATTCATCAGTGGGTTTTAAATGTAGCTGCATATTTGCTTGCGTTGCTGTTTATCAGCATAGTCAACACTATTTTAGTTATCTAACCATGTCAAAAAGACGGTGACCAAAACGAAAGGCTACATCGATAGATGTCCACTGCCCAAAATGCTGGAAGCGCTCATTTGCCAAGCTATTCCATTAATAGGTCTGCTTATTGATCTCACCTCTCCCATATGAAAACATGCATATTTTCCATCATATAAAGAAGCAGTAAAAGTTAAATGTAGTACATGTAAGTGCCCATACATCTGTGGTCTTATTCGTATTTTCAGGACCCTCAAGTCAGGACTGTGTATTTCTAGTTGTACACTCTCACATACAGACACATGAACAAAACATACAGATAGGTAGACAGACGGAAGTAGGAAAAATGATGGTACTTAGTAGGCATGAAACACGTAAATAACCCATTATCCGTAGAACTATATAAGCAGCTTGAATTGCATCGTAAACCGCACCATTTGATGTTGCAAAATACTCGTCTGTTGTAATCTATAATGGACATTTAATAGCTGAGCAAAATACTACGATATCTAATCCCAGGGGTATTGCACTGACAGTACAAAAATGGGTACTAAACGGGTATTTTCATTCCAACAAAATTTAAGTTATTTATTTTGACAAGATATCAGAGCAGTAAGATTGATATCATTCTCCGCCAAAATTTTAATCTAGTTAGGGTGTTGCTATATCTATGGGCTTGCAAAATTTAAGGGTGAATGAACCTTCATGTAAAATTTTAAAAACGAAAAACTGTGTTCACTTTGAGGTGCAATACTACATTTGTCCTTAAACGCCAGCAAAATAACTACATCTGAAAATGTCTATATAACATAAGTATAGAGGCAAACATTGTGGACCCAGATCAGACTGTTTCTACAGGAGCAGTCCGATCTGTGTCCACACTGTTTATTTCTGAGGCTTCAAATAGTTTAGTGGACGACAAAAACATACGTTTTGTGATTATGCGCTCTAAGGGTTAATAAATGTGAGTTCAGTGTGTATACGGTTAGGAGTTTCATGAAATGCACACACGTTTGCGCGGCTCAAAAAGCTTATTAACTCTTTACCAAGTTATAAATAAAACCTGATTTCCCTTCCTCAGCAGATAAAATAGCCTAACCACGCCCAGATATGAATATTAAAGTTGCCGCCTTAACAGTAAACGAAAAGTATATTAATACTCTCCGAGGATGAATCGTCAATTTCATAAAAAATCGCTTATAAGTACGGTGTACCCAGTCTGATCAGAGGCTTTGCTAGTTGCTTGAATTTTCTATGCCTCTTAGGCCACTGACCGAGCATCATTTGGAGTGGAGGCTGCACATGCTCGTCTGAGTCTACATTTGTCATAATGCAAACATTGTAGCAAATCACATGTCGCGGTTTATTTTATTCCTTCTCGGTTGTTGTATATTTATGTGGTCTCTCATTGCTTCATTTTGATTATTTTTTACAGAGAATAGCTAAGGAATGCGAGGGTGTCAGCTGTGCTACGGGAAAGCGGTGTCATCGAGGGAAGCCTAAACACGCTTGTCTGAAATCAGGTAACGGTTTTCCTGCCTTAGTGTACTAATGGATTCTTCCTTCTCATTGGGTGTAGTCCATGGTACATCAAGGGGTGTCAGGTTATGATTTTTAAAACTATCGTGTTCTTTTGTCTGAAGATCTTTTTTTACGTATACAAACAGTGTAGACCTTGATAAAATGCAGCATAATGCTGCGTTTCATCTTGGTCATCACTATTTGCAAAAGTGCTCGCTTAGTTGGTTCCCTGAATACAAATGGATAATTCAGATATTACATCCTTCACGGTCAGTATTGCTATTTCCGACTAAGCAAATCAAAGAAATGTAAGGCAACGACACGACATAAACTGTCCACAAAAAGTACATGTAGGGGATAATGTGACATAATAAAATCTAGAAATTAAAATTCTAATTTGTCGCATAAATCATTTTGTGTTTTCAATTAGCAACATGTAAGCCATTTTTTCCTGCATAATTTGAGGCCTGAAAATTAGTAATGTGACCTTAAAGGCGTGCAAAAGACTATTGGAGTCAAGACCCACATTTCACAAAAAAGTATCAAAATATTTGACATGCTTTTGCAAATGCATGCTAATGATGCATTTTGGATATCTTTGTTTTTAGCGGGTTTTTTCATGTACCGTATTTATTATTGCTAGGAAATAGGGCGGTGAAAAAATGTAAAAATAATGGCACAATTCACTAAAGGGTGACATATTTTAGCCTCACATTCCTGAAATCGAGGAAGAAGAGATCAAAACAAATTCTGAACATAAAAAACACACAATGAATAACGGATAAATGAGCCGTGACATGTGATTTCCAACAATGTGGCATTTTGACATGTGTAGACTCAGACGAGCCTATGCAGTCTCCTTTTAAGCTTAGAAACTCCAAAAGATGTTTAGTCAGTAGCGTAACATTCATAGAACATTTAAGCGACTAGCAAAGGCTCTGATCATACTGCGCGTATGCGCAGGCTGATCTGAGGCTTTGCTGGTCGCAAATACCACATTGTTGGAAATCCCATGCCACGGCTCATATTTTCTTTAAAAAAAACATAGCCATTGCACAATCCGCCACCGTGATATTCACGTGTGAAAATTGAAAGGCTACCCCTGGTCTAAATATGGTTGTCTCCGGAACACATGACCAGATTAATCCTTGAAAATTTTATTCATATTGTCATTTAGATGACTTGGCTAATTTCAGGTTTATGACATTAGATTGTTAAATGCTATGATTAATAATATTTGAATATCCCCTATACTCTATACTCTTTGTGAACAATATATATATATATATATATATATATATATATATATATATATATATATATATATATATATATATATATATATATATATATATATATATATATATATATATATATATATATATATATAATTACAAAATAAGAAACTTTGCATTTGCCATATTTCATATTTGTGTACGTTTATTGTGGTTGTATTTCTGTAATCATAAAACAACAGACAAACGCGCAGAATAAGAAACCAGGGCTCAAAGTTACAATGTCCCCTTCAAGTTAAGGAAGACTTTAGTTAAGTATTGATTTTGCTGGATGCGAAAAATAACGTTTCAAACTTACTAAAATAAAAAAAAAAGTTTCATTTGTTCTGTAGATCACAATGATATATTTGACCATAAGTATTGCATCGATCCTGGCAATTTATTAAACACTTAATGTAACATATTGAAACATCAATACTTAACTTAAGCATTATAAATTTTGGTCAGGACATTTTGCACAACTTTCATAGATTGTAGGATTCCGTAATGTGTAACTAGTTGTAACAACAAAAACAGAGCTGTCAGTTATACATTTTCAGATTCTTCGAATGTGTATCTTTCAAATGGCCCAAATAATAGATACATTGGAGCATCAGACGGGACACGCCGCCCACGGTTGAAATAGTTCTGCCTTGGTTTTCAGTCTCCATATATAACCCAACTCTTTATTTAATTACCACTCTATTATGGAATTTATACCACCTTTACAAACTTTAGCATGTAATATCACTTGATGTGCAAGGTCTACACTGATGTAGGCGGTATAAAATAGTTAAACCATGTTTGTCCACCTGTACGTACGATAATCCACTCGCTAAAGCTAGTGGATTATCTCCACGTACAGGCGGACAACCCATGGTATAACTATTACTTATTGATCTGCGTGTAGCGACATATCAATATCGTCATTGGATGGCTAGTACTTCTATACGAGGAGATAATTCACGAACTTTAGCGGGTGGATTATCGCCAAATCATACAATAACTTGCTTATTGCATATATTGTGAGATATTACAGATCAACAAAGGCTTTGAAGCGTGACTGTATTTACAATATTGATATATTGTTCTAGAAAAAAGGGTTTCAGGCATTTAGTTACATTTACTATAAAAGCCAAATTGACAAACACAGATGTTCCATTCCAACTGACTCATTTTGCGCATTCTGCACCATTCCTTTGAAATAGAAAGGCCCAAGGGTCATTAATCAGAGGTCGTGGTACATCTATCACACCGGATAGGCGACAATCGAAAACGTTAACAACAACGAGCGTCGAACGCGGATCAAAAATCGATAGAGTGTTTTCGATTGCCATATGTCGCCAGTGGGACGACAAATGGCAATCGAAAACAGTGTTTCTATTGATTTTTCATCTACGTTCCTCGATAGTATTGGCGTTTTCGATTGCCGCCTACCCGGTGTGTCTATGGCTGGTTGACATTGACATATCAGCTAAAGGTGCTATAACCTTAAATGTTGCCTTTCACATGTTTTCAGAATGTGATGACCCACCTGCCATCCTGCATGCAAGTTTAACCGCTAACTCGACTCAAAGGGGTGTCAAAGCTAAGGTCACATACCAGTGTGGGGATGGACTTATACTCAGAGGTGACCCCCAACTTACCTGCAAAGGGGGACACAGATGGTCAAAAATAAAATTCAAGTGCGTCAGTAAGTATAGCCAAATCTCGCTAGTTGAAAAACTCGGGCATTTTAAGTGTCTTACGTCCCACTATCAGTAGTCCGAGTTACAAGTAGATAACCATTACAAAATGTGCGCCCCCCCCCCCCCAAAAAAAAGAAGAAAAATCGAGAAAAAAATGAGAAAAAAGACAAACAAGCAAACTCTCAGCATTTCCTACCAATACTTTAAACTACTTTGCTCAAAATATTTAAAGGATCACGGCATGTTTACCATTAATTACTTTATACAAGTAAATGGATCCATAGACTGACCAATGCCAAGATTCAGTTATAAAATATTTACATACAGTAAAGTATATTAGCGGCCACTCAAACTGAAGACAAAAAAATAATTTCAAGACCAATTATCGCTTAATGCAGGTCAAAAGTATCGCAGAAAGCCCCAAGAGAGCATTCTGCAATACTTTCGACCTTCATTAAGCTACTGTTGATCTTTAAGACCTTTGTTTTGTCCACTTAAGTCCGGTTTCACTGTACTTTATTATTTTGATTAGTTTGGTGACCATGTAAGGGTGGTGAATATCTATAAGACTGTAAAAAATTCTCTTTCCATAAGTAACAGTACATGAATAGAAACTTTTCTGAAAAAAAATGCAATCTTGTTGTAAAATACTTTTTTTTAAACCAAAGTTTATCTGTTAGTCCTGCGCCCTTTTCTTTGTTTTCGTCATAGCGTGTTGATTTGATTGGGTTCTCACGGCGCCGTGGGTTAGTCTGCAGTGTGTGATTGTGGTATTTCCTGATCATACGCACATGCATTTTAAAAAATGAAAAACCCACTTAAAACGCTATAAGAGGACCGCCTGTATGCGTCTTGTTTCGCTTTTACGTAGCAGAAACCATATGGATAAAAGTTGATGCAAAAAAGTCTAATCGAGGAATATTTTCTTGCTTTTATTTATTCAGCGGCAGCTGTCTATAATCAACTTTACTCTAAATTATCCACCAATCAGAAACAATCTTACATCTGCAAGTCTGCTTTCTATGCTCATTGAAACGGACTATCTAAATTATCCACCAATCAGAATAAATCTTACATCTGCAACACCCCGTGCAACCAGCTGCTTTGATGACAGGTTACTAACAATGATGACAGATAAGGGATTTTATGTCCCATGAAGGGTAGGTTATAATTTTCGGTTGGCAAAATTGTTAGAAAAGCCCTCTGGTACTCTGTGGCGGATGAGAACATTGGTAAGTAATGCGAGATCTTACAGAAACAAGATGACGTTATATCTCTCACAAATAAAGCCACACTTGATCATCATTTCAGAGGTTTCCCGAGAAAAGTCACAAAAAACGGTTATCAGTTCAAGTTGTGTGTCTCTCCATCAAACACTGCTATCTGCACTTATATACAATAAAACTTCTATCATTTAGCTACATTTCTGCCAAATTTGAAGCCACAGTTAGATTTCATAAAAATATTGGAGCCGATCTAAGATGACAGGTAGAGCAAAAACGGCTGCCTTTGTCAACAGATCAATTTTAAAGAGGCTGCCTTTGATGACAGGCCATGTATTTTAGTGGCTAACATTGATGACAGGTCATAATTCTAGAAAGTTACTTTAAACCAACATATTTCTTCAGCCTTTGGTCTCAAATGAGAGCATAAACCATCCTCCATATGGCATTCAGGTCAAAATAATCTTATCTGTTATTTGGTTATCTGATATTGAGCATAGGTAAACAGTCTAGATCCAGACCATACACTTTAGAAACAGGGTCCATACTGTTTCTTAGAGGATTTTGATACAAAAAATTAGCTCAAAATGTATGTCAAGATCAGATATCAGTTAGATGACAAATGGGCATATACACTTTTCAGTGAAATCTTGAGTTTTGTCTGTGGATTGTGGGACCCTTTTTTGTTTCGTCATAGTGTGTTAATTTGATTGGAGTGTTTCATAATGATGATACATTGTAATAGTTAGAAGGCTTCCATGAGGGCTTGGCATTTCTTATGCTTCAACAGTGGCAGAATCTGGTGTGAAGATTTGGTGCCAGTAGAATGCATTTAAGCCCCCCGGTGGCTTGTGCTTCTGTCCATTCTAGAGTGGTGGTTCTAGTGTTATTGACTTGTTGTTTATTGTTACTCCCATTGTAGGAGTCTGTTATTGTTCTATGTTTTGTTGTACGTTACTTTATGTTCATTCTAGTTTTTCAATCATCTTGATGGGGTAGAGAGAGCTGGCTGCTTTGCTTAGTTTGTCCTTCTAGTGTCTCTTGATTGTTGTGTGGCTCTTCCTCATGGTGTGATGGGTTTGTCTGCAGTTTGTGATTGTGATATTTCCTGATCATACTCACTTTTTATTTATTATTGTAATATCAGTTATTGTACGTTTGGGTTTTTAAAGACAGGGTTTGGTTTGGGTTGTGCAACTTCCTGGTCACTGTTCATGTTATTTTTGTTCAAAGCAGTACCAGTTTGGTATGCAAGTTGACATCATGTGATGTTGACAGCTTAACAGGCATTGTGTCTTCTTGCGTCTTGTCTGGTATCTATTGTGTTGTGTCTTGGTGATCAAAGTATTTGTTTTTCAGATTTTGACAATAGGAATCCATCAATAGGGGTCAATCTAACGGGTCCCCAAGCTCTAAATATTCCAAAATGTAATCCACAGCCAAAAAATAATTAACAAATACTTTGGTTACCAAAGCACAACACAATAGATAACAGTCAAAACGCCAGTAGACACCAAACCTGTTTAGCTTTCAACATCACATGATGTCAACTTATACTATATCAAGGCTGAAAATATTTTGCTGTGTGGAAAGATCATGATATTATCTGTTTACAGTGATTCACTACTTTCCGTTAATTCTTATAGGGGAGGTGTAATTTTTTTAAATATTGTCCCCAGGTACTGGTACTGCATTGAAAAATAACTTGAGCAATGACCAGGAAGTGGCACAACCAAAACCAAACCCTGTCCTTAAAGCAGAAATTATGAAATAACTGATATTACAAAACTGAAGATTTCACTGAAAAGTGTATATACCCATTTGTCATCTAACTGATATCTGATCCTGACGTACATTTTGAGCTTATTTTTTGTATCTAAATCCTCTAAGAAACAGTATGGACCCTGTTTCTAAAGTGTATGGTCTGGATCTAGACTGTTTACCTATGATAAATATCAGTTAACCAAATAACAGATAAGATTATTTTGACCCGAATGCAATATGGAAGATGCTTTATGCTCTCAGTTGAGACCAAAGGCTGAAGAAATATGTTGATTTAAAGTAACTTTCTAGACTTAAGACCTGACATCAATGTTTTCCACTGAAATTCATGACCTGCCATCATAGACAGCCACTTAAAAATTGATCTGTTGACAAAGGCAGCCGTTTTTGCTCTTCCTGTCATCTTTGATGGGATCCAATAACTTTATAAAAATCAAACTGTGGCTTCAAATTTAGCAGACATGTAGCAGAATGATAGAAGTGTTATTGTATATAAGTGAAGACAGCAGACTTTGACGTAGAGAAGCACAACATGAACTGATAACCGTTTTTGTGACTTTTCTCAGTAAACCTCTGACATAGTGATCAAGTGTGACTTTATTTGTGAGAGATATAACGCCAGCTTGTTTCTATAGGATCTCTCATTACTAACAAGTGTTCTCATCAACCACAGAGTACCATAGGGCTTCTCTTACAATTTTGCCAACCGTAAATTATAACCTACCCTTTGTAGGACATAAAATCCCTTATCTGTCACCATTGTTAGTAACCTGTCATCAAAGCAGCCGGTTGTACGGGGTGTGCAAGTCTGCTATCTATGCTCATTGAAACGGACTATAATTTCAAGAAAATCACAGCAGTTTTCTTCGGGTCCTGTTTAAAAGAATTTTATTCTGTCTGGAATTGGCTGTTTATATAACAAAACGCAAAACTTTTTCAGCATAATCACCTTTTGTTTGAAAGATTTTAGTAGTATCCGGCTCAGCCCGGGTTGCCCATTTCACCCGGTTGCGTCTAAAAGCTGTAACCGAACCGAATTCGGCGGAACCTACCGAACTTACCGAGTAGTCACTGTTTTAACCTATTGATTATAGGTATGTGATTTTCTTTATATCACTTTAATGTTTTGGCCAATATCTCTGTATCCATAAAACCCTTCAAGTGCCTCACTAAGAATAAAGGTGTCGTCGAGTTGTCTCATAAAGTGTCGCCGAGTTGTCTCAAAATCTGTCGACGAGTTGTCTCAAAAAACGTGTCGCCGTCGGCGACATTCCGGTATATTTCGTAATGTTCTGCCACCAAGTTTCTTTGTAGTAAATATAAATAGCCTACATCTACATCTAACAGTTAAGTATCGTCTGTCACCATTGACCATTATGATACTGTAGGCGGTAGAGAAAGAGAAACTATAGGAAAGATAGAAATCAGTAATAAGGAAAGAAAGAAAATTTAAAGAAAGATTTCCAAGTGTGTTTTCGACCCTTCAAACTAGACCAATCTGGCTGGCTACGGTGACCACTAAGGGGTATGGTAGCCCCACCAGCACAGCTCTAGCCATCACTAGGTTCTACTTGCAGTTGGCCCCTAACTGTAACCTCTACCTACGCATGTAGATGAATGCCAGATTAATATCATTATTAATGAGGCTGAAACTATCTAATTTCTAGTGTATACAATTTACTTATTTAGACAATGATCTCAATTAATGTTGTATTTGTTAAACATATCAGGTGCTTTCATAGTTAGTGATTTCCAGTTACCATTTGTATTAAAAGTTTTTCCCACTACACATTCTCTTATACTTTAAATCCCTATATTTAATATTAAACATGAAATATACAAAATATACCATAACTCCAAACATTCTTAGTTATGAACTACTTCTGCAATAATGTAACAGGGGCTTTGAAACCTTCGCAGCCAGATCAATGCTTAAACTTGCACTTCTCTTTTACAATGCAAATCCTCAACCAACTGACTTTCCAGACTAATTACAAATTTTCATCGTGTCCCTACAACAGGCTTACAATGCGCTTTATCCCTATGATCTGCAAAAGACATCATTCACAAACTCTGAGTCAAACTTTCACGTTGGCAACCTTCAATTTTCACCTCATCCAATCAATCAACATCTAAAACCAATCTATTGTGCATAAAAACACCTTCTCATTACAACAGGACTTTAAATGTATGTTCTCCTTTGAATGCCGCTGAATATCTTTTTTAAAGATATTTCTTGTATATAGCTAGTATGGATAAGTATAGTTCCATAATTAGAAGATTCGATTTTATAAATACATGACATAAAGAGACATATTGTTTTTCTAGTACCGTTGAAGAAACATTAAATCATTTATATTACATGTTTGGCGGAAAAATACCATGATTTATCAAACAAATAAAATCGGTAATTTTGTTTTTGCCTAGGAAGATTTAGTTATTGTTATAATAAGTTACTGATAAATATATAACTATAAATACGAATTCAAAGACAGTATTCACAGAATACGCAATACTCAAATTAATATTCTATAGTCCCCATATGTTTTCACTATTCTGTCAAGCATAAATGGGCGTGGTTAAATTGTTTCATATAATACGAAATAGAATTTTAGGAGCACCACAGACAAGCAAACCAACAAACCAACAAATACAAACAAACAAAAACAAAGAACTGACAGTACAGGCAGAAATTTGTTGTGTTTTTCTGCAGAGAATATTACATAAGAAAAATTAGCCTGATCATCGGTTTTGGCGAACTAGGAAAATAGATCAGTCGATGGTTTATCCCATAGCTGGAGATACAAATCGAAACAAATTAATGTCCAATACGAAAACATCATCGTCATCGTCATGCAAATATATTTTTTCTGTCATTGGCAAATGCATGACTGGGGTAGGATGTCTGCGTATTTAAAGGAAGGGATAGTAATTCTGTATTTATAAATATTCGCCTCATGTCGCTAGGTATGATACTTTCGACTTGAGAAGTTGAGTTATCTTTCCCTGCGGACAAGTATTGCTTCTCATAAAAGACTGTAAATAACAAGTATTGATTTTTCATAAAAGAAATACTTTTTCAATGCATTGTCTAAGCAAACACTGCTGATTTTTTTATAAGAAGTGGGTGTCTACTTGTCATGCATTTGTGTGAATTTTGTAAAACATTGAGTGTAGTGGGGTATGATAGGAGTGTAGTTTTTGACGTAATGTCTTTTAGTTTCTCAAAGATCACTACCCAGTCACATAAAGGTCAACTTCTGACCTCTTAGAGAAGTGACAATGAATTTCTATCTATCTATCTATCTATCTATCTATCTATCTATCTATCTATCTATATATCTATCTATCTATCTATCTATAATGGCCTCGCTCATACTTGAGCATTACGCCAGGGAGTGCTTATTTTGAAATTTTGATAAAAAAAACAAAACAAAAAAACTTTTGGCTGAATTTTTGTAAAAAGAAGGAGTGCCCTAAACTCCTCTTTGGACTGGGTATTGGCCACAGAAAGATACAGATTATTCCAACTTAAATAGTTTGGGGGAAAAGGGAATTCTTCAGGGCATTACTGTATGCCTGGGGTTTGTGGTATTGAGCACTAAGTGATGACCTAGTAGTTTTCAAACTGTGAGTAGGGGTCATGTACTTGTCTTTTTCAATAGACACTGCTCCACAATGAATCTTGTAAAAGAGAAGCAAGGAGGACTGGTTATTCCGGGCCTCAAGAGATGGCCATTCAAGCCCATTAAGCATTTCGCCGACACTACTTTTGTTTTTTGCAATCTCCTACAGGTCCAGAGGGCCGCTGTCCTCTGAACTTTCTCAATCTGGTTAACCTGTAGTTTCGAGTGAGGGCTCCAAATGGATGCTGCATACTCTAGTTAAGGCCAAACCAAAGTTTTGTATGCAACTTCCTTAGTACTCCTAGGTGCAAAAGCCAAGTTCCTGCGAAGTAAACCAAGGGTCTTAGTTGCGTTGGAAGATATTTCTGAGACATGCTGAGACCAAGCCATGTTGGGGAAATTAATTTCACTTATAATAGTAAATAAATAAATAATAAAACAAACAAAAAATAAAGAAATACGACAAACACAACTCTCAATACCGTTTTATGCTATGGCTCCAAGCCATTCCATGTTTAAATATAAGCCTTGTGTCGCTATGTATGAATCAAAGGGATCAGTGGCTGTATTTGGAAGGCATCAATATCTCATTTAAAGACCTTGAATCTTGCATATGTTTAAATAATATGAGTTGATACAAAGGAATTTTGTTTGTTAGACGTACAACGACGTGTTATTTGAATAAGGAATAAATGCTGATAATTTATGGTTTGTTCTTGTAAGCTTGGAAAGATAAACACATTATGGATCATTACATTAAAAAAGCTGTTACAGCAATTAACCATTTTCTAGTAAGGGGTTGTTGGGTCAGCTCTGAAAGGGCAAAACCCAGTCATATGTTGTGGGTACTATAAAAATGGTTATATGCACGATTATTTAGAGCACATAAAACATCTGTTTAAATTGATGGTTATAAAAATAATTAAAACTTAACATTCAAAAAAATCTTATTTTGAGCTATGCATTCTTAATACTTTAGTGCCAGGATCCTGTGACGAATTGAAGAGGTGTGACAGCAGTTATATAGACGGCGAATATTGGCTTTACCCGGCCTACTATGGTGACGTTATGAAAGTGAGGGTGTACTGTCAGGGAATGGATACGGATAAGCCAAAAGACTATATATCATGTAAGTTGATAGTGCACAAATATCAAAAATAATGAAAAGAAATATATCTATCTGCGATGCCCAGATCCAGAACGTTTTGTCAGAGGGGATCCTACTTTGACAATGTATTTTTTTGTCGTGGACCGTAAGTCTGACACAACGAGTTTAAGTTAAGACCTATTTATCTAAAATTCTATTGGGCAACATAAAATATCTGACCAGTTCATCAATGTTCATTGGATAAGCAATTTGCATATTTTATTTAGCGATCTCAAAGGCCAAGGTCGAGCGTGATAAATAAATCTACAGTCCAGTTCAAATGAACAATCATATATCTTAGAAAAGTGTACATTATGGCAATACGTGCGTAAAACATGTAAGAGTGAAAAAATACCCATAATTAAAGTAAAATACTATTTTGGGTTCTGGGATATTCAGTATTTACTAAAATAAATGTGTTTGATCGATAACTACCATCGATATAAACAAGAAATAAAAAAGTCAAGCGAAATATAGGTTTTTCCTTAAAGGTTAGATATTCTAAATTCATTTTTTACTTTCTGCAGGACTTCCTAAATCCCCGAACTATGAGGTTGCTCCCCAATCCCTGAAAATAATTTCCAGGGCTTCCCAGCTACCTGAAAACCAATATCCCATATCTCCAGATCCCCAAAACCCATTGGGCCTACATCCAGACCCTCAGTTATATCCAATGGTTCTTTCAATGAAATACAGATTATTTCGCGCCTGCATGGTTCCAATGTACTGCGATTGCGTTTATTGCACTGCCTTTGTTACCCTGAGTTCTCACTGGGCAATAAAGCTTCTAATCCCAATGCTGCAGCGATTATGTTGCTATGGTGGTAGTAGCTGACTAGAATGTTTACGTTAAGATAATATCAAGCTTCTGAAAAAGTATAAATCCATTTTATCTCCGCCACTGATCTTTTTAAAGATATCTCTTGTTAGTTGATGAGTGGATGGAGGATCAAAATACCACTATAAGCGAGCCATAATATGCCCACCAGCGAAACGTACCGATGATGACCAAACATTGAATGCTGGCATGGTAGTTTTATGATTTTTCAAGGGATCTGGACCAGTATTGATAAGAAACCCTATATTTTTGCAATTTTTCAGGGGGTTACGGACCCCTTGTTCCCCCTCTAGATCCACGCATGGGAACTTATGGTTATGAAGCGCTTACCTAATTACCAGTCTGAAGACCGTATGCTCCTTAACGTAAGGTTTAACAAGGTCATAGTACACGGGTGGTAAACCTAGGAACTACCACGAAATTGTGTTAACGTAATTTTGTTCCCAAGCCACATCCGGGACACGTCGTGGTAGTTTCCAGGCCGAAAATTGGATAAAGAAAGGTTGGTGTCACTTTAATTTTTGTTTTATTTTACAACTTAGAACAAACAATGGTGAAATCCGACAATGTGGTTCCGTGTAAGTATGTTTCAGCGTCCCCTCTAGCCCAAAATTTTGTTTGAAAAGTTATTTTCTTTCTTTTGTAACGTGTTTCCCCACTGAGCATCGGACCAACTTTCCCTAAAGTTCGAAGGATTTTAGCCCATATCTGTCAAATTGAATAGAATTTGATATCATTTGACGATGGGAATGATAAAAAGACCCTGAATAAACATTTCTACACAGAAAAAAAATCTGAGCATTTACTCGTAAACGATTCATGCTCCATTCGTCCTGTGTGGTAGTTTCCAGCTCATCGTGGTAGTTAAAATGCTGTCGTGGTAGTTTCCAAGACTTTGTAGGAATTTAGTAGTAGTTCGCATCAGCAGATTTCCACTATTCAGGGGCTACTTCATTTTTATAAAGACAGGGTGTGCGGGCCGAACCTTGAATACTCCTCTTATTCATACGAAGACCTTTTCAAATAACCTTTTGTCAGATAACAAATGACGACTGCCTGAATTTTAATTTTAGTTGGCTATTGAAATGATGGGAAGAATGAAAAGAAGGGATATTCACATTTTTTTGTTTTTGAATAAACATGCTTTTTAATTATCAAATAACATGCCCGTTCATCGTCACACTCGCATGTATATAAAAAGTGTCCCAACCCGAGGATATTTCCCTTTTTTCCGAAGCGCAAGTACTAACAATACTTTGGGCCAGTAGTCTAAGCCTGCCATTTTATCTTAAAGCTGACTGAACATGGAACAACGTAGCGAGTGACGCAATTTTTTATATCATTTTTTTTGTCTGTTGCTTGGTCCACCACGGCTCAACTGATGACCTTCTTTTGCTTTAGATTTCCAGAGGTGTTGTTTGGCAGTCCAGGGCATGGTCTCCACCTGTCAGGCATCACATTGAATCTCGAGTCCTCAGCTTAGCTTCCTCATGGTGTTGAAATGTGGTTTATTTGTTTACCGTGGTAATTAATTGACGAGTTCGAGGGTTATCATGCGAAACAAACAACCACTATAATGTTTTGTAACACTTCAGAAACGTATCCTATAAAGTCTTGGAAACTACCACGATAGCATTTTAACTACCACGATGAGCTGGAAACTACCACTCAGGACGAACGGGGCATGAATCGTTTACGAGTAAATGCTCAGATTTTTTTTCTGTGCAGGAATGTTTATTCAGGGTCTTTTTATCATTTCCATCGTCAAATGATATCAAATTCCATTCAATTTGACAGATATGGGCTAAAATCCTTCGAACTTTGGGGAAAGTTGGTCCGATGCTCAGTGGGGAAACACGTTACAAAAGAAAGAAAATAACTTTTCAAACAAAATTTTGGGCTAGAGGGGACGCTGAGACATACTTACACGGAACCACATTGTCGGATTTCACCATTGTTTGTTCTAAGTTGTAAAATAAAACAAAAATAAAAGTGACACCAACCTTTCTTTATCCAATTTTCGGCCTGGAAACTACCACGACGTGTCCCGGATGTGGCTTGGGAACAAAATTACGTTAACACAATTTCGTGGTAGTTCCTAGGTTTACCACCCGTGTAGTATACCTCTTTGTTCAAACATCGAAGAACCAGCATCACAAAATGTACATGTTAAGACCCTAGGTTATTGGCACTTTTGATTGTATGAAGATGTTTGATGAATTATACCTAACAAAAGTTATATGAGCCTCGTCGCGGGAAAACCTGTCTTCGGGGTGTCCGACAAAGCGAGTTTCAAACCAGTCTCCTCAGCTACAGTGCCTAGCCAGAAAATTGAAATTTCCCATGTAGCAAGTCTAGATATGATACTTTCCAATAAGCGAATAACAAAGGCGCTGATCAGACTGCGCGGACAGGCAGGCTGGTCTGCGCCTGTGTTGTTCGCAAACCCCCGAAGACGGTTTTCTCGCGTCGAGGCCCATATGACCTGGAGTGTATAGTGATATTTAGGTTGTTTCATGTAAAGTATGATCCATTTGACTTGTTTTGGCTCCGTGGTTTATATAGTGGATCTTACATGAGTGGTCATGTATTATTGAATTTATTAAACTAGTAGGGCAAAAGAGATAAAATGCGAAGCCTCGCATTTTATCTCTTTTGCCCAACTTGCTTAATAAATTCAATAATACAAGAGCATGAGTGTTAGATTTTATTTATCATATGACATTATGATCACTTTGAAATTGTATTTCTTGCATAAAAAGTTATAATTATGTCATAATAAACGACATACCGTTTATAGAAAAATAGTAAGTGAGTATGATCAGGAAATACCACTGTGACAATCACAAATCGCAGACAACCCCGTGGCACCGCGAGGAAGAGCGGCTCAACCATCAAGAGACACCAGGAAGACAAATTAAGCAAAGCAATCAGCTCTCTCTTCCCCTTTGAGATGATTGCAATACTAGAATGGACATAAAGTAACGTATAACAAAACATAGAACGATTACAGACTCCCACAATGGGAGTAACAATAAACAAAAAGTCAACAACAACAGAACCACCGCCTTAGAACGGACTGCAGCCTAAGCTACCGGGGGCCTTAAATGCATTTTACTGGTACCAAATCTTTGCCCTAGATTCTGCAGTTGTTGAAATACAAGAAATGTTCCGCTCGCATGGAGGCCATCTAACTAATGCAATGTATCATCATGGAGAAACACTCAATCTGTAAACCATTTATGGTTTAACGATTTTAATGCCTGGTGTTATTTCACTCCCAGACGCAACGTCATATGATAAAGGAAATTAAATGATCGTCCTGCATGAACAACCTCAGCGCAAATTAGACGTTTTGTACCTGTCTGTCGTTATTGTATTTTTAGGTTGACACTTTCTAGAAAGTAAAATATCCTTGCTTTATCTCCTTGTTATATCTTGATTTATATGTTTTAGGAGATGATGCATTGATAAGTTAGGGGTCTTTCATGCAAACCAAATATCTATGTGTCTTGATCCACATCTGAATTAAGGGTGAGGTTGGCGCCGTTAAACCGGTTTAAGCCCTCCAGTAAAATATTTTACTGACCGTTCCAAGGCGGTACTTCTTTTGTGGATCTTTTATGTTTTTGTTCTGTCTTGTGTTTGCTATATTTTGTGCGCGTCTGTTTATATGTGCTTTGAGGTCACCTGCTGGGAAAGGGCTGGCTGGCCTCTTGGCTCTCGTTTGTGGTGTCTTCTGTGAGTTTGTCACTTTCCCATTGGTATCCTGGGTCAGGTGTGGTACTTGATTGTATCGATTCCTGATCTTTGCACCATTACTTACTTCATCTACAACAGTTATCACAAAATCAACTTTTAAACATTCCCTTTCAAATGCACCTGAAATCAAATTTGAACTGGTGTAAAACAGTTTGTGGATCATTTGTGTTATTTATGTCTTGTGTTTGCCATGCTTTTGCGTCTGTTCATCGCTGCCTTGTGGTCACCTGCTGGGAAAGGGCCGACCTCTTGGCTCTTGTTTGTGATGTTTTTCTGTGATTTTGTCACTGTTCCATGCGGTATCCTGGGTCAGGTGTGGCACTTGATTGTATCCATTCCTAATCTTTGCAGTCAATCTTACTTTCATGATCAACCTAAGATCATTATTTGAACAAAGTAAGTAAGGGTGCAAAGATCAGGAACCGATACAATCATGTACCACATCTGACCCAGGATACCAATAGGAAACTGACAAACTCAAAGTTAGACACCACAAACGACAGCAAAGAGGTCAGACCCTTCCCAGCAGGTGACCACAAGGCACAAAAACAGACGCGCACAAAGGCATAGCAAACACAAGACAGAAAAAACATAAATGATCCACAAACGATGTACCACCTTGGAACGGTTAGTAAATTATTTCATTGAAGGGCTTAAACCAGTTTCACGGTACCAACCTCACCCTTAATTCAGAAGTGGATCAAGACACATTGATACTTGGTTTGCATGAAAGACCCCTAACTTATCAATGCATCATCTCCTAGAACATATAAATCAAGATATAAAAGGGTGATAAAGCAAAGATAAGGACTCAACAGTAAATAAAACTGAATACCAGAGCAAAAGAAATCCAAAAGGTAAACCCCTGTGGGCCCGGCAAACAGCCAAAGCATCAGGCATCTATCATCTCATCAATAGATAAATCTTTAAGTCGGAACCGTCATAGAGACTGAAATCCGACCAACCGGCGTGCAATTAAAGAGGAAAGCAAAGTTGCGAATCATGATTGGGTTGACCACCAAGCATGTGGTCTGTTGCTTTACATTAATGTTATAGCCAATCTTTTTATAATGGGAAATTATTTTAATGAACTGCGCAGAAAAATTATTAGAGCCAACAATCTTCTTCAATTTATATACCTTGTCATCATAGATTTCAGGTTCTGAAAGTCCTTGGCGAAAGAGAGATTTAAGTCCAACTTTGAGTTTAGATATCAAATCATAGTATCGTCTATAAAATTTAGAAAATGTTTTGCGAAGTTCATGATACAGACAGCCTTGTTTAAGAATTTTCTAGGTTATCAATTTATTGTGAGTGTTTAAGTCAGTAACATGGCTAGATGCTCTAGCAAAACTAATGAGTTGAGAGATATAGACTCTATAGGATGTAGAGCGAGGAACATCACCATTTAAAAATGGAAAATTGACCATTTCAAAATCAAAGTCGTCACGTTTATCATAAATTTTGGTAAAAACAATATCATTAGAAATTGACAAATGCAAGTCTTAAAATTCAGATTCGGTATCAGAGGTATTGGATCCAAATCTACATCCCAAGGCACAATGTAGTTTAGTTGCAGAGTAGATGATGTTTACAGGTTTGTTTGTAATATATGGACACATGCACCTAGTATATTTGAAAAAAAAATCCCCTAACCCCTTAGGAGTCTCGATATTGAATGTGAATTCATTTGGGTGTGATTACTGAGAAAAATGTTAATCAAATATGAACAGCACATTGGTACAAAAGTCAAAGGCAAACCTTGATCTTACGTACTTATCTTTAGTCACATTCTCATAGAGATAAGAATGTCTAGTAAGTATACTGACTCTTTTTCAACAGTTTCAAAAATGTAAATTTTGTCAGGTGTCAGTAACACGTGTTTATTTGCGCCTACGCAATACTACAAGCTGAATAAAGGATTTTTCCTCGGCTTTCTGTTAAAACCGCGAGGTGGGAGCCCACCTCGCCGTTTAAACAAGAAAGTCTCGATAAAGTATTCTTTATTAATTGCTTGTTAAAAAAAATCAGTTTTATTGTTAGAATTTGTCGTGCAGTTTAGCCTGTAGTTTGTTTTAAATTTAATTGAAGTTAAACAATTATGAATAGATATTGGCTATTTATTTTTGAATGACACAAACAATAATCTGAATGCGCCTATGCTTCGCTTCACGTGATTGAAACATGCATGTTTAATGATGTAGTAACCTTATTTTCTCATGCTTGCCTAACGTAAATACTAAATGATGCATTACACCGTGCAATAATTAGCTAAATCCCCTCCAGATTCAAAGTTCGCTGAAATTAAACCATTGTATACTTTAAACTTCTAAACTGGCTTTTTTGCAAGCAGTGAAGATCCAGATGAAATGCAGCATACAGCCGTATTTTATCAGGGTCTGAATATTTGATAAGATTGAGACAGACAGGGTGTAGCTAGTCTAAATTCAATGTACGCACTTGTTGAACAGGCTGATAGCATGCGAAAATGAACATTTACAAACAGCATAGTTCTCTCTCTCTCTCTCTCTCTCTCTCTCTCTCTCTCTCTCTCTCTCTCATACCATATTATTTATATAAGGAAGAAATATATGTTTGAAAATTCCCAGTGTGCTTCATGCACATGTGCTTCATGCACATTTTCTTTCTTTTTTGTCTTTTGTAATTCTTTTACTTTTTCTTTCGCAATGTCAAAATTTCCCTTTTTTTGTTAATGCAAAATTATTTCTGAACATATTGTGTAGAAGATACAATGGTAAAGTACCAGTACATAGACATCATATATTTGTGTTGAATAGCTATGTTAAGACAGTTATATATCGTTATACATGTACATGTATATGTTATATACCATTTATGATACATGCATGTTGATCTATGCTGCAAATGCATATGTTTCAGAAATAAAATAATAAAAAAAACAGCGCAGACCGAGATGCGACGACACGAAAGGTGGCGTCTCATCAGGGTCTGCGCTGTTTGCCAAAATGAACAAACTCTTGGTAATGGTAGATTATAAAAAGAGTATATGATCAGGCCCTCATTTGGTGACGATGCCTATGTGGAGGTGATACCAACATCATTACAAATCTGTCGAAATCTGATTTAAAGAGAATAATATTGGTTATACGCCGTTTTTACACATATCATCAAGAATCCATCATAATTATTATTGTAATATAATCTTCCCACATTTTTGGTCCAAATGTGTACATAAATGCGTTTTTGCGTAAACGTAGCTACGCCTCTGACAGGAACACTTCATACTTGAGAAAATTTTACAAAGGTAGGTTAAAGTTGGGTAACTTTAGACACCAGGTAAATCCGGACGTACATTTGCAAACGCTGGAAATCCAGATGAGACGGCTCCTTATGAGCCGTCTCATCAGGATTTTCATTGTTTGCTTAGACAGTTTATTTTATTCCAATAATTAAAATATGAAACAATAAAAATCGCTGTCCGAGTTTACACGAATTTACCCTAGCTTTGATTCCTAAAAGTGCAAAATTAAGAATCCAATATTTATTTTTTCAATGTGGGTAAAGTATTTATACTGACGGGCTTTAAAAACGCTACACTAGGATAGCAGCTTTAATTTATGTCTCAAAAGAGAATGCAAAGCAATCAATTTGATTGTATATTAAAGAGTGTGCATTTATGAGTCATTTATGAAAAATTTGTCCACTTCAAATTAATTTAAAGCATTTAAAATGTAAATTCTTTGAGAGAGGGGTCAACTCTTTCATTTGACAAAATTTTATCAGTGCTTGATCCCCTATTTCTTTAAATCAAGAAACACCAGAAGCATCAAATGTCTGTCATGAACTTTATAAGTAATCGAGAAATGGCTTTCAGTTTGAATGGCAGGTCTGTGATACAACAGTTCTGCTTTTTTGACGTTAAGCTGTGTGTACCCGTTTATTCGATGACTTAAAAACTCTGCTACTTTAGAAATGTTTCAGTGACGAAAACTTGACTAAGCAATAACGTCGTCGAGTTTAGTTGTACAATTAAAACTTAAGTGTTGACAGAAGAAGCCACTTCATGATGACATCATCGAAGCAAAGAAAGTTTACATTCAACTGTCTTTTGTAAGATATAGCAGGAAGTTAGTGTAGCGTTTTTAAAGCCCGTCAGTATAGAATGCAAAGGGTTAAACCAACACTAGTTTACTCAAAGTGCCTGTTGTTGATTCAGATATTAGAAAATGCCAATAAGCTATACTGTAACAGGTATACTAAAGCCCCTAAGATTAAAATGTCAAACATTATAAGCGACACAAAGATGGCACAAAACGTATGTTTGGAAACACATACTTTAAGATTATAAACAGCTAAATATGACTTGAAAATGATAACAGTTCTTAGATTAAAAGAAGTCAGCATAACATGCACGTACTGAATGCATTTTTTATTGTCTTTTATACACCAAATGATAGAAGTCACACATTTTTTATAGACTGATGGACATATATCTTCATAATTGTGAACTGCATCAGATCCCAGTCTATGAACTCAGAAGGACCCTTGGCAATGTCAGCAAGTCACACCGTCTTTACGCATTGGTTATTAATATAAACGTTCATCTACTTTTTCAATCACCATAATTAATAATTCAACAAGCAAATTGAATTAAACTCAACGGGGAATTCTTTGAGACAAAACAAAATTGAGAGAAAAAATATGATTGAAATAAACTGATCGAAAATGATAAATAAAAAGATATTTTAGCTGTGGCGTGAGATTTCCAACAATCTGGTATGTGCCACCAGCAAAGGCTCGGACAAGCCTTGCATACGAGCAGACTTATCAGAGCCTTTGCTTGTCACTTATATATTCCATGAGTGTTAAGCTACTGACTGAACATCATTTGGAGATCCTAAGCTAAAAAGGACAGACTCGACTGAGTCTACACTTGTCAAAATACCATATTGTTGGAAATCACATTTCACGGCTCAATTATGACGCACAAATTTTGATGTGACTAAAGCGTATGGAGAGAAGGTACCTTGTGCTCTCCAGCGTTTTGACCATTGCAATCGATTTGATTTATGATGGTCTGCAAATATGCATGTTTTTTTTCAGAAATCTCTGAGAGATAAAAAAGAGAGAGACTCTCTCTTTTTTATATATTTTTTTTTGCATTTTAACTTTTCTTCAAAATAAAATACTGATACATTTATATGTGTATAAAGACTAAGGGAGCGACCATTTGCTTTTTATTGGGTGGGGGCTGGAAGATTACTTTGGTCCTGGAAAGTTTTTTCTTCCAGTGTCGGAGCCCGACTTTTTTTATTTTTCTGCATGGTACGGTCCTTAGTTTTTTTCAGTCCCAATCATGCATATAAAAACAAAACAAAAGTTTGGTATATAAGCGTTGAAAGTAGCCTGGAGGTGGATACAATGCAAATAAATGTCTTGTTTTCTAAAAATGGGATTCATGAATTAATAAAAGTATTGTTTTGAAAAAAATCTGCAATTTTAATATCATTTAGTTACAACATCAAATTTCAAAAGCTACAATGAATCTATGTTGGTTTGAAATTCAAATAGATCATCTCTGTGCAAATATGTTCATAGATTGAGCATGGCAAGGTCACAAAAGCGGAGCCTTAGTAAACAAAATGAAAAGTTTGACAATTTGAAGTGTAAAAATGGTCCCAAAGCCGTTGTACACAAAAATACCTGCAAAAAAAGTGTAAAATCCGACCACTCATACTTTTTTCGTGTGTACACAACGAGGCTTTGTTTGACACAAGCATTATACAGACTGTAAATTATGTATGCTAACTGTAATAATCTAATTACCTTTGTTCTCTATATCCCTTGTTCTTTCAATCGCTCTACCTTTCTCTTTCTTTCTCTGCTTTAGCAGGCCATACCTGTGTTTAGGGCAGCCCAACAGTACCTAAATTTACAGGTTAAACCAAGAATGTTTTAAGGCTTTCGGGGGGAGGGGGATGTTATCTTATGCATTTTGAAAGAAAAATGCATAAACTTGTATTTTTTTCCAGATAAAAAATATTTAAAAAAATATGTTTGCCTACCTTACCGAAAATGTTCAGACCCGTTACCCAAAACACACACTATTTTTTATTTGGCCTAATTACAAATTAGCGAGTACCACACAAATTTGAAGATCAAACTTTTGAGCCTCTCTGTACATTATCCCCCCACCCACATTCTGTTGGACGGCAATTCCGCTATGCTCATGGCAATCACAAGTTTCTTTAAGATTATTCCAAAATAACGCTTCTTCTACGCTTCCATTACACTGCTGCTGCACTGGACATGCTTGTGTTGCGGTGTCGTTGCACTTCTGCGGCGCTGGAAATTTTCGTAGGTGCTTCTGCTACGCTCTTACTACTACAATTAAGATCTGGCAACGCTTAGTCTACGATTGTGGCGATGCAGCTGCGACCTTGCTACGACGTAGGCTATTAAGCTATGCGTACGTTATGCTTTTGTATAGCCGTCCACAGGAATTGGGGTTTTAACGTTTAACAAAGCTGACCCTCTATATATCTCTATATACCTCATTCAAAATTTAGTCAGTCTTGGCCCTTCTGTCACGTTTCCGCTACGCCCTTGGCGTTCTGACCAACTTCATGCCTTGTTCAAGTGCTCTCCTGTAGTTAGTGGCAATTGTTTGGAATCTAGGACCAACTTTTGAGGATCTCGTCAAACATGAACGGTTCCATTCTCATGTAATTGAAGAATCAAGACCTAATTTCCACCCTTAGTTCTCTAATTAGTTGGTCATAGTGCCCAAATTATGGCCGTTTGTCTGCGGATAACAATAGACAGACCCAGAACCTTTTGGTGCGCCACAGCCGTCTTGCCTGGAACTCATCATCCACCATAAAAAGTATCGTGGGATCGAAGCAGAAGCGTCTAAGAAAATATCAAGCACCACAGAAACGCAACGACAGAACAACAGAATCGTAGCCAGCGCGGCACCAGCGTAATGGAAGCGAAATAGAAACATGTTGGAGGCGTACTTGAAGCGTGAAGTCTCAAATTGTGTGGCTCTCTACGCTTCCTGGTCCGTGATCGATATGAGCGAAGTTGAATAGCCATCCTGTTGAATAAGGGTTTGGTGCCGAGAAACCGATTTAAGCCTCCAGTAAAATATTTTTACAAATCGTTCCAAGGCAACACTTTTGTGGATCATTTGTGTTATTTATGTCTTGTGTTTGTCATGCTTCCGCGTCTGCTCATTGCTGCCTTGTGGTCACCTGCTGGGACAGGGCTGACCTCTTGGCTCTTGTCTGTGATGTTTAAGTGTGTTTTTGTCACTTTCCAATGTGGTATCCTAGGTCAGGTGTGGCACATGATTGTATCGATTCTTGATCTTTGTCGTCTTTCTTACTTTAATGATTGAAACACTGTCCATATAGAAGTCAGCTGACCAGGTTTCATAATCTTTCCACTCTGTAAACACGTGCTTTATAACGAATCATAAAAGTTTGTTAGATGATAACCAACAGCTAAAGTCATTTGGTCACGTGCCCACAGTTTAACCCCCATTCCACTGGATAACGATTCGGTTACGCTCATGGCGATCACAGGTTTTCTCTAAAATTATACTATGTACAAATAATTTAGCAATTGTTTTGTATGGGTGAGCCCATCCACACCAGATCTCAAAGTTCATTTGCTGTCATGAAGAAACAAGCGCCGATCATCTGACAAAATTTTCCATTTTAAAGAAATACAGAATTACCAAACGCAGCGGCCGTGCTAAAGTGACGTTTAATTTTAGGGCTAGCGGGTAACGTTGGTATTTCTGATTATTGGGGGAAGCCGAAACCATTTTCAAACGATTGTTTGGTCACTGAAAACCAAAAATGCATAGCAAAATGCTGCAATTTTCTGACTTTTCTCAGAGAAATAAAGGACCATGTTTTCACAATTTGACGTTTTTACTAATGCTTTTACGTTATCGCCTTTAAACGGTATTTCTAGTCGGGTTTTCTTGAACCACATTAACAAGTAAAACTGTTTGATGCCTTCCAACACATTTAGACAAATACTGTTGAATAAAACATCTTCACTACTACAGTGCACGAGCCGAAAGATAAAATCTAACGTCACCGTTATCTCGCCAATGCGTCGCACCATTTTTCAGTAACTTAAGGTTTTAATCAACCGTAAGAGGAGTTACATTGTAAGCCTATGATATCTTTGTAAACTGATACTCTGTTGAATTGAATTGCCAATTAACATTAGAAGTTTAATCAAATGATGACTATGTTTTGACGTCATTGAAGGCAGCTGATTTTTTTCAGCATGGAATCTCTATCACATCGGTCACATAACCAATAGTTTTTATAGGCGTATGATGCATGAGGAAGATGAAAGATCACCAAACGAATAATCACATGCTTATTATTTCAGCATTACTTACAACGGGTGTGATTTTTGCTTACTGACCCCTTCTGCAATTCTTGCTCTCCCCAAATGCATATTTAAAGGATGGCGTCTGAAATTTCGTGGTTTCATTTGCCTAAGATCCTGTTCTCGTCATTGCAATTGAAATTGATCGGCACTGCACGAAGATTAGCACAAAAAAGATGTGAACCATTAGAACTTATTGTGCATAGTATATTCCAAATCGCCGCAGAAGCGTAGACAACAAGGTATGCGGACTTGACGCTTCCAGTGCGCTTCTACTGCGCTTCTACTGCGCTTCTGTTATCCTTCGTTACGCTTCTGCTACGATCCAACTACGACAATGAAGATCCGGCTACACTTAGTCTGCAGCTGCGACCTTGCTACATGTACGACCTAGGCAATGGAGGTACGCTTTATTTGCATTTTGTATCCTTTCTATATTTAACGACTACGCTCATGAAGATCTAACTACGATGTAACTACCCTTCTGTTGTGCTTCGAGTCTACAGCGATGTCACTACGTAAATTTTGAGCAGGTCAAAGGCAATCATGAAGATTCTGATGCGATTCTACTACGACCTAGGCGCTTCTACTACGCTTCTACAGCGCTATTGCCGTTTCTGTTACGATTCATGTAGTTTTGACCAAAATATCGGATCCTAGCGGAATAGACATCAAGTGGAAATTGGGTTTTATTTAGAGGCTCATCCAACAGACAGGAGGAGCTGAGGAACAAACTAGGGACCCCCGGGTACAAAACGAGTGGTTTATCTACTACACCAAAGTGGCTTTTATCATGATCAAAATAAAGTGTAAATTAATTGGACACTAGATAAAACCTGACTTAATTGCATGCAAACAACAAAGGCTGATCAGCACCATTGTTTTTCACTCAGTACAAATAATTAAGATTGATTCAGGGAAAAAAATAATTATTCTTCATTGTAGCTTCTGTTAAGCTGAGCAAAATTGTATGATTCCTACTTGGCAAGAAACCGTAAAAATAGGTTTTCATATAGGCCGCAACGCGACAAAACCCTTCTTCAGGGGTTCCGACGAAGTGAGATTCAAACCAGCATGCTTAGCTTCGGAGACTGGCTAGAATAGTCAAATTTAGACTGTAGCAAGTTTTGATATAAAACTTTCCCAAAAGTGAATAACAAAGGCGCTGATCAGACTGCGCGGATGCGCAGGCTGGTCTGCCCCTTTGTTGTTGACAGGCTTTTCTTGCGTTGAGCCCTAATTATGTCTCCCCCCTTTAGGGTCGGGAGACATATTGTTTTTCCCCGGGCGTCTGTCTGTCTGTCTGTCTGTCTGTCCGTCTGTCCGTCTGTCTGTCTGTCTGTCACAAATCGTGTCCGCTCTATAACTTGAAAACCGCTTAAGCTATATTCACGAAACTTTATACAAATATCAATCAGCATGAGGTGACGTGCAGTGTGCAAGAATGGTAACTCTGCCTTTAATATTTTTTGAGTTATTTCCCTTTGAACTTTGTGCATCAAAAAATCGTGTCCGCTCTATAACTTGAAAACCACTTAAGCTATATTCACGAAACTTTATACAATCATCAATCAGCATTAGATGACGTGCAGAGTGCAAAAATGGTAACTCTGCCTTTTATACTTTTTGAGTTATTCCCCTAGGAACTTTGTGCATCACAAAAACGGTGTCTGCTCTATAACGTGAAAACTGCTTAAGCTATATTCACGAAACTTTATACATGTATCAACCAACATGCGTCGCCATGCAGAGTGCAAGAACAGTAACTCTGTCATTTATACTCTTTGAGTTATTTCCCTTGGAACTTTGTCAATCACAAAAAACAATTATCTATGACTATTTTATACCAGGTTTTGATTGTGCAATAGTTAACTACATTGACAGATATCTTTACTAGATATGAGCTGATTGTCTGCATGAAATGACTAGAATTTCCGTTAGAAATTGTATTTAATGTTTCTGTTTGAAATTGTATTTATTGACTCATGCTTTTGACATCAAAAGGGGGGAGACATCTGTTTTATCGTAGAAAAACAATTCTAGTTATATAAGCCGTTGTCCATTGAAAGACTTAAGTTGTGCGTCCATTGAAAACGTCTATCAGTTAGCACATCCACGCAGTCTGACCAGGGTCATCGTTGAGCGTTCTATTGGTAGCCAAGAGCCGTACGTACGTCTCTTCAAGCGGAATTCCAAAACGACTTCGATTGGACAGTGTGAATGTGCAGAATGATTTGAATCATCTATGTATGCACAAGTCAACTTGTATCCTATACTGAGTACATGCTCATAAAATGTCTACTACGTCTACTCTTACAGTGACTGGAACCAATAACGCTCATTATGATGCTAGTGAAGCCTACGACTACTGGGAATCCACGTGTAATTTCTACGACAAAGTTGGTGATATCACTACTACATTCACAAAGATAGGACTCAACATTGAGGTACGTTATTACTGCATGGGCGGATTCAAGATTTATGGAAATGGAGTTAGTGCATAGAGTGTAAAAAGGTATGGGGGTTAGCTTTGCTGGTTTTATCTCATCCAGCTTAAATATCCCGTGAAAATGAAATAATTTGGTCTCACTGAGACCAAACTATTTCATTTTCATAAGATATTTAAAAATGAGGGAGGGGGAGCGAACCTCCTGATCAACCTCTGGATTAGCCACAGTATAAGGTAAGGTATAAGTACATCATGTACTAAAGGATTTTCCTTCTGGCTTGATACAATAAACTTTGTATGGTCCTTTGTATATATACCTAGGGGTCAAAAGAATGTATTTCTTTCTCTGTTGATCTTTTCTTTCTAAGGAAATAATGTAGACCTTGATAAAATGCCTCATGATGTGGCATTTACCCTAAGTATTCCCTGTTTGCAAAGAACGCAGTTAGGAATCTTTAGTTGAAACATCCACAATTTTGTCTGTCCGGAACCATATCTCAGTATTTTGGTCAGACTTGGTATAAAGGTTAGTACAATGGACAGATGATATCCTATAGGTTCGTCAAAATCATCTCAATTAACACTTGAGTTATTGCCCTTGACTAAGTATATATTATATTATAAGGCAAGAGCTGTATTGGCCTTTTTTAAAGTGTATTGAACTTCATATTTATCTAATGCTTTTATATCTGCTAACTTCTAATAATATGCCATAATTGTCCAGTGCCTGTAGAGAAGCATGACGGTGATTAAAATTTTACCCCACCACCTGACCCCTCAGGTGGGGTCAAAGGTCAACAATTTTAATTTGGCAATAACGAATTCAATTGTCAATATTTTTACCGATTTTTTATGCATGCAGATAAACAATAGATATGAAACATATCAGACAGGATTTTAGATTCCAGGCCTGTCCCTGGGTGGACTTAGGGGGTGTGGCCAAGGCCAAAATGAATTTTTTACGGAATATGGCAATGTTGCATATCAGATTAAATGGTACGACACATACAAAAACAGAGTAGCAAATGTTTTGCCAGCAGATGGTGCATCAGGGCGGGGTAAAAAGGTAAACCATTTCAAAGGAGTCATGTTGCATATCAAATTAAGGTTAATGGAGCATAGAGCACCATGAACGCAAATATTCTGTCTTAAGCACTAAAGCATAGTTGACAGACTATTTTTATGATCTTACTGCTACCCAAGGGTAACTTAGGGGTTGAAGATGGGGATTTATGTTTTGTGATTTACACTTTTGTTTAAAATAACTATTCGTCTGCCAATGTAATTTTTGCGAATGGTTTCGAATCATCACATGCATTTCTTTATAATGACTTTGAATTATCATACACATTACTTCACTTATGGTTTTGGAATATTACATGCATTTCGGAACGTATGGGTTTGATAAATTTCATGTATTTCTTTAATTATGGTTTTGACCTATCGCGTGTATTTCTTTACTTATGGTTTTGAATTATTACAGACATTTCTTCACTTATGATTTCGATTTAACAAAATGCGTTTCTTTGACTTATGGTTTTGAACTATCATATTCATTCAATTTTCTTATGGGGTTGAACTATCCAAATTATTTCTTTTCTTGTGATTTTGAATGATCACAACATGTATCTCTTTAATTAGGGTTTTTGAATAGCACATGCTTTTCCCCACTTAAAAGATTAACTATCAAAGTCATTTCTTTACTAATGATTTTGAACTATCGCATGCACTTCTTTACCTATGGGTTTGAACTATCACAATCAGTTCTTTATTCATGTTTTTCTAACTAGTCTCTGAAGCCAAGCAGAGTGGGTGTAAGTTTTACTTTTTCGAAAATTCAGGAGACATGTTATCTTGCTACAAAGCCCTATTAATCCTTAGTATACTGGAAACCCCTAAACGGGAACATTGTCAAACGTTTCATCTAAATCAGCACCGTTTGCCAAGAAAAAAGCAATTTTCACCTAGAGATATACATCATAGTTTAGAATATTCTACCTGTGACCCCTAAAATTACAAAATAGACAATGCTATATATTAATTGAATTCACCAAAAAAGAGGATTGAATACTAGTTACCTCAGTCTGTAATTACATGAAATGACCATTGTCAACGACGATGTTACATTCAAAGGGTTAATACATCTGGTTAATAGTTACCTCTGCAATTACAGGATATTACAATTGTAAACGATGATTTTTAAAACATACAAGAGTCAATACAAATGACTAAATGTTACATCAGAATCTATAGTTACAGGATAGGACAAGTGTCAACGGTGATTTTAAATACAAATGTTTAACAGCTTGATACAACAGGTTAATAGCTACGTATACAATTACAGGATATGATAATTGTCAACGATGATTTTATATACACAGGGTAAAGGGTTATAATTGGTTAATGTAATCACAGGATATTCAGTATTTTTCTCCCACACCAGATCGAGATTTCCATTGTTTCTACCCATGTGAGATATTTCTATCTCACATACCAGTACCAGCCCTAGGAAGCCTCGAGATGCCAATCGGTGATCCTCTGGACAGATTCTTTTATCCCACCCTCACACACATGGTAGATTCAATGTTGCCAACGATGATTTTACGTACACACGGTTAATTGGTTTATGGAAAAAGTTAATAGTTACCCTTGTAGTTACACACTCCAGTAAAATATTTTTAATGACCTTTCCAAGGCAGTACTTTTTTTTGCGGATCATCCATGTTATTTCTTGTGTGCGTTTGTTATGCTTTCGTGTGCGTCTGTTTATTGTTGCCTTGTGTATACCTGCTGGGAAAGGGCTGACCCTTTGGCTCTCATTTGTGATGCCCTTTTGTGAGTTTGTAACTTTCCCATTTGTATCCTGGGTCAGGTGTGGTACTTGATTGTATCGATTCCTGATCTTTGCCCTCTTTCGTACTAAGACAATTTTCAACGATAATGCTACATACAAAGGGTGAACTGTTTATTACAAAGGGTTAAAACTGGTTAACAGTTACTTCAGGCTGTAATTACAAGATATGATAGTATGTTATCATACAAAAGATAATAGGCTAATACAAAAGATTAATAGTTACCTCTGTAATTACAAGATATGACAATACATTGTCATACAAAAGGTAATTGGTTAATACAAAAGATTAATAGTTACCTCTGTAATTACAAGATATGGCAATACATTGTCATACAAAAGGTAATTGGTTAATACAAAAAATTAATAGTTACCTCTGTAATTACAGGATATCATGACAATTGTCAACAATGATGTTACATACAAAGAATAGGTTATTATTACTTGACTTTTCGCTTTCTGTAAAGGTGGCAACTTTAATATTCATATCTGAGTGTGGTTCGGCTATTTCATCTGCTTAGGAAGGGAAATCAGGTTTTGTTTATAATTTGGTAAAAAGTAAATAAGCTTTTTGAGCCGCGCAAACGTGCGTGCATTTCATGAAAATCCTAACGGTATACACACTGAACTCACATTTATTAATCTTTAAAGCGCAAAATCACAAAATGAATGTTTTTTGTCGTCCACTAAATGTTTTGAAGCCTCATAGATTAACAGTGTGGACCCAGATCAGACTGCTCCTGTAGGAGCAGTCTGGTCTTGGTCCACAATGTTTGCCTGCCTGCTTATGTTAAATAGACATTTTCAGATGCAGTTATTTTGATGGCGTTTAAGGACTAAATAATGACTGAGGTGGTGACACAAGATAATACAGTTACTTTTGAATAAAACCACGCCTCCTTCTCAGCTTGTACCTATGCCTAAAGTTGACAAGTCCTAATTACGCATTCATGAGGCACCGCCTTTACAGTAAGCGAAAAGTGTAGTAATACTAAGTTTTTAAAGCTACCTCTGTAATTACAGGATATGACTGTTGTCGTCGATGATTTCAAATATTCAAGTACGTCTAAAGAAAGGTCTGATTCCCTGCCAATGAACTACGGTAAGGGAGGGGATTGTACATTTGCTCATGGGTGCCGACCAAGACAGGGCTGGTTCCATATTGATACCAGCAATACAGGCCTTATTGTTGATAAAGAGGTTTGTAACCAAAATATTACTTTGTTATCAGTCAGGGCCCATATTCAGAATGCCTCTTTAAAGTTAAGTAGTACCTTAGTTTCAAATGTTTAAAAAAATACCAAGTTTGATGCAGTTATGTAGTTAGGGATACCATTGTGAGCTACAGAATACATGGAACAATTTTGATTCTAAGAAGTTTAAAACGTTATTTCTCATATCCTTAAAATCCATACTTAACTAAGCCAAACTTTAAGGAGGCGTTGTAATTTTGGGCCCAGGTAGCCTTCCACGTTATAAAACATATATCACTTGAAGCAATTATTTTTTTTTCTTTTAGCTCCAAAACAGCAAAGCAACCTCTAACTTGTGAATGTGTCCTTCTAAATAGTCATATTCTGGAGTTATCGTAATTTTCATGGTCACATGGGAATTTTACCTGAAAGACCTATTACATAACAATTATTCAATAACGATTTGTACGCATTGTCTAAAAAGTACACGCAAGATCAGGAAATTAGTTAAAAAACAAATTTGTTGTTTAAAAATGTGTACGCAACGTCATTAAAGATCAGGAAATTAGCTACTTTTAAACGTAACGTATATTTTACCTTTCTATTTTGACCTCGGTCTAAATAATTTCAGAAATAGCATCAACAAGTGACATTCTGCAGCCTCACTTTGAAATTATTGTTAAAAACGCACACATTTAACTTCTTCAAGTGATAAATTGTTGCATATAGAGGTCATGTTCCTGGCTAATTAATGTGAGCATGGTAATTTGAGGACAAAATTCCTTTAATCTGTGCGTTGTGTTTGATTGTGATAGTAAAATACAGTTAAACCTGTCTTAAACGGTCACTCGAAAAGAAGACCAAAAATTTGGTTTTAAAACCAATTTTCTCTTAATGCAGGTCAAAATATTGCTGAAGGTTCCTATTTTTTGCAACAAAGTTTTGCACACAATTGACTGTCATGGTGCATTACTGTTTTGGCTAAGTGTATATGAGCCAGTGCATAAGATTTTTAACAATGTGGTATGTGCGACCAACAAAGCCTCAAATCAGCCTGCGCATACGCGCAGTCTGATCAGAACCTTCGCTGGCCGCCTGAGTATTCTATTATTGTTAAGCTGCTGACTGTCTGAACATCATTTGGAGTTTCTAAGCTTAAAAGGAGGCTGCAAAGGCTCGTCCGAGTCTACACATATCAAAAAACCACATTGTTGGAACTCACATGTCACGGCTCATATAAGATATGAAAATTGCACAGGTTTCATATTTTGTACATTTTATGGCGCTGTTCACCTTTGAAAATTTAACATTTTTCAGAACTTGCTTGAATTGATGCCAATAGTTCAGATATAAAGGTAGGACTAAAGAATCTGATTTTACTTGCTACTTAATGATGAAAACATTAGCTTATAAATTCTTATTGAGACATAAAATCTAACCTAATGATTGTATCATCCAATGCAAACTAAATTCCAGAGTTTGGATAATGAACAAATTTGTTATATATGTGGTCATGATGCAAAACATTATTGTAGATCTACTTTCAGCCATAAAAACTAAGCAATGTAATACCCTTTTTATTTCTAATGTAAGCTAAGTGGTCAGATTTCGATTACAAATCAATTTGTTTTTGTATGCATTTATACCATGCCTCGACTATTCATACAGTTGTCATGGACAGGCTATGGTTGGGGTGGTAAATTCCACGATTTTATCAGAAGCGAAGATGGTAAAACAATTACTGCAAAATGCGGCGGAAAATGTGGTGGCTGTCAACCTGAGAAAGCAATGCAGTTAGTAATCAATTCAGACGAAGGTATGTAAAACAATTGCAGGACTAATGCGCTTCCAAGTTTAATGTGACCCCCGTTTTTGCTGTTTATTTTTAATGATGGTTTTGATTGAAAAGAAATTACAGACGTGAATTTATATATAAACAGCGTAATGAAATTATTTTTTCTCTTAGATATGATATTTATATATGGTGGGATTAGATGTTATTTTGGGGTTATTATGTTCCTCTTCATTGAATTAGCCCCCAAGTGAACCTAGCGATATATAAATACAGATCAGTGGTATTTATTTGTGCAGTTAGTAAGGATGCACGGCTTAAATTAAATTACTTTCATTGTACATATAAAATGTATGTATGATGTATCAAACATGTTGAAATGGCTTGCAATCAAAGGCGATTGGCGGAACACACCACAGTACAAAGCTGGGTAGTTTTATGCCGTTATTGTCCTCTGTTGATTTAAACTTTGTGTTTTTTTCCATGTGTGTACCCCCATTCACTATAATCTCATCAAGATCCCACTTTGCTTGAATTATCGTTGAGTAGCAAAATGTCTTAATTCCGATATAGAAGTAGTTAAAACAAGGTAGATAATATTTTTAATGCAATAAAAAACTATTATTTGCCTCATCTCAAACTTGAGCCCTCAATCAGCAATGGGACATAATCGGGAAAGTTGCATGTCAGAACCACCATTTTGACATTCACGTTACTTCCAGTAGTTTCGTGTTAAAGATTGGTAAAGCAATATACATTCATGTTTCATAGGATTATTGTTTCTGATTTGTTGGCTTTGCAAAATATAGAACTGTTTTATATATATTTATATTATAATCAGTTATCAAAATTACACAAAATATGTGAACCATTTGCGCAATGCAAGACACGTTTTTTTTGTCAGTAGCTGCGATACTTGCTTTTTGTAAAAATGAACAAAAATAAATAAATAACAAGATATTTGAATATTTGTAAACCATGAAAAGCCAACTCAGACCCCACACAATCATTTATATATCTTTAATTCAAAGGCAGAGCGATGTTTAAAATAAAGGAAACGATAAGTATAGGCCTTTTGGGATTTAAGATACGGAGGCGCCTAAATTTATCCCACATTTCCAGTTTACAAGACATTTTGCCGTGCAAACTAATTATCCGTAGAATGAAGCTTCTGGTCAGGAACTGTGACCTTTGTAAACATAGAAGAAACAGCCAAGACACATAATCGGTACCCAACGGGCATATAACATGTATCAATTAATGTCACATTATAAAATTCAACACAACATTGAATATTCAGTTTGATAAACTTTGTACAGACCCACAGAGGTCAAAGAAGGCTGATGGATTACATGTAACCAATATAGCCTATGTTGATACAATAAGTATGGGATCGTCCATTTTGTACTTTGCTGCCAGGACAAGAGTCTCCATTCTTTACTGAAAACTATTTTTCTTATTAAATGCTAGATACACGCAAAATGTACACAATTTGAAACATGTGCGAAACGCACAGGTTTCACATTATGTTCATCTAGCGTCGTTGTAACTCTTTAACCATTTGTTGTGTTTTTTTCTTTTCAGTTTTAGATGACAGTTCAGCTACGCTCCCAGTCTGTATTTGAAGATACGAGCACATATACATCGCCATTTAGCATTTACAGTAAAATCTGTGTATAAGGGCCACTCTCAAAAAGACCAAAAATTTTTTTCAAGACTAATTATCGCTTAATGCATGTGGAAATATTGCAGAATACTTACGACATTCATTGATCTACCATTTGTCATAAAGATCTTCGTTTGTCTATTTTTGAGTGGCCGTTTTACACCGGTTATACTGTACAAGCTGATATACATCACCGTTTTCGCGTCCATAGTGTGCATTTATATGTCATTACATTTGAAAAACAATACTATGTTGTAATGTGCCTGATATCAACAAACTTTGCATCCCGACTTTGTTAAGCCTTGTCAGAATGTTTCACACTTTATGTACTATTGTACACGTTTATCCAATAAATATCACGTATGACTTAACACTGACCAAACAACCACGCTTTCTTGTTTCTCAACCTTTTTTCTGGCATCATATCTGCATACACATTTACCAAACAATCATATATATTGAATCGCACCAAACACCTATCCAGTCTTAATGGCCTATAATCTGCCTCCGCATATACACATTTCAAACAATCTCCCACTCCTGTTGCAAGGTCATTGCATCTGCATCGTCCTCTGGCAGTAGAATTTCCTCTAGCTCTGCAAGACAAATATTCGAGGTTTAATGCACATATGAGCCACGACATGTGGTTTCCAACAATGTGGCATTTTGAGAAGTGTAGACTCAGATGAGCCTATGCAGCCTAATTTTAAGCTTAGATTCTCCAAATGATGTCCAGTCAGTAGCTTAACACTCATAGCATATTCAAGCGACCAGCAAAGGCTCTGATCAGAATGCGCGTATGCGCAGGCTGATCTGAGGCTTTGCTGGTCGCACATACCACATTGTTGAAAATCTCATGTCATGGCTCAATTATATCAAATGAGCTTAATACATAGTCTGTAAGGCGAGACTCTCATAAAAAGATTCGTTGCATCCCAAAGAATCATGATTTCCAAACTTCTTGAATTTTCGATGAATATATTTCTTGGTGTCAATTACCACACCGGCCAATGGTGAGTGTCGTCGTTGTTTCCGAAAATGAAGCAATAAATGCTGCTTCCAAGCTCTTGTAGAATACTATTTTCAAATATTTTGTGCATATATTTACCATCATAATGGTAGTTTACAGGTTACAGAGAAAATACTTGAGGTTACCTAGAATTGCTGTACACAACTGGTGGAAAGTCTTTTCGCTTACCATACCTCTCAATTTGCATGTTTACATACAACTTCACAGGTTTACAGCTTGACAACACCGTGAATCATATTCAACATACTTCCAGCTTTAAAATGATACATAGGAACCTTGATACCTAGGCAGTGCAACCAACTCCTTAATTTGCCTCCTTAATTTCACCTCACAGACTAAAATAGCAAGATGAAGAATAGTGACCTGTGCACTTAGTAAACACTCACACCAGCTTGTGCACGCGCGCGTCAAATCTGTACAGACTATTCACTGGACGCACTGTTGAATTTAATGGTCGGTGTAACATTGTACTCTGAGATATGTCTAAAACAATGTACGTCATTTCGGTAGACAGTATGACGTATATACAAATTTAAAATTACATGTATTTATCGCATTACGTCGCGTTTGTGAGTGATATAACAAGGAGATGAAACACGTGATTTGTGACTGCATTGTACGTCATTGTATCAAGATTGTGGCCTCTGCCACATAGAAGCTTTTATCAACTTTTCATCTGCTCTGCGTCTATTTAAGAGAAAAGCCAGATATGATAAGTGCATTAGTGGTGCTTTTTTGCAGTTGTGTTGGTAACAAATGCACCGTATGTTCTGTAATCTGGTTAAAGCAAAAAGTTACAAACAGACAATTGCCGTTTGCCAGTTAACACAATGTAAGTAAGGGTAAGGGTGCAAAGATCAAGAATCGATACAATCAAGTACCACACCTGACCCAGGATACCAATGGGAAAGTGACAAACTCACAGTTAGACATCAGAAACGAGAGCCAAGAGGTCAGCCTTTTCCCAGCAGGTGACCACAAGGCACATATAAACAGACGCGCACAAAGCAAACGCAAGACAGGAATATTATTAAAGATCCACAAAAGAAATACCGCCTTGGCACGGTCAGTAAAATATTTTACTAGAGGGTTAAAACCGGTTTAACGGCGCACCAACCTCACCCTTAATTCAGATGTGGATCAAGACACATATATATTTGGTTTGCATGAAAGACTCCTAACCTATCAATGCATCATCTCTAAGAACATATAAATCAAGATATAACAAGGAGATAAAGAAAAAGATAAGGACTTGGGTAGATGAACTATACTTAACGACTAAAGAAACCTGACACATACTATTTTTCATTTTTTGGTAGTAAATGGAATTGCTGCACATTTGTATTTTCTCTGCGTAAACATGATCTATGGTAGACTAAGATGCATTGAGATTGTTTGAATAGAGGAACAGATTTGACACGTCAATGATCAAAAATAACTTTACCCCTCAAATCAAAATTTGCAAGAATAAAAGAATCGCGAAAAATCACCAAAAACTGCTTAAATGTGCTTTTTTGTTCTTTCATTTACTGTTTGTGGGCATTCAAATAAAACATACGTGCATTGTTCAGCCGAATAAAAGTATGAAAGAAGGCAAAGATCAGGAATCGATACAACCTGGCCAAGGATACCAATGGGAAAGTGACAACGTCACAATTAGACATCACAAACGAGAGCCAAGAGGTCAGCTTTTTCCCAGCAGGTGACCATAAGTCATCAACAAACAGACTTGCATGAAAACATAACAAAACAAGACAGAAATAACATAAAGGATCCATAAAAGAAGCACAGCCTTGGAACGGTCAGTAAAACTATTTTACTGGAGGGCTTAAACCGGTTTAACGCTGCACCAACCTCACCCTTAATTCAGATGTGGATCAAGACACATAGATATTTGGTTTACATGAAAGACCCCTAACCTACCAATGCATCATCTCCAAGAACATATAAATCAAGATATAACAAGAAAATAAAGCAAAGATAAGGACTCACCAGTAAATAAAACTGAATACCGGAGCAAAAGAAGTCCAACAGGTAAACCCCGGTGGGCCTGACAAACAGCCAAACATCAGGCCCCTACCATCTCATCAATAGATAAGTCTTTTAAGTTGGAACCTTCATAGAGTCTGAAGTCCGACCCACCAGCATGCAATTAAAGAGGAAAGCAAAGTTGCCAACCAGGATTGTGTTGACCACCAAATATGCAGAATGTTGCAGTACATTAATGTTATAGCCAATCTTTTTTATAATGGGAAATTATTTTAATGAACTGCGCTGAAAAATTATGAGAGCCACCAACCTTCTTCAATTTATACACCAAGTCATCATAGAATTCAGGTTCAGAAAGTCCTTGGCGCAAGAGAGATTTAAGTCCAACTTGGAATTTAGAGATCAAATCATAGTATCGTCTATAAAATTTAGAAAAGGTCTTGCAAAGTTTATGATACCGATAGCCTTGCTTTAGAAGTGTCTGAGTTAACAATTTATTGCGAGTGTTGAAGTCAGTAACATAGCTAGATGCTCTAGCAAAACGAATGAGCTGAGAGATATAGACTCCATAGGATTTAGAGTGAGGAACATCGCCATCTAAAAATGGAAAATTGACAATTTCAAAATCAAAGTCGTCACGTTTATCAAACATTTTGGTAGAAACAATGTCATTTGAAATTGACAAATGCAAGTCTAAAAATGCAGCTTTGGTATCAGAGGTATTAGTTTTATTAAGTTGGAGCTCTGAAGGGTATATTTGACTTACCATATTGTCAAAATAAACATTATCAATGTTTAAAATATCGTCCAAAATTCTGGATGTAGTGTTAAACGCATTAATAGCATCAGCCTGCTTATTATCAGAAAGAGACATCATAAAGTCCCGTCATAACAAAACAGGGATAAATGGGCAACCAGGGGAGCACAATAAGTGCCCATAGGATTCCCAACTACTTGTCTATACAGCTTGGTGCCAAAACGAATAAAAACGTTGTCCAACGAAAAGATCAGCGCATCACATACATTTTGACATGACCATGCATGATATTTTTTAGGTTTATATGAAGTAAAAAATGCATTTCTGTCATTACATGCAATGTAGGGGGGCCCTTCTCTCTGGAAGGTTCTTTCAATAGGATCAATAAGTTAATCTTTAATTAAATCATGAGGTAAAGTAGTGTAAAATTAAAAAAAACATAAGCTTACAAACTGGTCGCATTGAATTTCTAGCTTTTAAGTTTATCTAAAATTTCACCTGAATTTTTAATAGACCAAAATCTAAACTCGTGTCTAAGTAAACATGATAACGAGTAGCATGTGGTCCCAGAGTTAAAATATGAGCCGTGACATGAGATTTCTCATAATGTGGTGTGTGCGAACAGCAAAAGCTCAGACCAGCCTGCACATACGCGCAGTCTGGTCAAAGCCTTAGCTAGTTGCTTGAATAATCTATATCTCTTAGGCTACTGACCGAATATAATTTGGATTATTTAAGCTTAAAAGGAGGCTGCATAGGCTGGTCTGAGTCTACACTTACAAAAATGCCACAATGTTGGAAATCACATGTCAAGGCTCAATTATTTTAATTACATGACCTGTGGCTCACGAAATTGTTTCTTGTTTATACATGTACAACTTTCATTTAATGCTCTTATTATTCCAATCCTCAGGATTGTGTGTACAATCTCGTTCCACTATTCCTGTCCCTGGATATCCTCTATGTTTTGTACCGCATTTAAGATCACTAGATGACCGAGTTTAATACCCCGTTGTATAACTTCTGCTTTCTATAACCCTGTGGACTTTTATTTATGTCAAAATGTATGTGATACGCTGACTTTTTTGCTTGACAACATTTTTATTTGATTTGGCACCAAGCTGTATATACAAGTAGTTGGGATTCTATGGTTACTAATTGTGCTCCCCTGCTTGCCGATTTATTCCTGTTTTGTTATGAGAGGGAATTTATGATGTCTCTTTCTATGTGTCTTGTTCCAAATCTGAATTAAGGGTGAGGTTGGCGAGCCGTTAAACCGGTATAAGCCTGTCCAAGAAAAACTCAAAAGACAACTGTTCTCAGTAGGTATTACAACAGGCCTTTAGATAAAGACAATGAAGAGTGCATAACTGAAAATTATTTTTCTTATTTCTCAACCAAAACATATGTTGAGGGTACTAAAAAAACCGTCTCGATGAGACGATTTTTTAGTACCCAAAACACAATTTTAAACTGATGAAAATGAAATAATCGCAATTAACGCTAATTTCACGCTAATGCTAGGTTTACACTATGTTCCCGGCAGCCACGGCAGTCACGGTAGCCAGAAACGTAGCTCGCCGTGATGTTTTTAGTCATTTTTGTCTTTGTGTTCAAGTTCTGTTAAGTCTCGCTACGTTTTCTCACGGTTTGTCAAGGTCTGCCGTGGCAGAGGCTCGCCGGCGTGCTACGGTCTGTCACGGATGGTTCTACGTTCCATCCCGGCCTGCCACGTTCTGTTGGGACCTCTTACGTTTGTTACGTTGCGATCAAGTTCTGCTACGTCTATCAAGTTGTGTCAAGGAACGTGGGCGATGAATGGTGTGTGAACCCCAATATGCCCATGGTATTAAGAGGTGGTCCACAAAGCTGCTGCAAGCGTTATATTATGCACCCTATATCAAAAACATCATTACATGTAATGGCAATGAAGAAGCCGATTTCGTATTTATATAATTGTTAGGAGTTGCGGCAGAAAGTAGGCCACCAGCAGCTGTGTAGAAGAATGACCGTCTAGCAGGAAGGTTAAACACGGATGCAAAGTGCGGGCATGGTTTTCGGAAGAACGATTGCAACAATTGGGATATTTCTCACTTTTTTATAGCAAGAAGTCGATTTCGTATTTATATAATTGTTAGGAGTTGCGGCAGAAAGTAGGCCACCAGCAGCTGTGTAGAAGAATGACCGTCTAGCAGGAAGGTTAAACACGGATGCAAAGTGCGGGCATGGTTTTCGGAAGAACGATTGCAACAATTGGGATATTTCTCACTTTTTAATAGCAAGAGAGCTTCGCATCGAAGATGTCAACGATTTTCAGGCCTCAAAAGCTCTTCGAAACTGTTCGATGAGAGTCTTGAAACAATAACACCAGCAATTGGTATCAGCATTAACCCTTTGTACTCTAGTTACTTATTTATGAGTGTTTTTAAACACAAAAGATTCTAATGAAATGGCGCACAATGCAGCATTTTATCAATGTCTACACTGACTGATCTTCAGAGAAATAAATGCAATATTCTGCCACGGGAAATTATAACCTATGACCCCCTCGATAGTACAATGAAACTACCCAAGTCTTTATTGTATTAAACCAGAAGAAGAAGAAAAAAGGTACAAAGCACGCACGCACACAAACACATTCGGTAATGAATATTTCTACCCTTGTCTCTACTTTCCTCCTCAGATGCATCTTTTTGAGATTCTTAGACTCCATGTTCTGGTTGGAGCTGTGGGGTCGGGTTAGGAAAACGTGGCAGACCGCAACAGAACTTGATAGACCTTGACTGACCTTGGCAGACCTTGGGTTGCCGTCTCGTAACAAGCCGTCCCGCTACGGACATACTCCAAGTTGTGTTAAGGTCTGTTACGTTCTGTCACGTTTTGTTGCGTTCTCCCCGTTCTACTACGACACATTTAAGAAGGTCAATCGCGCCGTGGCTGCCGTGGCAAATTTTTTGACTGTTTAAAAATCTGTCCCGGTGATCACGGCGACCACGGCGAGCTACGTTTGTCGACCCCGTCCCCCTACGTTGTGTTACGGTCACCCCGTTTCGTCCACGGTGGCCGAAATCGTGACTGCCGTGGCCGCCGGGGACATAGTGTAAACGTAGCATAAGCATTTGTTTAATTCACAGCACAATTAAACCCCGCATTTCATCTCAAAAGTCTGTAGAAAAAGGGATAAAGTGCAATCTGGAAGATAAGAGGATATACACACTATCTGCATTGATATTCATGGACTATTATGGTTATTTGCCACTTATCTGTTACCACTTACCTGCTAATCTTATAAACCCATCTTTTCGCTTGTCTAGTTTCTCAATCAATGACTGTGTTTCTCTTTCTGTGAGACGCATAGAACCACATCGTGTTAATACTATACGGAACGTCTTTAAATCTATAGATCCTGAAACCAAAAAGCAACATGCGTGTTATATTAATAGACTTTCCGCTAACTGTAAAGGCGGCAACTTTATTTTTTATATATGTGCGTGTTTCGGCTATTTCATCTCCTAAGGAAGGGAAATCAGGTTTTATTTATAATTTGGTAAAGAAATAACAGTCGTTTGAGCCGCGCAAACATGCATGCATTTCATGAAAATCCTAACCATATACACACTGATCTCACATTTATTTACCCTTAAAGAGCATACTCACAAAATGAATGTTTTTGTCGTCCACTAAAATATTTGAAGCCACAAAGACAGACAGTGTGGACCCAGATCAGACTGCTCCTGTATCTGGGTCCACACTGTTTGCCGTTATGCTTATGTTAAATATACATTTTCTGATGCAATTATTTTGCTGGCTTTTTAAGGACTAAATAATGTATTTTGCGTCGGTGCAAGATGATACAGTTACTTTTGAATACAACCACGCCTCATTTTCAGCTTTTACCTATGTCTAAGGTAGACCACTCCTTATTAGACATTTTTCAGTTACACCTTACATTACGATTTGTCCGTCAACGGAGACTTACTTTGTATTTTATTTAAGAGGGGCGATGTCAGCAGTAACTGGAATCTATCTTTTTCGTCTGCTACTAAATATTATATTTTTGTCCTGAGATCTTTTTTTACCCAAACAAACAGTGCATACCATGATAAATGCCGCATGATGGCATTTCACCAGTTTACAAGTGTAAAAAGCATGTAACAAAAATATATTTCACAACTGAAATGCAGCCAAATATATTTTTAAAGTCATTTCTTGTTCCATACATGTATGCATTCACTGGTTCTAACTTGCGAGTAGGTAAATTCGATGTTTCTGCGTCCAATATGATTATTTTTGGCGTCAATATTTCACCATGCTTAGGTTTATGAACAGTGGAAATGCATAAGTCGTTCGTAACTTGTGAAAGCCAATATAGCTGCTCCACAGTAATTGAAAATCCTTCGAACGGAAAGGAGATATGGAGCGGATATGGAATTCAAGCATAAACGTCTATATCTTGTTATGATGATTCATGTACTGAACTACTAGGGAATTTGGGTTTCCCCTTGACCCTTAAGAGGACTCTAATATATGCACTAGTCATTTTTAACAAGAGAACAGCGGGGACTTTGACTTTTGTTAAAACCATGGCAGTTTTCTCCACCATCTATCATGTTTTACTTTATACTGCCATATTTGCCTTTGTATAGCAATTGCCCCCACATTTACTCACACTAAGGGGACAAATCAAAAAGTTAAAGCGTGGTTCATTTGCCCAGCTATATCCCCGCCATGTCAGAGGAAAGGGTGTGTGGTTAAAACCGACTGGTACATTATACTAATTGGGAGAGCTCACTTGCAGCAGAAAAGCTGATGCTTGAGATATAAGGATCAAGCGTGTTCCAAGGGCATTTTATAGAGTCCCCCTTTATGAAGCTAGGGAATTGGCCCTTTTGTGGAAAATGGTTTTAGAGAATTTCACAGAGCTAAAATGAGCTATGAAGACACGCAGCATATACACAATAAACTGGATTTTTCTTCCAAAAATCAAATTGAATGGCTAAAACTCTATACTTGCATCGTCAAGTTGTAGGCTCACGCGTATTTTCGTACACTTAAGAACGCCCCTGAGTATGCAAAAAAGCTTCCTCCAGACATTCAGACAAAATCAAGTTTCTAATGTTCCAGAATCTAAGAAACCATGATGCATACTGGGAAATAGCTAATGTAAAGTTAAATCAGTGGCAGATCCAGATGGGGTTCAGGGGGTTTGCTCGACCCCCCTCCCCCCTAGTTTTTAAATATCCAATGAAAATGAAATAATTTGCTCTCAGTGAGGCCAAATTATTTCATTTTCATGGGATATTTAAGAAAAATGAGATAAAATCAGAAAAGCGAACCCAGCACCTTTATACATATGAACCCCATTTCCAGAAATCCTGGATCCGTCTCTGTAAATACACCAAAAGTCAATATGGTCTAACTCAGTTGATTCTAGTTATTCAAGTGCCATTATACTGCTAACTATTTTTCTGCTAGTGGCGACTGTTGTTATCTATTGATCAGCCACATTTTGGAACAAGATTAGGCTGGACAAAATATTTGGCTTGATCCAAATCCAAATTGTTTGGCACTGTCATGGTATTCCCCAAGTATCTTTTTTAAATGAGTTTATTTAAATAAAAGGAAAGATAACAGAAACTGTAGACAATGAAAAAGCATGCAAAATTACCCTGCATGCATATAGATAATTGTTGAGTCGATTTGCGTGAACTTTATATGATATTGACTGTTCATGGTAGTGATCATAAAAAATCAAAATGCATCAAATATCATAAATGAATACAGGAGGCACAGGCAGATGGGCTAAATCACGTATGTGATTAAGCTGCATCCTATCATATCAAGCTCCTTATCTTCAACATACTGAAAGAGTTCACCAATCTATTAAAATTATTATTAATCATTATTTCCAACCTTTGAAAATACTAAAACTGTTTCATTCAATACACACTTAGTTGACCACCCTTAGAAATTCAGAATGAGTAAAATACGAAAAGACAATAATATAGCTTTTTACCTCATGTAATTAATTTTGTGAAGTGGGTTGGGGTGGCACCACAGATTTTTATGACAAACTTGTCTAAGTGGTTTAACAGTACTTCGTGCACATACCTATGCTAGAAATTGACAACAACCCGTCTTGTTCCAGCAAACCTCAGTTCAGATCAATTAAAATTCCCTAGGAGTAGAGCTGTAACAAGGCCTTGATTTAATGTAGCTCAATGCAAGGGTAGAGGTTGTGCTTTCTGGAAAACTATTTGCTACCATGTTGTTTCATATACCATATTGTGAAAAGTTGATTTTTGGCCAGCGCCCAACCCCTGAGTCCACCCAAAAGGCTGAACCCAGGCCTACAAACTAAAATTTAACTTGATATGTTTCAATATCTATTGCATCTCTGCCTGCATACTAAAAAGGTATAAAATAATTACAATCTGACTTAGTTTTTGAGAAATTATTTCATGATAAAATTCCCCCAAAGTATGGGGCCAGATCAGGAGGGAGCTCATAACCCCTGGATTATAGATCTGCAGTCAGACTCAATAGATTGAATATAATTTCGCTTTCTAGCGCAGAAGTGGAGATTGAAATCTTTCTCTCTAACAGAGTCAAATGGTTGCACGAGTTGCAGTCTGTTCTGGATTCATTATGTATACTTCCATCATAAAAGTAGACCAGAGTCCATTTTAACATAATCAGCAGACATAAAAGGCATGCAACATTTTCACAACTACAATAAATCATCACTTTAAAGGAAAATATTAGTTTGCTGAAGATGACTTATTAAAGCACTTCGTATGTTTTTTTAACAAGAAATTAACGGAGTCGCAAGTTACAACTAATGAAGTTTTTTAACGTTTCTGAATTACACTGCTGAGATCGCCCCTCTAAAATAACTTAAGTCTAAGGTGTGCTATATCTTACAAATCCTAAAGTCCGCGGTAACTGAAAAATGTCTATTATGCATTCATGAGGTGCCGCCTTTATAGTAACCAAAAACGTCATATAATGCCAGTCTAAAACTGTAGTCAATTTGATCCGAAAATGCTACAAGCATAGATGGGTCGATTCGCGAGGGAACCTTTCTTTGGTGTAGTCAACCTGCTTAGTTGTAGAGACTAGCTACAATATTGAAATTTTCCATGTAGCAAATTTAGCCATTGTAGTTTACAGATGGCGTATGACAAAAGGCGCAAAAATGCAACATTATTGGGTTTCCTGATACAAATGTAGCAATACCTGATGCTTTAAGTCGTAAGCACCCCATGACACTGTTTTACTTAGATGTCGCAAAACTTCTTGCATGCTGGGTGATTTATTATTTATCATGTGATAAGATGCAATTTTGACAACGGCATGGCATGGGGGAAGCATCTAAAAACAAACTGAAAGACACCAGTGTCTTTTTTTCAAATGACAAACGTCACAATTTTAGGTCTATTTCGTACGCATGCGCGGAAGGAATGCGGTAAGGTTTTGGAAATGAGGAGCACTCCTATCCTTAACATTTTAGCACTTTTATTTTTTTTAAAGCTAGCAAAGTTTCGCCTAAACGGCACCCAGTATAAAGACGTAAATTAAGGGGTGGGACTAGAAAGTGAACGTTTTCAAGGTATTGTAAATGATGAACCGCTTTCAAACGTATGTAGTGAATGTATAATTTGTCCTATGTAGTAAAGACGATGTCTGCGTTTCTCGACATAATATATATGAAATACAAAAGTTTTAATTCTTAATATATCCATTACATGTGTCGTTGCTTAACCCATAACCCATATAATCCCAGCTTCCTTTTTGTTTTGATTTGATTCTTTACGTCCCATGAACAATCTTTCAGCTATGTAGGGACGGGTCTTCCTGTGTTGAACCAATACTAAGCTAGGATTAATTTTGTCCTGCTCAAGGACACAACGCAGTGACGCCGGTGAGGCTCGAACCCGCGGCCCCTCGGTCTCGAGTCAAGCACCCTACAACTGAGCCACTGCGCTTCCCATTTGTGGGACATGTACAAACAGTGCAAACCAAGATCAGACGCCACCGAAAATGGCGTCTGATTGGGATATCCAATATTTGCTTTAAGAATGTTCTATTAAAGTGTTAATAAAAGTGAAAATAACACATGACAACCCTTAAAACAAAAATTGTCTGGTCCAGTTGATAATAATGGGGAATCGTATTCGGCTTAAATGGGTTAAATGCTTATCAGTGTTCTATATTGTGAAAGCAAGAATTGTGATACCTATACGACAATAAGCAGGTTTTACATTCTGTGCATCTTTAACCTAAAACTTACAAAAACTCTTTCCTTGCCCAGGTGATAAAAGCAAAATGGCGTTTCTATATCTATAAGCGTCATTTCGGAATAACATCTAAAACAAGCTGAAAGACACGGACAAGATAATTCAGGGTAAAATTATGGGCTAAATACCTGTTTCATGGAAGTCAAAAACACCAAAGGCTTTACGTAGGTCTTGCTTTCTTTCTTCGAGGTTTTGCTGAGACAGTTTTGTTGATACCAACGTCACAAAATCAGCGTAATTAAACTCTGCAATAGGAACTTAAATAAGAACGATTTAGTAATGTGTATCTGTCTCACAACAATTTGAGCATACAAATATTAGCAACTGCCTAAACATCGATGCTTTTACACATGCGCATAAATCTTGAAGCAAATGCGCACTAAATTCATTATACACGAAAAAGCGAAACTTCTCAACCCAGGCCTCCACTTTAATGATATTATATTCCATTTTTATCAGTAACATCTCATATTAACTGGATTGTTGCAGTTAACCTGATAATCGTTGGATATCTCACTTTTTGAACGGCGTCGCCAATGACGTAGAATTGACACGAAAATCGATAACGTCATAGTCGAGGTTACATGTAACTGATAAATAGAATACAGGTTCGCGTCTTTTGATATCAGGTTTCCAGGCTTGACTTCAGAACGCATGTCTAATTGCTCTGCAAGCCTCTCGATTCAACAAGCATTCTCGAAGCCTTGCCTGGTTAAGTTGATATCAAACGACACTCACCACGTATTCTCTATTTATCCCACCACGTATACCAAAACATGCTGGTTAAGATTATATTTACTCCACGCTCAATTTTTTGATTGACTGGACCCATTATCAACTAGTAGGTATGAAATGAGCCAGTGCATGAGATTTCCAACAATGTGGTATGTGTGAATAGCAAAGGCTCAGATCAGCCTGCGCATACGCGCAGTCTGATCAGAACCTTTGCTCTTTGCTTGAATATTCTATGAGTGTTAAGCTACTGACCGAACATAATTTTGAGTTTCTAAGCTTAAAACGTGGCTGCACAGGCTCATCTGAGTCTACACTTGTCAAAATGCCATATTGTTGGAAATCACATGTCACGGCTCAATTATTTAAATTCTACCATAGCAAGAGCAATGCTGATTAACTACTGCTTGCAAGTACAGTGATTCACTTAAGTTATGCATACTTTTTCAGGGTCCGCATTGTTTGACAATAATGCTGGAATTAAACATTCTCTATGGTAATTTACTTACTGACATTGTATCTGTTTGATGACGTGGAAAAAATACCGGAATTACTCATGCGAATCATTATGCTACGTCAAAGGCAATTTTGACAAAAATGTACGTGCAACCTGTACGTCTATATTTTCTTTTAGCATTTTGCGCCAGGCAGTATCCATAGTGATCGCTGTGACAGAATAAAACATCCTAAACAATTATTTTGTTCAAGTTAAACCCCTTTTTTCGGTCGTTGAATTTAGTAACGCAGTTACATTTTGAAGTAATGCTCGTTTTGACAATAATCAAACCGGTTTTCTTTCGCAAATTGTTTTGTTTTGAGTCACTTGTTGACATAGAAGTATCAAAACACTAAAACATCTAATTATTGACACGTCTTATAGCCTTGGTAGCAGTGACGTCATCACTAACGTCAACACCATGACGCCAATAAATCCCTTATTTTTTACGAAAATATACGGCGGATACATGGTTGTTTAAAATGAAATTATAAAAGAAGTGTTTTGAAAAACAATTTACTCAAAATCATCAAAACATTTAAAATTGATGAAGTTAACAAACACATTCAAGTCTTAGATATTGCCAAGAATAAATCGGCTCTTATCTCTGGCATAGCAGAAATTCAACCCTGAAAAGTCGATATGATCTGAGTTTTATTCGAAATATTGCAATGTGAAATGATGTGCCATGAAACCGGTTTAAGCCCCCTAGTAAAATATTTTTACTAACCGTTCCAAGGCGGTGCTTCTTTTGTGGAACATTTATGTTATTTATTTATGTCTTGTTTTTGTTATGCTTTCGAGCGCGTCTGTTTATTGATGCCTTGTGGTCCACTGCTGGGAAAGGGCTGGCCTCTTGGCTTTTGTTTGTGATGTCTAATTGTGAAGTTGTCACTTTCCCATTGGTCAGATGCGGTGCTTGATTGTATCGAATACTGATCTTTGACATTCTTCTTATTTTGATGGTAGTGTCCTTCAATATCAATTGTCTCATTCGTTTCTGATCTGATCTCAATGAAATTTCAATGGCTAATGCAAATGTTAATGCGCTTTACGCTGGTTGTTTCAGAATAAAGCCATCGTATTTTCTTTTCCGAGTTATTTTGCATTTTATAAGTGGTGCGTAACTAAAGTGGCTCACTGTATAAGCTTTTCATAAAAGCTTGCCATTTCCAGTATTTAACTGAAGTGAATATTTGTCTACATGTAACTGCGATCCATGTTTCTTTCTTACCTCCCATGCTGCTGTCTAAAGGCAGGTTTCTGGTGTCATCAAAAACAATAAAGAAAACATGTGAGCCGATTAGTTAGGTTTGCTATGACTTTTAAGTGCCATGGCCATCAAGGCATGTTTCTCTGTAACTGTCTGCTCTGTACAAGATTGTTGGTTAATCCTACACTCTGCCCCCATCATCAAAATGGGTCTCTAAGCTTCGAGCTGAGGCCCTGTTTGTATGGAGTGTTTCAAAGTACCGTCCGAGAATTAGAAAAATAGTCATATTAAAAGTGAAAGAGTACAGTATGATTAAGCTTTTTGAAAGGACATGCCCTAAGCATAATAAGAGGTAGCGCCATGGAGTGGAGTGGTTTTCTGGGGGCGATTTTCTTCTTCTTAATCATATCAGATGTCCTTAATAGGTGGAAAATGACCTTTCGGTGACTGGCCAGTGGAGGAACCCAATTTAAACATGCAAAAATTCACGCAACTCCATGCTTACAAACCACTCCATGATTTAGTATATTGCAATTTGAAAGCATAAAACGGTTTAGGAGGAGATGCATTTACAAGAAAAAAACCTTGGGGCCAAGGTCACACGAAACAACATCACGTGACCTTTACACCAAGTTTCTACAGCCAACGGCCTAGGAGGTGATGCATTTACAAGAAAATAGATTATTTGACCTTTGACCTTTTGTTCAAGGTCACACGCAGCGTTGCCCAGAACCTTCTACATCATGTGACCAAAATGTTATAATAAGTCACAGATTTATTTTATAAATAAAAAAAATATCCATTGACAGGGAGCATTGTATCAGTTTGGTTGCAGTAACTTGCTGCTGTTTTAACATGGAACTGATAGCTTTTATTTTTGCACACACAAAATCATTTGGGAAAGACTGTCACAATTCGAGAATTGAATCATGCCTCGGGTGTATATAAGGAGCATTACGCGTAGTACTATGGCGTATGGAAATTAGTTCTGTATCATGTGGGTTCATCTCTATTTAAATCGATTATTCTGATTATCCAAAAAGTTTAATTGGCAGAATAAATGAAGTTTAATGTATTTTTCAATCAAATATCGCGAGATATTTTATTAGAAAAAAATAACTTCGTTTTGCTGCAATCACACTTGTTATTGTGTTAACATGGTTTCTGTGACGTCAGCGTCACGTTATACGTTATCACTCGCGTTATCAAAGTAGATCCTCGATGTATACCCAAGGTCTGATTCCACGGAATTTCGCGGATTTGAACGAGGCAGTTCCGAATGACACAACATTAATGTGTCTTTTTTTTAATGAGAACGTCTTTGCCTATCATACTGATTCTGAATTTACCTTCTTGCTGTGATTCTTGCAATAAATTCTCTGTTTCTTCGAATGTTGGGTTTAATCGCAATAATTGCAGGGCCCTGATGACGTCATGGCGTGTAATGGTGCCACGGCCCCCTCTATCCAATAGAGCGAACGCCTTTGCATATTCTACAAAGAATGTAAACAAAGTGTAAAAATAGCGCTCCTATATCATAAATGCGCCTGCATTCGAAAATACATGTCTACACGAAACGGGTCCCATTAGACTTAAAAAATCTGTTTTTGCTGTGCTGATAACAAAGGTTAAGACCACCCTGCGTAGCAAAACTCTCCTTATTGGAGGTAATAAAGAAGATCTAATTTATATTATGACGGCAATTACAACGTCGTGTATATATGACAAAGTCATAGTGTTTTCACATTCGAAACCGCTTTAGTGTCATGTGTTGAATAATTTTTTTTTTTTTTTTTTGCTTATGTATTATCAAATGTATTAAACTCGTGGCAAAAAGCCATAACATGATCAGCGTAGCCTCGCATTTCATCACTTCTCTTCAAATGATTTAATAAAGCTAATAATACATGATTACACATATGTAATATCCTGTATTATTAGCTTTATTACACTTTGTTGTGGGAATGTCAAAAGCAAAAATGTATCATGGATCAAAACATTACCTGCTCTAGCAATGCCAGCGGCCTATGTTTCCCTTACAAAAAAGAAGAGAATACAATCATTATTTTTGCACAGAAATGCTTATATTTTTTGTATGTAGACGATGCGGTTTTATTTAATTAATTATTTTGTGATATAATACAGTGTCAAGTTATGTAGTTCGTCTTTCTTCTCAGCATTATTATTTTCAAGTTTTAATTCACCCCTGTGACTATGGTAAATAAATAGATCAGATCTGATCAAGTTTTCATAGCAGCCTAATGGAGTTCTATAAATAGCACATACCCTAGTCCTAGGAGTGAATTGTCAATTTTCTTTAGACAAACGGATAAGTAATCAGAGAAGTTATTATAATATGCTTAATTAAGCATTTTAAGGCTGGCTTTCTATAGAAAGTCAGCCTCAAAATCTTGAATTCATGAATAATCCTGAAAACGTCTACCCATGCATAATTATATTCATCAACAAGGTAAACAATATTCTGCCTATTCATATAAAGTTTAGCTTGTGTTGCACCCCGCAGAATTTTAGGCATACACTTTGGCGCACGAAATGGAGAAAACTTCACATACATGTGTGTACGTGGTAACACAGATATACTGTATGTGTTTGTTTGATGAGGTTTGTTTTTGACTTTTTGCTATTTTGGCTTGTTTTTCTTACGTAATATATGGATTAAAACCCATTCACAGGGAAGTTAACAATTAACATGTGTAGCAATAGCTTTGGTTTCGTCACTTTAACTGGATAAATGGGGAACAACTTACCATCTTTACAACTGTCTGTCATCTGAAAATGTGAAAATAAATATATGATTACATTCATCACATGACGTTGCGCCTGGGTGTGACTTAAGGTCATACGATTTAAAATCGATAAAAGATTTATTCTTGCATAGATATCTATTCGTATAGCTGTTTACACCCATTGTCAAATGAACGAAAATCCATGATGTTCAAATCAGGAGATTCGCGTGCTGTTTGAACATGGGTCTGAACTTGAAAATACTTAAAATGAGCCCTGCATTATTTGCATGACGTTATATACGGAACGCATTGCGGACCAGACTGATCATTTCGCCGACGTTTTTGTTCGCGAAAACGTTGCGTACGGTTATGACGTAATGACGTTCGAAAGTACACAACCGACGCCATTTTGTTTAGAGAAATCCAATGTGAGGAAATGGACAATTTAGTGTTTAAGCAGCTTTTTCAGTGCAAATTGAGCTGGAATAAGGTAAAATATGCAAGAATAACGATCACACATGTTTGTTTCTTTGCATTACACTTGCCGGGTCCCTCGGATGATGATAAACACTCGGCCTATCGGCCTCGTGTTCAAACAGCATCCTCGGGAGCCGGCAAATGTTAATGCATGAAAAAACATGTGTGATCCCTATATTCTAACACACCTCGCCTATAGAGCCAACGCTAACAAACTGTGATATATCGGACAATATTTCACTGCTAAAGTGTGTGATAGCTGACGTCACTGGAAAATGACGTAATTCATGGCGTTAGACGGTGTAACGTCGTTTTTAGGCTTGAAAGACGTAACAATTACATGTAAACTAATGCGACGTAGTCTAAGTATTGGCGGGAGTTCTTCAGTGCAATGGCGGAAAGTTGGAAGAAGCTGAAGACTTCGAGTGTGTTTTCGTCGTTTATTGCGTGTTAGAATCGAAATAGATCAGCTCCAGTGCGTGAATTGTTGAGTAATAATTCACTGTTTGTCGATCAGTTGTACGAAGATAAATCACTCGCGCTGCGCGCTCGTGATTTGATCTTCTTTACAACTGACCTCCAAACAGTGAATTATTACTCAACAATTCACTGCTGGAGCTGATCTATTTCTTAAGTAACGTATGTAATGACGTCCGTTATAACGTTGCGTAAAATATGGAAAAATATTGACGTTTTCATTCCAAAAATGCGATTTTTAAGTAATTGTGATGTCCTGTGATATAAAAAGAATCTAACATTCGTGCTCCTGTATTATTGAATCAAACTCGTTGCGAAAAAGCGAAAAAATCGCTTTTCCTCAACTCGTTTAATAAGTTCAAAAAAACGTGAGCATTCATGTAAAATCCTCTACGTATATTTTTACATGTAGTGTTTATTCACACAAATTGGTGATATATAGTTACGCAGCATAAGCTATAAAATGTGTGTTAATCTTCGAAAATAATTCTAAAAATCCAAATAAGATGGTGAGTATGACCAAACTATGCCACTATCACAGATTGCATACCGTTCCATGGCACCATCAGAATGAAACACAGAACACAGGATGTCACAACACAAAAAAGCAACCAGATCCCGAGGTCATAAAAAACCTTTTCCATGCTCACCACAGCTGAGCAGGAAATTTATCCTGCTCATAAATGTTAAAATGCCAACAATTGTTGGCATTTTAACATTTAATAGCATGATAAATACAAATGGTAAATACAATATCTGAGAGACTTATTTAATGCAGGAAACTTCTTTATTTTAGTTTTTTAGTTTTTTTATGAACAGTTGAAATTTCGTGCTCAGTTTAGTTGAGCAGGAAAAAACTTACAACCACGCGGCCAGCTTTCTCGTCCGCTAAACTAGAAATGACACAAACCCATTACAAAAAACAGACGCAACACAAAACACCCACACATGATGTGAGCAAAAACACACAATACAGAATGACCGCAGAACAGACAGCAGTCCAGGTCATCGGGTTGGGAGTTAAATGCCTAAATGATTAGTGACCAAAATTTCGTGTGCTGATTAAAATGCTAAACCATACAAGCATTTGAAGTATTTTGAGCGTTACCTTTGAGCTTAAAGCCCCGTTCTCACTGTCCCGGTTTAAGGTGCCGGTTCATCCCGGTTTGATGATCCGGGATGAACCGTGATGTACCGTGTTACAACCGTTGCGCCATCGTGGACAACCTTGGAGATCCGGGATGAACCGTGTTGAACCGGCTCATGTCCCCGGTTGTTTTAAAATGTTTAAAACAACCGGGACTCACCGGGAGTAACCGGGAAGGCTGTCAAATACCGTGGTAAACCGGGACGACGCCGGGAGCAATCGTGTCTCCACCGGGACGGCGTCGGGGCGATACCGGCGCATTCCGGGAATATCCTTGTCTCCACCGTGTTAAACCGTGCGCGATGAAGACCCCCGGTTGCCTGATTTTTCAACAATGTGGTATTTGCCAACAGCAAAATCTCAGATTTGCCTGCGCCTTGGCGCAGTCTGATCAGAGCCTTTAATAGTCGCTTGATTATTATTTGACTGTTAAGCTACTGACCGAACAACATTTAGAATTTCTTAGTTTGAATGGGGACTGTACAGGCTTGTCTGAGTCTACACTTCTCAAGATACCACACTGTTGCAAATCACATGCTGCGGCTCACAGTGTTTATATATTTTTACTAAAAAGCAAGACAATCCGGACCAAGAATTACAATGCACCATTAAAGTTAAGGAAGACTTAAGTTAAGAATTGAATTTTCAGGATGCGAAAAACAACGTTTTCAAGCTGACTAAAATCAAAATAGTTTCTTTTTTTCTATAGATCACAATGATATCTTTGACCACAAGTACTGCATAGATCCTGGCAATTTATTAAGCATTTAATGTAACATGTTGAAATATCAATGCCTAAATTAAGTCTTCCTTAACTTTAAGGGGGCATTGTAGTTCTAGGCCCAGATCAACAACATTTGAAGCTCGTAGTAAGAAAACAGGCTCCGAGCTTATAAAACTTTTTTCAACTCAGCTGAGCACGATATTGATGCTGCTCATAATTGTTAAAAATGCCATTTTAACATTTATTAGCATGATAAATACAACACCTGAGAGACTTAAAGCAAGAAACTTCTTTATAATTTGCCGGTATGTTAGTTTATGATCAGTTGAAATTTCATGCTCAGTTGAGTTGTGCAGGAAAAAAGTTTTATAACCTCGGGGTCAGGTCTGTTTCTGCTTATACGACAACATCCATGCAAATGAGCTGCGAGGTTACTAAGCAGTGTTTTCGCTACATAGAGTAATTTAATCTGAATTTTCAAGTCTCCATCTACCGTATGTGACTGTGCAGTCCAATGTGTGGTGTCTGTTTGATGTTTTATTCTTTGAAGACATAACTGTTATGCGATAGAAACAGAAGAAAACTTATGTTACTCCACATTTTTATCCTGGTTTTATAGTCTAATGTAACACCGGGACGCAACCGTGGCGCTACCGGCATGTAACCGTGGCACAACCGGCAGCTACCGGGACATCACCGTAAACAACCTGGGTAACACCGGGGTATACCGGCATGAACCGTGGCTCCACCGTGCTGCACCGTAAGTGCTCCGTGGTGAACCGGAATTCAACCGGCGTCTGCTTTCTCGGGGACCGGGGCTATACCGGGGAAACGCCGGCAATGTGAGAACGCAATTTATTTTTTATGAAATGTGTCCCGGTGCATCACGGTATACCGGCTGTCCTGCATCGGGATGTACCGTGGCTACACCGGCACAGTGAGAATGGGGCTTTAGGCCATAGAGCTACGTGCATTAAGGGGCTATTTGCCCGAAACCCGTTTGGGGCCAAAAATACCTTTTATCAGTTTCTTAATATTATTTTATTAATGTAAAGGTATTGTATTAATTTGACTTTTACCGTTGCTATGGTAACAAAAATGGCCGTCAAAATAGGCTGAAAATAAGAAAGTGTTCATTTTGGAACAAATTTGAGACTTTTGACGGAGATATTTACATATAGCACAAGCAAATACCAAAAAGATATTTCAGAGGTGAGGAGACTTATCACGGCACATGTTATGCTATGCTGATATCTAATTCTTAAATCATCGGTCTCCCAAAGCCTTAAAATTGGTCCGAAATGGCAAGTTCTCTATTATTAGTAAAAGCAAGAAAGGCTAGTCTAAATGTACGATGTCCTTTTTTAATTTAAAATCAACGAATCGAACGCTACTGACCGGTCCTGGCAGACCTGGTCCTAGAATGGAACAAAAAATATATATGAATTTCCGGAAGTTAGGCTCACCTCTTTTTACCGACAATAGATCCTAAACTTCCGTTTAATTTGTTATTTGTGTCTCAAAAAAGACGTACAAAATATTCCATGTAATTGCCTTCTCACCTAAGATAAATGTGACAGTCGTAATCATGTGCGGATTCAGAATGTCTTATCAAATGACAACGTTTTTTTTTTATTTAGTTGATGAAGGGAGAGAGGATTTAATACCACTATAAACGGGCCAACAACGACCGGCCAGTGAAATGCTATTTAAATGGCGTTTCGCGTCAATGATGGCCCAACATTGATGGCTTTGTTTTTGTGATTTTTCAGGGGATGCGGATATATCCTACTGAACTTCAGTTAGATAAGGCGAATTCTTCTGATACTGGAGCTCCGTTTTTTTACTTGAACTTGTCCATAACAAATAGCATAGTTTCTTCTAAAATTTATGATAAACGGGACGATTTTAATTTTGAAATAGTAAATTTCCCATTTCTTGATGGAGATGTTCCTCGCGCCCCATCCTATGGCGTATATATTTCTCAGCTTATTCGTTTTGCAAAAGTGTGTTCTAATGGTGATGACTTCAACAACAGAAACTCACTTTTAACTGCTAAGTTATAAAAACAAGGTTATAGATATCATAAAATTCGAAAAGCATTTTCTAAATTCTACCACAGACACTCAGAATTAAATGTTAAATACAAAATTGGGTTAAAATCTCTTCTTCAACAAGGTATATCAGAACCTATATTTTATGGTAATTTAGTTTATAAATTCAAACCAATAGTTGGGAAACCTAATTTTCAAAATGATTATCAAACGTTATATAAAGGTTGGATATAACTTGAATGTCATGCGACAGTCTGCGTGCCTGGTTTTAAACCCAATCACGGTTTATTTCTATGGTTTCCTCTTTAATTGCACGACGGTGGGTCAGGCCTCAGACTCTATGACGGCTCTGACGTAAAGCTTTAATCGGTGGGTTGGTGCCTGATGCTTAACTGTAGCTGGACCCGCCATGGCTCAACTTGATGTTTTCTTTCGCTCTGACTATCTGTGAGTCGTGAGCCCTTTTCTTTGTTTCATCATAGTGTGTTAATTTGACGTGCGTGTTTCTCCATGATGATACATTGCAATAGTTAGAAGGCTTCCATGCGAGGTGAACATTTCTTGTACTTAAACAACAGCAGAATCTCGGGCGAAGATTTGGTACCAGTTAAGTGCATTTAAGTCCCCCCGGTGGCTTAGGCAGCTGTCCATTCTAAGGCGGTGGTTCTGTTGTTGTTGACTTGTTGTTTATTGTTACTCCCATTATGGGAGTCTGTAATTGTTCTATGTTTTGTTGTACGTTACTTTATGCCCCTTCTAGTTTAGCAATCATCTTGATGGGTAAGAGAGAGCTGGTTGCTTTGGTTAGGTTGACTTCCTGATGCCTCGCGATTGTTGTGTGGCTCTTCCTCGCGGTTCCATGGGTTTGTCTACAGTTTATGATTGTGGTATTACCTGATCATACTCACTTACTATTTTGATAAGAAAACCTATATTATAAGATGTTTCAAGATGTGGGTTCCGGACCCCCTCTCCCCTCTGGATCCGCGCATGGTCATCACATTAATAAATAAGAGCCAGTCTCTAGCATAAGGTATAAACTGGCATGTGTGTATACATAGCGAAGATTCAAATCAGCATGCCCAGCCATGCAGTCTGATCAGAGTCATAGATTTCCGCCTGAATATCACTGAACCATTGGCTATCCATAGAGCTAACATTGATGACTGATCTGACTCGCAGGCTGATCTGAGTTTTCGATGTGCGCATATGCCAACTTGGAACTTTTGCTTGGCACCGCTCAAGTCAATATTGATTACAATCCAGTGACCGTAATGTTCACGACCCCTGTCGTACGTAAATCTTATATATGTGCTGCTCTGCCCACGCCAAAAACTGAAGAAAGAGCGAGCATCATCGATGATTAATTGCAAATGAGGTTAGACATTTTGCCCAGCTGTGACACTGATACATGTAGAAAGGAAAATACAATCTCTCCAAAAATATTTGCTTTTATTTCGTTGAGACCTTGAATGTGCATATGGTTTCTTCTATATGAGACTGAATGGTTATGGTGAATTGCAAGTTCTGTCGTTTATTAGGAAAAATATCTAAATTGATGTTTTTATCTTGAAATACTAATTCATCCGCTATTCAGCGCATCGACGTCACGGAAATCTCTGTTTTTTTATTTGGTGTGTACATGTATATAGGTGTGCACTACTACAATGACGGTGTGAGTGTGTCTGTCTGTTCGTCTGTCCGTTCAATAACAACTAGTGAACATGGTCATAACTCTTGAACCACATTTTGCATACTTACGCATGCCAGAATTGTCCAATTACTGACAAGCGTAACTGTCATCGTCCAGCCGGTCGTGTTTTGCGCACTGAGTTCCTTTAACTCTTTGTATACTAATGTATTCTACCTTCTTGCTTGATACATTACACTTGGGATAGTCCATATCTAGGGATGTCAGGTTATAACTTTAAAAAAATATTGTCTGAAGATCTTATTTTACCTTTACTAACAGTGTAAACCATGATGAAATGCCGCATCATCCGGCATTTCATCACTTGGGTTTCACTGTTTGTAAAAGTACCCATTGTGAATAAAAGGCTAAAGGTGATGTTGGTTTTCCCTGCAATCGGTTTTCGCGAGGTCATTGAAGCTAATTAATGTGACGTCAAGTAAAAGGATTAGCACATTATTTTCGAAACAACGCAATCCAGTCTATCACACAAACATCATGCCATTGTACTTCCTGGTGACTTATTCATGTAATTATGACATTATAGCTAAATATAGATATTAGATCAGCAGTAGGAAGCGATGTAGCAGCCCACGAGGATACAAAAAAAACTAATGAGATGACACGTACAAATATTCTATTTTAGTTGCAGAGGTATATCATTTTGCAATAACAAAACGTTGTACATTATTTACTTTATGTATGCTTTACAGTTCTGCTAGAGACTATTGGGGGTAAAAAGACAACACAAAATAATTTTATCTATGGGGAATGGGGAAGAATAAACTATGAAACAAAGCGATTTAATACTGGTTAAAAAGTGTTAATTCTGCAGACAGAAATATATTACATATATTTACAATACTATGTTGGCGGATATAGAAGAAAATGGTCGAAAAATAAATTGGGCACTTTTAGTTAAAATTATTTTCAAATTTAGGATTTTATGAAGTTTGGTTGCAACAAAGTATTGAGGATGTTAAAGTCTATTTATCAAAGAAAGATTACAAGATAACTTTTTCTCGCCCACTTATCGTTCCATAGACAAAACGCCGTGCGGAATTTCCTTATCCCATCCACGTGACCTGCTTATCCCATTCACGTGACCTGCTTATCCCATCCTCGTGACTTCAAATTATAACATTTTAGGATGTTTTCAGAGCAATTCACGCCTAAATATTATGTAGAAATATCCAAACGGCAATATTTAGTGCGTCCGCCATTTTCGCATTGTTAAATGACGTCAAAAACATTTCTGACGTCACTAAAATGCAACAAAAATGTGACGCACGTTATTGACACAGTTTGGCGCCACGACGTATTTGTCAATAGATACTGATACCAACGTTAGTTTCAAATCCAAATAAAAACAAAAGCGACGCTTGAAATGCTATTTCGCTTCGTTTTTAGGTGCTAAACTATGTTTACACCCATTTCTGTACCTGGAAAATTCGTTGGTGAACTTATTCCTTAGACTGGAGCAAACGCAAAAAAATCTAAAAAAAAATATGCGGAACTGACAGAATTCATATAAACCTTAAAAAGTCACAAATTCGGCGAGAAAAAGTATCCAGCATGATGTATTGTGGGACAAGAAAATCCCCCCCCTCGGACCTAAATAATTTCGTCAGTCGGCAGAGCTTCGTTTCTGACGAAATATTCTGGTCCTCAGGTGAGATTTCCTTGTCCCACAACAATACATATGACGGATACTCTTAGTCCCAAATTGGAATACAGAATTAAATGAATCCTCTAGAGCTGTTTTAAAGACAACTTGCAACCTTTCGGTTGAGTGAGCATTTCGAGAAAGTAAACATTAAAAAATTTAATAATAGCTTTGACCAAACTTCGTGTGTCTTCACATAGACTTGAAATAGAAATGGGCAGATGAACGAGACCTGCGAGAATTGAGGTTCATGATCGAAAGGCAAGTTATTTAACAATCTAGAGGATGACTTTCATTTTGTGTGAGAATGTCCCCTTTATGATGATACTAGGAAACAATATATTTGTCATATTTAAATTTATTGATTTAGTCTCGTCTAAACGTAAGAGTCAGGTTAAAAACCTTGCAACTTTCATTTTAAGGCGTTTACTTCAAGGAATGAATATCTGTATTTACGTTTAATCAACACATGATAAACATTTTGTTTTATCTTCAGAATTAAATAATAGTTTGATCTACTTCTCAAATAAATATGGTTGTGTCTCCAGTAATAGATTTTCTATTTGCATTTAAAAATTTAAAAAGAAACATATATAAACTCCATTCATAAATTGTGTGGCACCGGTTTTTCGCGGTTCATGCTTTTATACGGCATTTAGGGTCCTACATCGCTGCGAGAAAGTTACTCGTGTTGACCTCCCCTAATTTCTCCAGCAGGTTCTGTGCCTGTACGAGCTTCTGGCAAAGCCCTGATATCTTAGGAAAAATCGAGAAATTGAGAAATACGCCAGCAGACTAAGACAATTTGACACATTTGATACGCCCTTTATGAACGTATATGGAAATGACAATGTTTTCATTATAATATTTGGGAGTGGTTATTCCAATTGGCGAGAAATTCGTGGGAAATTATAAAGCGTGACTACACACCGTATATCTGGAAAATTTAAACACTGATCTAGCGCTTAACGCGCCCACATTAGTAAAATACTATTACAACTGAAGGCAAATATTTCTCCAGCATAAATATTAATATTTCTACCTGTTATTCTCGTAGTTATTCTGCGGAACAAATGCATTTGACAGAGCATAGCTTTTAAACAGTCAAAAGGCACGCAAAGATCAGTGGCAGTTCAGCTGTTATTAAATTTATTGTAAAACTCAAACTAAATTTTACGGTGTACTTATTCGAAAAATTGCTCGTTGTCTGATATCGTTAGAAAAAGACTGGATTCACATTTTTAAAACGGGTATGGAATCATAAAGCACAAATCAAGTTGTATTGTTGATAAAACCAAGCGATATAATGCCCCATTTAAACTATGATTTAATAATAACATGCTGATAATGTCTTGTTACCAAGGTCCTACCTTTATTGTGTCTTTTTGTGAGCATAGCCATTTTACTAATATGTAATGGGGCATTCCTGTCGAAATAGCATTACATCGTGCTTGTCACATCCATGCGCTATTGAAAATATTGCGCGTCAAAACGTGAGTTTATCACATGAACTTGCTTGACCATTGCATTGGAAGGACGCTCCTAGAACTAAAAACTAATTGCCACCATTGCAGATCCTCGAATCCCCTTACCAACCCCTGCCAATCCTTACTTTCACGTGTACTAGGACTGGTAAAATACTTTTTTGTAGAATAAAGATTCGTTTTTATTCCAACTTGTTATCAAACCATTTGATATTCGAGTAAAGGGTGTGTTGCATTTCAGCAATTTTAAAATAGACTCAAGAGACGTGAAGCATATCGATGAATATTGATGTATTTTATGTGGCAATCTTCGTCAACTGGACTTAGTCTGTGGGCGCATTTCTGAATTTTCTAAATTTTCTCAAGATATCAGGGTTTTGCCAGAAGCACGCACTGCCACAGAACCTGCTGGAGAAATTAGGGGAGGTCTTCAAGAATAACTTTCTCACAGCGATGTATGGCCTTAAATGACGTATAAAAGCAGGAACCGCGAAAAACCGGTGCCACACAATTTATGAACGGAGTTTAATTGGTTTAAGATATGATAAGAGTAGAAATTGGACTTAAAGGCATGCATGTATGGTGTTTCCATATAGTCTGCCTTTCAGTTTAGTTTAGTTTAAGTTTAAACGTATTTATTGCCAATACAAAGCAAGGGGTCGGGCCACAAGTTTTTCCAACATTAGTTACGGCCCTTCCCCTACAGTATACATACAAAGCATTACATAGACAACGGCGAACATATTTGAGCCGGGACATGAGATTTCCAACAATGAGGTATGTGCGACCAGCAAAGGCTCAGACCAGCCTGCGCATACGCACATTCAGATCAGAGCCCTTGCTAGTCGCTTGATTGCTCCATGACTGCCGAGCCACCGACGAATATCATTTGAAGTTTCTAAGCTCAACAGAAGGCCGCACAGGCCCGTCTGAGTCCACACCTCTCAAAATGCCACATTGTTGGAAATCGCGTGTCGCGGCTCATTTCTTTAAGAACAAAGCGATGAAATCGTTTTCTTAAAATGAGCTAATGATATAATGTTATTGATGGTAATGGAAATGAGAATGAGTGATTAGACGGACTTTGTTGGGGTAATATGAGTCTGTTTCAAAGTTCAGGTGCCAAGCGTTTTATTTTGCTTAATTTTATATGAAGTGAACTTTAAATGATTTAGTATTTGAATGTATATTATCGTCAATGTAATCAATCAAAGCGGTTTGAGTTTTTAATAAAAATATGAACAGATTCAAAGATGATTTCATTTTCTGCATCCGTGAGATTTGGAATTCCATATAATAGTATTTCTAGTCTTAGTGGGAGAAAATTTCTCAAGGAATTAAATAAAACCAAGCGTTGGATAGTATATTTGTGACATCTAAGGAAGTAGTGTTCAGCGTTTTCGGGTTCAACTTGACAGCTACAAGTTGGGTCAGGACGCAAAAAGTTGTTAAATAAATCAAGATTCAAGTTGCTGCAGTTTTTGCGAATTCTTGCGTGCAGAACAGATAAACGCCTATTGCCAGATGCATAATAACTTGGTACTTTGGAGTTAATAGCAAAGGGCTTTTTCATCTGATACTTGAATGAATGAAGTGTATTTGAATCTTTGAGGCTGTTATCGGCTGAGTTCCAAAGTGTTATTGCTGACGGGATACATGATTTCTTGAAAATTTCAGTACGTGCAAATGGGACTGAGTAGTTATTCATATTACGAAGAGGATAATTCGAAATGTTTCTCACTAATGGTGGCATAAGATCAGAGATGTATGTTGGCAATAAGTCAGAATGAGCTTTGAACATGAAGCTTAATTTTTGCTGTCTTCTTCTTTCAGCAAGCGAAAGCCAGCCACATTCCTTATACAGCTTGTTCAAAGAAACAGATCTGGTTAATCCCGTTACGATGCGGGCAGCCTCATTTTGAATTTTATCGAGAATATCAGAATTATGGGCTGCACAGCCGTCCCAAACAATAGAGGCATACTCCAAGACTGGCAATAGGTACGAAACGTATATTTGATTTAAAGCGTTCCGACTGAATGAAAATTTAAGTTTTCGCATGATGCCTAGAACTTTTGCTGCAGAGGTTTTAACATTATGTATATTATATGATCTGTCCATTTGCCATCGTATGATAGTGTAAGACCTAGGTGTTTGTGACTTTCAACAAACTTTATGTGCGTATTCTCAAATTTAAGAACAGGCATGTGGTCAAAATTTCTCAGGGTAAATATAATTACTTCTGTTTTGGAGGGATTGAATGTTACGAGCCATTGTTTAGCCCACTGTGACAAGAGTATAAGATCGTGGTTTATGATTGGATATCATCTAGACTTGACGCAGAGTAGAACAAAGAACTGTCATCTGCAAATAGCCTTGTCAAACTTAGGAGTGAATCAGCAATGTCATTAACATAGATAAGAAAAAGGAGAGGGCCCAACACAGAACCCTGGGGGACACCAGCTTGGATGAATTTGAAGGTTGATGTGCATCCTCTGATAATAACTTTTTGCTGTCTTCCGTTAAGATAATCGGTTAGCCATTTCAGGAAGTCTCCCTCAATACCATGCTGTTTGAGTTTATAGATCAGACCCATATGCCATACTCGGTCAAATGCCTTAGATATGTCACAGAAAACCATACAAGAAAATTGGTGATTGTCAAAGCTTTGGCAGATGTTATGGTATATATCAATTAACTGGAATACGGTTATGTGGTGTGGTAGAAAGCCAGACTGGTACTTATATAGTAGATTGTTGTCGCGTAAATGGTTATACAAATTCTTGAGGGCTATACGTTCTTGTATTTTACTAATGTTACTTAAAAGTGCGATTGGGCGATAGTTTGAAGGCAACGTTTTGTCCCCTTTTTAGGAATTGGGATAAGGCCAGCCATTTTCCAGGCTTCGGGAAATATACCTTCAGAAAAGGATCGATTAAATAAAACAGCTAGAGGTTCAGATATGGTTTTGGATACCGCTCTGAGCATTCGATTGCTAATATCGTCGAGTCCATTTGCTTTATTAGGATTTAGGGTTTGAACTAGCAGTTCTATTTCTTCTGCGGTGCAAGAAATATTGGAAAGGGGGTTAGGAGATTTGCAAAAGAAAGGTGGTAGAGCGTATTTTGGTCATCAACGTTAGAGATGGAGGCAGAATAATCATTTAAGCATTCAGCCTTTTCCTTGTCAGTAAAATGAAACTTATTTCCGCCTAAAGGCGATGAAGAAACTAATGGCGGGATTGTTGTTGAGAAATCATTATTTTTTACAAAGTGTCTAACTACTTGCCAAAATTTGCGCTTATCATTTTTATGGAAGTCCGTAATTGATAATTCTAGGTTATTAAGAAATATTTCTTTTGCCTGTTTTTTCTGATTGTTTACTTTGTTTCGTAATTTCATATATGAGTTCCAGTCTGAAATTTTGCCCGTTTTAATTGCCTTACTTTTCAATCTGTCTCGCTTACGTGAAGTTCGTCTAATTTCCGAATTGTACCAAGGTTTGTCGTCCGGTCTAACCGTTACTTTTTTGGAGGGGATACAAGTCTTAACCATTTCAAGAAAAATATCATTAAACAGATAGCTAGCTTCGTGAACTGATCCATGCAATAGGCAGGACCAATCAAAATTACGTATTGTTGTGTTAAGTGCATTGAAATCAGCTTGGTTGTATAGTCCAGGGTCTCGAGCTTGCTGAAAACTAAAATATTATACCTCTACAAAATTAACCTGATCCTGACCTTTATGCATGAATAAATTATTACAGTATTAACACTGAATATATAGTTTTTCGTGATGGATGTGTGCAGTCGGTATGTTTCGAGCAATTACGGAAATAAATGCGAGGAGATCATGAAGTTATTACTTTTCACGGTAGTCGTGTGGTTAGTCAGAATAGATGGAGGTACGTAAATTGTGGGTTCGAATCCTGGTCGACCCAACTTTTTTTTTATTTCATTTTTCTTTGTTTTCATGTCAAAGAAATGCACATAAACACAAAACATGTAAGTTCACGCTTTCTTTGAAAATGTAAGGACTGACAACTTCTTGATGCTTGGAGTTAGAATTTTGTTTGGTAATATAGGTCTACACCCGTGCTCTTGGCTCCAAAGCAAAATAAATCAGTTATTAATTCGAAGCATTTCTCTAAAGAGCAGCAAGGAGGTCCATATATGAGCCACGTCATGAGATTTCCAACAATGTGGTATGTGCGACAAGCAAAGGCTCAGACCAGTATGCGCATACGCACAGTCTGATTAGAGCCTTTGCTAGTCACTTAAATATTCTATGGCTGGTAAGCTACTGAATGAACAACATTTACTTTCAATTCTTAAAAGGAGGGTGCGCAGGCTCACCTGTGCATATTCTTGTCAAAATGCCGCATTGTTGAAAATCTCATGTTGCAGCTCATATTTTAAAAACTGAAGAGAGAACTCAAGAGTGTGTGTGTGTGCGTGTTACACCATATTCAACCGTTATATATATTAAGGATAAACACAGTTTAGAATATAGTTATCAAAATAGTGTTTTGCGCTGTTCCAATATCTGTATCTGGTATTTTGGATGCACATTGATATATTGTGTTGTCTTGAATACTATGTTAACAATTTGATATATTCATTGTATGTTAGTATACATGTAATAATCACACTGTCTGTCAAGTATTATGTAACGATTACAACGGAAAACACTGCTGCACAAGGGCCATAAGGGCCTATTGCATTTGAATAAAATGTGTCTTATCTAAAGGCGTGCATGTGTATAACCATAGAAAATGCACAAATACCAAACCTGTGCGGCATTTGTCTATAGGTTTCTTCAGTTTTTTTTTTTACATGTCATGCGACTTTAAAAGCAATTCTAACACACCTCGCCTATATAGCCAATGGTTAAACTCAGTGATTTGTTGGTTGATAAATCACTGCACGTACTGACGTGACGTCATTCAGCCACCAGTTTGTTTTTAATCACGTCATCTATCACGTACATCATACTTAGACGGCGTAACGTCGTATTTACAACTAATGGGCGTCACAAACGTACGTAAAAATACGTGTTTCAGTCAAAAAAAGTTTTGCGGGAATTTCTAATGCTCTGTTCAAGATGGCGAAATCTGTATAGAATCTGAAGGAATAGTTCATATTTTCAATCTTTTTGAGTGTTAGAATCGAAAAAGATTCGTGCTGGCAGTGATTTGTTGCTTGATATATCGCTGTCTGTCGGTCAGTCGTAAGTTTATAAATCATTCGCGCTTCGCGCTCATGATTTATCCACTTTAACGACTGACCTCCAGCCAGTGATATATTAAGCAACAAATTACTGCGAGCGCAAATCTATTTCTTAAACATAGAGCTATCAAATGCATATGACGTTTATATTATTTAAACACGTTGTCTTGAAAGCATTCCAAAAGTGCTTCTTGATTTCGATTGGAGAAATGTGTATCATTTACGTATTGAATATCCCTCGTACGATCGGAAAGCTATGGTGGCCGTAAAACGTGATTCCTTACCGTACATCCGACGATATACATGTACCTATCCATTTGATTGTTTTGAATAAATTATACTTTGCCCACTGTAATGCAATTATGTACTTCTGCGTAAAAATCTTGCTTTTTTGTCAAATCGGATCATTGCAAGCCGCATTAAAAGGCGTGTCATCGCGATATGTACTGTCGTCAATGTACATGTATCCAATAAAACGTCGCTGTAGCATTCGCATGATTGTGCAAATCGAATATTCAATCTATATATACAATGTAACATACGCTTATGTACGGAAGCCCTGGAGGGACATTTTTACTTATTACTTATCACTTATTACTTACTACTTATTACTTATTACTTACTACTTATCACTTATCACTTACTACTTATCACTTATTACTTACTACTTATTACTTATCATATCATATATAAACCCCTGTAACGGCGAGAAACTCCATTGTACATTCCATGTATTAGCCGTAGCTGTAGTAGTAGTAGTAGCAGTAGTAGTAGTAGTAGTTAGAGATTTAATTTGGGATTTTAGGAAGCTACCTTTTCCTTCACATTTGGGAAAATATTTTATTACAACTGGGAAAATAAGTGCTAAAATACATGAAATTGGGAAAAAAAGACCATTTTTGTATTGGGAATGATTTGTTTGTTTGTTTGATTTGATTCTTTACGTCCACTCAACAATCTTTCAGTTATGCGGGACGGTCTTCCTGGGTTGAACCAGTACTAAGCTAGGATAAATGTGTCTTGCTCAAGGACCACAACGCAGTGACGCTGGTGAGGCTCGAACCCGCGGCCCTTCGGTCTCGAGTCAAGCACTCCACCACTGAGCCACTGCGCTCCCTATATTGGGAATGACTCCCATATAACGCCTTAAAAATGGCCAAATAAAATCACTGGTAATAGTAGTGGTAGTAGTAGTAGTAGTAGTAGGAGTCGTAGCAGCAGTAGTAGTGTAGTGGGTGTTGCTGTTTTTGCTGTAGTAGTAGTAGTAGTATTAGTAGTGGTGGTGGTGGTGGTGGTGGTGGTGGTGGTAGAAGTAGAAGTAGTAGAAGTAGTAATAGTAGTTTATTTGTTTGTTTGATTTTGTTCTTTACGTCCCATCAACAATCTTTCAGTTAAACAGGGACGGGTCTTCCTGGGTTGAACCAGTACTAAGCTAGTAGGATAAATGTGCCTTGCTCAATGACCACAATGCAGTGACGCCAGTGAGGCTCGAACCTGCGGCCCCGTGGTCTTGAGTCAAGCTCTCTACCACTGAGCCACTGCACTCCCTTGTTATAGTAGTAATATTAGTGGTGGTAATGATTGTAGTAGCAGTAGTTGCAGTAGTAGTAGTATTATTAATGTAGTAGAAGTATAGTAGTAGTAGTAGTAGCAGTAGTAATGGTGGTACTACTACTTCTAATACTACTACTATTACAACAACAACAACAACTACTACTACTACTACTACTACTACTACCAAATAAGTAGTAAGTAATAACTAATAAGTAGTAAGTAATAACTAATAAGTAGTAAGTAATAACTAATAAGTAGTAAGTAATAACTAATAAGTAGTAAGTAATAACTAATAAGTAGTAAGTAATAACTAATAAGTAGTAAGTAATAACTAATAAGTAGTAAGTAATAACTAATAAGTAGTAAGTAATAACTAACAAGTAGTAAGTAATAACTAATAAGTAGTAATAGTAAAATAGCTATAGTAAAAGGCGTAGCTGTAATACAACCACTGCTACTACTACAATTAAATACTTCTACTACTACTACTACTGCTACTACTACTACCATTTCCACCACTACTACTACTGCTACTACTACTACAATCATTACCACCACTACTACTACTGCTACTACTACTACAATCATTTCCACCACTAATACTACTACTACTACTACTTCTACTACTACTACTACTACTACTACTACTACTACTACTACTACTACTACTACTACTACTACTACTACTACTACTACTACAGTAAATAATTAGCAACACTAGCAACACATATACTACTACTACAGTACTACTGCTACTACTACTACTACTACTACTACTACTACTACTACTACTACTACTACTACTACTACTACAGCCAAAACAGCAACACCAATAACACATACACCACTACTACTACGACTACTGATACTACTACTACTACTACTACTACAATAACTACCACCCCTAATGCTACTGCTGCTGCTACTACTTCTACTTCTACTATTACTTCTACTACTACTACTACTACTTCTTCTACTACAGCAAAAACAGCAACACCAACTACACATATACTACAACAACTACTACTACTACTAATACTACGGCTATTACAGGGAATGTACAATGGAGTTTCCCGCGGTTATAGGGGTATACATGTGATGATAAGTAATAAGTAGTAAGTAATAGGTAATAAGTAATAAGTTATAAGTAGTAAGTAATAACTGACAAGTAATAAGTGATAAGTAATAAGTAGTAAGTAATAAGTGATAAGTAATAAGTAAAAATGTCCCTCCAGGGCTTCCGTACTTATGTATACATGTACATGTATAATCTAGAGTGGAGAATGCTAAATCTATCTACATGTACACTTCTACCACGACCTCTAAGGCATGACCCTCGATTTATTCAATGCATTTACCGTTACAGTCACGCCTCAAAGCGTTTGGTGGAAGTATAACTTACGCTTTTGTATAATCCTCAGTAAACACGCACAAAGTAGGAAAGTAGAAGAATGTTCAGACGAATTACAAGATGTCTAGTCCAAACTGGAAAACTACACGAATATGTTTTAAGAAACAAAATGCAGTTTTATTTTAAAATCAACCCCGTTTTATTTCGTTTAGATTTAGACCCAAAATGTCCTAAAAGCAGGGGATTTTACGATATTTATTTTCAAATTTTAGATCAATAAATCAGGAATTAAGTATTTATCCCGTTTTATGGCCATCATGATATACTGCTTAGGGTAAATCCATGGTAAGATAACGATTTAAATTATGTCATATATGAATGTTGATAAGTCAGCTCCTTTTCTTCACTGCAAAATTGAGGGTAAGTTAACAGCATACGTGGTGGCAGCTGAGCTGCCATCTTGCACTTACCTTGCCTCCTAGAACAATTTGATTCCAACATTTCTCCAGTGAAAATCTTAAACATTTCTAACTGTTATTGTTTTAGCTGTTCTTCGAAGTAACACACTAGAACATACTGTCGTGCCAACCAAGAGCGACAGTGACGTAATATTTTGTTTACAATTGTTAAGTAAAATATTAACTTAACACTCCATTTCAGCTACGCGAATCCATAGATCACTTGTGTATTAATCCTATCCTGTGGATAGGATTAATACACAAGTATTCTATCGATTATAAGTCCCTGATATCTTTGTAAACAAACCATGACGTCACTATCACTCTTGGCTGGCAGGACAGTAGCATACCTTTTAAAGCAGTTTAAATGTCGCCATCAAATCAGTGGCAGTCCAGCTGCCAACACATTTGATGTACAGTTACACTTGTTTTACAGTGGTGTGAATGGCACAGGCTAAAAGTTATAAAAGTCATGTTCAATCTAACTGAGCATGAAATCTATGCTGCTAATAAATGTTAAGATGCCAACAGTTGTGGGCATTTTAACATTTATTAGCAGGATAAATGCAAAATCTGAATGATTTATAATGTTTAAGCAGGAACAATCATTTTTCCAGTTCATTTGCAACGTATTTATGAGCTTTTGAAATTCATGCTCATTCGAGTGGAGCATGTAGAAAGCTTGATAGCTGTCTATCCGCATGTTCAATCAGAACATTAGCTATAAGCGAACAATTTTGTCAGTTCTACCAATTGCTCATGGTCGCATTTTCATTAATTCTCATGAACAAACTCAATAAACCCGATACTGCTGTTTTCAAGTTATGTAGGTTCTCGCTATTTCTTAGGGCTCCCTTTTGCCAGAGTATTTAGAAATTCGGAAATTAAAGTTAAATACCACGCTTTTACAATTAGGGCACCGACACTCGATCCAAATTTCGAAGGCATAATATGTCGAAGTACTTACAACGCATGTAACAAGCTGAATTAAAGCATTGTCCCTGTCCGTAATAAGTTGAATTACTGAATCAAAGAAACTGCCGCGATGAAATACATCGACTGCAACTATACGTTAATATCAGGGGAGAAAGTTCAAAAATTCCAAAATCCTGAACTTAAGAAGTTCAAATCTTAAAACTTGCAGTATGCCTACAAATATTGAACATTTTCAATTTGAATGACCAATTTCTTTAGATAAACTGGAAATAAAACAGGGGAGCTATTATAATCTGCCAAATTCTCGATTTTGAAGCCGCAAAATCCTGAATTCAGGATTATCCTGAAAATGTTCACCCATGCAAGTTATTAAAGATACTGAAGATACTTGTTGTACACAATATGGCCATGAAACGTGGCGGATCTAGAAATTGGGGGAGGGGGAGGGGGCAAGCCCAATGAAAATATGGCAACGATTTTCTTAGTCCGCTCAACGAGGGTCAACTTGTCTATTCCAAAGGTAACTCAAATCTTTCAGGGGTCATTTTTTCCAGCGGGGGGACTAGTGCTTATTCCGGGAGGGGTCCTGACCCCCTGTTCCCCGCTCCGTTTCCGCGCTTGTGAACAATTAAAGTTGTTGGGAAACCAGATTCAATCCTTTGTTGGAAAAAAAATGTCATACTCATGCTTGTGTATTATTGAATTTAATTAACTCGTTGTGAAAAAGAAACCGATAAAATGCTCGACAAGCCTCGCAATTTATTTATTTCCAACTTGTTTGATAAATTCAGCAATACATTGGCACTCATATTGGATCCTCTATTTTCAACATTAGCCCATGAAATCAAACACCCGTTTTATTTGGCATACGTAAACAGTGAATGTCCAGATCATTTGCCACAGAACACGGCGTCTGAACTGTATTTACTGTTTGCTCACTGAATTTCCTATTTTCGTAAGGTTGCACTGAACTATTTTAATTTTCATTGCTTGTTCTTGGTTATGGCCATGCTAAATGCAATAGTTTCTAGTTTTATTTGAAAATTGGACACAAACTATCTCACTCAAGCAGAGTTACCTAGGTTCGGGGTTATAAAATTGTTCATGCTCAACTCTTCTGAGCCTGGGTTTTCAACTGCTTTCAAATAATTATGCTGGAAAACAATGATTTTTCTTGCAACTCTTAACTTGTATATTCAGCTTGCTTATAAATATTAAAATGGCAACAACTGTTGGCATTTTAACATTATGAGCAGGATAAATGTCATACTTAGTTGAGTTGAGCATGAAAAAATGTTTTATCACCTCGTGGCCCAGTGGGTATTTACATATTGTATTAATTCCTAACTGGATGTCTCTTTCTCGATGCCTCTATTTGTGTTGTCAAATCTGTGTCAAATTCTGGTCATACACTAAAACCTGTGTAAAACGGCCACTCAAATGTAGACAAAACAAAGATCTTAATGACAAATTGTAGCTTAATGAAGGTCGAAAAGTATTTTGAAATACTTTTACCTGCATTAAGCGATAATTGGTCTTTAAAAACACTTTACTGTCTTCATTAAGAGTGTCCGTTTTACAAATCAAATCAAATAAACTTTATTTCACTAAGTCCATTTATTAAAAATTTAGTACATGACAGCATGAGGTAAAAAACATGGTACAGTTTCGATTGAGGCGTGAATGTTTGACCGTCAATAGCATCCGTTCATTGGGCGGAGTCGAAAGTTTCCACTCCGCGACACAATGGACGGTCTGTTTATCAGGAGGGCAAGCACGAAATTCACGTGATCATAAATTTCAGACAGGTAAACATAGCTATTTGTCATCATTTACAGCTATCGTTAAATGCAAGATCATGTATTTGTGAGGGGGTTAGCTCTACTGTTGGCCATTCAATCGCCACAATGGATTATTTTTTGAGATAATAAAGGTATTTCGAACGTGCTCGACAAGGCTGTTCCTTTGCCGTCCGATTCAAACCAGCGTTGTTGAGCATTTCTTTTCATCGTTGTTATTATTGTCTTTCATATGTGTCTTTTTTTCATTCTTCAGATGGACGGTGCCAAACAGAGGGACCCAGATGAGACGGCACAAAGCCAAGACATGTGATTTCGAACAATCTGGCATTTTGACAAGTGTAGACTCGGACGAGCCTGTGCAGCCGGTTTTCAAGCTTAGAAACTCCAAATGATGTTCGGTCAGTAGCTTAACGGTTATAGAATGTCTAAGCGACTAGCAAAGGCTCTGATCAGACTGCGCATATGCGCAGGCTGGTCTGAGCCTTTGCTGGTCGCTCATACCACATTGCTGGAATCGCCGCTCAATGTACATGTAGGCTTTGCCGGGTAAGAAAAAATGCAAATACTGTAAACATGATTATATTTATTGTGGTTCATAAACTTCTTAACAGTGATACTATACATAACAAGTGTACTGTACACAACATTTTTCCAGTGTCATGGCAGCCAACTACATGTAGCTTTCATTTGTACATTCGCAATAGGCAAATACGGTAAAACATATGTAAAACGGCCGCTCTCAAAAAGACTACAGATTGGTTTTCAGGACCAATTTGCGCTTAATGCAGGTCAAAAATATTACAGAATGCTCCAAGGAGAGCGCATTCTTCAATACTTTCGACCTTCATTAAGCTACCATTTGTCATTAAGATCTTTTTGTCTATTTTTGAGCGGCCGCTTAAGACAGGTTTTACTGTACCATGCATATCTGACACTATTCATTCAAATAGTGAAATTATTATGTTATAATTGTCTTATCCCTCAGTTAAAACGTATGCTTGGGTGCTTAAAGAACCGTCTCATTGAGGCGGTTCTTTTGAGTACCCACAGATATGTTTGAGTTGAGAAATGAAAATTATAGATGTTTTAACCCTTAAAGCGTCAATCGCAACAAAGGTCGTCTGCTTTTCTCGTCTGCTGAAATGTTTAAGAAGCCTCTATGACAAACAGGTGTAGACCCAGATCAGACTGCTCCTTTAGGAGCAGTCTAATTTGGGTCCACCCTGTTTGCTTCTATACTTAGATTTGTCAGTTATGTTAGGCAATTATTTGCAGCAGACGACTTCAGCAGACGTCATTTTTCAGATGCATTTTTTTCTTGGCGCTTTAAGGGTTAAATGGCGCACTCTTATCTAGAGGCCTGATTAACCCTTAAAACGGCAATCATTACAACAGAGAAACAACTTGTGTCATCGTTTATCGTGTTTTGGGAACCGGCATGGAATTTCATGAAATGACATGCCTTATATTCTTCAATAGATTTTTCGATACAAAGTCTTATTTGGTTTCTAACACAATCATCCGATTTTACTGACATGCCATTTTCTGCTTATTTTTGGTGACAGTTGGGGGCTTAAAATTTTACATGTACAAAGTACGTTTTGTCACAGGAGCTTGAATGCCAATTAAACCTGAATAACCTATAACCTGAATAACCTATATAACAGTAGCTTATGGTGAGACTATGCGAATGCGCAGGTTTATCTGAGCATTTGCTGCCCGCATATGCGATAAGTACTACTGAACTTACTCAGAGGCGTATGAGGTAGTATCATACGCCTCTGACTTACTCAAATATAGTATATTACGCAGTTATCAAAATAGCTTGTCTGAACATTGTATCTGCTCTCATACTTTATATAAGCGAGAAGCGAAGGCTCTAATGAGACTGTACATATATACCGGCTCGTCTGAACTATCGCAGCTCGCATACGCGATAAGTATAAAAAAATAAACTTATTTAACTTTCGGAACCAGTAAACAAAGTGATTAATTTAGATGAACCGCAAACATGGCAAAGCTTACCCAAATACAACCAAATCTCGAAATTTCGAACTTCGATTTTTCGAAAAGCTCGCTAATTCGAAATAACTTTGCGACACACTGGATTAAGAGAATGAACTATATTTTAATAACTGTATGTTTTAACAGATGTTTTGGGTGTGTAAAAGAAACGTCTCCTTGAGAAAGTTTAATAAAACGTCTCCGTGAGGCGTTACACTGCCAAAACTTATGTTTGATAGAGAGAGAAAAAAAAACCCTTGATTGATATCTTATAATAATTTTGGGAGATTATATATTTTTGATTTCTCCCCCCCCCCCTATAATTCGAACAACTGATAATTCAAATAAACTAAAATCCACGGACGACTTCGAATTAGCGAGATTCGACTGTAAATGTTTTGGGCGAGTTTCGGGTCCATAAAAAAGGCTTTTCCCAACAAATATGCCTTGTTGAAAACTAAGGTAACCATATCCTGGGACAAGCAAATATCACATGAGCCGCGACATGTGATTTCCAACAATGTGGTATTTTGACATGTGTAGACTCAGATGATCTTGTGCAGCCCCCTTTTAAGCTTAGAATCCCCAAATGGTGTTGGGTCAGTAGCTTAACAGTCGTAGAATATTTAAGCGACTAGCAAAGGCTCTGATCAGACTGCGCGTATGCGCAGGCTGATCTGAGGCTTTGCTGGTCGCACATACCACTTTGTTGGAAATCTCATGTCGCGGCTCACATTGATTATTGTTTGAATGGATGCTTTAACATCAACGAATGTACCATACGAATATGCCTTGTCGAAAACGAAACCACAAACCATATTCTGGGGCAAGCATATATCACATTGATTATTGTTTGAATGGGTGCTTTGACATCAACGAATGTGCCATACGAATATGCCTTGTCGAAAAACGAAACCACAAACCATATTCTGGGGCAAGCATATATGAGCCATGACATGTGATTTCCAACAATGTAGCATATTGACAAGTGTAGACTCAGGCGAGCCTGTGCAGCCTCCTTTTAAGCTTAGAAACTCCAAATCATGTTCAGTCAGTAGCTTAACACGCATGGAATATTTAAGCGACTAACAAAGGCTCTGATCAGACTGCGCGTATGCGCAGGCTGATCTGAGGCTTTGCTGGTGGCACATACCACTTTGTTGGAGATCTCATGCCACGACTCATATCACATTGATTACTGTTTGAATGGACGCTTTGACATCAACGAATGTACCAACGAATATGCCTTGTCAAAAACGAAACCACAAACCATATTCTGGGACAAGCAAATACATCTGAATCAGGCTGAACCTGAATCTGCCAAGTTCTCCAAACACCTCTAATGATAAGTGTATGGAGTGTGCGCTCAAATGGCGGTTTTCAAAAACACAGCTAAAAGAAATTATGCCGAAATATTTTTGTACTGCGTGCAGTTATCATATTTTAGATATTTAAGTTCTTTCTAACTTCTGAGCTATGAAATCATTCAATGTATCACATTGAGGTTTGTTTGAAGTGATGCTGTTGCCGAGTCATGTCGGGACATTTTTCTGTGATTAACCAGTACATGTACGTGTACTAAGCAGCGAGCGTTAAATTACGAATATTATTTAGGCAAGGTCTGCTACCAGTTAACTGGCAGCAGCGATTTTACGTTAAAATCGCTGCTACCAGTTAACTGGCAGCAGCGAATTTACGTTAAAATCGCTGCTGCCAGTTAACTGGTAGCAGCGATTTTAACGTAAATTCGCTGCTTCCAGTTAAATTTTTATTTTTATTTTGACAAGAAGGTTTGAGTCGGTGACGCATGGTGCAAACCAGTGTTTATACATGCAATAATGTAAACCTGGATCCAGAAATGTGTCTCAGGAGGTGAGAGGGTGTCTAGTTGGAGACCAGGGTGGTTCAGACAAAGTTGCACAATCTAAAATGGAGGGTCTGAGGTCCGGATTCGCAGTTCTCCCATTGGATCTGCGCATGTAATTATTCACAGAGGGTTTGGAAACAAAAAGGGATTTTAAGTTTTATTAATTTTATTTTGCTTTTGAAGAACATTGTGTGGATATATACCAGAATCGCCGCGGTGAGGAGATTCTAATACCTATCCACAATATATGATTTTATTGAGAAATTCTGAAAATTATCACGTTTTATCACTTTAATACCAACCCCAATTTTCCTCTATCTTCACTTTGTACAGTTAAGTTATCAATAAGTTCTCCATAAAATCATATGTTGTGGATATGTACCAGAATCGCCGCGGTGAGGAGATTCTAATACCTATCCGCAACATATGATTTTATGGAGAAATTCTGAAAATTCTCACGTTTTATCACTTTTACTCCCGAAGAATGATAGGAGATTGTAATTTCAAATAATTTCAGCAGAAGATGTTTTAGTTTAAATTCTTGCATTGTTGGGTCCATTAAAAAGGCCATGGGATTCAAACAGCAAAACTATTATTTTCCGTAATAATAAGATGTGCGCTTTTAAAATTAATCAAAACTAGCAACAACATATTTGTTTGTTTGTTTGTTATATAGTCACTCTTTTACGTTTTTGGAAGCTCAACATAGCCCATACTCACACTTTAACATGAAACAAATTCGGAAACACGTTAAACAACTCATTAAGTAAGGCATTCACTAACATTTTGCTACTTCAGTCGATGCAAAACACTACAATAAAAATACTGAAGCGAACTGGCAGCAGCGATTTCACGTTAAAATGGCTATAACCAGTTAACTGACAGCAGCCATTTTACGTTAAAATCGATGCTACCAGTCAACTGGCAGCAGCCATTTTAACGTAAAATCGCTGCTACCAGTTAACTGGCAGCAGCCACTCCGTATTATTTATCAACCACGTAAAACTGTGATTTTATGGATGCTGAAAAGAACCGTCTCAATGAACCGAGACGGTTCGTTTGAGTACCCAGAGCATCTTTTTTGGTTAAAAAGTAATAAAAATATTTTAATTAATGCACTGTCACGTTTTATCTAGCATTTCTAAAGGACTGAAACATGCGCGATACCCGTAAATTGCAGTTTTCCGGCTCGGAATCACTCGTATTTTAAAATGATAGCAACATAACTGTAACCGTGATACATGTAGCTAAATACAGTCTACATGTACACACTCCATTTTTGACAACATCCCTTCCAACAAATTTTACTTTCAAGCTTAAACATGCTGTCCTCTGTGTAATGGATACGTACGTGCATCAAGAATACTGCTCTGATATACTGGGCCCCAAATTACAATGCATCCTAAAAGTTAAGGGAGACCTCAGTTAAGTATTGATTTTAGTGCGAAATATAGCGTTTCGAACTTATTAAAATCAAAATAGTTTCATTTTTTCTGTAGATCACACTATTATCTTTGATCAAAAGTACTGTATCGGTCCTGATAGTTTGTAACATGTTGAAATATCAATACTTAACTAAGTCGTCCTTAACTTTAAGGAAACGTTGTAATTTTGAGCGCTGGACCCTAACTGTTCACATTTGTGTTAAGTACCAGAATCCATGACATGACTCCGAGATTATAAAACATTTTTCATGCTCAACTCAACTGAGCACGAACTTTCAACTGCTCATAAAAACTAAACTACCGACAAAAAAGAAGTGTCTTGCTTTAAGTCTCTCAGATGTTGTATTTATCATGCTAATTAATGTTAAAATGTCAACAATTGTTGGCATTTTAACATTTATGAACAGGATAAATTTCGTGCTGAGTTTAGTATGAAAAAAGTTTTATAGCCTCGGAGCTTCGGGGCCATTTGATATCGTACATTTGGTTTATAATTAATACAAAGGTTAACAACAAACTTAACAAAACAATTAAATGTCTGTTTTTCGGCTTCAAACAGGTTTCTGATTTTATTGGTACCACTGAGAAACTACAGGGTATATTAAATACTGCACGAAGATTGAGATTTTGGCAATCGCATAGGCAAACAGCGGAGGCTCAGAAAAGACTGTGCTTCTGTGCAGTCTCGCCAGAACCTCCATTGTTCACCAGATCATGAGAAGCAAGCTCAGTCCAAACATAAGGCCTCTAACACCACTAGGTAGATATGCATGTTTTTTAAGTAATGATTACAGTAAAACCTGACTTAAGCGGCCACTCAAAAATATACACAACACGTCTTAAAGACAAACGGTAGCTTAATGAGTGTCGAAAGTCAGAGCTCTCAATAGGAGTTTGAAAATATGAGTCCCAGAGCCCTCTTTGCCAAAAAGTGGGAGTCCTACAATACAAAAAAATATAGCCTCCTTCAAAAAATAGGAGTCCCAGCACCAAAACTGGGAGTTCAGAACTGCAAATCGTCAGTTAGTGAGAGCTCTGAAAGTATTGCAGAACTCTCTCCTGGAACATTCTGCAATACTTTTGACCTGCATTAAGCGATAGTCGGTTTCGAAAACCAATTATTGGTGTTCTTTTTGAGTGGCCGCTTCAGAGTTTACTGTATAGGCATATGCGATAAATACCTTAACCTCAAGAACTAGCTCAAGAGTTTTTGGTCCAGTCAACACTGAGAAATCATACTGAATGAAACAAATAAATAGCGCAGCACATCAGATATTGGTAATAATTGCACAGACGAGAAGCGGATGCTCAGGTGAGACTGTGCGCAGTCTCGCCAGAGCCTTCGTTTCTCGCATACAGAAACTATGATTATAGAGACAGGCTCAGTCCAGACTAATGCCTCTAGCACCACTAAGTAGCTGCGCACGTATATTCAAATAATAACTTTAGGCGTGTGCGATAAGAACAAACATCTAATGTGCTGACCCAAATGTTTAAATCACGTGACCTTATGCTTACTCGTTAGCGTCACAAGCCTTCAATTTACTATTTCGCGATCTGTTGCGCTTATTAGCAAACCACTTTCGAATTTGTTCTACACTTATTCCCCCTTCCGAAGCCATACTAAGAGTTACTTCCCTTGATGGATAAGGATTACTCAGGTTTTCCTGGTACCACTCCTCTAGAATTTTCACCGCAGCTTTGGGTAGCAATCGGCTTCTCTTCTGCGACTGTTTCCCGCACTTAGATTTACGTTGCTCAATGCCTGAGAGCTTCTGTTCAACACTTTCTAAAACTGATAACAATTTACGATTATAATAACCATTGATAGATTCAGAACTGGTTCTGTCATACGCCATCTGTCGAAGAACATTGTGGCGCTCAATGTCAATCAATGTTGTCTGCGATTGATAGAATTCTTCCACATCCTCCACGGAATCATAACCGTTTGTTTTCAATGAATATATTCTCTGGGTTACACTTTTCTCTTTCATCGCTATCTTCATGTCATCATCAATGAACGCGTTACTAGAACTAGTTTGATTAGCGTATTCTGAAGCACACGGAACTCTGTTGTTAGCCGGAACTGGTGGAAAAGTAGTCCCAAAGGAATTTCTGAAAGTGCACGACGCTGACACTTGCTGTTCACATCCAAATGAATTGAAATTAACACCATATTGATCAAACCCAGAATTTCCAATAAATTTCTCTGTTGATTCACATGGTTGATTCGAATATATTATGTCTTTAGCACTGTTAAGCACTCCGGGGCTTCCGTACCCAGAATCATTCAAGAATGGGCTCGCATACTGGTGTTCTGGAAAGTTATTCCACATTGAATTAGAAACGTTCACGTTCCCAGTCTGTGTAAGACGCACGTTTGCATTCACTGGTTGGAACGCCGATCTTGCGACAGGCGTCGTAAACGAGTTACTGAGGTTGCCATCGTTGGCATACTCGCAAGATGAAAATACCTTGGTCGGTGTAATGTTCTCGTATTGATGTTGTGCAGGCGGGGTTGTTGTTGGATTGAGAACTCCACGATGGCAAGCACCCTTCTGTCCTAAGCTAGCTGGTGAGATGTTAGTAGATACTTCTTGAAGATTCCGCGTGGCCATGTTGAGCTGACACTGAATCGTAACGTCGAGAACTCCACTTTGTTCAACAGGATGAACACCCCACATCTTAATATTAGATATGATTTACAAATGTATATTATCACAAAATATCACATCCAGATTGTTTTATTCTGTTATAAAACCAATCGTTTGCAAGATATCACTTTCTTGGAGACTTTGATATCCGATAATGCGGCTTCATTTAATAACCTATCACTGGATATTCAAAATTAATTTAGAACTAATGATTTATTAATCGCGATTATCTTTTTTTATACACGGACTTTCACACGATTGTTTGTCTTCACTAGCTCAAAGAGTCTTAATTTTGATTGGCTAATGATGTAGGTGTTCTTAAAAATCAAAAGTGATTGGATGTACTTCGGTTTGTGCAAACATATAATTATTAGGTAATTTTGTATCAATGGCAGACCGCTGAGTGAAAAATACTTATTCTTAAATGCAGGACAATAGCAAAGATTATGCTCGCTCGATTAACCCTTTGATGTACATGATTGGTGATCAACGTTTCAACAAGGGGGTGTGATTGAAGTAGCCCGGCGGTGTTCACCTGCAGGGTCATGCTCGGTTAAACACTTATGGGATCCTATCAATCTAATATCAAAAGTGTTAATTGATAATGATTTCATAATCCATTAATTTCGATCTAATTAACTTAGCAAACAATTATACATTTGAAGATATGGTTATTCTTTAGAGACTTTCATACTTTCGTTTTATGAAAAATTAGAAATAATATGGTCCAAAATAATTGAAATTGAATTGTAAGTTTGGGCGGAGATTGGGTATTTATTTCATATGCGGGCAGCAATTATTGTTACAAATATCTAGTATAGATCCCCCGCGGATCCAGAAATATAGGGTTTATTTAGCAACACTGGTCCGGATCCCCTGAAAAATCACAAAGCCACAAATGTACAAAGTCAGCATTCAATGTTGAGCCATCATCGGTCCTCCAGCGAAATGTCAAATGGCGTTTCTCTGGCGGTACGATGATGGCCCGCTTATAGTGGTACATGTATTTAGATCCTATCTCCTCCCCTCATCAATTAAAAAAGGGTGAATAAATTTAAAAAAAGAAACGTTGTCAAAAATGGACCTCATATATGAAAACTTTCTGGATCCGCTCATGCTTTCCTAGTTTATTAGGACTTTGTGTTGTGTGCAGGCTCGTCTACACGTGTACATGTAATGTCCCATAAAGTTTCTTTTAACACGGAAATGGGCGCTTGTTTTAATAAGCCAAGAACAGTGGTGATGGTGGTGGTGGTGGGGGGGGGGGGGGTCACTGGATAGATAAAATAGTAATAATGTCGACGGTCTTGGTCGTTTTTCTTCGACCTAGCGTCATATTTGACATGCATTCGCCGAAAGGGTTTCCGACCAGAAGTCGTCAACCGAGATTCAATTTTCTGTTCTTCGATCGTCAAATGATCCATGTTTCGAGCCGTAACTTTCGACGGTCGAGAAAACCCCAAAACAAATTTAAACCAGAACGCATTGTCGAAAAGTAATCGTAAAATCAATCGCACGGCTGATGTCAAAATTAGTTACTGGTTTTGGGGGTAATTTTGAATACCAAAATGTAGTGAAAACCTGGTCTTACAGCCGATGAAACAAACCCAACTTATGAGATAGTACGTATGTTGTTTGGATCGTCCGTTGTTGTGGGTGACAGTTAACTTTCTTTAATGAGCCGCGAATTTGGCATTTTGACAAGTGTAGACTCAGACGCGCCTGTTTAGCCCCCTTTTAGCCCCCTCCCTTTTTAGCTCAGGAACTCCAAATGCTGTTCGGTCAGTACCTGTAATTTAATATTCATAGAATATTCAAGCGACTAGCCGAAAGGCTCTGATCAGACTACGCGTATGCGCTGGCTTGTCTGAACCTTTTTGTGGTCGCACATACCGCATTGTTGAAAATAGCATGTACATGTACATGTAGCGGCTCATTATTTAAAATGTATCGGAAAAGGAGGCTTCTTTTTACTTAGCTACTGCCACCGCCACCATGGTATTATATTGGTTTAGCAAACAAATACCTAAATTGAAATTAAAATTAAATTACTTCGAGCTCTTAATTTCAATTAACTCGATTTCTTCAGTTAAAATCTCCCATATTGTATTTGAATGATAATTTGAACCCCGACGCCAGCAAAATTTGATTTTGTTGCATGCGAACAAAAAAGGCACATAACATCCTGCGAATCTACGCAGTCTAATTACCGCCTTTGTTATTCGTTATCTTGAAAATTAGTACATTGTAGTTAACATTGCATTCTAGCTTCTTTTGTGGCCGAGTCAGGCTGGTTCGAGTCCAAATCAGTCGAGGACATATTATCTCGCGTTGTTACCCTCATTGCTAGCGGCGCCGATAACCTTTGCAAACAGTTTGGACCCAGATCAGGACCGACAGAACTCCGGTCCTGGTCTGGATCCAAACCGTTTCACCGCGACTCTGATAGTGTTCCAGAAAGATTATTTTTGAAAATGGTAATTTTGGAAAAGTTAGCAGACGACAAAAAGCATGAAAAATTACTCAGCCTGCAAAGAGTTAAAACTGATACAGATGAAATGTCGCTTGACGAGGATGCTTGGAATGAGCACATACACGGATCCAGGAGAGGGCGGGGAACTGAACATCCGGAACGCTGGAAAATCATGAAGCCATAGACTTTTTAGGAATACTGGTCCGGGTCCCCTGGAAAATCACAAAGCTACCCATGTAGTAATTAATGTTGGGTCATTATCGGCTCGCCAGCGAAATGCTATTTAACCCCTAAAGCGCCACCTACATTTTGCAGCAGACGACAATTTCAAATTTTGCTGCTTTTTGCATTTGAAAAAAAATAAAAAAAATAGGCACGATATTTCATGAGAATTGTCTGCTGGCAGACAATTCTCATGAAATATCATACCTTATATATATTTTTCGAAAATTAGGAAAGATGTCACAAAACCTGTCATCTGCTGCAGTCATGAGTGGCGCTTTAAGGGTTAAATGACGTTTCGCTGGTGGTCCAATGATGCCCCTCTTGTAGTTGTATACTGTGTTTTCTTAGGATTACGTATTCTGGTACAGGCCCCCTCAAGAAGCAATTGGACCCCCTCTCCACAAGAACAAATTTGACCCTCTCCCCCCTCTGTTATCTAAGTTGTTGACTGTCTGGATCCGCGCATGTAAGTATATATGTACATGTAATGGCTTTATTTTGTGAGGGCGACTCAGTTGGCATAACAAAACGACAAAACGTCGGGCCTAATCTGGTTTCAAACTGATTGACCCGCTGATGGTATTCCTGAAAGAAGCATAATGAGAGTTTGAGATGTATGCAGTGTGGAGTTTGTGGTGGGTATAGGTATTTATCGAGGCTCTATATCCTAACTCGGCTTCTCCCCATTATCGTGCTCAAGTTGAGGCTTTTTTCAGGGAGTTCTGCTCGATCGAGGGTTGTCCATGGGAGATGCGTTACACAGATGACATGGCGATCATTGTCGAGTCTCTAAGGGGGGACCCTGGTTATTACGACAGCCTTGGACACCTTGAACCGTCTACGAAGGACTAAAATAGATAAGACTCACTTCTCAATACGTTTGGCATCCAGGAAATAGATGTGTATTGTACGTGTAGGATGCGGTGTCTTCGTCACAGGGTTGATCGCCCAAACATGCCAAACAAGCAAGCTAGAGGTTTTCGCGTGAATTTCGGAGTTGATTCAACCCTTTGTATACTAGACTCCCCCAAAATGGTTACTTTGGCATACAGTAAAGACCGAAATGAAATACCGCATTATGCGGCATTTCACCATGGTCTGCACTGTTTTCTATTATTCCAAAAACCTTCAAATTCTGCATGTGCCCGCCTTAGGTACACAATGCGCAGATGTCAATATATACTGAACAAAAGTAAAAACGCTACACTATAATAGTTTATATTTTGTGAGAAAGTATTGGACAAAATGTATTTACTAAAGCTTAATAATGTTTCCCAGACATCCAGCAAACGATTCATCGAAATTTCACCAATTTGTCTCGTATGATGTCTGAGTTATGCACCAGTCATTTGCAACCACGTCCCCCAAGGGCCGGGGATAGCGGGGGCATAGCGGGGCTAAAGTACTGTGATTTAACCTTCGAGGTGTCCCGGTAGTGACGTAGATATGCCAGGCTTTTGATTGCCGCCAAAACAGCAGGGGAAATAGCGGTGCGTTTTTACAGGGTTTTACCGGGATATAGTGCGGTGTTTTGACAGGATATTCGCTGGGATTTGGAGTATCGCGGGATGTGAGATTTCAATATGGCAGAAAGACAACAAATCGAGAGTAAGATGAAGAAGTGTTTTATTCTGGCTGTTTACGTGATTTAAAATGACAAATAATCGATTTCTATTAAAAAGAATGAATGTCCATTTAAAATAGATTGCAGTCATATCGAGTTTATCAGTTGCTACGCTTCGGATGGAAAATTTTCGAGGTGAACAGAAGAATGTCACCAGATTCCGCGACTTTTTTTTATTATTTTATCAGTACGACTCTGTAGTAGGTTTATTGCAGGGGTTAATGATATTATAAGAATTTGAGGTTTCCACAATGCCTATGAATCAGAAAGTAATTCCCCGGGGGCGGGGACTTTTATCAGGGATTCGAGCAAACCAAGTCCCTGCAGTGCAGTGATTTTACATGGGCTTTGCATATGGAAAAAATCAATATCCTCGCTATTCCCCGGTCCTCGGGGGGATGCAGTTGCAAATGACTGGTGCATCATGTTCCCTTTTGTATTCTAAGCTTTATTCACTGAATTCTGCATTTGCATAGGCGCAAAAAAGAGTGTTATGCTTATCAGATTTGGTCATACTTGTATTGCATTAAAGCACACGACAACTAACTTATCACTTGAAACAAGCTCAGATTATCAAAGGACGTGTAACGGTTTTGTATTACAAATGGCCCACTTTTACAGTAAAAAATCTATTGTAAAGAAATCCCTCAAACATATTACCAAACGATACCTAAGAGTCTCTAGTTTAATGTCCACAATTTATTTTCTTCATTAAAATGTATTTTTATGATACATTTTGGGGTTAAATGCATGCCCTATCAACCACACTTAACACTAAGTCTATGGTAAAACCAAACATCCTCGTGTACTTCGTGACTCAATTACATACATGTCCACATGCGGAACCGGATAAAACTATTTCTCATTTTATTGTGCATATAATATTGCACCATAAAATGGTAACTCTGAGTCGGTTCCGCGTGTGGCAAATACCGTAAAAAACTTTTTCTGCAATTTTTTTCCTGAAATATACTATTCAATTCATACTTATCAAAGCACTGAGAGTACTAACATCACTGGAGGGACGTAAGATTCCCGTCCAAAAATGGAATACAATGTACATATTAGCAAGCTCGTATCAATATTATTTCTTTCAAAAAGTCTTTGGATATATTGCGTTTGAAAAGCAAATACAACAACATTTCAGTAAATGCGAGTCTTATTTGAGAGAGAGAGAGAGAGAGAGAGAGAGAGAGAGAGAGAGAGAGAGAGAGAGAGACCGGCGAAGAGAGAGGGTACAAGGAGACAGTTTGATGTGCCCCCTTCTTTAATTGATACATAGATTTCTGGAGACATTTCTTTGGTACAATCTGCTTTTAAAAAGACAGCTCACCTCCACTTTTGTTTTGGCATGGTCCATTGCTTTGAATTAAGATCTGTGTCAGTTTGGTCAAAATCTGGTCATTGGTTAGGAAGATAGAGTACAGACAAGCCTTTTTTATATATGTCCCTGGTGACCTTGTAAATAAGGTCGAGGTCACCAAAATCTTATAATTCGTTGTGTCTGTCCCAGATAAGTATCTGTGCAAGTTTCGATGAAATTCATCTAGCGGCTTATAAGGTAGAGCAAAAAGCTACTCCACAGCACAGATATTGGAATCATTTGATATGATTCCAAAAGTTTGATAGAACTGTGTCAGTTTAATGGTAATATACTCAACAAAAATAGTCAAGGAAATTGTGTTTGAGGTGCTATGAGAAAAAATCTAAAACATTTAAAGACTTTTGAATTTCACAATAGTATAATGTGACCATTTTTCTTTATAATGATGCTTTATCTGGGTCTGTAGCGCCCAAAACAGCTTAGTAAATCCATTTCAAGGTTGACTGGTCTTCACTCCATTTTTCACAAAAATTCAATTTACGGAGCAATCATAGGATTTCATACATTAACGTTCGCCAGGTCCCTCAGGAGCTGGAGATGTTAAAAACTTAGGACAACATATCCGGTGCTAATAGAGGGACACATGATCGGTCCAGTGTACATGGATGAGGTGTTGAGGTCTGTTGTCCTGCTTTTTGTGCGGAAACTAGTGAAAGTACCAGGCCTAGGATGACAATGCCAGAGCACACCTCACTAGAATCAGCAAAAACATGTTGTGTGCAGACATCAGACATGTCTAAAATTTTAACATGTCTATGACAATTTTGGACAAAGGGTCCAACGCTTGAAAATTGCACCAAGAAACCACCGGCTTTTCGATGCAGTGTTGCATGAGATATTGATGCTGATCCCTCAGCACCAAATCACCAGTATTCAGTGTATGCGCAACCGGTGCCAGTACCAATTTTCTGCTGACTGGGGACACGCTCGTTACTGATCAAGGCATTCTCTTCTTCGAAATGTGATGTTTAAGGCTATCAAGTTAATTTCATGTGACATTCAAAGGAATTGCGTTTCAAGTTTTGAAAACTTAAATGTTTTTCATGTGTTTATGACGGAATACTCTGTAGTCATTTTTGCGAAAAATGACTTTGACCCCTGGGTTACTTGACACTGTGCCACAACAAAAGTATTGGTGCTAGTAAACTAAATTTAACATTTTTCTGAACCGATGACATGTATCTAAACAAATAGATAAAAATTGAATAATTGTTTGCTTTGGTGTTCTTATGTTGCATAGTTTCCTGAGATTTCCTTAACTTGTTTTGTTGAGTATATTATTAAAGTGAGTTTATTTGAACAAAAAGAGGCTGGTGTGATGTATACAAATGCACACTCTCAACATATATTGTAAATGACCCTCAAAGCTAACACCTATATATTTTTTTTTTGAAGTTCGTAACTTCTCATGTACATATATGATGTATATAGGTGGCGCAGATATTGTCGCAAATAAACCAATGTAATTCTTTGATTTAGTTTTGTTCTTTTCAATTCATTGTTATTTATGCAAGAAACCATGTATAAACAGCCAATGGCCTGAATGCGAACGCCACAAGTATTTTATTCATAATGAGTGTAATGCGCGTTTCATGCTTACGTGTGCACAATATCTGTGCTAAACTGTTTGTTTCCTCAATGAATATCGCTCTCGTAAAGTGTTTGCTAAAATAATGCAGTATATATACAACAACCACTTATCTGCAGATGGTAAATAGTCACTGCTACCAACAAACACTTACATTTAATATTCAAGGATCGAAAAACTCTATTTTGGATGTTCATTCACTTTTATCGAAACACATTGTAGGTTGTTCAAACGGTTCCGAAATCCCTGCTTTGATGGATGTTGTCACCCTTGAAACAGATGTCTGCACCACAAATGCTTGAAACATGACTAAGTATTTTAATGCTCTACGTCATTGCTCTGCGTTACAGTGAACCATATTTCAGTCATGACCTTTCCTCGGTTGAACATGTATTACGCAATAAAGATGAAGGGTCTTGCACAATGACACAAAACATATGTTTCTTCGGGATTGTGAACTGTGATCCCTCAGTCACACGTAAGATAATAGGTAAATAATATAGACCACAGGGCTATCACGGCTGTTTGATATCTGAGCTGGGACATGCGTAAAATATGGAGCAGATATGCATTCTGTACATGTAACCTATGACCGCCTGCTTTGACATTGCCTTAAAGTATTCATTTATTCTGCATGTTCATCCACAAAGATGCACAGTTTTGTGAATTAATAATCGAATCAGGCGTTTGGAAGATACGTCACAGACACAAAAGTGTGACATACAGACGGACTGTCAGATGGACAGACAGATATACAACACTCACATGTATCTATTTAATAATTGTGGCTGTGAGCAAAAAAAAGTGTTCACAGTTTCCATTATCATTTCTGTAGCTTTATAACTATTTATATTCATGTTTCATACCAATCCAGCAAAAAAAAGGTTACGCATGTAATGCCGCGTTTAACATGTTACATGCACGCTTGTGTACATGTCGTATTGATTATATTGATATGAATAAACCGGAAAATGCTTGTTTGAGCTATTGATTAACTGGAAAAGGCGATAAAACACTAAATGTTCAATACATATTACACCTAAAAACAACATATCATCAAGGTAATCGTAAACACAGTATTTAGCCAAGTTTTAGCATACTTTTTAATTAATGATGGTAGTGTTAGCTCAAATTACGACATAGACATGACGAGTATGAATACACGCATGTTTGGTATTATGTTTGAGGTCATTTTACTTGTTGCATCTTTAAAAATATCCAGATTTATGAACAAACCTCTGTTTATACACATTAGTGAGAAACTTTAATTCATGTGACTGCATATGCCGTCGTTAATTCAAAAACATGCTCATGTGAAAGGGCAAAGATCAAACCACCATATATTTAAATTTCAGCCAAATCCATCGTGGGCCAAAAAACGGCCAAACCGTTACACGTCCTTTGTAAATTGTCTCCCCTTGACAAAAACAAACAGGGAATATTAAATGTTTGATAATCTTCGATTTATCACGATTTGCGACAATTTTCTTTTGTCAAATCAGGTAGACTTATCAGCACATTGTTTCTACCATTTCTTGGCTAGTAATGTCCTCAGACTAAGATGCAACAACACATTGATTTTCCTATGGAGATTTCAAGCTTGGCAATTGGATGAAAACCCCGCTTTTTAAGATTGCTTTTCTAAATGATCAAAACACAATTGTGATAAGTCCTTCACATTTCTAGTTGTCACATGTCTAGAACACCATTTCGTGCAGGGCGATCTGGAAGGTTGTGGATTTCTGAAGGCATAAAGTGTGTGAGATTTCTGTTCAAATTTGTAACCTGAATAATTGGACCCCTGTCACATTTAAATGGCTTTCATTTTTTTCCTCGTGACGACACCCGTAAAACTTTTACTGTTATGCATAACCCAATCTTTGCTTAGTTTGTCTTCCTGGTGTCTCGTGATGGTTGTGTGGCTCTTCCTCGCGGTGACATGGGTTTATCTGCAGTTTGTGCTTGTGGTATTTCCTGATCATACTCGCTTACTATTTTTGGACATTTAGATACACTTTCATTTGCTTTACTGGCTTGCATCATTTTGTATATAAATGCAAACAATTCAGGTGTAGCGTTTTCACTTTTGTTTAGTATATGTGGGAAAATCAATTGGAATACAGCGGATTAAACCACTCTGAGTGGAGGAAGACAAGCCAGACAGGCCCCACACTCAGAAGAGGCATATTTAAATAGATGAGGTTGTTAATTTGTTATTGATTATAAGAATGATGATGATGATGATGATGATGATGATGATGATGATGATGATGATGACGATGATGATGATCTTTAAGTTAGCCATAACTTTGCGCTATAACATATGGCAGCTATGGCCAATTTTTCGTGACGGTGCTTTGATCGTCATTGACACAACCCCTCAATTGTGTTCCAAGTATGTACTTCACGGTGGCTTTTCCTTTTTATTTTCAAAAAATTCAATAGATGCTCTAAGTGATTTAATTTCTTTGACCTATGGTTATGACCTTTTACATTAGAGTTATAAAGAATATTCGATGAAATGGTTCACGACGAAACAGTGCGATTTTTAATGAAATTCAGTTCCGGATCAACTAGCGCCACAGGTACAGTTGTACCACGACCTCTAAGTAATGACCCTCGATTCACTCAATGCATTTACCGTTACAGTCGCGCTTCAAAGCGTTTAGTGGAGGTATAGAATATGTAAAGAAAACAAATGAGAAAGATATAGGTTTAAAGGAAAACAAGAGAGAGAGAGAGAGAGAGAGAGAGAGAGAGAGAGAGAGAGAGGGCGATGAGAGGGAGATGGAGAGTTATTAAATTGTGTATTTACGAGTATTTGCACATGTTGCACTTTACTAACGCCTGCACGAAGGTATTAAAAGATAGTTGCTTGAAATATGTGCATGGAAAATATGCAAAAGCCGCCCGGCACCGATATCAGATGCTAAAACATATTGCGATTGTTTCGCTCTAAAATTCGTTTAACGACCAGCATCGGATCCGGAACTGATTGTACTGATGTCAGGCTTTACACATTACGAAAAAACAGCGAGCGCCCACGAACGCTCGCATTGTTGAACTCGCCTCAGGTCTTACACTTGAGCCGCGACATGAACTTTCCAACAATGTGGTACATGTATCTGCGTCCAGCAAAGCATAAGATCAGCATGCGCATACGCGCAGTCTGATCAGAGCCTTCGCTAGTCGTGTGAATACTCTATGAGTGTTAAGCTACTGACTGCACATAATTTGGAGTTTCTAAGCTTAAAGCGAGGCTGCACAGGCTCGTCTGAGTCTACACCTGTCAAAATGCCAAATTGATAAAAAAAAATCACATGCCACGGCTCATTTGCATTATGTTACACGCATCTTCATCGTTATCAATCCTTATTTGGTTTACCCCTTACTCTAATTAAATCTATTTTCCATGAATCGTCATCATTCCTCAGATCAAATATACTTGCTATGTGTTCTGCAGGAAGTCTCGTATTTTACTTTCAAAGAAGATGCTTATTAGGAATACTCGAAGGCGCCATAACACATTTCCACCGGAGCGACATTTACCTGTAGCTTAATCGACGAACATGGTCGAAGGTAACGACATGTTGTTGTGTCGTTCAATGAGGTTTCAGAAAGACTTTATATTTGGTGAGATGCAAAGAGTGCGGACCCTGGTTCGATGTCGTCTTTCGGCGTCTGGCCTGGGTTTTCCCTGATTGCAGTATGCTCTTGCGTGGCATACAAAGCAAATACATGTATGCAAATGGCGAGTGCAAACAATGTTTGTTGCATTATGCAACGCCTGTTGTTATTTTGTATTATTGGTAGTCCCCCTCCCCCCCCCCCCTAGGATATACTGGCATGAGTTTAGAGCAAAAGATGAGTGAAAGTGCATACATATTGTTTCACTCTCGAACTACACATGTCTTGACACTACATGCGTAGAAAATATGTACGATGAGTTCGTAATAAAATATCTGTTCGTTTCTGTTCTATTCAATGTACACGCAACAACTTTTCTTTGAATCGCGTCAAAGGGACGTCTTGTCGGTAAGCCGACGGACCCTTTGTAACCTCAGGCCGATCATCTTTTTTAATTGTTGTCAATTAGCGAGCGCGTTGTGAGTACTCAATCAGTTTTTATTGAAAAATGTTTATACTCAAAGTTGCACCGCATAATCCATTACCAAGTTTGATTAATTTAGTAACAGCTCTGATTAACTGTTACAAACAAAACAACAGTGTATCGGGCAAAATCACCAAGAAGGCATACACAACCAGCAAAGATCAGCATGGGCATCTGCACAGCTGGAACAGAGTCTTTGCATGGCGCATCAATATATCGTATGTGCCTTCAGGCTTGTCAAGAAACTTGAAAATGAAGTTACTTTTTTTAATGCTCAGCTCAACTGAGCAAGAATTTACAACTGCTCATAATAACTAAAATGTACAAGTATTCGGGGCCATGACTAAACACATCGGGACGACACAAGATCGAAACGTCAACACAACGAACAAAACAAAATATAGAATAGACTTTTAATCGAAATAGATATCGAAAAAACATCGAAAACAAATCAAAAATAATATTTGATTCCTAAGCACAGAAATCATGGTCAATTTGGTTCTATTAATGTTTATAACGAGGATTATGAAATGCGTCCATTGTTAATCCATATTTTTACTTTCCCTGTCACCACAAACAGTTTTGGCATTGCACCTTGGGCTGCTGCAGGAGTTTTCGCCGCAACTTCTTTGTTTATTATCTCTGATGTTTTGGCATGAGTTGACACCGCTTTTTTAAACAGTGTGATGTTTTCTTGGCCTACAAATAAAGGGGAGGCTGTCTGAGGAAGGGAATGTGATTTAACAGGCTCCGTTCCGTTTCGTATCTCTCATAAAAATAATGCACAAACGAATGTGATGAAAAAAGACTCCCCTAATAAATCCGAAGCCTTATGCAGGCTGATATTACTAATCCGCGGCTGACCGACCAAGGCAACAATGGCGACCAATTTTGATACGGTAAATTCGATTAACTGGCGCACCTGAAGAGAGAAATATTAGATGTTTAGTCGCGATTTTAGGTGACATTTTTGATATCTTGTCTTTCTGTCTTTTGTCTTATTCGATGTTTTGACGTTTCCCGATTATGTCGCATTCCTTGTCTTGTCGTTTCGATGTAAGGACGTTTAGATGTTTTGTCTTTCGATGTTTAGTCTGGTACAATGTACCCCAAGTATTCATGTATGAGGGCAAATAAAAAGTTCTCGAACTCCTATTGAACATGCAAATGTACCGATATTGATATTTTGTTCAATACACATGTACAGAGTCTTAAAAACTCTTTCCACAGAATCTGTTATAGCTGCTGTTTTTACATTAGACAGATGACACATTCATACATACAGTAAAACGTCGAAACTTCTATTTTTGGAAATACTCACTAATTCGAAATAAATTTGGGGCTCACTGAATTCAGATAATAGGACCTATTCTAACTTTTTATAATAATACATGTTTGTCCCTGTGGCATTTCTTTATACAGTCTAGAGACAAGCGCTTTTGAGGAACTCGGATCCGAGTTCATAAATTTCACCAGTAATTGTGTTATCAACACTCTGGGATTAATTGTTTATTTAACTGGGCTCAGCATCTGAATTTAGAAATTACTCTGTTATAAGATAGCCTTTGCATACAGCAAAACATAATATATACATCATTGCCTTTTTTTGTTGAATCTATTTTATCTATCAAAACCCAGACTAGACTGTTCCAGAAATTAATTTAATTTTAATAAGTTCCTACTGTATAAAAACAGCAAAGTATGCGACAAACAGCCACATACATAAAAGAGGGAAGTCTATTGACCCTTCATGTTCCAATTGAATCTTCCATCTACATGGTATGTTACAGCAAACAACTTTAGCAGACGACATTTTCAGATGTGTTTTGCTGGCCCTTCAATGGGTAACAGTGCAGACGCTGATCAAATGTCGCCAGATGTAGCATTTTATCTGGGTTGTCACTGTTAAATGAAGTTTACTTGTATCCAAAGCTAATCACTGGCATGCATGGAGATACGACAAGCTTACGATTTTATCTAGGCTGTTTATTTTGAAAGCAAATCTGACAGAGTGTTGATATATGTAATTTTACTCAGCAGTGATTGTTTTTAAGTACAGGGCATCTTGTCCCTAGACTGTATATGTTTAATTGGAACAAAAATGATAATAATCATGTTTGGGGGTTACATGTATATACTTGCATGTCTACCTCCCAATAATTCGAACTACTGATAATTCGAAATAAATCTCTAGTCCTTAAGACTTTGAATTTACGAGATAAGACTGTAATTGGTAGTAGTGGGTAGAGAGATAAGCTGCAATATGGATACAAAAAGCAGAGTTGTAATCAAACAGGACTCAGTGGTAGAGTGCTTGACTCGAGACCGAGGGGGTGCGGGTTCGAGCATCGTCTCACCGTCATCACTGCGTTGTGTCCTTGAGCAAGGCACATTAATTCTAGCTGAGTACTGGTTCAACCCAGGAAGACCCGTTCAAACGTAACTAATAAGCTATTGGCTGGGACGTAAAGAATCAAATCAAGCAAAAGTAAAGGATGAGCACCAATTCATGGTGCAAAATGAAAATCTTCCTGTTCAGCTGACAGTGCGTGTGTAGAAGCGAGCCGCCGATTTAAGCGAGACAAGTTTTAGTTATACCATAGTTTGTCCGCCTGTACGTGGAGATAATCCACGAGCTTTAGCGAGTGGGTTATCTCCCGTACAGGTGGACAAACCATGGTATAACTATTCTATACCACCTACATCAGTGTAGACATTGCCCATTACGAGATATTTCATGCTTAAGTTGGTAAGGATGGTATAAGGAGAGCATAATATGCGTATGTCAAAATATCCATGAATATCTGGGACTTTGTATGTCCATAGTTTTGGGTCTTTTCTCGTGTTACGACCTCATTATCTAGTCTAGACTAATTAGTATCAGTACACATTGTCCGCATTGATTGATAAACACGGGTCTCCGACTGGTCATTTCAAGGGCAGATGCTTTACTTCGGGTAGTTTCGCTGAGGTCAATTGTTGACGTAGCTTTCTTTGCTTAACTCTGTCCATGCTAGTCTCATTTACTGATAACAGTCGTCGACAGTTAGGACCTAGATCTATGTTCAAACTGTCTGACAGTCTGATTGTAGTCATGTTTGAAAAACATAATGTTAATTTTGAAGTAAACTGAGGACGAAAATGCAGGTAAAATGGTTCAACATACACAAAGTGAATTCACATCAAATGACACGTGAAAATGGCCAAGAACCCACAAGCAAACTCAGTTTCCAGGCAAATAAATACTCGTCGCCAAGTAAAGACTTCTTTTTACTGCAAGTTTCAAGGAACAAAACCTGTATATCATCATTGCTAAACTGTTTTTAGCTTTTCGGACTGTAAATTATCTAGTAAGCCTAGCGTCTTTTTGTGCAAAACAGAAAAACAGCGCAGCATCAGATCAGACGCCACAGAACGCGGCGTCTGGTCAGGCTTTGCACTGTTATCAAACAAAATGTACTTTTAAAAATTGAACGCGATTGAAAACCACCTAACAACTCTTAAATTCGAATTTCAAATAGATTCGTCCAAATGAGGTTACTTAAAATTTTGCGCTTGGTACAAAAGAATGTTATATTTGTTTGAACTTTGGAGGAAAATGTCCGTGCCTGATTGATTATAACAGAACACTTTCCCCTTAAATATAGCTCTAAGAGCTTCTCCCAGCTATAATAAGTCCCAACACCCCTAAATTGGAAATGGGCTCGTCCTTCTGATAAGGAAGGAAAGTTCATTCGGCTTATATAGGTTAAGTATTTAAGATGAAAATTTTTATTTGAATATTATTATTCTGAAAGTACATGTGTATATAACGGGGCAGCATCACCCTGTTTTGTATAATGCTACACAGCTGCCTTGATCTAACACGAAATATATTGGTATATGGTGTGGTTGTTTTCTCTCTACTTAAAAGATCGTTCTTGCATTTAGTTTCGGTAAGGGCAGAGGTAAGTGGGGAGAAAATAACAGCCTTCCAACGATGGACTAGCCCATCTCTGCCAATTGCATACATTGTATATACAATGTACTCTGGTTTCAGGATGCTCTGGGCAGAGGTGGGGTGTGTTGCATCTGATGGCATTTTTTCGCTTTGTCAATAGGATACTTGTAAATGCGTTGTTTTACTTTTCATGTACATTTGTAATTGTTCTTTCATGCCTTTCTTGTATGTATTGATTGTAAAAATACTCTCCCTTGTGGAGGAAATAAAGAATATCTATCTATCTATCTATCTATCTATCTATCTATCTATCTATCTATCTATCTAATCTAACATTGCATTTACAGAGCTGAGAACTTAGGTTAAAAGATGGGTTAGGTGCTGGATAGCTGCTTGTGGAATTATATGGCCCATCTTTTCATGTTGACGGCTATGCACTTTACCATTACAGTTTATCCAAAGATGCATACAGTAATAATAGGATTATTAAACTATTTTTTATTATAGAAACCGGTAAATACAATGCACGAGGTAAAACAAGTAAAGCAACTCGTTAAACCCCCATTCCACTGGACGGCGATTCCGCTACGATTCGAAATTTTGGACAAAATGACGTGGATCGTAGCAGAAACGGCAACGCAGTAGAAGCGACAAGGTCGTAGTAGAAGCGTATTGGAATCTTCATAATCGCCACCTCACGGCGACTGTTTTGACATGCTCAAAGTTTACGTAGCGACATCGCCGTTGACTCAAAGCGCAACGGAAGCGTAGTCACATCGAAGTAATATCTTCATGAGCGTGGCCGTATAGCGGTGGATTCGTGAGCAACGTTATACAATCGCCGTCACATCGTGGCGAAATCGCCGAGTTATTCACCCGCGATGCAGCTACGCTCTTCGCCATCTGGTTACGCTCTGTACCCTCCACTACGACCTTTCTACGACCAACGCGCTTCCGCGGCGACCGTGCTATTTCGGCATAGTCAACCTTGGCGCTTCTGTGATGCGTCCCCTACGCTCTTGGCGTTCTGGCCAACTCCAGGCCTGATTCAAGTGCTCTCCTAAAGTTGGTGTCGCTCTTTCAGATTCTAGGACCAGCTCTTGGCGGTTCCATTTTCGTGTAATTGGTGAACGAAGAGCTATCTTCCATCCTCATTGCCCTTATTAGTTGGACATAGTGCCCAAACTGTAGCAGTCTGTCTGCGGATTATCATGGACGGACCCAGGACCCTTTGGCCCTCTGCCACTGTCATGCCTGGACCTCATCCTTCCAAATAATAAGTCAGTGGTGCATCATGCTGAAGCGCGTCTATCGTTTTCATTCAACTGAACATAATCAGTTGAACTTCAGATTTTATATTGAAAGGATGCAAAAGTGCAACGAAAGCGCAGCTCCATTGACTATGTCGTAGCAAGGTCGCAGCTGCATCGCTATCAGCGTAGACTAAGCGTAGCCGGGTCTTAATTGCCGTAGTGGTATCGTAGCAGCAGCGTTACAGAAACGTAGTAGAAGCGTCGTGGAAGCGTACTAGAAACGTCAAGTCCTCAAATCGTGCGGTTGTCTACGCTTCCGCGGCGATTTGGAATAATTTTAGAGAAAATACGCGATCGCCATGAGCGTAGCGGAATCGCCGTCTAGTGGAATGGGGAGCTAACGGAATAAATCTTACTACAGATGATTTGGGATCTCTTGGTATTTACCTGTCTACAAATCTTCACTGTTTGAACGGCACTTTTCACCACTTATGCAGTCAGAAGCAATTTATGATATAACATGTACCTGTATAAATTACCCTTTACCTGGATTAGTTCACATTTTTGTTTACAATGATTCTCATCCATCTTTGAATCGACTCTAATATTATATATTGGTTCTCTACACATGTATGGTTACCAAATATACTTGTGAACGGAGATATTTACGACAAGATTGCCCCACTTTAATTCAAGTACACGTGTACCTTTAAGTAAATCAGTCAATTAGTTTCAAACGAAATAATTGGGCCTTATTGCAACAAAAACTGTCTTCGGGGTTTCTGACAAAGCAACACTCAAACCAGTCTCCGCAGCTACAGAGACTAGCTTGAAAACTGAAATTTCGCCGAAAGCAAGGATAGACATGATACTTTTCAGTAAGAGAATAACAAAGGCGCTGATCACTCTGCGTGGATGCGCAGGCTGGTCTGCGCCTTTGTTGTTCGCAACCCCAAAAGACAGCTTTTCTCGCGCCGAGGTTCATATACGAACTTTTCAGTGATAAAAATATATCCTTAAATTATAAATAAAATATTGATATGATAAATTTTGGAGTTCCTGGTATCGCTTACACCCCCATTCCACTGGACGGCGATTCCGCTACGCTCATGGCGATCACTGATTTTCTCTAAAATTATTCCAAATCGCCGCGGAAGGGTAGACAACCACACGATTTGGGGATTGAGGCTTCCAGTACGCTTCTACTACGCTTCCGTTACGCTGCTGCTACGATCCCACTACAACAATGAAGATCCGGCTACACTTAGTCTACTCTGATACAATGTAGCCATTCAGCTGCGACCTTGCTACATGTACGAACTAGGGGATGGAGCTACGCTTTCGTTGTGCTTTTGTATCCTTTCTATATAAAATCTGAAGTTCAACTGATTTATTTTCAGTTAAATTTCAACGATAGACGCGCTCAATTCGCCATGCTTCAGCTATGAACCACATACTTATTCTGTTGGATGATGAGGTCCAGGCATGGTGGGGGCGGAGGGCCAATAGGTTTATCCGCAGACAGACTGCTACAATTTGGGCACTTTGACCAACTGATAAGGTCAATTAGGATGAAATATAGCTCTTCATTTTTCAATTACACGAGAATGGAAGCGCTCGGGGTTAGTAAAGGGAGACAGCAACTTTAGAGGGAGAACTTGAACCAGGCATTGAGTTGGCTAGAACGCCAAGAGCAAAGTGGAAGCGTGGCAGAAGCGCTAAGGTTGACTATGCCTAAATAGCACAGTCGCGGGGGAAGCGCGCAGGTTGTAACGAGGTCGTAGCGAGAGCGTACATAGCAAACCACGATTGCGAAGAGCGTGGCAGAAGCGCAGCTGCATCATGGATGAATAGCTCGGCGATATCGCCACGATGTGACGGCGATTGTGCTACGATGCTCACGATGCCGCCGCAATACGGCTACGCTCATTAAGATCTTACTACGATGTGACTACGCTATCGTTGCGCTTCGAGTTCACGGCGATGTCGCTGCGTTAATTTTGAGCAGGTCAAAACAGTCGTCGTGAGGTGCTGATTATGAAGATTCCAATACGCTTCTACTACGACCTTGGCGCTTCTTTGGCGTTTAGTCCCCATTCCACTGGACGGCGATTCCACAACGATTCCAAATTTTGGTCAAAACGACACGGATCGTAGCAGAAACAGAAGCGCAGTAGTAGCACAAAAGACGTAGTAGAAGTGTATCAGAATCTTCATGATCCCCACCTCACGGCGATTGTTTTGACCTGCTCAAAATTTACGTAGTGTCGAAGCGCAACGGAAGCGTAGTCACATCGCAGTAGGATCTTCATGACTGTAGCCGTTTCGCGGCGGCATCGTGAGCAACGTAGCACAATCGCCGTCACATCGTGCCGAAATCACAGAGTTATTCATCCGCGACACAGCTACGCTTCTGTTACGCTCTAATTGATCTTGTCACGCTCTGTACGCTCTCGCTACGACCATCGAGCTTCCGCGGCGACTGTGCATTTTAAGCACAGCTCATTGGCGCTTCTGGCATGTTTCCGCTACGCTCAAGGATTTCTGGCCAACTGCAGGTCTGGTTCAAGCGCTCTCCTAAAGTTGGTGTACGTCTTTTGGATTCTAGGACAACTCTGAGCGGTTCCATTCTCATGAAATTGAAGAATGAAGAGCTGTCTTCCATTTCCATTGCTCTTATTAATTGGTCATAGCGCCCAAATCATAGCCATATGTCTGTGGATAATCACGGACGGACCCAGGATCATTTGGCCCTCCGCCTCTGTCTTGCCTGGGCCTCATCATCCAAAATAATAAGCCTGTTGTTCATAATGGTCAGCTGATGCATTGCGACTTGAGCGCATCTATCGTTGACATTCAACTGAACATAAGTCATTTTAATTTAAATTTTATATAGAAAAGATACAATTGCGCAACGAAAGCGTAGCTCCATCGTTTAGGTCGTAGCAAGATCGCAGCTGCATTGCCATCAGCGTAGACTAAGCGTAGCCGTATCTTCATTGTCGTAGTGGGATCGTAGCAGCAACGTAATGGAAGCGTAGTAGAGGTGTAGTGGAAGCGTACTGTAAGCGTCAAGTCCCCAGATTGTATGGTTGTCTACGCTTCGCAGCGATTCTGAATGATTTTAGAGACAATCCGTGATCGCAATGCGCGTAGTCGTAGTGGAATCGCCTTCAAGTGGAATGGGGGGGGGGGCTTAGCAGAGGAAGCCAAGGTTGAGAAATCTGTCCCTAAACAGTTACATGTGATAACTGACCGCCGTGAATTATGACTGACAATACCACGACATTTTCTAACCACGCCCATAATGTCACTCAAAAGTCACCTGATAGTGTATAAATGACCAATGCGACGACGACTTAGCACGTAACACAGTCCCACAAACAGAATGGCACATGTTCAATCTCCCACAACTAAGCGAGGTATACCTTACAGTTAATGGATTTAACTCTTTGCACGTTGGGTAATTTTTCATACGTCTTGTCGTCGGCTGATCTTTTCAAAATTACCTTTGTCAAAAAAGTCTTTCAGGAATACCACTAGAGTACCAACAGCTGGGTCCAGACCAGCCCCGGCCAATTGTCTGGGTCCAAACTGTTTGAGACGTTACCAGTAAACCAAGAGTTCAAGTTAGCGTGGTAATCGGAAACTTAAGGTAAATTGTTGTAAACGACATCACAAGCTCTGGTACAGTAGACTTTGACTTTTCGCTTACTGTAAAGGCGGCTCCTCATGAATGCGTAATTAGGACTGGTCAACCTTAGGCATAGGTAAAAGCTGAAAAGGAGACGTGGTTTTATTCAAAAGTAACTATCATCTTGTGCCACCACCTAAGTCATTATTTAGTCCTTAAAACGCCAGCAAAATAACTGCATCTGAAAATGTCTATTTAACACAAGCATAGAGGCAAACATTGTGGACCCAGATCAGACTGCTCCTACAGGAGCAGTCTGATCTGGGTCCACAGTGTTTTGTCTATGAGGCTTCAAATATTTTATCGGACGACAAAAATCATCCATTTTGTGATTATGCGCTTTAAGTGATGATAAATGTGAGTTCAGTGTGTATACGGTTACGATTTTCATGAAATGCACGCACGCTTGCGCGGCCCAAAAATCTTATTAATTCTTCACCAAATTATAGATAGAATCTGATTTCCCTTGTTTAGCAGATGAAATAGCCGACCCACACCCAGATATGAATATTAAAGTTGCCGCCTTTACAGTAAGCTAAAAGTCAATTAATACCTTATTTACATAATAGTGCAATGCGTAATGTACTGCCCTAACCCACCTATCTCCACACACAAACAACATATGCCTTTGCAACACTGGTATGCATTTGTACACATATTCTTTATTTTGACTCCATTCCGATGTTTCCCTGTTACCATTTACTTTAAGGTCACAAGCTATGTCCTGAGATAATGGCATCGTTTGACACACGCTATACAAAACATTACTCAATGCACATGCTCAGCTACAGTAACCAGTGCGCATTTATGTAAAGGATTTGTCTGAAGACCCTTCTACGTCCATACTTAATTTGTATGATCAGCGAATGTTCAGTCGATACTGCGCAGTCTAGCCCATGCCTTTGCAGGTCGCATGTGTGAATAGTTCCATTTTAATACGAGCTTGCTCATATTTTTTTTATTTGTTTGTCCTCCTAAAAGAAGATTATTATATAGTTCTCTTCGTACCAAATCAAAGTTAATAAGAGAGGTCTCGCCGACGTCAAGGTCTGTGTATCGAGTGGACCTACGACTGAAGACTGTGCTAAATCTGATCGGAGTCTGAACGAGATATGTTGGATATAAACTGAGTGACGTATACTGTATCTTGTTCAATCATCTCCCTGATACCTCTGTTTCGTCTTTAGATACAGGTTATACATGTAGACATTTTAGCTTTTTCACATTTGAGCCGTGACATGGGATTTCCAACAATGTGGTATGTGCAACCAGCAAAGTCTCAGACCAGCTTGCGCAAACGCGCAGTCTGATCAGAGCCTTTGCTTGTCGCTTGAATATTCTATGAGTGTTAAGCTACAGACTGAACATCATTTGAGGGTTTCTAAGCCTAAAAAGGAGGCCACACAGGCTCGTTTGAGTCTACACTTGTCCAAATGCCACATTGTTGGAAATCTCATGCCACGGCTCACTTCTAAATTGCACATTTGTCTGTTCTGTTACTCAATCAAATACCGATGTCAACAGAAAACACCTGACTCATTATCACTGTTTTCTTAGCAATGGTATAAAAGATTGGTCAGCCACGTTCTGCATATTCATGTAGAGGTTGGGCGAAATTGAAACCTGACTTTAATTCGATTTATTCTGATGACGTCATACAGGTCCAACCTACACATGTCGGCATAATTATTCATTAAATCGCTTATGATTTCCATTGAATTTAACACAGTTTGTGCCGTTTATGTTCTGCTAACCATGATGTTCAATTTTGGTGCATTTCTTCAGTCAGGCTTGCTACGTGTAGCAATAACGATATAAAACCATGACGTCATATTCAAGACAAAATATAAAGCCAGTTGATAAAACTAGTCAACGTTCTCGTTTAAGCTTAAGTAACCAAAAATTGCTGCCAGGAATATGCCCGCATAAAATTATACCATTAAAGATGAGCTGTCACGCTTATTGACCAATTTGTGGTTTATCCAAAACGGAACCAGATTGCGTTTCCTCAACAATCGACGCTGGTTAAAGAATATATAGACTTTTTCAAATAATTTGTAACAATATTTTCCAACAACTTTGCAAAGCCTCGCAGTGTTATTTTTACTCAAATGCATGGCATGAAGGTAAGTTGTCTCGTTATGCAGAAGCATATTTTTTTCTGAACATTATAAATGCATTTTTTGTATTATAGAGACGATTTTACAACGGTAAAAACAAGTCGTTTTTGCCAACGGGTTGTGTCTGGAAACAAAGCAAAAGTGGCTAAAATTCTATGTCACACCAACTTGATGACCCCTGTCTCACACCAAGGTTAATTTCTCAACCTGAAATATTCTTACAGAAAATATATTTTCAGGAGATACGCTTGACTGATAAGACATTATAACATTCCAGAATTCATAACTTTAGTCTGTTCAGTTTAAGAGATATTTACGTTTACTTCTAGACGAGGCGTTATTAGTTGTTTGTTTGTTTTGTTTGATTTGATTCTTTACGTCCACTCAACAATCTTTCAGTTATGCGGGACGTGTCTTCCTGGGTTGAACCAGTACTAAGCTAGGATAAATGTGTCTTGCTCAAGGACCACAACGCAGTGACGCCGGTGAGGCTCGAACCCGCGGCCCTTCGGTCTCGAGTCAAGCACTCTACCATTGAGCCACTGCGCTCCCTACGTTATTAGTTGACTTCAGTATATGATACCCCAGCGGTTTGCTAATAGCGCACAGTGACATCCCCGTCGAGGTGATGGTATCATCTACGAATTGGTTTGGCAGGTACCCGTATGATGATGAACAGATAAATGCCACGTCGGTTAGAAATTATCAGCAAGAGCTAGAAATAGACTGACACGACACTTGAGGTATCACCGAAACCGCGCAGCCTGATTCTTTCGCCCTTAACATGTTTGAAAGACTTTATATCCATAGAAATATAGTTGTTGACGTGTACTTTCGATATATTTGTTATCAATCAAGGACAGGTGACGTAGTGTACTTCACAACATAGTTCGATTACTTAGGGTAAGTCTAACCATTATCAAGTTTTAGATATCTCACGTGACAAGAAATGTCGCACACTCAGGGTTAAGAAGTAAAGATTTATTTATAGCAAAATGTAAACAAAAATATGCGACACAGAGTGACCCAATCGTATGAAAGAAAGTGGAAAATGCAGCTTTATTTATATCAAGATTTATACCACCCTTACCAACTTTAGCATATAATATCTCATGATGTGCAAGGTTTACACTGATGTAGGTGGTATAAAATAGTTATACCATGTTTGTCCACCTGTACATAAGATAATCCACTCGCTAAAGCTCATGGATTATCTCAACGTACAGGCGGGCAACCCATGGTATAACTATTACATATCTTTGGATTGCTTTATTCAGATATTTCTGAAAGATGGTGGCCACAATCTATATAAATTGACGCTTTACTCATTTGTCAACACATGAATCACATACATATGCATTTAAATCAAAATCTAACACGAAACATGTTAAATGACCAAAAATGCTTTTCCTTATAATATACTTTACCCCGAGCAGAGATTAGGGTTGAGTGTCATATGATTCAATAGGGATATTTCTTCACACCATTAATATATTTCGACTAGAGAGCAAGATAAAGAAAGAAATATCATGGCTCATGAAATTTACAGGAACAAAAAAAAAGAAGAAATTTGAACTAACAACGGTTCTAGCAATAAGGCGTACATTTCCCCTTGTTGGCATGATACCAAACAACAAGTTTTCAAACTGTTTTTTTAAATCGGCGTGGTTCGGCTGTAAAATATAGATACTAAGCATCAAATACGTTTCAAAGCAATTCATCATTTACAAGGCCATGAAAACTTGTGCTTTCTATTCCCACCTTTATTCGGTGCCGTTTAGACGAGACTATGGGTAAATGCATTGCTATTTTACAAAAGTAGAAGTGCTAAAATATTAATTCGATTCCAAAAGGTTACGGTATTCTTTCTGCGCATGCATGCGAAATTTGCCTTACAAACAGTACGGTTGACATTGAAAGGTTGAAATTGGCGTCTTCAGTTTGTTTTAAGATGCTCCCCCCCTGGACCCAAGATGGCCGTTGGACAATGAAACGTCGCTACATACATAAACAACACATGTAAAGCGCGTCTTTGGTCTAGGGGTGGAGGGGCAGGGTTGTACAAGTCAACGAAGACACCAACATCTGACAAACAAGGACCGCTTTTTAAGATGGTCGTTTTTATTTAAATATAAAAACTCTATCTTGTTCGTAAATTCTCATTCAAAACAAAGCAGGGTTAGTATTATTGGATTTTTTGTAACTGTAAAGGCGACACCTCATGAATGCGAAATTAGGACTGGTCTACCTTAGATAAAGGTTGTGGTCACCTGCTGGGGAAGGGCTGACCTCTTGGCTCTCTTGTATGTGATTTTTCTTGCGTTTTGGTTACTTTACCATATGGTGTCCTAGGTCAGGTGTTGTATTTGATTGTATCGATGCCTGATCTTTGCCTTTTCCTTACTTCAAAAAGAAAATAAAAATTCCAGAAAATGGTCATAATTGCAGAATTGGTCAGCTACAGCTGTTAAGCTTTAGGTCTACAGCGTAGGAATTGGGAAGGAGCGTAAAAGGTAACTATTCAGTTGATGAAGTATGAAATAAAAGACGAATATCAAGCTCCAGAATATAGAATATTACTTTAAAATTTGAATATGACTTACATGTAGAATTAAAAACACACATGTTGTGTGTACTCGTTGTAAGAATGTGTTTTTAAAGCGTGGGGATAACAACAAACATAACTGAACTACATCGCATTTTTTAACAAAAGCAAGTGAGTATGATCAGGAAAAACACTAAACCACACTGCAGATCAACCCACAAGCAAGGTAAAGCAACCATCAACAGTCATATTCTGTTTAAAAGCGAAACAACTAATCAGGGGCATTAAATAACCACACAATAACAGCATCATTTTCTAAGAGGTCGCTGCTCATCGAATGGTCAATATACGCCAATATAGGTGTGTTAACTGTGCGACCATTAGCAAACGACACGGTTTACTTATGTAACTGTCAGTTTATTTGGGTGTCTGCTCTAGACCATGTCCGTTCAGACGTCCGTATAAAACTCAAGGTGATAACCTTTTATTATCTATTTCATCACCTTTGTCGACAAAGCTATCGTGTCCACATATTGACTTAGGAGTGTCTGAAACATTAGTGAAACATATATTGGTGGGAGGAAGTTGTATTTCCAGCTATAAAGATAGTTCGTAGAATTCATTTAATACAAAACGGCCACTCTCATAAAGACCAAAAATTGGTTTTCAAGACCAATTATTGCTTAACGCAGGCCAAAACTATTGCAGAATGGAGCATTCTGCAATACTTTTGACCTTCATTTAGGTACCAACTGTTATTAAGATTTTTGTTTGGTCTATTTTGGAGTGGCCGCTTTACACAGGGGTTACTGTATATATAAAGTTCAAAAAGATATTCCTAAACTTTTAGATTTTTCTTCAACGAAGAACAACTTAAACGATATGTTTGATGTTGTTTTTTTAAAGCAAATAAATAATGACTATATCTTATATCTTATTTTATCTGCAAGTGTGGAATGATTTGATTTTAAGTGAAGATGAAAGTTTGCAATGATACGTTTAACGCCATTACTAATAGACATAGTGATAGACATTCTTTCAGCAATGCCTAAATAGTTCGTTTATTTTAAAACGTTTAGCATCTATTTGATGTATGATCACGTCACGTCAAACCTTTAGAATTATTAAACATACATTTAACCGTACATGTAGTTTAGTAGAGTTAAGAAGAAGCTGAAAAGAAAAGCTAGCTACATGTATGTTTAAAATTCATATTACCTAGTACCTTTTATATAAAACCTTATATTTTTTTTATTTCTAAAGCCAATTAATTTATTCTGACTTGCCAAAATAAAAAGAAATATATAACACAAGATGAATCCTACCACCATTATATACTTTGACTTTTCGCTTACTGTAAAGGCGGCGCCTTATGAATGTGTAATTAGGACTGGTCAACCTTAGACATAGGTACAAGCTGAAAATGAGGCGTGGTTTTATTCGAAAGTAACTGTATCTCAGTATAGACGCAAACACATTATTTAGTCCTTAAAACGCCAGCAAAATAACTGCATCTGAAAATGTCTTTTTAACATAAGCATAGAGGCAAACATTGTGGACCCAGATAAGACTGCTCCCACAGGAGCAGTCTGATCTGGGTCCACAGTGTTTATCTATGAGGCTTCAAATATTTTAGTGGACGACAAAACAAAACATACATTTTGCGATTATGCGCTTTGAGGGTTAATAAATGTGAGTTCAGTGTGTATACGGTTAGGAATTTTGTGAAATGCACGCACGTTCGCGCGGACCAAAAAGCTTATTTAATCTTTACCAAATTATAAATAAAAACCTGATTTCCCTTTTTTTGAAGATGAAATAGCCGAACCACGCCCAGATATGAATATCAAAGTTGCCGCCTTTTCAGTAAGCGAAAAGTCTATTAATACAAAGGGTTTTGGTGCATATGACTTTTACAAAATAGATATTGCATGAAAGCTTTGTCGACACTTCTAAAATTGAGAACTGCTAGTTTGCATGTTTTGTTAATTGGATTAATTATAATTGGAGTTTCGTTGAACTTTCTTTTACGTGTTTTACGGAACAAACTGTTTGCTAGCTTATCGTCTTTTTGTGGATAACCGTTTATAATGACATAAAATAATATAAGATAGTCGGATAAGCGGTATAAGGTGAGTCTTTGTGGGGTCTTTAAAAACTTCACAAAGATACTAGGCCTATTTAAAGCACTTGCTTTTTAAAACAGATATACCCTTTATACTGAAAACTTATTAACGAGTACTTTCGCAAATACTGAAGACCTGAGTACGTGGTATTTCACCATGGTTCATATAATTGATTAAGCGTTAAGCAACCGTTGGAAACAGCAATACATCGTAAAGAAGTAAGTGAGTATGATCAGGAAAAAACATCACAACCACAAACTGCAGACAAATCAACCATTCTTGGTCATACTCACTTTTTGTCATCAACTTTACACCACCCCCTCAAAGAAAGGCCACTACACAGCTCAAAATAGCGTTTTCGAATACAGAATACTGAATGATCTTAACTTAATTTCTTTCGGATTACCATAGTGACAAATATTTGAATGCTAAAATATACAATTAATGCATTCTTTCAAGGTTAACACCAGGTTTGCCTCGATGAGCATCACTGTTCTCAAGTTGACAAATCCTGATGTTAACATCAATTCGCCTCGGTGAACATCACTGTTCGTGGGTTGACACCTGATGTTAACCTTAAAATAATGCACCAATTGTTTTATTATGTGACATTGTCTCTCTTTTCCTAGTTTTATATAAAGTCGTTTCATAGTTATAAATCTTCCCAAGTCAGATGTTCCTAGTACACTGAAAAAAAGATTATTTCAACTATTGCTTTTCAAGTTTCAGAAACTCTTCTGAGATGTGCAAAAGAATTGCATTTTTTTTCTAAAATTACTCTCCTCATAAAATGAACACATTCTTAATTCAAAACATTTGACCTGTGAAAATTACTAAACAAAAGTTTTTTTTTTTTTCAAATTGTTTTTCAGGATCTGACAGGATGATTGTTCTAGTTGCGGTTTTCATTTCACTGGCATCTTTAGCCGCTTTACTGGCATTGATATTCGTCATCCGGGCAAGCGTTTTACGTCTACAGATTAGTGACGTCACGTCAAAATATGTCTTTATCACCGGCTGTGATACGGGATTCGGAAACATTCTTGCGAGAAAACTGGATGCCAGCGGTGTTAACGTATTTGCCGGTTGCCTAACAACGAACGGAGCTCGAGATCTTCAGAGTGTGACGTCATCAAGACTGGTTACAGTACAAATTGACATTACAAATAAGGAGTCAGTGGCAAAGGCACAAGAGATAGTGAAGTCACGCTTGCCATCAAATACAGGTGAGAACTATGCAAAGCCACAATAAACCTATTGTAACTCCGAAAATATTAAAGTGTTAGATTAAGATGATAGTGCGTATTTCTGAACTGTTAACCTTTCTTTCCAGTCAAACTATACGTTGTGCGTACTTAAAAGAACCGCCTCAAAAGGAAGGTTCTTCATATACTTACTATATATTTTGGTAGGAAAATAGGCGAACATTCTTTTTCGGTCATATATTAATTGGGCCTCGTCGCGACAAAACCTGACTTTGCGAACATCAAAGGTGCAGTCCAGTATGTGTATCCGCGCCATTTGATTAGCGCCTTTGTTACCCAGTCTCTGGAAAGTAAGTTAAATAGCTAAACTTGCCACGTGTAAAATTTCAAGGTTTATAGTTAGTCTCTGTAGCCGAGCAAACTGCTTTGAGTATGACCTTGTAAGAAACCCTGAAGGCGTGTTTTCTCGCGCGACAAGGCCCCAATATTAAACCATACATTGTAAGACTAATGGAATTTCCGACCATTATTAATTGGACGAATTCATTTCGAAGTTATGGTTTCTTGGCTTGTAAGTTTCAATATCGTTTAAATCTTAGAGGAACACCATTTAAGCAAACAGTGCACACACTGATCAGTATAAAAAGGACGTCAACCAACTTTTTTTCTTCAGGGCTATGGGGTCTAGTCAACAACGCTGGAGTAATGCCAGCCTACTCACCAGTCGAATGGCAATGCGTTGACGACTTCGAAAACGTCTGCAAAGTGAACTTGATTGGCAGCATATCTGTGACCTTGACCTTTCTGCCATTGATACGTGAAACAAATGGACGTATTGTGAATGTGTGCAGCGTGGTGTCAAATGTAGGTTTGCCTGGGGTCGCCAACTACTGTGTATCCAAGGCTGGACTCAAGATGTTCACTACATGTTTAAGGTTAGTGAAGTGTTTGGTCTATATGGCTGTGCATGTAGGGTCACATGCTTTGCAAAGTGACCTAGCAACATGTACTGAACTGGTGCGTGACAGAAAAGGCAGCATGGCTTTTTACGACATAGAAGCCAGTAGGTGAAATTTTGGTACGAAGGGCATTGTCGAGCACCAAAGGCGCAGGCGAGTCTGCGCAAATGCACAGACTCGCCAGAGCCTTCGTTGCTGTCATACACAAATAATGGATGTAGATGAAGACTCAGACCAATTTTTATACATATAGCCTCGTTTGATACGTCAGTTTGGCCGTTTGTGCATACGGCTTGTATATGCCAAGTGCAAAATTCTTGTGTGCTGGTCCATGCACGATCCCCTGTAAATTATAAACATTTTACTATTGAACAAGGAGATTCCTACTGTGAGGTCACAATATGTCTTGTTGCTAAATTTAATTCATCAGAAGATCTTACAATTACTGTTCAAGCGGTATCGATTTTGGGATTGACGTTCCGTCACTGTCATAAGCGGTTTGTGGAATAGTATATAGCAGCTGCTACAATGTATATGCCTTTCTTGGTAGAAAAAATGTCATTTGTAAACTTACGTCGCATCTCCTGTCGAACCAAGGTCTACCAAGTAGACACAAAATGTTCATACAACGTCGTATCAACGTCGATGCTACATGATGATGTCGCATCGACGTTGGTATGACGTTGTTTCGACGTTATATGTTTGCTGGGTACATGTAGCCTAACCACCAACATTCTTTGTCCGCTTATCTCTTCCCGCTGAAGGTTTGGCGTCACCTTTCCGTCTGTCCGTGCGTCCGCGACAATATCCCTGAACCTGAAGGCCATGGTTGATTCATGATAAGGATATTATGTTATCGGCTCATCATTATCCGAGTTACTGCCCTTGGGAGCTGTCTGATTAGGATACGTATTTTATATGCTACCTAAGAACATAAGCAGGCGAAAGGTTGCAGTTAACCAAAGCCGTACATGTAACTGGTGGGAAAAGAATTAAACTTCGATTGCAACTAGATAGCTTCACAATAATGTTAAAATAACTTTATACATAAGCACCAACATCTCATGACCTGGCCATGAAGCTATAAAACTTTTTCATGCTCAACTCAGCTTTGCACGAAATTTATTCTGCTCATAAATGTTAAAATGCCAACACTTGTTGGCATTTTAACATTTATAGCATGATAAATACAACATCTTAGAGACTTAAAGCATGAAACGTCTTCAGTTGTTGGTGTTTTATTATTTATGAGCAGTTGAAATTTCGTGCTCAGTTGAGTTGAGCATGAAAAAAGTTTTATTACCTTGGGGCCTGGCTCTCATTTTCTGTTTTAGGCGTGAACTGTTCCAAAGTAATGTATCAGTGCACACTATAGAGCCTGGTGGTTTTGACACAGGTATCACTGATATGGGGAAACTTGGCCAGGCCATGAAGAAAGCCTATGAACGGGCCCCTGAAGAGCTCAAGGCCGTCTATGGTGGGAACGTTTCAAGATGGTGTAAGTTCAGCCCTTCAGATAAGAGTGCGTCTTGGAAAACTATTTTCTTTATTTCTCATCCAAAACATATGTTGTGGGTACAATGAGACGGTTCTTTTGAGCACCCAAACACATGCTTAAATTGATGGATAAGAAAATAAATTACAATTTTATGCCCAGGTCACACATTCACGGACTGGACGCCGGATTAGCCACGGATACAATCTGGCATCATTCATGGCAATCCGCATTGGTCCGTAGCTTTCCGTATAGCATCCGTAATCATACGTAGTAGTACTTAGTGCACCCGTATCGGACTAAGGAAATTGGCATTTCCTGGGTCATCCGTGAGATTTAATACGTCGTAGAACCGGCGAGGTGATCCGTGAATACACACTTTATTATTTTTAGCAGTAATGTGCACCTCCAGTGTTCAACAGATGCATTAATGTGTTAACTTTAGTCTAGACTTAACTGTTTACTAGTTTCTCATTGACACTTTCCATTATGATATATAAAACCTACGTACAGTGGAGTCTTAAAGCTGCATATTCTGTAACTTTTGATCTTTTCATTTTAGAAATAATGTTTCTATTTTTCAAGAACACAGTAAAAGTACTAAAATTCAGGTATACATTTTACCTTTTTCGTAATATTAACAAATTATTAGTGCAAAAACAACAGCATTTATGTTAAAAATTAACTGTCTAGAATTATTGGAGGGACGCAAATAATTACAAACAAGAGAAAAAACACCTGTTTTTATAAGATAATTCACTCTTCCATGCAGTTTTCAGCTGTAGAAATTAGATTTATTGTGACAACATAACTTTATTCTACTTTTACAAATGTTTTATAAAGAAAATATTTTTTTTTTCGAAAAATGTTCATAGTTACAGAGTATGCAGCTTTAAATTACACCCTCTGTGCATATAGTGCACCTGAAATACACACTTTATTATTATTGTTTAGCAGTGATGTGCACCCTAAGGCTCAACAGGAGCACTGATGTGTTAACTTTAGTCTAAACTGTACTGTATACTAGTTTCACATTGACAATTTTCATAAAATGCCTGTTAACTATTTGTATACTGGTTACCCCTGAAAGGGTACTTTTGCAAACAGTGGCTACCCAGATGAAATGCAGCATAATGCTGCATTTCATCAGGTTATCCACTGTTTGGTAAGTTTAAAATAAACTTGAGGAAGGGTATGCACGAGATTAAAATAAACCGTTAGGAACAGAAATGCACCATAATTCAGAAAATTCTAGTTTTGACCCCTAAAATTGAAACAATAGATTGTATCAATATGTATGGGAAAATCCATCATAATACTACGAATGGTTATAACGTATGCTTATTGATCTCTGTTTCAGTCTTCAAGAATATGAAACACAGAAAGTATATAATAGACTCCAAACCGCATAAAGTATCTGATGCAATGGCGCACGCATTGTTGGCCAAACATCCAAAACTGGAGTATATAGTTGGTATGGATGCGAAGTTCTTCTACAAGCCGATGTCTCACGTACCCGTGTGGATAGCCGATCTCATTTTGAGCTGGCCTAGACATTACGGACCACTGGCAGAGGAGTACAAAATGTAATTGGGGAACGTCAGTTAGTGGGAACTATTTGTTCCCTGTATACCTAATGAACCTTTGTTGACTGGAAAACCATAAACGGTTACTTTTGCAATCAGTGAAAGTCCAAATGAAATATCACAGAATGTGGCATTTCATCAGGTTCTGCACTGTTTGCTAAGACAAAATCGATCTTCAGAGAAAACAAAATGCTACCTTTGGTAAATTATAACCTGAACCCCTCCATATATACAATGGGTCATCCTAACACTATTGCATGACACTTCTTTAAACTCAAGAGGTCTACAAGAGGATAAAGCCTCGATTTTTTTTTATCGTGTTGTAAGACTTCATTTTTCCGTATAAGGGGATGTTTGCTGCACTTTCAAATTAAATAAGTTACTGAAAATGACTTTTATCATAGAAAACAGTGCAAACTCGGATGAGACCTATGTACGATTTCATTTGTTGCAACATTTCAATGCAACTGTCTTTATTCTTGAATAGATGTCTTCATTTATTGCAAAATTTCAATGCAGAAGTCAATGGGTGGGTTTTTAATGTAACATTTCAATGCAGTGATCTTACATTGTGATTGAGTGCATTCATTTAAATCAACATTTCAATGTAGAAGTGAATGGGTGCTATTATTTAATGGAACATTTCAATACAGCAATCTTAGATCTTGAATGAGTGCATTCATTTAATTCAAACATTTCAATGCAGCAGAGGATGGGTGCATTTATATAATGTAACATTTTAATACAGCAATTTTACCCATACACCTTGAATTGGTGCATTTATTTAATGCAACAATTCAATGTAGGGTTGCATCTACTTTTTGCAACATTTCAATATAATGGTTGTTGGTTTATTGATGCATTTATTTCATTGGCTGTGAGTGAAATTATTTTCAAGTTATGGAAGAGGGCAATGATCAGGAATCGATACAATCAAGTACCACATGTGTCCCAGAGTAACAAACTCACAATAGGACATCACAAACGAGAGCCAAGAGGTCAGTCCTTTCCCAGCAGCAGACGCACACGAAAGCATAAGAAACACAAACCAGAAATAGTATGAATAATCCACAAAAGAAGTTCCGCCTTGGAACGGTCAGTAAAAATATTTTACTGTAGGGCTTCAACCAGTTTCAAGGCGCCAACTTCACCCTTAGTTCAGATGTGGATCAAGACACATAGATGTTTGGTTTGCATGAAAGACCCCTCACTTATCAATGCATCATCTCCTAGAACGTAAAACTCAAGATATAGAAAGGAGATAAAGCAAAAAAAAAGGACTCAACAGTAAATCAAGCGGAATACCGGTGCAAAAGAAATCCAACATGTAAACCCCGATGGGCCTGACATCAGCCAAAGCATCAGGCCCCTACCATCTCATCAATAGATAAGTCTTAAAGTCGGAACCGTCATAGAGTCAGAAGTCCGACCCACCAGCGTGCAATTAAAGGGGAAAGCAAAGTTGCCAACCGTGGTTGGGTTGACCACCAAGCATGCAGTCTGTTGTAATAAATTAATTTTATAGCCAATCAAATTGGTACTATTTAAAGCTGCTTACTCTGTAACTTTGAACTTTTGTCGAAAACTTTTCTTTTCTTTTTAAATCATTTGTAAAAATAGAATTAAGATATGTTTTCACAATAAATATGTTCAGTACAGCTGAAAACTGCATGGAATTGTGAATAATCTTATGAAAACAGTTATTTTTTCTCTTGTAAGTAATTATTTGCGTCCCTCCAATAATTCTAGACAGTTGATTTTTAACATAAATGCTCTTGTTTTGATCGTGATAATTTGTTAAGATTTACGAAAATGGTAAAATCTTTACGTGAATTTGAGTATTTTTACTGTATTCTTGAAAAATAGAAAATTTACCTCAAAAATTAAAAGATCAAAAGTTACAGACTATGTAGCTTTAACTCTTTGCATGCTGAGTTTTTTTTCATGATTTTGTTGTCATCTCCTGATTTTTTCAAAATTAACTTTATTATTATTTTTTTTTCAAATAGTTCTTTCGAAAACACTATCAGAGTGTTAAACTGTTCAGATCCAGATCAAGGCCAATGTTCTGTCAGACCTTATCTGGGTCCAAACTGTTTGCAAAGGTTATAGGCAGTCAAAAATTCGGCGCTATACACTAATCGAAAGTTCTAACCGCTCACTTTCATTTTTCAAGCAGGCAATATTCGAGGTTTATAGATATATTTCGTTAGAACCGGTTAGATAGGTTTAGAGAAAATGTAATTTCAGGAATAAACATGAAAAAATTGATAAAAGTTTGTCCGAGTACTTTGTGTCTAAAATTTTGTTCGTCAAAAATATGTAGCTTTCTAGAGAACTGATTTTTAAGACTGATCGGTTAGAACTTTCAATTAGTGTATATGACTATATTTTACAAATGTTTACTTTCATTTGATGCAGCATCAAATACAACTGTCTTTTTTCCATTGCAAGTATTGTCGTATTGAAGCACAGGTGCTTGTTAAATATGGATCTGTCCATGTTTTGCAACAAGTTAACCAAAAGTCTTATGTCCATTGGTGTTACTGTTTATTAGTGTATTCATTTGTCGAAACATTGTTACCTAAAAGTATTTAGTCTTTTGGTGTATGCATTTGTTACAACATTTAAATCAATAGTCTTTAGTCTGTTTTTTGAACCAATAGTTTCTAGTCTATTGGTATATTCATTTGTTACAAGATGTTTAACGTATAGTATTTAGTCTATTGGTGTATTTATGTGGTGCAACATTCAAAACTAGTAAGTGAGTATGACCAGGAAATACCACAATCACAAACTGCAGACAAACCCACGGCACCGCGAGGAAGAGACACACAACAATCACGAGACACCAGGAAGACAAACTAAGCAAAGCTAACAGCTCTCTTTTCCTCATCAAGATGATTGTAAAACCGATAGTCTTTAGTCTATTGGTGTAGTCATTTGTTACAACAAAATTAACAAATAGTCTTCAGTCTATTATTGTATTCATTTGTTGCACCATTTAACCAAAAGTATTTATTTCAATTTATAAAGACTAATAAACAAATAAGAATGCACTATTCTCTCTGTAAGATATATGGACCTGTATTGTTTCAACGTAATCTTATAAAAAGTAAGTAAGGGTGCAAAGATCAGGAGTCGATACAATCAAGTACCACACCTGACCCAGGATACCAATGGAAAAGTGACAAACTCACAGTTAGACACCACAAACGAGAGCCAAGAGGTCAGCCATTTCCCAGCAGGTAACCACACAGACACGCACAAAGGCATAGCAAACACAATACAGAAAAAAACGTAAAAGATCCACAAAAAGAAGTACAGCCTTGGAACGGTCAGTAAAATATTTTACTGTAAGGCTTAAATCTTTGCACCCTTACTTACTTTAAACCAGTTTCACGGCGCTAACCTCACCCTGAATTCAGATGTGGATCAAGACGCATAGCTATTTAGTTTGCATGACAGACCCCTGACTTATCAATGCATCATATTCTAGAACATATAAATCAAGATATTACAAGAAGATAAAGCAAAGATAAGGACTCGACAGTAAATAAACTAAATGCCGGTGCAAAATAAATCCAACCGATAAACCAAGTTGGGCCTGACAAACAGCCAAAGCATCAGGCCCCTACCATCTCATCAATAGATAAGTCTTTACGTTGGAACCGTCATAAAGTCTGAAGTCCGACCTGCCGGCGTGCAATTAAAGAGGAAAGCAAAGTTGCCAACCGTGATTGGGTTGACCACCAAGCATGCTGTCTGTTGCAATATATTAATGCTATAGCCAATCTTTTTATAATGGGAAATTATTTTAATGAACTGCGCTGAAAAATTATTAGAGCCAGCAATCTTCTTCAATTTATTCACCTTGTCACCATACAATTAAGGTTCTGAAAGTCGTTTGCGCAAGAGAGATTGAAGTCCAACTTGGAATTCAGATATATGACGCATGATCGTACTTGAGAGAGCGTAAGTGTACAGATTACGACAATCATGCAACGCCTCGGGCTTACAGTGTCAATCACAACGAATTGCCTGTTTGTGTGATCTACACACGAGATATAAAAGATGCTGCTTGGGGTCTCCTGCTATGTTGTAATCAGATCAGCCTTGATACATAACGTTTCCTGACTACGGGCTTGCAAATAGGTCAAACTCAGAGGAAATATAGTTTGTATTGTATTGTATAGTCTATTGGTGTATTCATTTGTTTCAACATTCTAACCATTTGTTTTAGTCTAGTTGTGTATTCGTTTGTTTTATTCATTTTGTGTAACATGTCAATTGATACAAATGTTTTGACAAATCAGATCTTAAGTGCAGGGTCCAATCGGTATTTGTCGCTTAATAAAAAATGATTTCGTAGCACTCAGCGTATAACAGCAGCTTTTTCGAAACAATTGCTATATAATTAAGGATTGAAATGCAGATTTTTATCTTGCACAGGATGGTGCTAAACATACTGTGAAGCCCATAAGGCCTCTTGGAGACACTAAAAAGCTAATGTTTTGCACCATCCAGTGCAAGCTAAAAAATCCTTATACCGTGTTACATTTAATTTTATCAATCATACATTATACTGTACAATCTTTCACCCAGTCCAGCTTGTTACCCTTTTAAAATGATTTATTTTTAATGGGGGTGTCGGAACTATACTATTGCACACAACGCCATGACGATACGTTAAATACGTCACGGTGATACGATAATTACGTCAAAGAAACACAAACAATGATAAGCAGAGTCAGTCATTAGCTGGCGTTTACCACACTATGCACGTGTCTGATCACGTGATTGTTCAATGCTTTGAATCGAGAAATGTAAACATCTGAAATGTTTGATTTCATCTAAGGAAACTATACTTTCACAAAGCATTTTAAGGCGTGACTGTAACGGTAAATGAATGGACTGAATCAAGGGTCATTACTTAGAGGTCGTGGTAGAAGTATACATGGGACTGTTCCATTCAAAGTAAGAAAGAGGGCAAAAACGTATTTATGGTGGGTTCATTACGTCATGGATAGTATGTGATACATTTGTTCCTGAATTAATGTATAAAATGGAGTTGTATAAAACATATTGCTTTCCGTATTAGATAATGGAAACAAACTACTTTTAACACACTATTTTGCCTATTTTTGAACAAACAGCTTGCAGAACCAGCTACAAGTACATGTATGGCATTACTTTAACATAATAAGACGTAAGTATGCATAAAAGGCATTTTGCAGGGAAAAGGCTTAGTTCAGTTAAATTTACAGACAAACAAACTCTTAAAATTATTTCTGGTGATCGCAAAATCAGTATTTAAGTTTTTGCCAGGTTTCAATACTGATACTATGAAAGCAAGGAAATGCCATAATTACATGTAAAAATTTGTAGCTAAAAGGTCAAAAAAGCATGAGTTTCGAAGTTCTGTACATGTATTGTGTTGTTTTTGAAACATTTCGTTGTACGGTAAATAGTTAGTAATATTGCATTGTTTGAATTCTACACTGTTTATTTTTTATAAGGAAGTATTTAAATCATGATTATGTATGGACATATTCAACTCAATTTGAATTTATTTTATAAATGTACATTTGATTGAATATAAGGTGTTCTTGCAATCGACTTCATATTCTTATATTGATATACATGTATGTTGATAAATTTTTGCATTACGAAAATAAAACGTAAAGATAAAATTGATAAGAAATATCATAAGGCCATTAGTGCAAGAACAATTGAGCGTTTTAGCCATAATTAATCCAAATTCTAACTACACTTTTACCAGGAGTAACCTGATTGCAAAGTTCTTGAATTAACTCTAAATAAACCCAATTTTTCATCCATTGCCATTGGTAGTCTTCACTTGGCTTTCTAGACTAAACGGTCCTGACCCCCACTCAGATTTGTCTTATGTAAAGCAATTTCATCCTGTCAACAAGCCAAATATGACAGAGCAATCTTTCTGAAAGCTGCAGCAGAGAGCGCACCACCCTACTACCCACAATATCATAAGTGTGTAAATGATTAGCTGCCTAAAGGTTAAGGGATTGAGAATACACCAGAAATAGCAAGAAATAAAAACATAACATCTACGTCACTGTTATTGTGCAGTCAACATAGTGTGGACGCACAGATACTTTAAGCTACCCAAACGCTCATAAAAACAGTGTTTATAAAACATACTAATTTTCATCAAGGCACAGAAAAATGCCATGCAATTTCTTGGATCTTATAAAATTCATATTTTCTTGCAAGGAGGCGTTCTTTTACTCCAAAGGTGTTCTTACAGGCTGCCTTAAAATATCATTACAGCTTAAGGAATTCAGGATGTTGTTTTAAGGTAAATGAACCATAACTCATTTTATAAATATCACTGAAAAATGTATAAGAATGAATAAGAAAACAAGGTATTTTTTCAATTTTCCTTTACGACTGCAGTCAAGTTATCATTGGAACCCAAACATTTTTCTTTTGGAAAAATCAAATATATAATTTACTTAATTTATGCTATGTAATATGTGAAAAAGAGACCTTACAATCAACAAGGCAATGTGCCATACGTCCAAGAAACATAAGCATTTCATTTGTTCTAGAATGAGTTCCGCAAATATGGTGAAGAAATGATTGTCACAAAAATGACCAGAATAATGGAATAGTCGTATTATCTCCCTTGTTTCCTTATGTAACATTTTCAGAATTGACAATATATCAAGATATATCAAGCAGACATATGTCTTTAGAAAGAAATCAAAAGTTTGTTGTTATGCGCTGAGTACTACGAGAACATGTTATGTGACAATGCAACGGTGTTATGTCAATTAACCGTTCCAATGCAATGCTGACATTCAACTGTGCAACATTTTAATGCAATAATTTATTGTCTTTAACCTTCTTATGTCTTCATTCTGCAACACTTCAATGCAATTTTCTTTAATCTTTTTATGTCTTCAATTTACAACATTTCAATGCAAGTGTCCTTAACTTTTTTATGCCTTCATTTTGCAAAGTATCGGTATTTAACATTATTATGTCTTCATTTTGCAACGTTTCAATGCAACTGTTTAACCTATTGATGTTTTATGCAATGCTAACACGCGTGTAATCTATTGTATTCCAGTTTTTGTCTTCATTTTGCAACGTTTCAGTCTTTAACTTTTTTATGTCTTCATTTTGCAACGTTTCAATGCAATTGTTTTAACCTACTCATGTTTTATGCAATGCTAACACACGTGTAATCTATTGTATTCCAGTTATTAATAAAAAATATGGCAAATATCATGTTTCATCATTATTAAAATGTTCATCATTGTTGTATTTTTTTGTTTTATTACATACATAATATCCCATCCAGATATGGTATTATGCGATAGTGAGTTACGTCCTGTATACTATAGGATGGACACCTGTCTCTAGGGTTTGCAAACAACAAAGGTGCAGCCGCGCGGCTGGTCAGCGCCTTTGTTATTCCTTTTTTGGCAAGTATTATGTCCCCCCAACCTAAATATTGTTTTTGGTTTGGATCCCGTTGGCGTCGGCGTCCGCTTTTTTGTTTCCGTGCATTTTCTTCTGAACCAGTTGGTGGATTTTCACCAAACTTGCATAGATACATTGTTGGGAAAAGGGGCAGAGTTGAAACGTCCAAAATATAGTTTCAGAGTGTTATCTTCTGACTAAATGAATGGATTTTGACCAAACTTGCATAGATACATTGTTGTGAGGATGGTAAGAGTTGTTTTAATGTTGGTGACCTTGACCTTATTTTCAAGGTCACAGCGGCACTTTGAAATGTCCAAAATATGGTTTCCATGCGTTAATATCATCTGAAACAGCTGATGGATTTTGACCAAACTTGCATAGATACATTGTTGGGAGAAGCGACAGAGTTGATAAGGTTTTGGTGACCTTGACTTTATTAGCAAGGTGACAGGGGCACTTCGAAATGTCCAAAATATAGTTTCAGTGTGTTATCTTCTGACTAAATGGATGGATTTTGACCAAATTTGCATATACATATTGTTGGGAGGAGGGTAAGAGTTGATTAAACTTTGGTGACCTTGATCTTATTTTCAAGGTCACAGCGGCACTAAACCAGTGACGTTTTCTGCGCCAAACTTGCATAGATACATTGTTTGGAGACATAAAAGAATTAATAAGATTTAAAGGACCTTGACATTATAATCACGGTAACCACAGCACTTTGTTATTTCAAAGTTTGATCAAAAGTGTAATTGTACATGCTCTTTCTTAAAATAATTGATGGATCATTGTGACACAGTAAAGAGCAGTAATCATGCTTGCCAACTCAAACTTCGGTTGGGGGACATATTTTTCCTCTGAACACACTGCTTTACTTATATCTAAACTTGCTACAAGTGAAATTTTAATTGTCCAGCTAGTCTCTATAGCTGAGAAGACTGGCTGTAGTCACGCTTTGTCGGAAACCTTGAAGACAGGTTTGTCGCGTCGATGCCCATATTTTTTATATGATAAAATCTGTCACAAAATAATATACATGTCTACAAGTACAAATTTTCAAAGTATTTCATATTCAATGAGAAACACCATATTCATTTTTGGATTTCACAACAGTGATTGTAAAAACACACAAAAAATGTGGCTTTTCCTGGTTAGTTACCAGTACCAGGCCGGGGGGAGGGGTAATGATTTGTGTGTGTATTTTATGACAGGTGCACCCGAATATTGTTTGTCAAAATTGACCCGAGACATATGAATATTCAATGACCTTTTACTCAGTCTTCGTGAGTCTTCGTAAAAAGTGCGCTTTAGATTGTTGTACAATTACTAATCTGAATGAAATTAATCACAATTCCACGATAGCCTAGTGGATAGTTGAGTGTTTTAGCACTCAAAAGATGTGGGTTCGAGTCCAGTAGAATTCAAATATTTTTTTTCGATTTGCAAGTTTCTTTGTCTTTATTCTTGATTTTGTGCACAACTGGATACGTTTATTTGAAATTGGCATGCGTTTATGTAACAAATACAGCACCGTGAATAATTTCAATAAGCCTACATGTGATTAACTCTTTGCACGCTGAATACTTTTTGAGACTTTTGTTATCATCTGCTGACTTTAATCAAAATTAACTTTTTATAAAATTCTTACAGGAACACCATCAGGGTGTCAAATGGTCTGTATCCAGATCAGAACTGACATTCTGTTGGTACTGGGCTGGGTCCAAACTATTTGCAAAGGTTATCAGCTGACAAGGAAAGATTGGGGAACTTAGGGAACATTGAATACAAAAGCGACTAAATACAAATAAAAGTTGTAAAGCTCATTAAAAGATGACGTAAAATATTCGAACAATATTAACTTTAAAAATAAAGCAATTTGACAATACTATAAAAAAAGGTTCCTTCTAAGTTTCGATCCAGGTATGCTTGATTTGTAAGTAGTCAACTAACCACTAGGCTATCAGACCATTTGCATTAAAGAATCGACACTATCTGCATATTCGCTGTAAAAGCGTGACCAAGGTCGGAGTACTCCACGAAAACGCACGAATATCACGAAGATTTTGGCGAAAATTAATCAGTCTAAGGTCAATTTTGACAGAATATAATAATTGTATTGTTTGTGTTGAATAATAGCAAACTCAAAATGCTCAATTATATTTTAACAAAATGTACTTGCCTTCAATCTCCTTACATACATACACCTTAGTCTGCACCTTTCTGCACTCAAATGTCTGTCCATTCTTTACTCTAACAAAGAAAACAAACACAGTTTGCATGTTGGCGCGCTTTAATGTGAGCAAATGAGCAGCGTGACATGGAAGGACGTTGTAGACCTTGATGAGATCTATTTAAGAAGTGCTTGTAAAAGCCCTGCCAGTAACACAGCTTACTTAACCCTTAGATCTTCTCATTGCCGAAGTACCTGCCGTCCAGCCCACATGACACCAAACTTTCTATTTTTTGTTTGGCGAAAACTTGCTGTGATTTTAACAGTGCAGTATACCACATAGCAATGACGACGTGCAAATCAACACGGCAAGATCTCTTGCTCGAATCTATACAAAATTTTGTGTGTTGCTCACGTCTGTGAAGCCGCCTTAGAACTGATTTTTCACGACACTTCGTTCACAAATACCTGATTATTCTCAGTCCGTGCATGACGACTGAGTAATAATATACTGCACAACCTTTGTTAATGCTAGTACCGACTAGACAAATATTCTGCTCTATTCGATGAAACGAGCAGAATGTTAAGTCCATTCTTTACTCTAACAAAGAAAACAAACACAGTTTGCATGTTGGCGCGCTTAGAAAATACAAATGTTAGAAAGAGAGCGACAAAATTTTGTATAGATTCTAATAAGTCACATCACAATGCCTCACATAGACATCACCTCTGTCATTTTTAACAGTTTGTCTCCAAAATCTTTAACGTACTTATTTTACTGTCAGGTGACTTCCAGCGGACAGTGCTTAAACACGTGGTATACGTGTACTTATCTGTACTTCCGCTTGCTTCAGGACACAATGTGTTGAGATTTGCTCAGAAAGTCCCTTCTAAATCCCTTTGTCAAAACAGATGATGTTGTATGTTTCTGATTGAGCCAATACCTGCAACAAATGAAAACAAATAGCCATATACAAATAGCCTTATTGTCAAAACATATTATTCTTATTTTCATTGCAATCATGCTGGAATCAAAAATTTATTTTCCAAAAATATCATTGTTTTCATGCCCATTTGCATATAATACTTTGTCTGATTAAAATGGCTGTATCTGGTACTCATTTTAGTTACTTATTTATTTACTTTTGTTTTGCTAAATGTATCACCTATTAAAATTAGATAATCAGGTGCAAACGGCTGGTATGAAACTCTTAAAGTACAACAAACTGCCATATCTATTATACTCAACAGTTCCCCTCTGCTAACTCTGATACTGAGCTAATAATCTGGTAACTTCTATACTGGGAACTCATCTGGAATTAACTTATTTGTATCTACGTTATAATAAACACTGAACTTGTCATTTGTTTGTGATCCCATATATCAGTCAATTTAATTTTCTTCTTTCTCTGACATTAATAAACGCATTGCTCATTAGAAATATACTATATCCATTTTACTGACATTTTAATTTTGATATTTCACGTAACTTACCATCATGGCAATATTTTGAAAATCACCTTTTCTACTCCTGATTTTTTATGAGTGAATACATTTTTTTTTTTTATTGTAATAAACATCGACCTCGTTTTTATCTTCTAAATACTGCTCTATACAACCATATTTACTCCTCCATCTTTGTTCATATGGAGGACATTTTCTCTCCCAAAACCATACTAAAACCAAATACTTCGTTGTTTGAAAGTCTACCCTTATTTTCATCTGAGATTTTTTTTTTTTTTATTATTTGTTCATTGATTTTGCTCTAAGGGACTTTTGCATCTTTAGAAAATCAAGACCTTCAGTCTGCATTTTCAACCTGACTTCCACTTCCGGGGAAATCTCAGTTATTATCTGTTAACAGGTAAATAACTTTTTCCACTTCCGGGGAACTCGTTTCCACTTCCTGGGAAATCTCAATTATTACCTTCTACCAGGTAAACCACGTTCCACTTCCGGGGAACTCGTTTCAACTCCTGGGAAATCTCAATTGTTACCAGGTAAATACCATTTTCCACTTCCGGGGAACTCGTTTCCACTTCCTGGGAAATTTCAAATATTACCTTCTACCAGGTAAATACCACGTTCCACTTCCGGGGAACTCGTTTCCACTTCCTGGGAAATCTCAAATGTTACCTTCTACCAGTTAAATGCCATTTCCACTTCTCAGGAACTCATTTCCACTTCCTGGGAAATCTCAAATTGTTACCTTTTACCAGATAAATACACCTTTCCCATTTCTGGGGAACTCGCTTCCCCTTCCTGGGAAATCTCAATTAGTACCATATACCAGATAAATACCTTTTTCCACTTCTGGGGAACTTCATATTTCCACTTCTGGGGAATGGACATGTGACCTAGTCACCAACTGATTTTAAAGTTCTCTTATGAGGATAGTTTGCTTTTCCCACATAAATCTACTGCTCCTATGTTATGTTTTCTTACCTTTGGAATTAACCTTCTACCAGGTAAATACCTTTTTCCCACTTCTGGGAGAACTCGTTTCTACTTCCTGGGCAATCTCAATTATAACCTGATACCAGATGAATACCTTTTTCCACTTCAAGGGAATTTCATGTTTCCCCTTCTTGGGAAATGACATGTGACTTAGTCACCAATCGAATTTTGAGCTCTCTTATGAGGAAAGTTTGCTCTTCCAACATAAATCTACAGCTCCTATGATATATATTGTTACCTTTGAAAATAACCTTCTACCAGTTAAATACCATTTCCACTTCCCGGGAACTCGTTTCCACTTCCTGGGAAATCTCAAATTGTTACCTTTTACCAGATAAATACACTTTTCCCATTTCTGGGGAACTCGCTTCCCCTTCCTGGGAAATCTCAATTAGTACCATATACCAGATAAATACCTTTTTCCACTTCTGGGGAACTTCATATTTCCACTTCTGGGGAACGGACATGTGACCTAGTCACCAACCGATTTTTGAGCTCTCTTATGAGGAAAGTTTGCTCTTCCAACATAAATCTACAGCTCCTATGATATATATTCTTACCTTTGAAAATAACCTTCTACCAGGTAAATACTTTTCCCACTTCTGGGAAAATCGTTTCTACCTCCTGGGCAATCTCAAATTACCTTATACCAGATAAATACCTTTTTCCACTTCTGGGGAACTTCTTGTTTCATCTTCTGGGAAATGACATGTGACCTAGTCACCAACCGATTTTTAGAGCTCTCTTATGAGGAAAGTTTGCTCTTCTCACATAAATCTACTGCTCCTATGATATATATTCTTACCTTGGGAAATAACCTTTGAAATTCCACTTCTGGGAAAATCAATTACACTGCAAGTGTATTTGGATTTTTTTTTTTTGATTATGTCTCACTATTTATAACATTGTCCATATCTGCATAGCCAACATATATCACCGTTTTTCGTTTGCAAATGATTCAGAATCGAATGCAGTATTCTCTTTCAATACTCTGACGTTAGCTTTTAACGACTACGCCTTTAAAACAACTGACCCCTTTTCAAAGGTGAATGACTCGTTCTTATTCTAACAAGCGTACCTTTAACTGACATGTCTCTAACATATATTCTACTGTGGATGCAGCGATATCTGCTCGTACACTCTGATAACTTTATGTTTCTAATTGAAATCTCCTTTCTTTGATTATCTTTTACATTTTCTCCATCTTCCAGCATACATAAACCTACCAATTTTTCAAGCAGAAGAAATGTATGAATCATTTAACATGCATAAACGGTTCAATTGATAATTTTCTTCAAACAGAAGAAATCCAAATTTCATTAAATAAAGAAAAAAAAATCAATATCAGGAATAAGGGCTGCCTATGAGCAAAATTTAAATACATACTGAGATATAGCTTTGATTCCACACAAACAGTCATTTACAAATGCAGTTATTCTTTGACCGTTTACCACCATAATAACATCACTGTTAAGACTTTCCACAATATTTGACCAATGCTCGCCAATTCCAGTAAAGAATTCTGTATGTAAAATGCTTCCTTACCTGCGTCTGACCATGAGAAAGCTGAAACCGTTCCATTTGACTGAGCTTTATCCATGTAATTAATATAAGCCTCACCATTTTCAAATTAGCTCATGAAATATCGTTTTGAAGTTGTTGTCATGTTATCTTGCAACTTTTTTGTATTTTAAACTTAGATTTATGCAAATTATTGCTTATGCTATTACAATCCAGTACTAATATATGCTTTGTGCCGTGTTATTTTTACAGTAGAGTATTAATAGCACGAGGCTACGTTTCAATTTTGAGAATACATTTCTAAGATAGTAATGAGTGGATCTCTTGGTTGTCTTATTACTGTAAGACCTCTTTACATGCCAGAAATTTCCATCTTTTTTAAGATAAACACTCTCTGGCAAAAAAAACAACAACAGTATTTGTCGCGATCAGTACAGCAAATAGATAGATAAAGTGTAATCCTCTTCTATAACCAACGTAAAGTACTAATATGACCATGCATCTATTTATATTAATATTTAGCCTATTTCATGGGGATTCATCTGTACTTACTCTCTGCAAATCCACCCACCTTTGTTATCGTCTCTCATGATCTAACTGATCTGTACTACCAACCTATGTATAGCGCCAAGATTCGCATCTTAAAAAAATTCTTTATATCTGAAATGTCTGTCTGATGAAAACAAGAAAAACTGCTGTCTGTACTTATCTTTACAATGTGCTTTAAATATGGACTTTCAAATTTCCAATGCCAACTTGGATTGAGCTCTTCAAATGTGTTTCTGATCCTCCTCATCACTGGCGACCTCCAGATGTAAATAATCGTCAACTACTTTCTAGCCAATGTGGGTTCAAATAACCTGTCGTTGTTCCAAATATTGGAAACTGAAATGTAAGAACGTTATATGTAAAACTGTGATTGATTCCATCGTTCACTTAACAATTTTATTTTATTATTATTATAACTTATTATTATTATTATTAATGTATCTTCTTTGCAAAACCAGGAAATGCCCCCCAATTCATGAGGATATATAGCCTACTCTGGACGCCTAAATTAGTGACTGTGTTTGAAACTATGATCGTGATATCCCTGGTATATTCTTTCATAATGTGTATGTAGTGTGTTGCGTTATTTTTTATTTGCTCTATATTTTACAACATTCTCCGCATTTGAGCGTTTCAGATAAACGTGTATAGCCTGCTCTTGACGTCTATATACGTGAACGTGTTTGAAACTATGACCGTGATATCCTTGGTATATTCTTTCATAATGCGTATAAAGTGTGTTGCGCTATTTTTTATTTGCTCTATATTATACACCATACTCCGCTTTTGAGCGTTTCAGATAAACTTTTATAGCCTGCTCTTGACATCTTTATACATGAACGTGTTTGAAAATATGAATGGGTTATCCCTGGTATATTCTTTCATAATATACATGTATATGTAGTGTGTTGCGTTATTTTTATTTGCTCTATAGTATACAACATTCTCCGCTTAAAGGCTTTTCAGATAAAAATGTACCTTTCGCTAAATTCTTCATCTTCATATACTGTTTAATAATAGTTTAGATTTCTGTCACAATCATCTATTTTTTGAACATGCCATCTTCTACACATTGAGCGCGTTTACCTTTTGCGTTATAATCTGCAGATGCGACAGACGCACTTTTGCTACCTAAAATTCACAAAAGAAGTTTTTGAGTTTCGCTTATCTTTTTAATTCTGTAGAAACCAACTTGTTCATCTCGTTCTGTCTGCTGTTAATACCCTAGGTCGGTGCCATGTTATCTTCTTACTCCAGAAATATAGACCAACGTCCTTCGCTTTTTTGTGTGTTGCTCACGTCTGTGAAGCCGCCTTAGAACTGATTTTTCACGACACTTCGTTCACAAATACCTGATTATTCTCAGTCCGTGCATGACGACTGAGTAATAATATACTGCACAACCTTTGTTAATGCTAGTACCGACTAGACAAATATTCTGCTCTATTCGATGAAACGAGCAGAATGTTAAATCCAAACACAGTTATTTTACAAACAAGACAGGGCCTATTCACAACTAGCACGGTGCGATTAACTGGCCACTTAGTCTGCACATACCGAACAACAGAAAGGTGCGACTACCATGTATGCGTGCGATTTCAAGCCAAAAGCTGATAACAAATTCTCGTATCGATAAGAATTTACAAATACCCAACAGGGATACGACGCCGAAATGGCAGAGCATCAATGATGATGCTACGCTTTTTTCGGCGCTGTAGGCTTGTTGGTGTACTCCCCCGAATTGGGTTGTTTACTGACACATATGACTATGATTTTTGTCTGTTGTTTTCCAATTAGTATTATAACTACTATCGCCGCCATGTTACATGTATTTGTCCGATATCGATTGTTCCTCCTGTTGTTACAATGGTTGTATCCTGAAGTGAATAAAGAATTGAATGTGCCTGTTTGGTTTGGATTCGACTAATATCATGAATATAGGAGGATTTGCCTCTTAACATGCCACACACATGAGAATACATGTATTACGTCATTTAGCTACAGCCACAACCGCGCTTTTGTACTAGTCCATTTTGCGTTGAAAATGCGTCTAGAATACGAGTAGTGTTATTTTACGCAAATTTCAAATGGTCAATAGAAACTCATTATTGATAACACGTTGAAATACGCTGTAATATGTTATATGGGCCTCTTCGTGACAAAACCTTTCTTTGGGGTTTCTGATCAAGTAAGACTCAAACAACCCCCTTAACTACAGAGACTAGCTAGACTAGTGAAATTTCGCTTGTAGCAAGTTTTGATATGGTACTTTTCAATACGTCAATAAAATGCGCTGATAAGACTGTGCAGATACACAAGCTGGTCTGAGCCTTTGTTGTTCGCAAACCCCCGAAGACAAGTTTCCTTGCGTGAGGCTTTATATCAGCACAGTTAAACGGAGTTTTACGTTGAGAGCATTGTTGCATAGCCATTGTAAAAGGAGTGATAAAAGGCATGTCAAAAGGACATTTAAAGCACATTACAACAATGAGATACAATATATACTTAACTACTAAAGAAACCTGACACATACTGTGTGTCAATTTTTTGGTAGTAAATGAATACGATGTACACTTATCTTTCCATTGCGTAAAGTTGAACAAAGGTAGACTAAGATGCGCTGAGATTATATGAAAAATTAACTAATTTCAAACGTCAGCTATCAAAACGTCACGTAACCCCGAAAATCGATTTTTACAAGAACAAATAGCTCACGCAAAATACACCAGAAACCGCTTTAAATAGTGTGATTCTTTGTTATTCATTGACATATTCTGGGCATTAAAATAAAACATGCGTGCATTGTTTGAGCGAGTTATCGGTCGTGGATGGAGTTGGTCACGTTTTTTGTCGGCACCTTGTTTCTAATTATTTCTACAGCCTTTCTACATTCTTCTCTTTCTTGCTGCAAACTGAACATTGTCGTGTTCTCGACTAACTATAATTTTGTGAAAATGTCTACTTTTAAGTTCACAGAACCCTTGTGGCCAACCAAGCTTCTTCTCATCTATCTATTATCAATATTCTCATGGTGAGGATAAAGTATTTCGAAACTGCTTGTTTGGGTGGCTACCAGGATTCTTCTATAGTTTACCAGTTCCAGTCTTCTAAACTTTTCAGAATTAAAACAATTCTGAAATTTATGCTCCCGGTTATACTTCTCAATTTATATTACACTGGTAGTTTTTATACATGCGAGATTACCAGCCTAAATATAGCACTGCAAAGAAACAACATGCATATTAAGAATGTAAAATTTCCGTGCAGAACTTTGAAGATGTCGTGTACTTATAAAAATGCGTTGTTTACCAAAAATATTATGATGTCATACCTGTGTCTTACTATATGGATGATTTACTTGATCTTGTTAGCAGGAGACGTTGAACTCAACCCAGGACCTGCAAGTATTGATAGTGGGTCGATATCTAACGACCTGTCGGACTCTAGTATAATTGACTTGTCCATATTTGAGCAGAATTTTTCGATTGTTCATTATAATATACAAAGTTTGGTCGGCAAACTTGACCAGATACAAATCGAACTATCACATTTTGACGTAATCGCGCTGTCCGAATCATAGTTATCTGATAATGTTGGTACAGACGAAATTCTGTTCCAAAATTACCAAAGGCCGTTTAGGAAAGATAGAGTTGAAAATTCCTACGGAGGAGTTATTATGTAAAAGAAAACATCCCCTGCAAGCGCAGACTTAACTTAGAAATAGATGGTCTGGAGTGCATCTGGCTAGAAATAAAACTGAAAATAAAACAATTCTTTTAAGCCTAGTTGACAGACCTCCGAATTCCCCCGCCCAAAAGTTGGCGGACATCGAAAATACTATTGACTTAGCCTATGATACTAACATAGGTAATATTGTGATTACTGGTGATTTCAATTTGAACTATCTTGGTGCTCCCAGTAAGCGCAAAATTACATCTGTGTTTAACCAATATAATTTGATTCAATTAATCCAGGAACCCACCCATTTTACTGAAAATTCTTCGTCCTTGCTCGATCTCGTTTTCATTAACAATGCACAATTTGTAATATTAAGCGGGGTCGGAGAATCATTTTTAGACCAAAATTGGAGATATCATTGTCCTGTATTTGCCGTTTTAAAGTTTGATAAACATAAACAACCATGTTATAAGCGTAAAATTTGGAAGTACGACGATGCTGACTATGTACATCTTAATCATTTGGTAAGTAATTTTGATTGGTCCGAAATCAAATGTAACGATATCGATAGCTATGCATCCAACTTTACTGAAAAACTTTTGGAATTTTGTAGTCTCTCCATACCAAATAAATTTGTAACTATTCGGCCATCAGCCCCACCTTGGCTAAATAACCATGTCAGGAGAGCGATAAGCAAGAGAAAGCGTGCACATAGAAGAGCAAGCAATTAAATACGGATGACTCGTGGAGATTATATAGACATCTAAGGAATGAATCCATTAAGGCTATCAGGACAGCAAAACACGAGCATAAAACAAATTTGGCCAACAAATTATTGGACAATAATATTTCAACGAAAGACTGGTGGAAATGTTTTAAAATTTGCTTGGGTAAAGACGCAAAAGAGAACATACCACCACTGCATTATCAGAACCAAACAATAAACAATCCAAAGGACAAAGCAGATATATTTAATGTATTTTTCCATTCCCAATCTTTGTTAGATGAAACTAACAAAGATATACCAACTCTCAGTGAACCTACCAATACTCTTGACTCAATTCACTTGGAAATTGAAGAAGTTTGTTCTATTCTAAAATCACTTCAAGTAGGTAAAGCGTGTGGCCCTGATATGATAAATAATCGAATACTTAAGGAAATAGCTGATTCTGTGTCGCCTGTTCTCACAGATATATTTAATACTTCACTTTCATTAGCTCAAAAATAGTAAATGAGTATGATCAGGAAATACCACAATCACAAACTGCAGACAACCCCGTGGCACCGTGAGGAAGAGCCGCTCAACCATCACGAGACACCAGGAAGACAAATTAAGCAAAGCAATCAGCTCTCTCTTCCCCATCAAGATGATTGCAATACTAAAATGGACATAAAGTAACGTACAACAAAACATAGAACTATTACAGACTCCCACAATGGGAGTAACAATAAACAGAAAGTCAACAACAACAGAACCACCGCCTTAGAACGGACAGCAGCCTAAGCCACCGGGGGGCTTAAATGCATTTTACTGGTACCAAATCTTCGCCCTAGATTCTGCTGTTGTTGAAGTACAAAAATGTTCAGCTCGCATGGAGGCCATCTAACTAATGCAATGTATCATCATGGAAAAACACTCTAATCAAATTACTACACCATGATGAAACAAAGAAAAGGGCTCTTGACTCACAGATAGTCCGAGCTAAAGAAAACCTCAAGTTTAGCCACGGTGGGTCCAGCTACAGATAAGCATCAGGCACCAACCCACCGATTAAAGCTTTACGTCAGAGCCGTCATAGAGTCTGAGGCCCGACCCACTGTCGTGCAATTAAAGAGGAAAGCATAGCTATAAACCGTGATCGGATATAAGAGTTAATTTCACGAACTATATCATTAATAAAAAGCAAGAATAGCAGAGGCCCCAATATGGAGCCTTGAGGAACACTTGCCAAGATCTCGACCCAGTCCCCAAGTTCCCAAAGACCCAAGTTCCCGATATATGGAAAAGATCCAATGTAAGCCCTGTTTATAAAAAAGATGATAAAGATAGTGTTGCCAATTATAGGCCTATTTCTCTGATTAGCTCTGTTGGTAAGGCGTTCGAAAAAGCAATACATAAACATGTTCACAATTTTATACTAGCAAATCAGATAATTACACCTTTTCAATCAGGGTTTATGCCAGGGGATTCAACGGTTAATCAGCTAACTGACATGTACAATACATTTTGTCAGGCACTGGACGAAGGCAAAGAAGTCCGTGTTGTATTTTGTGATATAAGCAAAGCCTTCGACAGGATCTGGCATCGTGGTCTTCTTGCTAAATTGTATCATTATGGGATCACTGGTAATTTGCACAAATGGTTTGTAAGTTATTTATCAAAACGATTTCAAAGAGTTACTATTCCAGGTGGTATCTCGGACTGGGTCGAGATCTTGGCAAGTGTTCCTCAAGGCTCCATATTGGGGCCTCTGCTATTCTTGCTTTTTATTAATGATATAGTTCGTGAAATTAACTCTTATATCCGATTGTTTGCGGATGATACGACTATCTATATAATTGTTGATTTTCCAGACTCAGCTGCTCAAATTTTAAATATTGATCTCGAGCGTATAGCTCACTGGGCTGCCATGTGGCTTGTTAATTTTAATCCAAATAAAAATGAGGCAATGCTTATTTCACGAAAGACACATAGAATCAACCATCCAGTTCTGTATTTCAACCACATTCCCATAGAAGAAGTTCAAACTCACAAACATCTAGGTGTATATATTTCAGATAAGTGTGATTGGCAGGCCCATCTTGAGTATATTCAGGCTAAAGCTTGGTCTCGTGTTCATTTATTAAGATCGCTCAAATTTGTTCTTGATCCGAAATCCCACCAAACTATGTATTTCACTTTTATAAGACCCATTTTGGAATATGCTGATGTTGTGTGGGACAATTGTACTCAACAGCAGATGAATGACTTAGAAAAAATACAAATTGAAGCGGGACGAATAGTTTCAGGTGCAACTAAACTTGTTGCACTAGATCGACTTTATCAAGAATTAGGCTGGCTTAAACTCTCTGAAAGGAGAAAACTTCATAAACTGTTTTTATTTTATAAAATGGAGAATGGTTTGGCTCCAGATTATTTGGCGGAACTGATTCCACCCCATGTCAGGGACGAAACCTCTTACAGTTTACGCAATGCCGACAATTTACGGCAAATCCATGCTTCGTCTCGATCATATTATGACTCATTTCTCCCATCAACAATTCGAGAGTGGAACAAACTCCCAGATGATATTAAATCAACACCATCCCTGCTATCTTTTAAGCATAAATTATAAAAAGATACTTCTAAAACCCCAAAATATTACTATTGTGGTGATAGAATAAGTCAGATATTGCACACGAGATTAAGAACTGGTTGTAGCGCATTAAGATATTACTTGTACAATAGAAATTTGGTCCCCGATGCGTTGTGTTTCTGTGGAACCATAGAAAATAATTTCCATTTCTTGTTGGAATGTCAAAGGTATAATGTTATGCGCAGGGAAATGTTGCAAACAGTCAGTAGGTTTACTGATGTATCTGAAATGGTTCTTTTATTTGGTGATAGCAACCTATCAGACACAAATAACGAACTTGTTTTAAAGCTGTCCATAGATATATTCATCAAACCAAAAGGTTTTCATCTGGAAACTGATACTTTTAGTAGACATAACTGGAACTAATGCGCATTGTGCATTGAAATAGTACTGTTTTCTTAGAACACGACAATGTCCATTCTTACAGCTAATAATTTGTAGTACTTTCTTTTATATTTCCATCCTTCCTTCTCTTCTTTCTTTCTTTCTTTCTTTCTTTCTTTCCTTCCTTCTCTCTTTCCTTTTTTTTCTATGCAGCTATAACCATGCAACAAATATGTTTTTCCTGAGTACTTAACGGTCTCGCGAAGGTAATGTCACTAACTCCATTCATAAAATGTACTTGTATTACAGGAGATGATTTAAAAAAGCATGATTGCTTGTTTTCAAATCCTGTTAATAACTACTATTTCATATTGTGACTTCGTGTATGCAAATGTATTGAGTTATGAAATAAATATTGTTTAAACCAAAGTTCAAACGCCTTTTACTTTCTGATTTGTGAACAAAACATCAAGTGTGGCTAGGTATTTCTTAAATAGAACATGAGAAACATTTTGGTACTACAATAATTAAGATTTGCTGATTTTTTCTAGTTTGCATTTTCAGCACCTCCCGATTCAGTGAGTGAGGCAATGCATGTAACCTATGTTACGTAACGTCATTAAAAATTTATGACGTCACTTGTCTCGCACTTTGACACTGAATATTTTTTCATCTGTAGGTTCTGACGACTATTGATACAGGATATTATGCCACAAATACTCCTTTGTCTGCTTTTATATTATTGTGATTTGGCTTGAAGCATGGTTAATTGATTAACGGTAACTCTTCTAATAAATTTTCCTTTAAAATTAATAAAATTTACTTACTTTTAGTGTATCAATTTTATTGAATTTTTGCAACAAGGAACATCAAGATGTCAGCAAAACATGTTTTTAATTTCATGCCAAAATAATAAATAATGTTAGGACAGAAGTTTATCGAATAGCAATACCCTTAGATTCTAAAGTTACAATTTGAAATATTCGTTCGGAAATCACGATTTACGGCTCCGCTCGCGCGTCGCTGTAAAACCAAATTTCCGACCATATATCCGACAATACAGTTATCCGCTAAATGTTCTTCTTACTTACGTTGCTATTCTGTGAAAATTTTTCATCCGCATTGTATATCTTCACAACAAATGCTTAATCAAAATTTGAGAGAAAGCTGTCTGCATCACCGTGGAATTTTGATAGCTACATAAATTCTGATATCGTAAAGCACCAGAGTAAGGCGACGTAAAGGGATAGAATGTATTCGGGTCAGAGGTTGAAACTTAAAAAAATCATATGTTTTGTATGTACGTGAAGAAAGACGTCTCGACGTGACACGAATAATTAATATAAATTGAGCCGCGACATGTGATTTCCAACAATGTGGCATTTTGACAAGTGTATACTCAGACAAGCCTGTGCAGCCTCAAGCTTAGAAAATTCAAATGATGTTCAGTCAGTAGCTCAACAGTGATAGAATATTCAAGGGACTAGCAAAGGTTCTGATTAGACTGCGCGTATCCGCAGGCTGATCTGAGGCTTTGCTGGTTGCACTTACCACATTGTTGGAAATCTCATGCCATGGCTAAATTATGTGTTTGTTGAACAGATCAAATTCTTTAAAATTGAACTTACTATAAGTAAAATGTTCCTTAGTTATTTGGTTCAATTGACTTCGGGTTAAGGAGGGCTGACTGTAATTGTCTAGCATCGCCCATGAAAATCGCCACATCGCATTCATTATAATAGCGAAATGTGAAAAATCCTGCAATATTGAAATTCCGAATCTTGAAAAACGATGATAACAATATCAGGCAAATTTCCATGCGAAGCCAGAAAACCCGTACATATACTAAAACCAACTGCTAATTGGTCACCTTACATTTTTACGCTAGTTCAGAAAGTGAAACATAGGGTATACAAAATTCATGTTTTTTTTTTAAAGTGAAGCAATACTTTGCCGAGGCTCTGCAAGTTATTTATAATTAAAGAATGACGTGTACTTTTTGCACGGATGAAGTTAGAGAAAAGGTACCCTCATTTCAAAAAAGTCACATTTTTTTCTACGATATAAACCATAACACAAATTAACATTTGTGTTTGTTTGAAGATGTTACGGGCTAGCGTGATATAAGAAGAATAAACCTCAAAAGTTTTGATTCCATCGGACTCGTCGTTTTTGCTACTCAACAACATAAGACAAATACCTTTAGCAGGTTAATCATTGAAATTCAGCTTTAAGCTTGCAATTTACATAGAGACTTTGCACTGCTCTGTACGCTTTATTATCAGCGACACGGCATTGAATTTTTCAGCGATTATTCATTATCACCAGACGTCACCGTCCGTCTTCAGGAATTGAAAAAAAAAAATAGAATGCCGCCAAATCGATTTTTTAAACTCTCACATTGAAACCGGAAGTGTACAGTAGTCGTAAAACAATAATCGCAAAAAATGGACTAATCAAGTACTACTGTGTTTGGCCTACAGTGTTCAAATAACATTTGACAATGTTACCATGAAATACTGCTGAATTTCAAAAATCTTGAAATATTTTGAAAAATTCAACATTTTAAAATTGCGTAAAAAATCCACCATAAGCAAAATTTCAATTGTAAAGTGTTTTTAAAGTCGGACAGACCAGTTTGTAATCACGTAAACGTCAATTTTATAAAAACTACTCTCAATACATTTTTTTTTTCTTAAAAAAAGTGGATTTTTTTATTTTTAACCAAAAAAACTTTGAAGTAAAAGAAAACTGTTCAAAAGCACTGCTAAACGTTTGCCCATTAAAATGCACATATATAGGCAAAACATCATTTCAATTTTATAAGCGTTTGGTCAGAAATAATGAGTTTGAAAAGTGACCAATTAGAACTTGGTTTTAGTATATACATGTATTTGGTGTTTCCGACCAGTTCATACCCAAATCAGTCTGCTACAGCTACAGAAACTAGCTCGAATAGTGAAATTTCGCATGTATGAAGTTTTGATATATCCTTTCCAATAAGCGAACAGCAAAGGTGCTGATCAGACTGCGTGGAAGCACAGGCTGGTCTGTGCCTTTGTTGTTCACACCCACCCCCGACGACTGGGTTTCTCGCATCGCGGCTCATATAAGACTTGATCTTATTGCGAAAAGTCCCTCTTCTTGAAACGCGAATGTTAACTATCAAATGGAGATAGATCATGATATCATCCTATACCCTAAGGCAGTGAATTAAAGACACTCGTCAGGCTGCGCAACTGCACGAGCTCTTACATGTAAGCACCACAATTTCATGAGCTGGCTAAGTAATTTTTCCAATAAAATCAATACATTGGCTGTTAACATATGTCACACATGGCGGATAAAATAGCATGGTATTTGCCTGCAGCTGGCACCGGCTGGTGCCAATATTAATAAAATCAAAGAAGCTGCACTAGTTCTGACCTAGTTTTTTCCCAATTCGATCATTAAGCCGTGTTTGCCTTTTTATTTTGGATATATTACTTTTACAAATGGACGACAATCATGAAAACACTGTGATTAGTTTCTAAATATGTCCGAAAAATGAATTATTGGAGAAATATGACTGACTTATCGGATATTCAGGGCCGAAAAAGACTATACATTTAACATATCGGTTGTTTCGAAATGAAGATGAATCATACACCGTGTTGTTGGAAAAATAAAACTGTTGCAAAATTTTCTAGAACACTGAGGATGGTATAGAGATGGCAGAACCACAAGGTACCATGTTATTATGTTTCTTCGAGACACGAGCAACATGTATGTTTTTGTCAGCATACGATCTCAGGCCACTATCGACTATCGGGCCCAACAGCGAAACGCCCTCGATGAAACACAATTTGAAATGGCCCGCTGTTGAATGCAACAGGCGCTGACCATCAGCGCTGATCAGCTTGTGCTGGTTATTTGTTAAGTTAAACATATAAGTTATCACAAAACCACTGCGGAGTGCGGACCACGCACACACATACACACACACGAACGCACGCACGCGCGTACACCATGGGACAGCAGCAAACAATGGACCAATATCGAAATAATCACCATTATTGAACGGAGAGCAGCCGAGACCGAAGGGGTCCTGAAATATATTCAACTGGCAAAATCTTCGCCCTAGATTCTGCTGTTGATAAAACACAAAATATGTTTAGCTCGCATGGAGGCAGCCGGGATGAAGGCTTCCTAACGTAAGCAATGCACAAACCGTTAGAGAGCAACAATTAAAATCAAGTTACTTTGCACGGGCCTGCCCATTATCGCATAATGTAAACCACGCTTAACCATTTTTCCCACCAGTCACGACTGCTTTCGTCTGTTTATGTACGCCCCCGCCCCGATACGATCATATCTGGATCCGCCCCTTCTCGAGAACACGCGAATTGACGGACAAAACCTTCAAGTTGCACCCCATTTCCGTTTATATTGGCATATACCAAGGTAGAGGTTTAGGTGAGCTGTTAAGACGACCTTTCAGACAAATTCTTTCAGTAGTTGCCTATTTACGCGGGGAATTAAAGCCCGGACACATCCACGGCACTGCGGGGACACATCGTAAGCCCCGCTATGTCCCCAATATCCCTGGCCCTAAGGGGGCGGGCATAAAAATGACTGGTGCATAACCAGAGTTAATTGTGTAGATCGTTTGATTTCGCCTGATCTTAATCTATCTGTCTTTGGTACTGAGACGATCAGTTCTGATAAAAGGTTAAAAGATACAATGTATTTCGGTCAAACTTTATCAAAATTACTTAAGTTTGTCAAGAAAATGTCGGAATGGCGGTATGACATAAGTTTATCTGAAAACTGTGGTGATCCAAATTCGTAAATGGTAGAAAGACAGGACCCAGACAACTATTAATCACATGATTCCCGACGTATGAATGGTGCGCATGGAAATAAGTCTCATATATCTTTAAAACATACAGGAGTTCCATCAATAATTATTGTCCGAATCAGGCCTGATTGGGCACCCCGCTCTTTGCAAATGTTACCAGCAGACGTCAGCCATCTTCATTAGCAGGATAAGAGTTTGGGAAGGAAGGGCCACATCCCTACCCCGGTGATCCCAGGGTTTCATTTATATTCAACAGATGATGCACGTGGAATACATTATGTGTTGGCATATCATGATACAAAATAGATCATGCGCGGATCCAGAAAGTTTTGTCAGAGGGGGTCCAACACTGAAAAGTTTTTTGGGGGATTTTTTTAGTTGATGCGATGGAGAGATGATCTTAATTGCCACTAAAAGTGGGCCATCATCGGCCCGCCAGCGAAACGCCATTGAAATGGCGTTTCGCTGGCGTGCTGATATTGGCCCACCATTGAATGCTGGCTTGGTAGCTTGATTATTAGGGGATCCGGATCAATCTTGCTAGGAAACCCTATATTTTTGTGATTTTACAGGGGGGGGGGGTCCGGACCCCCTGTCCCCCCCACTGGATCCGCTCATGTAGATAAATATTCTATGTGAATCGGCAACAGAAACGATTTATTCGAAACAAAAACGATCATAACCTGAAATAGTTACTATTTCATGTTTTTTGTCACCGATCGGCTTTTAATCTCATTGCATGCTGGGTAAATTTTCATGCTTTTGGTTGTCGTCTGCTGACTTTTTTTAAAAATGATTTTCTTTTCAAAATCATCTCAGGAACACTATCGTTGTGTCAGTGTGTTAAACGGTTTGGATCCAGATCAGGGCCGACGTGTCGGTCCTGATCTGGATCCAAGCTGTTTGAAAAGGTTATCAGTAGCCGTATCATGCTTTTGGTTGTCGTCTGCTGACTTTTTTAAAAATGATTTTCTTTTCAAAAACTTCTCAGGAAGACTATCGGTGTGTCAGTGCGTTAAACGGTTTGGATCCAGATCAGGGCCGACGTGTCGGTCCTGATCTGGATCCAAGCTGTTTGCAAAGGTCATCAGTAGCCGTTAGCAAGGACACATTTACTGTATATAAGTGACATCGAATCGATCTCGAAGTGACATCGAATCGATATCGCATTGACCTGAACACAAGGAACAACAACACTGTAAAAGCTCTTACTCGAAATCAATCATATGCATATTCATTGAATATTAGAGCCGTGACGCGAGAAAACATGTGTTCGGGGTTAGCGACAATGAGACACTCAAACAAAGTAAGAAAGGCGGCAAAGATAGGAATCAATGCAATCAAGTAGCACACCTGACCCAGGATACCACATGGGAAAGTGACAAAACACAATTAGACATCACAAACGAGAGCTGAAAGAGCAGGTCACCACAAGGCAGCAAAGCATGACAAAACAAGTCATAAATAACACATATTACCCACAAATGAACGGACATCTGGAGGGCTTAGACCAATTTCACGGCGCCAAACTCACCCGGCTTAGTTCAGATATGAATCAAGACACATAGATGTTTGGTTTGCATGAAAGACACCTACCTTATCAATGCATCATCTAGAACATATACAGTATCGCCGTGGGTTTAGGTCACCAAATGAACGGGTCCAGGTCCGTTTAGCTCGCGTTCATAGGTGGGTCCGTTCGCGTTCCGTTCCCGTTCATCGATAGTTCAGCCAAAACGTGTTAAGTTCACCAATTACAGCCAATTTTTGTCCCACATTTTCTTGGCTTAGATTTTCATTTTTATGTTTTTTTTTTTTTTATTGGTATAGGTCAATAAGATAATGATGGCTGAAAAAGTGCGCATCCAAAAAATTCAATTCATTCAGCCTCACAAAGAGCACCACTGAATTTGAATGCGAATTGCGTTACTGTGATGAAGTATACTTGAACAAACCAAACTTCTTACAAGACTGAAATATTAAAAAGCTTTTATAGCATGCACTTCTACTTGGATCTCTTGTTGATCAAATAAGCCTATTATGTAGAGTTTATATCATGTTTTTGCTTCTCAGCATGGTCTCAGCAGGTTTGTTATGAATTGACAGTGGAATTCAACTGTAATTCTTTGATTACAGTTACATATTGTTTTAATTGTATCCAACAAATTTGAAGAGTTGACCAGAAAAAAAAAATATTATTTTTGAAACAGTAGATGATGAATATTAAAAATTTCCTACTTCTTTGGTATTGGCAATACTAAATTGTATTCTTGTATAAAGAACATTGTGCAAATAGGTCGGTAACGTAATTCACATACCTTACACTCTGATCTTTGTTTGTTTGTTTTGTTGCTTTACGTCCCAAGTCAACAGCTATGGTCATTGCGGGACGGTCAGTTCACCTAACCACACTTTTTCCTGGGCAGGCTTGAACAAGCGGTTATCCAGTAATTCGTGCACATACTTTCGCTTGTAACTGACAACAACCCTTCTTGAATGAATCAGCGGAAGGAGGAGAATGACCGTAGAAATCATTTCATGATCAATCTCCACCAAAGTATGGGACCGGACCGGGCTCGAACTCGCGACCCCTGGATCTGCAGTCAGACACGCATCTGTAGCCAGACACATTACCGACTGCGCTACGCGGCCCCGCACACTCTGATCTTATTTCCTGCGTAGAAACATATATTTTTTTCTGCAAAATAGCAGGTTCTAGTGTGTTGCTTAACACTTTTTACATCATCCTTTGCACATTGGAAGTAAGCTATTACATCTAGTTTCATTAATCTTGTTGGAATAACACTTTAAAATATGAATATAGAATAATGATTTAAAATATATTCCATATATTTGAAAACTTATTGTGGCTCACAAAGTAAGACAATGCAGAATAAATAATCTAACTTCAATAAATGCCTTTTCATGTACATATATTACAAAAAAGCAAAGTTTGCATCTTTTACAAAGATACGCCCTTCTCAAAAAATGGCAAAATGTTAATGGTAACGTAATTCACATAGCCCATTTGCTCAATTCAATTGAAGATAAGAAGTTATAAATTCAAGTTAAATATTTTATCTTTCATATAAACCATATAATTTATCCGCAAAGTAAGTCATGAGAACATTTGAGGTCACTATGATCAACTGGAATGGACCAGGGTGCAAAAGCGAGAGTGCCAATTTCAAAGTGTACTCATAAACTCACCAATAAACCTCCCGTGGTAGCAGCAACTAGATAAAACGGTTTGAAAAGGAGAAAATAACAATTGAACAACAAGTCAGAAACTTATAATCACCGCCGATTTGTTGCTTTCAGTCCTTTGATTGGACTAATCTGGGTTTTTTGTAGAATATGAATTACGTTACCTACTTGTGAATTACGTCACTTATGTTTAATCTAGCTCATTTCAAAAACATACATACATTCCCTTAGAGAACTACACTATTCGATTCTGTTTTTCAAACAGATTACTTTGCATATGTTGTGCTGATATAATGAGTATCTTTGTAAGTTACATGAACAGGGGAGTTGATGTACCCAGAGCATATCGGTAAATCCTTGTTAAAGTTAATTGACAACTGTAAAATGGTTAAAATTGATCTTGAGTGACTGGGACAGATTTGCTTTGATTAAAAACAAACATTTTGTTTCAGCTAGTGTATGCATTTAGAGAGGTTTTTGGATTTTAGTGAAATTGCAGTAACGTAATTCACAGTAACGTAATTCACAAATTTATGTTTCCACTTATTTTTCTATGAAAACAACTTCTTGTAAAATTCTTGTATGATTCGTTATATAGTAAGATTATAGTTCTTACACTGGCTTCAATTGCAATATTTGTACCTCTTCTTATGCAAATAATACACATAGGGTAACGTAATTCACAAAACTGCATATTTTTTAGACAACCCCAGATATCTTTTCATCTGCGTAAAATAAACAAAAGTTTCCCCAAATTCGTTTCTTTGTCTATGCACATATTAATCCTCTTGACATAGAGATGTTGGATGTGAGCTTAACATGAATGGTTTGTAATTTGTGAGATGGTTAAATTGGTAACGTAATTCACATTAGATTGTGGGACATTAAGTATCGAACAACAACAAAAATGTTTTTCACTTTTCAATCAAATAAGGGACATTAAATGAAAGGCATATATGTTCGTCAATAAACTAAAGTTGAAAATTGCTTATAAAAAACAACCATTTGAGTATAATACATACTTATACTATACTATGGCGATAGGACAGCATTTTTAGCAATTTTTGGGGCACTTGCTGTTGATAAACGTCGTAAGGAATGACTAGCGACCATTTACATTGCTTTTCTTTTACTTGATCGTTAAGACATAATCTAAACTAAACTTGTAAAACTTAAAGCGTTAGAAAATACACTGGTTACATGCTAAAATGGGGATGGGACACACAAAAAACTGAATTGGTGAGCTTAACTCGTTTAGGCTGAGTTGCGCGACGCATTGTTCTGATCCATTCCATTCCACATAGGTAGCTCCGCTCCATTCATTCCAATCAGGTCGACATGATAAACATAAGAGTAGTGTTATGTAGTTGGTCACGTTATGGTACTTTATTCACCTGATTGGACAAATATAGGGTTTTCAATCATACTTCTGTCGCGAGACTACAATTAATTTTACTATAAACAGCCACCAGTTTTTTTTTGCCACACCAGAATTTGGCAAAATCACATCATCTTTCTAGTGGTGCAAAAGGCTCAAAACCACTAAAATACAAAAATACAGACATAAGGGAGCAAAACATATATAATTATGACTAAAAAAATATATGCCATCATAATGAAAAAAATGGTCAAAGTCAAAAACCCCGCGGGGTTTTCCAAAAACCCCGCGGGGTTTTTAAAACCCCGCGGGGTTTTTAAAACCCTGCGCGGGGTTTTTCCCCCACATTTTCAAATGGGGGAAAAACCCCGCAGGGTTTTTTCAAAAAAATAAATATCAAAATAAGTTCAAGAAATAAGTTTGTTTGATTGTAATTATTTCAGAAAATGATTGGTAAGGCTTAATTCCAACCTTTAATTTCCCCCGCGGGGTTTTTCTCCCATTTCAGATTGTGGGGGAAAAACCCCGCAGGGTTTTTTAAAAAAATAAAAAGGTTTGTTTTTAATTGAATGAAACGATTCAAATCTGAATATCGATATATAAACAAACAGGTTTTAAAATATTAAAACCAAACCAATAATGTATATGATGTATATATGTTCAATGTTTCTATCTTGCTTTTGTAATTGTGCTTTATTTGTATGCTCTTCACATGTGGAGGAAATAAAGAATATTATTATTATCATTATTTTTATTATTATTATTATTATTATTATTATTATTATTATTATTATTTTATTAAGGTCGTCTGCAATGATGGTTTTGTTTGATGTTTTTTAAATGTCTAATTATGGGCAATAAATAAGCTAAACTTGATTTTAATTGGATCTTCTCATCCTTTGATTTATTCTTGACCACTGTTTACATTATATTTAATATAGAATACAAGTATGTCTACAGAATTCCAAAGGGCCCTTACTTAGACTACAGTTATAATTCTGTCTGATTACTCTACTGGTTGTGATGAGATGAGACGAGCAATTATTTTGCCACACAAGCAGATATAATGATAGATATTGTATACGACTTGGATAAGGATTAGTTAAGATATTTTAAAACATTTAACCAATTTAACAAATACTAAATTGTCATGTTAAAATAGAAACTATTATTTTCCACGCCCCTCTATCTATATCGTAGTATTATACATATATGGAAATATTGAAAAAGTTTATATATAACATCTGTAAAAAAGGTCTTGATAATAGAGCAATGAATTGCTTCCTAAGATTAAAGCACCAAAGCCCAGAGATTTATAAGAAACCATGCGAAAAATATTCATTTCCCTTTGAAATATCATCTCTTACACCAAGTCAATGGCCTTGCTAATTTATTATGTTAGGTAACATAAGTTACAACCTGTAACACAACCTGTAGCAAGTACTCCTATCTTGTTGTTTAACATGCAAAATCTATGATTCCTTATTATATGAGCAAGACTATCAAAATATGGAAGATTTTATATAATTTTTACGTAAATAATACCTACCAAATTGGGCTCCTTAAAACTTGGGGTAGTGTTGTTTAATTGCTTATATAAGGCAATGCATTTAAGATAGATAAACACACTTTGTTTTTTTCCATAAGCCAAATAAGTGTGTTAGTACAACTAGATTAAAAGCATTTTAAAAATTCACAAATCAGCTGTAAAATTAAATGCTATTGGTCACAGTTACCGTTTTTAAAGGGTAGTTTTATGTAAGTAACGCACATAACACATTAGGATGCCGTAATTTTGCTTTAAAACTTTTATCTGCAGCTTAGGTATCCAGCAGGCAGACTATATGCGTGATTTAAATAGTTAGTTTAATGCCTTCTTTCTGTAGCACAGCCTTTTAACTTTTCATTTTCTGAATTTTATATGGTAACATATGTAACAGACTGTCAGAGGCAAACACCAAATCGTACACATGCAAACATCTCTTATTCTACGCAGCTTGAAATGCTCTTTTAAGATACGATGTGTCTGCAAAATTCTTTAGCGGGGAGCAAAACATTCTCAGCCATCAGTCTAACAATGATACATTGCCATTTTGGTAACGTATATTTTAGGATTTCCCACCAAGGGAGAAATTGAAATCTCTCTGTTTTGATATAAAACTCTCACAACTTTGAACACAGAGTGTAAAATGCTTCTTTGAGCTAAAAACTAAAAATATTATTTTTGGATAAAAAAACCCGCAGGGTTTTTCTCCCATTTTATTTTGTGGGGGAAAAACCCCGCGGGGGAAAAACCCTGCGGGGGAATTTTCTTTTTCCTCTAGAGGCACAATATAATGCTGAAAGTTTTTGATATACCTTTTATTATGCATTGTGATGAATAATAATTCAAAAAAGTCAATTTGAATTTTTCAAAAAACCCTGCGGGGTTTTTCCCCCACAATCTGAAATGGGAGAAAAACCCCGCGGGGGAAATCAAAGTTTTGAATTAAGCCATATCAATCATTTTCTGCAATAATTACAATCAAACAAACTTGTTTCTTGAACAAATTTTAATATTTATTTTTTTGAAAAAATCCTGCGGGGTTTTTCCCCCATTTGAAAATGTGGGGGAAAAACCCCGCGCGGGGTTTAAAAAACCCTGCGGGGTTTTCGAAAAACCCCGCGGGGTTTTTAACTTTGACCATTTTTTTCATTATGATGGCATGTATTTTTTTAGTCATAATCATATATGTTTTGCTCCCTTATGTCTGTATTTATGTATTTTAGTGGTTTTGAGTCTTTTGCACCACTAGAAAGATGATGTGATTTTGCCAAATTCTGGTGTGGCAAAAAAAAACTGGTGGCTGTTTATATAATTTAATCATTCATTACAACATCTCCTATTATACATGATGAAGCTGGTTTTCTTCTAAAGCTTTCCCACTCAAACATGGCCTGGGAGTCATTCTATTCACTGACTAGATGGGGCAAGTTCGGCTCGTTTTGGAAGCACAGGGGTTTATACAAACCCTATGTTTACACAGCAGTTGTGTTGGCTATCTTAACAGCATTTTAAAGAGGCCCCAATATTCATAGAATGACCAATTACTGGGACAGAAGCAACATTTTCTGAAAGCTTATTCATTGGGCAGTTCAGACATACCCAATAACACGGATGTTCACATGAATTGGTAGATTTACAGCCCACTGAAAGAGGAACTATTTGCGCAAAGTAACATCCTTATTGTGTACAACCAATCAAGGGACATAAATGTGGTCTGGTTTCTTCTAACTGTAAATCTGTTTCCTCACCGTACTCTTATCGAGCACGGACTATAGCGCTATTATTATTGTATAGATAACGATAAACTGATAATAATGACGCGTAATCCTGTAACTTCTATTAAAATGTTTATATACTCAAACAAAAAAGTAACGTCCGATTTTCATGGTACTGTATCTATCAATCCAGTTAAGATGTTGCAACAAAAATAAACCAAAATGTTTATCAAACGTAGGACACACAAAAATTGGTAATTATTTGATTTTATCTTCTCACCATGAAGGGTTATTGAACCTAATGTGCACACAGCTTTTTCCATTATCATCAGGAAGTTAATCATCAAAACGTGACACATTTTACGTTAAATGGCAGCCAGAATTGTCCAACGATGAAAAAACATCTAAAAATTCCAAGTCTGCTTATTGGACGAGCGACATTGCAGTTCAAAACCTTTAATTTACTAAATTAACTGAAATTACCTCCCTTTGAATTAAACAAATAACAATTTAAGAACTTCCAAATCTCCGTTACCTAACATTATTTTGAGACCGTTTTTGTTTTAATGTGATGTGTTTGTTTATGACAACAATTACACAAAAGAGAACAACAAAATCTATGGCTGATATCGGACATCAAAGGTTTATTAAATCTGCGTTTTATACCCCACCCCTTACTGCAAAATCATCAAAAAATTTCCATATCAAATGGTTTGATGCTGAATAGTCTTAATTAAATTTTAAATGCTTGTTATGACGAAAGCAAATTAAATTTGTCCGATTCTGTTGATTATCAAAATACTGGACCAAAAATGATTTTTCTAAGTGTTTTCACGCACGCTCGTGATCGGTATTTTGTCACGTCAAAGTATGTTATAGATTAATGAATGCGGTTGTAAAAGCAATGCATACAGCTAGCAAGCATAGCATCTAAAAAGTTTGCTCAGTGATGTTTAAATGTGCTTAAAAATTCGAGCTTATGACGGACACACAAGCTATTGATGTTGTGACTTTTGATTTTAGGGGTACTTGATTTCGCTGCTTTGTCAGCGGCTCTACTGATTATCAAATGAATTTATCTTTGTTGCAAAACGTTTTTAAATGATCACAGTGGGTAATGTGAGATTTTGAATGAAATGCGTTCATACATTTGGAACTGGCAGACATAAGCGTCAAGCGGACATAACTTTATTGTTTCAGTATATAGGCCTTAGTGTTACACAGTCAAAAATACATATTGCTTTGCGTGCGTGCGTGTGTGTGTGTTGTGTGCCCACAGTTTAGGCAAATGAGAGAATTAACATTTTGGAGCATACAAATATGTACGTTGTCTTATATTTTGTTAGTTGTACAATCTTCTGCAAGAGCCCATGCTTTTAGAATAGGCTTAATTGGACATTCGCTGTGTGTGGTATAACTCATGAGTTAGTTTTGACAATGTTTTTTTTTTTTCAAATAACACTGACTTTCGTTTCATTGGGTTCTTTTACCGTAAGTTTACTATGAAGAGCCAAATAAGACGAGGTCGTTGATATTTCAATGATAAGATGAAAGTGTAATGAGCCAGTGCATGAGATTTCCAAAAATTTGGTATGTGCGACCAGCAAATCCTCAGATCAGCCTGCGCATACGCGCAGTCTGATCAGAGCCTTTGCTAGTCGCTTGAGTATTCTATGATTGTTAAGCTACTGACTGACCACCTTTCGGAGTTTCTAAGCTTAAAAGAATGCTGCAGAGGCTCGCCCGAGTCCACACTTGTCAAAATGTCAAATTGTTGGAAATCTCATGCCATGGCTCTAAGCGAACTACAAGTAAATCTGCTAGGCTGCAGAGAAGCGCATCAATATCTAGGTTTTCGTGTTGCACTGTTCACGGAGGTTGTTTGTCATCCAAAGGTTGTGCTCAAGTAGATGCATGTATATATACGTGCCAGTTCATGATATTTTGATACATATCGCATATGAGAGCATTGAAGGCTCAGACGACATATTAATGTAACGTATACCACCCTTACCAACTTTAGCAGGAAATATCTCGTGATGTGCAAGGTCTACACTGATGTAGGAGGTATAAAATAGTTATACCATGTTTGTCCACCTGTACGTAAGATAATCCACTCGCTAAAGCTCGTGGATCATCTCCACGTACAGGCGGAAAACCCATGGTATAACTTTTACTTAGATGATTAGCATGCTGATGTTATTGATGCTTTTAACACTTCGAGCAATATTTGGACGATATTTTAAACATTAATAATGGAATTTTTAACAATATGGTAAGTAAAATATACCCTTTCAACTTAATAAAGCCAATACCTCTGATACTGAAGCCGCATTTTCTGACTTGCATTTGTCAATTTCCAATGATATTGTTTCTACCAAATTTTATGATAAACGTGACCACTTTGATTTTGAAATTGTCAGTTCCCCGTTTTCAGATGGTGATGTTCCTCGCTCTATGGAGTCTATATCTCTTAACTTGTTCGTTTTGCTAGAGCATCTAGCTATGTTACTGACTTCAACACTCGCAATAAATTATTGTTAACTCAGAAACTTTTTACACAAGGATATCATTATCATAAACTTCGAAAAACCTTTTCTAAATTTTATAGAAGATACTCTGATTTGATATCTAAATTCCAAGTTGGACTTAAATCTCACTTACGCCAAGGACTTTTGGAATCTGAATTCTATGGTGACTTGTTGTATAAATTGAAGAAGATTGTTGGCTCTAATAATTTTTCAGCGCAGTCCATTGAAATAATTTCCCATTATAAAAAGATTGGCAATAACATTAATGTATTGCAACAGATTGCATGCTTGGAGGTCAACCCAATCAATGTTGGCAACTTTGCCTTCCTCTTTAATTGCACGCGGGTGGGCCGGGCTTTAGATTCTACGACGGTTCTGACTTAAAGACATCTATTGATGAGACGGTAGGGGCCTGATGCTTTTGCTGTTCGTCAGGCCCATCGGGGTTAAGTTGTTGGATTTTATTTTTGCTCCGGTATTCAGTTTTATTTACTGTTGATTCCTTAGTTTCGAATTTCTCACGTTTAGCTTCCACCCAAATGAATCTGACAAGGTGATTGTGTTTTAGACTGGCTCCAGTCCTTAAAACAATTTTTCATTAATGTGTCATATCATATACTTGTAGCCAGTCTTTCTTTGATGGCTCTGTTTTAAAACAGAGCCATCAGAGTAAGACTGGCTACAAGTATATAATATGACACATTGATGAAAAATTGTTTTAAGGACTGGAGCCAGTCTAATTGTGTTTATATTACAGAAGAACCCGAGCTCCCACCACCATCCTATGATGAAGTGGCACGTTTACCTAGAGACCTGCCGAGTTTGTCGTCGTCGGATCCACTGCTTGGTAGGCGGGAGAGAACAGATACAGGGTCCTACTCAGCAGGAGTAAGTTTTCATAATTAAAGATACATATTATGATATACACTTTTCATGGATGATATTACATATGTGCTTATCTATTATTGAATTTATTAAACAAGTTGGGGAAAAGAGATCAAATGCGAGGCTTTCCGAGCATTTTATCGCTTATTCTTGACGAGTTTAATAAATTCAATAATACATAAGCACTCATAAAATTCCGAAAACTCGCATTTTTGGCATGAAAACGCCAAGATTTTCCAATTATGCACGCAATGTTGTAGGTTACTCTCCACTATTAGGGTGTACATAGACGATAATGTTAACAGTTTATCACCTTGTTCGAAAACTATACATACAAAAATTACCAAAAAGTAATTATGATCAGAAAATATCACAATCACCACTGCAGACCAACCCACGGCACCGAGAGGAAGAGCCACAGAACATTTATAGTAACAATACATCTTTAAGACAATAAAAGCAAAGCAACCAGCTTTCGCTTCCTCTTCAAGATGATTGCAAATCAAATCCAAAGAATGGACACAAAGTAATGCATATCAAAACAAAGACAAACACAGAACTCCCCAAAACAATGGGAGGTACATTAATACTAGGTCAACAGAAACATGGCCACCGCCTTAGAACGGGCAGTAGTCTAAGCCAACGGGGATTGGGGCTTAAATGAATTTTACTGGCGCCAAATCTACGCCATAGATTCTTTTGTTGTTAAAAACCTGCCTCATTTTTAAATGTCTAACTAGCAGGTTATTTTCATTGTATAATTACTATATGTTTACATCTCAATACCACACTATATCCCTTTAAACTGGCATACTAGATCTACGAAATGCTATGTTTCCTAATGTAGATACATGTAGTTCTTCAAGGGGTCCAAGAGGCAAACCCCATCTGGTATCAACCTGGTACCGGAATTTATCACCTTAGCCATTGTCATTTATCATATGACGTCGCGTCTGGGAGTGAAATAACGTCATAATAAAATCGATAAACCACTAGTGGTTGACAGATTTTGGAAAAAAAATATGACGTCCATAACAACGTTGCGTACACAATGATAAAATTATAACGTTTTTACGACAGAAATGAGATTTCAAAGTAATCTTAATGTCAAATGATAAATAGAATCTAACATTCGTGCTCTTGTATTATTGAATTTATTAAACTCGTTGCGAAAAAGAGATAAAATACTCGGCAAGCCTCGCATTTTATCTTTTTTCCCCAACTCGTTTAATAAATTCAATAAACCATGATCACTCATGTAAGATCCTCTATTTATACCACCTTTACCAGATTTAGCATATAATATCACTTGATGTGCAAGGTCTACACTGATGTAGGTGGTATAAAATAGTTATATCATGTTTGTCCACCTGTACGTAAGATAATCCACTCGCTAAAGCTCGTGGATTATCTCCACGTACAGGCGGACAACCCATGGTATAACTATTACTTAAACGAACTATGATTCACATCCTGTAATCAAACACGCCAAACATACAGCACATGTCAATCAATGAATATTAACAAATGTGCCTCGACGCGAGAAAACCTGTCTTCAGGGTTTCCGTCAAAGCGAGATTCAAACCTGTCTCCTCAGCTACAGAGGCTAGCTAGAAAATTGAAATTTCACCCGTAGCAAGTTGACATATGATACTTTCCAAAAAGCGAATAACAAAGGCGCTGATCAGACTGCGCGGATGCGCAGGCTGGTCTGTGCTTTTGTTGTTCGCAAACCCCCGAAGACAGGTTTTCTCGCGATGAGGCCCAAATGACGTCAGCTTGGCTCTAATGTAAAGTATATTATGAATATTTTGTGATGTGTTCCCTGAAAGGGCAAGGCTGTAAGGGGCGTCATTACGCAACGTTGCTAAATATGTAGTGGTTTATCGATTTTATTGCATGGCGTTATATTAAGTCCAGACGCGACAATATGTGTTTAACGTCACACCAACAGCTAAGGTCATATGGAGACGGGGCCACGGCTTAAAGAGACTTAGTCTGCAACTATGAACATTTTTTCGATTTTTTTTATTTTCTTTTTAAATCATTGGTAAAAGTAGAATTAAGTTATGTTTTCACAATAAATCTGTTCACTATACCTGAAAACTGCACGGAAAAGTGAATTATCTTATAAAAACAGGTGTGTTGTAATTATTTGCGTCCCTCCAATAATTATAGACAGATAATTTTAACGTAAATGCTGTTGTTTTGATACTGAAAATTTGTTAAGATTAACGAAATTGGGAAAATGTATACCTGCATTTTAGTTTTTTACTGTGTTCTTAAAAAATAGAACCATTAATTCTAAAATTAAAATATCAAAAGTTACAGACTATGCAGCTTTAAAGTCTCATCCGACAGACTGGTGAAGTCGTAAATCAAACCTGTGCGATTTCTGTACATTTACTGCAATTGTCACAGCTTAATGGAACGATCGCATGCATTTGTGAACCCATACTTAAGAATATTTATATGTTAATTTAGTATAGTGCATCTGTTTTACAGAAGGACCTCCGTCTAGTATATGTGGTCAGTTTGAGGACACAGAGCATAAAAGGTGTAGTGATATAGTTTCTTAAAGACATATATTATTGTCTAATAGAGATCATAAAAATATTAGAATAGCTGATAAGGGATAGTTTCAGTATCTCATAAATTTGAAGGGGCCTCAAGAGGGGATTTACCTGTATAAAAGTAAGTAATGGTGCAAAGATCAGGAATCGATACAATCAAGTACCACACCTGACCCAGGATACCAATGGGAAAGTGACAAACTCACAGAAGACACCACAAACGAGAGCCATGAGGTCAGCCCTTTCCCAGCAGGTGAAACACAATTTCATTCACTAAGATAAAGATCAATATTTTATCAGAAAATACCTAATCCCTTCATGGCACCACTTTATTGCCCCTGTAAGGAAGTCATAATCACCTCATAATGACTATCCTTTTGATCTGCCAAGTATGACCCCTGGAGAGAGAGTCATAATGAGTGGTACCAGTATCATTGCTCAAATTTCTATGTCTTTAAATAATCAAATCTATTATTTCGACTATTTCCAGGGGAGGCAATATTCAACTGGTAGATCTTCACAAACATATGTCCCAGGTATGTACATACGTTTATATAACATCGAACAGCCAGAATCAATATATGAGCTGCGACATGTGATTTCCAACAATGTGGCATTTTGACAAGTGTAGACTCAGACGAGCCTGTGCAGCCTCCTTTTAAGTGAAGAAACTCCAAATGATGTTCACGTAGTAGCTTAACAGTCATAGAATATTCAAGGGACTAGCAAAGGCTCTGAACAGACTGCGCGTATGCGCAGTCTGGTCTGAGCCTTTGCTGGTCGCACATACCACATTGTTGGAAATCTCATGTCACGGCTCAATATATTTTGTCCTTTGGTTTGGGTATAGATTATGAAAGCATTTAACCATATACAATGTTCATGTGACAGCCATCTTAGTGCTATAGCTATTTGAACACCTTTAAAAATATTTTCTCACCCCATAAACATGATAAAGAGTCTCCCATATGAAATTTGAGTTGAATTGGTTCAGTGGTTCTAATGTTCATGTTTGCAATGTGGTGGGAGAGCCCTTAGTACACCACAAGCTCAACTATAGCCTTCAGCTTAGATGAGCCTAGAAGCATATAAGAAATTGCAACGCATAGCCAAAGTTTTATACAAGGTAGGCCTTCCGTACTTTTCCGGATCTCTTTCCGGACTCAAGTGACATGCACTTTAATACATCACATGACTAACTCAGCCAATCGAAATTCCCCCTTACCACGAGCCGAGCTGGCAAGTCCTCGAGGCCAGCAACAAAATATCAAAATTAATTCTGTTTTCTAAGCATATTGCATACAAAGTGAGGATTAGTTGTAAAGAGAGATTAAGTTCCATTGTGTGTGTGTGTGCTTTTTACCTCGAAAACCAATTTTATGTACTTCAAACAGCGTCCATGGTCGTTTACATTCTAAGGTCAGCATTGGTAACGTCACAGCTCCGTCAGGTAAATATTTCACCATTTGAAGAATGACTCAAAAGCTCATCAAAAACATCATTGACAATTTGGCATTGAGCTATCAAGTCAATCTAACGAAAGATATTCCTAATATAACCAAAAAATACATAAACTCGCACTTTTTTCACTTGTCAACAGTGGATATCAGCAATGCTTATTTAAATATAGGTTAGGGTAGTTGTGAGGTTTTTTGATTGGCCAGATTGTATTTATACAGGAGGGCTCGGAGTTAATCGAAACTTGTCTGAAAAACTCGGTATATCAGCTATAGGATGAGAATAAAGAAAGCAAGATTTTATTCCGAGCAATAGACGCTTTACTCTATTTTCAGTTGCTGGTGCTAACGTTTTGTCGTTTGTGCCTACTGATAACCTTTGCAAACAGTTGTGTATTAATAGACTTTTCGCTTACTGTAAAGGCGGCAACTTTAATATTCATATCTGGGCGTGTTTCGGCTATTTCATTTGCTAAACAAGGGAAATCAGGTTCTATTTATAATCTGGTGAAGAATAAATAAGTTGTCTGGGCCGCGCAAACGTGCGTGCATTTCATGAAAATTCTAATCGTATAGACACACTGAACTCACATTTATTAACCCTAAAGCGCATAATCACACGTATGCTTTTGTCGTCCACTAAAATATTTGAAGCCTCAAAACCAAACAGTGTGGACCCAGATCAGACTGCTCCTGTGTCCACAATGTTTGCCTCTATGCTTATGTTAAATAAACATTTTCAGTTGCAGTTATTTTGCTGGCGTTTTAAGGCTAAATAATGTGTTTTGCGTCTATACTGAGGTAATGACGTAAGATGATACAGTTAATATTGATTAAAACCACGCCTCATTATCAGATTTTACCTGTGTCTAAGGTTGACCAGTCCTAATTGCGCATTTATAAGGCGCCGCCTTTACAGTAAAAAAGAGTAATATAATACTTATATTTATGTTCGAATTGATTTTTTACGTGCCATCAACAGTCTTTCAGTTATAAAGGGACGGGTCTTTCTGGGTTGAACCAGTGCTAAGCTAGGATTAATGTTCTTGCGCAAGGACACAACGCAGTGACGCCGGTGAGACTCAAACCCGCGGCCCCACGGTCTCGAGTCAAGCACTCAACCACTGAGCCAATGCGCTCTCTTGTGTACTTAGATCAGATACGACAAAATGTAGCTTTATGTATAGCGTTTTATATCTTCTATTAAGTTATTAACTAGAAAACATTCGATGGCGCGACACCGCTTATCCCCACGCTCCTGAAGAAAACTAATGGTATTAATTTTGACCCTTTGACCCCATCCCAACGTCATCAGTTTGATCCTAGGGTAACAAATTTCAGTGTATCCTTGTCTACTACTCATCCCCTTTAATTTGATATGCCACATGACCATGTTCAGAAAATTAAATATTTGACCCCCAGCGCCCATAGTCCCAAACCCTGGGATGGTATCAAAATTCCGTCTAATATGTTTTATATCTTTCATTCGTGTGAAGACACACACAGTTTGGTTTAAATATCTTTGGAATAGCCTTTGTAATTGAGATTTAAATGATATTTGACCGTTTGGCCCCTCCCCAAGGCCTCAGGGGTCGGAAACCAAACAAATGTGCCGTTGCATGTGCAATTATGTAATAAACTCACACTATAAATCTGGTTGAATTTCGGAAAATACCCCCAATCCCCATGGTACCCCCAAGTCCCACTCCTGTGGCATGACCCAGGCGACCAAATGAAAATCCCGTCTGATATGTTTTATACATTTGTGAGTAGACACCAAAAGTTTGGTTTAAAAATCTTTAATATTTGATATTTTGGCACCTCCCCCAGGGCCCCAAGGGGCGGGGACCCAAAACATTGTGTCGTTGCATGTGTCATTCATGTAAATATCTCACACACCAAATCTGGTTGAATTTTGGAAAAAAATGTTGCAGGTCATTTTGATAAGCGTTATTTAACTATTCAAAGTGCTAGTAACACTAAAGAGATTTTTTAATGTTGCAGATAGTCCCCATTCAAGTGATGACGAGGAAACAGCCATGTTGAAATCCGAGTTACGGAGGCTACGAGAAGAAAAGATGGGTCAAGATAATGAGTCAAAGAAAATGTTACTTCGACAAGTATTAGAACAGGAAAGGCGAGCTGCCGGGGTAACAGGCCCAGGAGCTGCCGGGGTGACAGGCTCAAGTGAGTATATAATTATGAATCTGAAGTGTATTTTTTTGATAAGCCAGTGTAAAGGTAAGGAAGAAAGCAATGATCAGGACTCGATACAATGACCCAGGACATCATCTGGGAAAGTAACAAAAACACAAGAAAACATCACATACAAGAGACCTAAGAGGTCAGGCAATTCCAAGCAGGTGAGGGACCACAAGGCTACAAGGAAACGACAAGACAGTATGACATACAAACACATAACACAAATAACAAGAGGGATCCACAAAAGAAGCACCGCCTTGAAACGGTCAGCAAGAAAATTACTAGAGGGCCTCACCCTTATTTTTGATGTGGGTCAAGACATATAGGTGTTTGGTTCGCATGAAAGATCCCTAACTTATCGATGTATCATCTTCTACTACATACAAATCGAGATATAAAAAGGGGATAAACAAAGATAAGGACTGAACAGTACATACAACTGAATACCGGAGTGAGAGAAATCCAACAGTTAAATCCTGGTGGGCCCGACCACAGACAAAACATTCTGTTCTACCTCTCTCATCTATAGATAATTCTTTTAGTCTGAACTGTCATAGAGTCTGAGGTCCGACCAGCCGGCGTACAATTAAAGAGGAAACAAAGTTGCTAACCGTGACTGGGTTAACTCTGTACCTGAATATCCACTTTTGAAAGCTCACACGGTTTATACCGGAACATCTGATCGAGAAACTATGTACCAATCAGCATTTATTAACCCGAACCCATAAAAGGGTACTTTTACAAACTATAAAGGCCCAGATTAAATGCAGCATGGTGTTGCATTTCATCAGGGTCTGTTCTATTTGTTACGGTGAAAAGATCTTAAAACAACATTCAGTAACAGGGTCTGCACTATATTAAGATTAAAACAACCTTCAGTAACAGGGTCTGCACTGTAAGTTAAGAAAAAAACAACCTTCATTAACAGGGTCTGCACTGTAAGTTAAGATTAAAACAACCTTCAGTGAATGAAAAACATCAAATTCAGAAAATTCGACCTGTGACCCATTAAAGTGCACAATGTGCAATATTAGTGAGTATGATCAGGAAATACCACAATCACAAGCCGCAGACAAACCTATGGCACCGCGAGGAAGAGCCATACCACCATCACAAAACACCAGGAAGACAAACTAAGCAAAGCAACCATCTCTCTCTCTCTCTCTCTCTCTCTCTCTCTCTCTCTTCCCCATCAAGACGATTGCAAAACTAGCATGGACATAAAGTAACGTACAACAAAACAGAACATTTACAGACTCCCACTATGGGCGTAACAATACAAAGTCTAATACAACAGAACCACCGCATTAAAACGGACAGCAGCCTAAGCCACTGGGTGCTTAAATGCATTTTACTGGTACCAAATCTTCGCCCTAGATACTGCTGTTGTTGAAGTAAAAGAAATGTTCAGCTCGCGTGGAACAGGCGACATGTGGATATTCGGGTACAGGGTCAAACTCATAATTGGGCCTCGACGTGAGAAAACCTGTCTTCGGGGTTTTGCGAACAACACAGGCGCAGACCAGCCTGCGCATCCGCGCAGTCTGATCAGCGCCTTTGTTATTCGCTTAATGGAAAGTGTCTTGTGTAAACTTGCTACAGGTGAAATTTCAATTTTTCAACTAGTCTCTGTAGCTGATGAGACTGGTTTGGAACACACTTTGTCGGAAACCCCGAAGACAGGTTTTCTCACGATGAGGCCCAATTATTATCACTAACTATTGTGCATGGAGAAATCAACGGCTAAGTTACAGAATGAATAAAACAAGAGAAAACAACAAGGAGCTAAATAATCAAATCTGTCACTTTATAAGAACTGATTGACGTTAATTCAACTTTTCACTTATTTTCCAGCCAATACCTTGCGACACCGTTTGTGCAATTTTCGCCTATTCCTCCAGATACTATCAAGGTCGAGTTCACTGAAACTTTACAATTTTTTGTCGAAAATTGGAAAAAAATGACAATATTAGAATAACCATATTTTTTTTATTTCAACACTTTTAGATAAATATGACAATATGCCATAAATAATCCTTTATAGGTCAATGTCTAGGTCGCAGAAGCAAGAAACTAACATATAATAAACCATTTTCTCAATTGTTATGTCCATTTTTCCATATTTTAGCGTTATATTGTTTTTATATTAATCTTGGTATAAAAATCACATAAGTCGAATTTTTGAAACCCAACCGACTTGGCAGAGCATAAATAAGATTAGAGGTTTTCCAAATACAGTTTTGATTCCTTACTTCTAACCAGGATATGTTATATAAATAAAATAAAAAAAAAATGCATGTAGATCATTGATGGCATTATTAATTTGAATTCGAAATCTGGCAATTTATAAATGATATTTTTTTCTTCTTCACTTTTTTGCCAAAATGATCGAAGTTGCTTCCATAGCAAAGGGTATGCATAGGGACGAAATGAGTGTTAATTGCTTGGTTTTGTGTCCCCACGACCAAAATAGAAAAGTTTCAGCATAATCGATGACAAAGGGTGGCACAAGTTTTAAATGGTTGCAGATAATTGCTCTTGATTATTAAATCATCTTATTAACTAAATATTTAACTCTGTGCGCACGTACAATTTCAGACAACAAACTCCTTCCATTTCTGCTACTAAGAAATCATATCAATAGGAGACGATTAGGAAACATACATTTATTTTTGTCTCAACCCTATGATAATATTTAAGTGGTTACACTACAGAGAACTGCATTTAAGTATTGGGACGGCAAGTTTAAACAAATACATTAAGAAGATATTTGAGAGATGTCTGGCAACATTTATACACTATACTGCTCCTCAAATTGGCCTTGCCATCTACACAGCTTCATCATAATCCGATTAAACCTGCAGAATGTGGCTTGTGGTAGCAAATAATCTATAAGACATTACTTTTAACCCATATAAACCTATCGTCCTTTAATGGTACATCAGCCGAACGTTGCGTCTGATCAGGGTCCCCATCGTTTAATTACAGAATGTTCTATTAAATTTTAAAAAAAATCCTCCTAACATCTCTATAATGGTAATAGCTGGTTATAATGATAAGATTTCCAATTTCCAATTGGCTTAAATATACTGAGGGACTTTAGAAACGCACCATTATACATTCACTGTTTTTTCACAATTCTGGATGTTTAAGGATGTTTTCTTTATCATTTTCTATCCTCTAACAAAATGGACCATTATTTGCCATAATTTCGATATGCTCATGCTGTTCATTCTGACGTAACACCGACGTTAGTGTTTTTCAATAATTGTCGTCTGCAAAATGTGAGTTTAATTCAATTTGAAATTTAACACTTTGAGCTTGTAGCCAGATGTCTTAACTAATGGAAAAACAAGAAAGGTTTCGGAATAATCGTTAAAGTACACCCCCAGGCGCAGCGTTTCTTTGCTAACGTCAGCATTTGGTCAGTCTTATTTTTTCGAACTGCAATAACAGGCGGATGACGTTCGCGCATGCCGGGATACTTTTGTCTTTTATGCAACGGATTGATGAGTATCTAGTGGCACTTAAAGATTTTTGATTATTTCTGTTCCTTAGGATATAAACGGCCAATTACGTCAAAAAGGTAAATGGCGTCATGTAGACGAAATGAACGTTGGCAAAGGCCTTTAACTTCATGATTTGATTTTTTGTTCCCTTTTGCTTTCGAGAATGAACATCGGTTTTAAAAACTTTTTGCGCTCATTATGGAAGGCATTGGTACACTGTGACTTTTTGAATTAAGGTGGTCTCAGAATTATCGCGACGTCACGGCAACCATAGACCACAGCGTTTCGATTTTCATAATGAATGCAAGCTAAATGACGGGACTTGTAAATTTTATTTTTCATATAATTAAAATATATTTTTTTGACAATAAATTAGCATTCTAGCAGGTGGTGAGTTTCTAAAGTCCTTCAGTATAGATAAATGAACGTATTTTCAGGCAGCGCTGGAACTTATAACACATGGAATTGGCAACAGGCACCGCCGGTTCCCGGCTATAATTACCCAGGTGCCGTTGTTCATCCTATGACATCAAATGTACCTGGACAAGCACCCTCAGGACCAGCAGCATCACAGCCATATGCAGCACCCCTTCATTGTCCTACTGCAACGGACCAAGTACCCAGCACCTCGACCGCTACCCCCTATTCACCGGTAAGTGGCATTTTCAATTTCTCCTTCTGTTCTACAACATAGCTGACCAAATAGGCATTTTCGTAGGCGGCGGCTTACGAATATATTATCAGAACTTGTGCGCTTTTCATCAGCTCACCTGAGCCATAGGCTTAAAATTAGCTTTTGTGATAGTAGGATGTCAGTCGTCCGTCCGTCGTCCATCGTCTGATAACAATTTACTTTAAACAACACCGAAACTAACCCCGAGGTTATAAAACGTTAACCATACTCAACTCAGCTGAGCACGAACTTTATCCTGCTTATAAATGTTAAAATGTCAACAAGTGTTGACATTTTAATATTTATGAGTAGGATAAATACAGCATCTGAGAGTTTTAAAGCAAGACAAATCTTTATGTTTCAAGATTTTACCTTTTGTAAGCAATGAAATTCCATGCTCAGTTGAGTTGAGCATGAAAAAGGTTTAATAACCTCGGGGCCAGTCTTCGGAATTTCATCTAACATCACAAGAATGATCTTTGGGTAAAGCCCTTTCAACGTTTTTCCAACACTTCCATTCCATGCAAAATTCTGATTGCCAGCATTGAAAATATTTGGCACTAATTGTTCTTGGATGACACTCTACCAATATTGTTCAAACTAAGTTGATCCGTTGAAAAACATGGCCATCAAAGGGTGTATATAGGTCACTTCCTCTACAAGGATTTTTCAACTTATTATGGCCGTTAAAATATAAGACGGCCTGTTTTATATACTTATGTATATAAAACTGAATCGAAGTTATAAGTGGTCACTTTTCAATTTCATTTTTTGACTAAGCGCTAAGGACATGAAATGATTCCCCCAATATGTGCATTTCAATAGATTAAAACTAAGAGGTGCTTTTGAAAAGTTTCTATCACTTCACGATTGATGGGTTCAAAAAGTAAGTAAGGGTGCAAAGATCAGGAATCGATACAATCAAGTACCACACCTAACCCAGGATACCAATGGGAAAGTGACAAACTCACGGTTAGACACCACTAACGAGAGCCAAGAGGTCAGCCCTTTCCATGCAAAAATCAACATTTTGAGGAAATAAGCCTGAGTGCAGTTTTTTTATCAAATTAAAGTACATGTGATAACGACCCCGTCTAGCAGACTTGAGAAAACACCAAACACTTGAATTTTGCTTATTACAGATTTTTCATGATTTAAAAAAAAAGCTCATTTGACACAATTTCCGATACTTTTCAAAATCATCAGTTGCACATACTAAAACCATTGTATGTGATTTCTTTTATGTGAACATGTTTGACCAAACACAATACAGCTTGGTCGGCGCATTTTCTAACGATATTTTTTTCAAGACAGTAACTGGTTCCAGTTCAGGTTTAAATGGCATATGTCTTTTTTTTTATTTTTGAGTAGACCCGTGCCGCCTATTCATAATATATAATCGTTTAAAAATTTCAATGCTGTAATGCAGATAATAAAGTTTACTGAGCAATGCAAAGTTTGTATTTAAATTATATGGTTAAAGCTAAAACACTTTGATTAAGCTGCTGATAGTGGCTGTCTACAGTAAATTAGACGAGAGATGGAGAGTTCTGTTGTCACAAAACTTTTTATTCTTTCACATCTTATATATCTCAGCTGTTATTAGCCCCTTCAAACTAATTGAAATATAAATGAATAACGTATCTAAGGAATATTTATATACACTAAAAATGTAACTTTTTAAAATGAGGACACCTGTACTCTGACTTCGTTTGAGCAAAATCTACCAGTCATTTTGAAATGACATAATTTTCAGAGTCTCGAAAAAGCCTTTGATTTTCTTTTATATAATAAAAATTTTGTAAGGACGATTATACTTTTGAACAGGCGCAAAATTGTAAGGTGGCCACTTGTAACATCGGTTCAGTGAAAAGGATTATTTTAAAAACTCAGGCTTGGCAGATTCTAAAAAATGGACATAAAGGGTCCTTGAGCTACGCTCTACCAAGGTTGCTCAAGTGTTTTGATAAGTTGAAAAATATGGCTTTCGTGAAAGGTTGGCGCCGTGAAACTGGTTTAAGCCCTCCATTAAATATTTTTACTGACCGTTCCAAGGCGGTACTTCGTTTGTAGATCATTTGTGTTCTTTTGTGTCTTATGTTTCTCATGCTTTTGCGTCTGTTTATTGCTGCATTGTGGTCAACTGCTGGGAAAGGGCTGACCTCTTGGCTCTTGTTGGTGATGCTTATTGTATTTTTATCTTCCCATGTGGTATCCATGAGTGGGTCAGGTGTGTTACTTGATTGTATCGTTTCCTGATCTTTGCCTCCTTTCTTACTTTCCAATGGGTGGGCCAGTTATTCCAAGGTACATTGCAAACTTAGCAATATCTTTTTGTCAAACACTTCTTGGCAGATTTAGAAATATATTGCCACATATGTTTTACACAGTTGATTGAATTATAGCGATTCGATGAAAATCATTGCTGCAACGGATTTCTGATACATCATACATGTATAACTTAAAAAAATCTCAAAAATCGCTAGGCTGATTTGGAACTAATGCATACATTATTTGTTAGGCGCTAAATTACCAAGAATGTTTAAATTATAAAGCATGTCTCAAAATGGCCACCAAGGTAATTTTCGGTCTGTCTGTCCGCCAGGTACTCTATAAAATGAAGCTTTTGATCAGGCCACGAGGTTATAAAACTTATTTACATGCTCAACTTAAATGAACTTGAAATTTAAGCTACTCACAATGACTAAACTAGTGAAGAATGAAAATATTCTTGCCCTAAGTCACGCAAATACTGTATTTATTATGCTGATGATTGGTAAAAAGCTAACAATTCTTGGCATTTTAATATTTATGAGCAGGATAGAGTTCTTGCTCGATTGAGTTGAGTATGAAAAGCTTTATAACCCTGTCGCCTGATCTGTTTCACTCTTGGTTTGAATGATAATTTCTACTGAGGCTGTACAATATACGTTCATCACTATTACTTGAACTTTTAAGCTCACATGAGCCAAAGGCTCATGGTTGAGCTAATAGTATACCAATGACTTTGGCATCCGTCGTCTGTGCGTCTTCTGTCAACAACATCAAACATCTTCTCCTCTGAAACCACTGGGTCAATTGAAATCAAATTTCATATGGAGACTCCACAGGATAGGGGAACCAGAGATATTTTAAATTGTCCTGGTCACGTGACCAAGACGGCCGCCACGCCATATGGGAAAACCCTTTAAAATCTTCTTCTCCAGAACCAGATGGAGACCCTGATTTGATATGTAGCGTTGGGGATGTGGAGCTAACCAAGTTTGTTCAAATGTTGATCCTAGGTTGGCATTGGCCTACTTAACGCCAAGGTCAAATTCGCTTCCTAGTGCATTTAAATGGGATTTTTTTGAAAACTATTGAAGCCATGCCATTATTCTCTCTTAATAAGTTCCAAAGGTCAATGTTACCCTTTGACCTTTCAGCCAAGGTCGCGCATATTGGAGTTCCATCAATATTATTTTAACATAGTTTTCTCAGAAACCACTGGGCTAATTGAATTCAAATTTCATATGGAAGTCCTCAGGATGGGAGATTCAAAGTTTTTTCAAATGGTTTTGGTCACCTGACCAAGATGGCCGCCACATCCATATATGGTATAACCCTTCACAATCTTATTTTCCAGCTGATGTCCTTGCAACTTGGTATGTAACATAGGGGATGAAGGGCCGACCTAGTTTGTTGACCTTGACCTACTTAACATCAAGGTCGAATTTGCTTCCTAATGCATTTAAATGGGAAATATTTTGAAAACTTTGATTTTTTAATACTGTTGAAGTCAAAGTCATTATTATCACTTGATATGTTAAACCTAATAAGACAATGTCTATAAATAAGATATAAAGGTTGTATGTGACATTTGACCTTTCTACCAAGGTCGTTCATATTGGAGTTCCACCAATACATCGAAACAGTTTTCTTTGAAACCACTAGACCTATGTAACTCAAATTTCATCTGAAGACTACTTATGTAGGTAAGCCAAAATTTGTACAAACTGTTTTGTTCACATGACCAAGATGGCCGCCATGCCCATATAAAGTAAACACCCTTTAAATATCTTCTTCTCTGGAACTAAAAGGCCTGTGGCTTTGGTACTTCAGAGGTTGCATTGGAGAAGTGGGCCCTACTAGGTATGCACAAATGATGAACCTAGGTGAACCTTGACCTACTTTACAGCAAGGTCATATTTGATTTCTTATGTATTTATATGGGGAAATGTTCATTTAACTAAAACTGTTTAAGCAGAAATCATAACAACTGCAAGAAATGTTAACCGTATGGGACAATGGCTTAAAATGGCTCTATATCAGTACCAAATATCAAGCTGATCTGTGACCTTGCATCCAAGGTCACTCATATGAACTGCCAATTACGTATTTAAACACCCATTTCTCAGAAATCACTTGGCTGATTGAACTCAAAAATAGTAAGTGAGTATGATCAGGAAATACCACAATCAAATTTCATATGGAGTATTCATTAGATTGTTTTAGATCACTTGACTAAAATGACCACCACCCCAATATATGGTAAAACAATATGTGTTTAAATAATAAGCCAAAATTAACCTTGACATACACGTATTGTAACATTATTAAGGAGATCAGGTGAGCGCTTCAGGACCTTCAGGTCCTCTAGTTTATGTAAATTATTTTTAAAATTGCTAATCCATGAACAATCATAACTGGAATATTGGAAGCGATAATGCTATACCAGGATCTGATAAAACAGTCATTCTCATGTAAGTGATGAAGGGTTTGAGTCCTGATCGCCCCCCCACACACACACACACACGCCCTTGCTGAGGTCAAAAACAATGAGCAGTGGAAAACCAGCGTCATCAAATAAGTTTAAAACAAACTGCCTAAATTGAATTGTATAGTTCTAATTGGCTGTAGCAATCAAATTGAATGTAGAAAATATGAATTATGTGCATAATTGCACAAGTTTCATAATCTGGCCTTTTCTTATAACTTTGCATCTTTACCTCGATAACATGGCATTGCTAAGTATGTCCTATTCTTATCAAAGATACTGTTTATCTATACTACAAATACCAAATACTTTGTCGTAGGCCGATAATCGTTGCAAAAGGTTTGGACCTAGATCAGAACCTACAGAACGTTGGTCCTGATCTGGAACCAAACCGTTTGACACTGACGATAACAAAATCATGAAATATTACCCAGTGTGCCAAGAGTTAAGTTGCCGCCTACGACAATGCCATTTTGTGCTGATATTAGCCCTCATGAGCCATAAGCTCAAGGTTAGCTTTTGTGATCCCTAGATGTTCGTCGTCATCCATCAGTAAACAGTTTGCTTGTAAACTGCCAAGCTTCACAGGAGTTATCCTTTGGTGGTCCTCTGTAAACATTGTTTAAAGATTTTAATTCCATGCAGAATTCTCGTTGCTATGGCAACCAAAAGGATAAACATTTACAATACTGTTTTCTAAAATCATAAGGCCTAGAGCCTTTACATTTGGTACGTAGCAGCATATAGTAGACATCTACCTGGTTTAGTCATAGTATGCCGCTGTGGTAAACATGGCCCCGCCCCAGGTGTCACATGTTTTACAGAGGTGTATATAGGGAAACGTGAAAAGGTCTTCTTTTCTAAAGCCTTAAGTCCGAGAGTATTGCTATTTAATATGTAGTAACAACTAGTGGACCACTACCAAGTTTGGTCAAACTTTTGCCCTTGGCCAAAATGGCCCCATGGGTCACATGTGTTAGGCTTTTATAAAGAAAACATAAGAATTCTTCCTGTCTAAAACCACAAGGCCAGGAGCCGCTGCCAAAATTACTTTTGCGGTATACGATCATGCTGCATATCAAATAAAAGGGACTGAAGTATACAATAACATGCTAGTAAATATTTTTCCCTTACTTAGCCCTTGACCACTTGGGAATGGTCACAAGGTCATGTTTTCTTACCTGAAAGTAGTCATGTTGCATATCATTAACGGGAAGAAGCACAGAACACCATGCAAGCAGATAGTCTGCTCTATTACATACCCTCGACCCCTGGGGTAGGGTTTAACTCTTATTTTGTATCTTTTTTTAAAAAGAAGTCATGTTGCATTTCAAATCAACGGGAATGAAGCAAAAACACCATGCAAGCAAAGAGTCTTCCCTTTTACACACTATCCACCTCTGGTACAATAAAACTAGTTTAAATATGTTAAACCCTCCAATAAAACTATTTTACTGACCGTTCCAAGGCGGTGCTTCTTTTGTGGATTAATTTTGTTATTTATGTTTCGTGTTTTTCGTGCTATCTTGTCTGTTCATTGCAGTCCTGTGGTCACCTGCTGGGAAAGGGCTAACCTTTCTCTTGTATGTGATGTTTTCATGCGTTTTTGTCACTTTCCCATGGGGTTTCCTGGGTCAGGTGTGGCACTTGATTGTATCGATTCATGATCTTGCCTTCTTACGTACTTTAAACCAGAAAAGAGAAAAGAAATTTAAATAATAAACCAAAATGGTTATTCAAACAAGCAAACAGAAAAAAATAAACAATGAAATCGAGTTGAAATTTAAACAAGAAAACAGAAAAGAAATTAGAACAATAAATCAAACGAGATAATAAGTCGTTCAAACGATATTTTTCAGCGAGTGAGATTCAGGAATTATGTTGAAGAAACGACAGTTATCGTTTCAATTCCTATTCTGTTTTCTGTTTTAAAATTCCTTTCTAGTTTGATTGTTTTAATTTACTTTCTGATTTTCTCTTTAAAATGTCTTTTCTCGTATATAAAAGACAGAAATGTCCCTTCAGGGATTCCAAAGATATACAATGTAAATTCGCTACTATGAATGATTTAATCAGTAGAGAGTCAATCGATTTGTATTTGGTGCTAATATGGAGTCTTTTCCTTCTAATTAAAATTAAATAATTTTCTCTTCCTGATCAAAGTAGGCAATTGGGATCAGCCAGTGTCGTTTGTTAAACAATATTCCTGAATCTTATTGGCTGAAATATATCGTTTCAACTACTTGTTATCTGCAGCGTCTGTAACATATGCGGAGTTGTCATTTTAAGGAAAGTGTTGACGACAGAGTCTGTCTGTCGTCAACAATTTGCATAAATGGCAACTCTGCGTATACCACTGGGTCGATTTTAATCAAACTTTTTAATATGAGGTCCTTGATAAACCCTACTCAAAATAGCTAAACCAAATGAACGTGGCTATCGGGGATTCAGGCTAATAGATATGGTGCTTATATGGAGACACGTCCTTCTCAGTAAAGTCATCCTCCTAATCATGGTGGGTTGTTGGGATTAGCCAATGTCCAATGCCTGTGACATATGCGGAGTTGTCATTTAAAACAGTTGTCATTTAAAGCACTTTGCATTTAATTGCAACTCTGTATACCATTGGGCCAATTTAAACCAAGTTTCACAAAAAGGTTTCTTGATGAACCCTACTCAAAATGCTAAACCAAAGAGCTACGTGCATTAAGAGGCGTTTTTGGTCCCCCTATAAGGCTAAAATATAAAAAATGTTTTTCACTGATTTGTTCTTATTAGTTTATTAGAACAATAACCAATGTGTAAAAGTCTCAAATTACTTTGACTTTTACCGTTGCTATGGTAACAAAAATGGCCGCCAAAATAGGCTGAAAATAGGAAATTGACAATTTTTTAGCTAAATTGAGAGGGTTGACAGAGAAATTAACATAGAACACAAGCAAATACCAAAAGGATATTTTAACAGAAGATGAGAATTACCACGGCACACTACATTTTAATCGGTCTCCAAAAGCCTTAAATTTGTTCCAAAATGGCAATTTCTATGTTTTAAGCATATTTTGTCGGCAATTTTTGCTACCATAGCAACAGTAAAATTTAAATTAATGCCGAAATTTTACACTTCAGTTATTCTTCTAATAGACCTATCAAAAGAAATTAGTGAATGGCAATTTTCAGTTTTTGGCTCTAGATGGGGCCAAAAAAGCCCCTTAATGCACGTACTCGTTTGAACCATCAAAACCGTTGCCATTAGGGTTAGGTTGGCGCCGTGAAACTGGTTTAAGCCCTCCAGTGAAATATTTTTACTGACCAGTCCAAGGCGCCAGTTCTTCTGTGGATATTGTGTTATTTATGTCTTGTGTTTGTCATGCTTTCGTGTCTGTTCATTGCTGCCTTGTGGTCACCTGCTGGGAAAGGGCTGACCTCTTGGCTCTTGTTTGTGATGTTTAATTGTGTTTTTGTCACTTTCTAATCTTTGCCACCTTTCTTACATTTATTGCTACAAGAAAAGGTTTTAAAAACATTCTCCTCAGAAACCGGTTACTCTAATTCAAAATAACCTAGTAGAAATGGTCACTAGATGACCTTCTACAAAATACCTAAACGACTGTAACCCGTCAGGAAACATGGCTACGAGTGGCGTGGCCAGTTTTCTTTATACAATGTATACCTATTTAAGAAACTTGATCACCTTCTCAGAAAACATTGGCCAGAATTTAAAACAATTGTGCGGAAATGTTCACTAAGTGACATTTTACAAAAGTAGGTTAGACTAATTTTACCTGTTAAAATATGGCCGCCAGGGGGGAGAGTACATGGCATATTGCCGCTACTGAATCTTTAACAGCCTCTTTTCAGAATTTTTAATGATTTGGATGAAATGGTCAGTGGGTGATCTACAAAAATTGGTCCAAAGAGATCCCAGTCATGGAAAGTGGCCAATCTCCATAATGAACCTATATCTGAAACTTAAAACAACTTCTCCTCTGAAACCAATAAGCAGATTTGAAAATAATTTGGCAGACATGGTCAGCCTGAGGAGGCATTGCTTTTTGCGACAAGGAATCTATAAATTATTCTCTCACTTAGATAATCAGCATTTTAAATGTACAAGCAGAAATTGCCATTAGGTGACCTACAAAAATAGCTTAAATGAATCTGATCGGATAAAGATATGCCTGCAAGTGATTGTAGCTAATTTCCCTTTTGTACCTATACACATAATGTAAAATCATATTTGCATCCAAAACCGATGGTCAGAACTGAAAATAATTTTGTAGAAATGGTCCTAGGTGATTGTACAAAAATAGCTAAAACCATATTGGCCTGACAAAAATATTTCAAATTTCTTTCCTCTGAAACAGCTGATTAGAATTCAAAATAATTTAGCGGAAATGGTCATTGGGCGACCTTCTACAAACTATCTAAAATGAATTTGATCGGTCAAAAACATGGCGTGAGTAATATCCCCTATCATATATATCTGCATAATAAACCTTTAATATATTCTGTAAACTAAACTCGATAGTCATTATTGAAAACAATGTGTATAGGTTCATTATATATACATGGTACCTTGTGTGCAACTATTTTCCATTTCCGAAAAAATACTGCGTATGACAAGGAAACGCCACAATTGCAGAACAATCGATGACAACTAGAGGAAAATACATTTTAACACAGGCAACGACACATGAGTAGCAACCAGCAGAATCTCTCCATCTCCAATGGCGTTATCAGAACGCTGAAAAAGTTACACACACCAAAGGGAGTGCTGGAGCAAGCAGATACTACCTTCAATTGCGTCCCTTTTCAAAATGGGAACTTCTCTTTAGGGTAAGAATTCATTTGCTACCAGAGGTAGCAAATTCTTTCCTTTAATAAGAGTAGTTCCTTATGGTACATTAGGTGACCTGTCCCTTGAATGTGTACTATTTTCATTACGTACGTGCGTAACTGCTTAATTGGAGCTACGCCAGTGATCTCTCCCTCTCTCTCTCAGCCAGATGATTTACTAACTAGAAAGGACATAAAGAATTAAATGTATATCTCAAGCCCAGGACCAAACACAAATCCCCTTCACATTTAAAGCATCATCAAACAAGGAACTAACAATCTCACCACTACCTGTGTACGGAAAGCAGTTACAGAGTGAGATGATGGTTAGAAATATTTTTCTGGTCAAATCTTCGCACAAGATTCTGCTGTTGTTTGAACAATATATAGCTTGCATGGATGCTTTTTTACTTATTCACGTAATCACTGTACATTTGCACGTTCTTTTGTATTCGTCTGTGGTTTTGCATGTGATTTGGATATAGTTCTCAGCTCCTTTTTCCTAAATTGTGATCTAAGACATTTTTCAGGCGAGAAAATCATCAACGTATACAGGTTACATCAACCATAGTTGGCCAACTCCTCCTATGGCTTCATGCAGATCTACATGTACATGTATGTAAAATGTTGCACACGCTCTTGATTTCGCAGGGCAAAGCCTCGCATTTTATCTCTATTCCTCATTCATCAATACCTTACGAAAAGTTTGGCAATACGACAACGGATTATCACCAGACATCAGCGATACTCACGAGGTAGTCTTAGATTTAAGCTGTACAATGGCGATACATTTATTATCACCAGAATCCACAAACCAGTCTATCCATATCAACTAGGTACCCATACTGATGTAAGGGTCTACATTTACCCTTTGTAAACTGAAAACCCCTAAACAGGTACTTTGGCAAACAGCGAGGAACCAGATTCTATCAGGATCTGCACTATTCGACCTCCAGAGAAACAAAAACAATATTTCTTTGGAAATCATATTCTGTGACCCCTCAATGTATACCGTGGACCATCCGGACTAAACTGTATCAAACTTTATGGTAAAAAATCAGTGTTCAACAGAGGGTAATGAGCGGATAAACAAACGTCCCGGTGCAAATGAGTGCTCAGTAGCTAAGGCGCCTCCAAATCTCCAGGTTTTCAAGCCCCCAGTCCCCCAAAAATTATTGTTAATGTTTCTGTGCCAAAATGCATGTTAAGGGTACTCAAATAAACCGTCTCTATGAGATGGTCCTTTAAGAACCTAAAGCAAATGTGCTACTGATGGGTATGGAAATATTATAATTGTAGCCTTGGTTTGTCCATCTACATTATTGTACAATGGAGATCAAGATGTGCTTATCCGACCTGGCCCCGAGATTATAAAACATTGTTCATACTCAACGAAATTTATCGTTGGCGGTTTAACATTTAATAGCATGATAAAAACAAAATCTGAGAGACATAAAGTAAGCAATTTCTTCATTCGTCGGTATTTTAGATTTTAATGAGCAGTTGAAATCTCGTGCTCAGTTGAGTTGAGCACGAAAACAGTTTGATAACTCGGGGTCAGTACTTTAAAGAATGAGAAGACAGCATGTATTAAATAGACAAGCGGCGAACTGTGATTTCCAACAATATGGCATTTTTACATGTGCAGACTCAGACGAGTATGTGCAGCCTCCTTTTTTAAGCTTAGAAATCCCAAATGATATTTGATCAGTAGCTTAATATTCATAGAATATTCAAGCGACTAGGAAAGGCTCTGATCAGACTGTCCGTATGCGCAGGCTAGTCTGAGCCTTTGCTGGTCGCACATACGACATTGTTGGAAATCTCATGCCAAGGCTCAAATAATTTGAAATATATTTGATTGTTCTAATTTGCTGTTACACACGTGTAAAGTGTACACAATACATGAAAATATTTGTTCATTCACACTGTTCTATAAAGGTTTGTGGGAGTTGTGGAACTAGACATGTTATTTATCACATGACGTCGCGTCTGCAAGTGATATAACACCTCGCAATAAAATCGATAAACCACTAGAGGTTTACAGATTTCTGGAAACGTAATGACGCCCATTATAATGGTGCGTAAAATGACCACATTTTGACATTTTCACGCCGAAAATGCGATTTTAAGTAAGTTTAATGGTATGTGATAAATATTATCTAACATTTGTGCTCATGTATTATTGAATTAATTAAACTCGTGCGAAAAAGATTTCCGCTTATTTATTTTGCTAGAGTGTGCTCTAATGTTGATGACTTCAACAACAGAAACTTATTGTAACTGCTAAGTTATAAAAACAAGGTTATAGATATCATAAAATTTGAAAAGCATTTTCTAAATTCTAACACAGACACTCAGAGTTAAATGTTAAATACAACATTGGGTTAAAAACTCTTCTGCAACAAGGCATATCAGAACCTATATTTTATGGTGATTTAGTTTATATATTCAAAGGAATTGTTGGAAAACCTAATTTTAGTGATCTATTCAAAAAGATTGTAAAACGTTATATAAGGGTTGGATGTGCATACCTGGTTTTAAACCCAATCACGGTTTAAAGCTATGATTTCCTCTTTAATTGCACGACGTTGGGTCAGGCCTTAGATTCTATGACGGCTCTGACGTAAAGCTTTAATCGGTGGGTTGGTGCCTGATGCTTATCTGTAGCTGGACCCACCATGGCTCAACTTGAGGTTTTCTTTAGCTCTGACTATCTTTGAGTCATGAGCCCTTTTCTATGTTTCATTATGGTGTGTTAATTTGGTAAGAGTGTTTCTCTATGATGATACATTGCATTAGCTAGAAGGCCTCCATGCGAGCTGAACATTACTTGTACTCTAACAACATCAGAATCTAGGGCGAATATTTGGTATCAGTAAAAGCATTTAGCCCCCCCAATGGCTTAGGCTACTGTCCATTCTAAGGCGGTGGTTCTGTTGTTGTTGACTTTTTTTTTGTTAATTGTTACTCCCATTGTTGGAGTCTGTAATTGTTCTATGTTTTGCTGTGCGTTACTTGATGTCCATTCTAATATTACATTCATCTTGATGGGGAAGAGAGAGCTGGTTGCTTTGCTTAATTTCTCTGCCTGGTGTCTTGTGATGGTTGAGTGGCTTTTCCTCGGGGTGCCATTGGGTTGTCTGCGGTTTGTGATTGTGGTATTTCCTGACCATACTAACTTGCTATTTATGTTAATTATTTGATTCACATCTGCATCGTCTGATCAGCGCAGTATAAAAGCAACATGTAAACTTGTTATATGCGAAAATACTCTCACTGTCCCAGAGCTCGTGGATTATCTTTCCATACAGAGATGTACAAACCATACAATAATTTACACTTAGCGTATGATATACTTGACAGCAAAAGAAACGCATATTATACAATAGACATTTAATACCAAAAAACTCGTATTAATTTTACCCTGAATGATATTAACATGTTTGAACGGACTCATGCGTTTGTTCCAGACCATTTTTTTCGTCATTACATGGTTAATAAATATTTTACGTTAATTAATGCAAAAACGCAAAAACAGTGCCGTGCATTGGAAAAGACATGATTTGAATCCGATTTCATTGCATGTCACGAGAACATAATGTAACAGATAAGAAAACAGCATAAAACTTTAAAATTCATTGCTATAGGATTTACACTGTTAATCCAAAAATCTTCATTTTTGCTTTTTTGCATTGGTATTGAAAACCACTGGAATCTTTGGGGTGTAAGAAAATCTGGCACAGTATGATTGATTTCAAGTAAGGAACTGTCCAACAGAACCGTTTAAAACAATTGTTTGGACACGTTTTTGCCTGTCTTAAGCACACTTCCAGTCAATTGTCCAATAATGTAACTGGGTGAAAATGGTCCACCTTGAAGAATTCCGGACAATTTAATCTTTATAAGTAGTCTGTATGTCCAGATTGTTACGCAGAGTGAGTTTCATTCAAATCCGTTTATTTGTTCTATGCATACACCATCTCAAAAGTCGCCTTTATTATTAGCTATTTCGTTACGCCCAGAGTTACCCCACTTTTTATCATTATTCAAATTAGCTATCCATTTGTGATGCATTTGATAATACACATGTTCCATGCATCATTGATACCTTGCATATCATTAGATCAGTATTTAAACCCCAATTTATACACTATACCAAATATGCTAAATATGCGTTTCTTTTGCTGTTCAGTATACATTGTAACACAGTGCTTAATCAGTCTTCAGTTTGAAAAGTGGATCCTGAGTTATTCCAGGGAATAAATAATACAGAACTATAATTAAATTATGTTGTCTACCTACATGAACATGCAACAACAGCAAATAATTAAAATTGAAATAAAAAAACCCCCACTTTTTTAGCCTCACTAGGTTTAACGCAATAAGAATTATCACATGATGGACTCTATATTTTTGTCTTTTATTTATTATGTAAATATGTGAAAAAAAAACTTATTTTATGTTATAAAATCTTTTGATACGGAAACAATAGATTATTGTTGAGTAGTCAAATAATTAGTTTGCATATTTTATTTGAAATAAACAAAATGCAATACACTACATTAAGAGTGATTATACAATTCCTAAGAAAACTAGAAATGTGTCCATGGGACACTGATGCCAAGCTGATACAAAAACACATTAACATATTGTGTTGAACAGAGGGCAATAAATATTGAAAGCATAGAGGGATTTGGACCATTATCAAACTTTGAAGCAAACATTATGGTATTAAACATTGTGACAAAGTTACATAAAGTTATGATCAAAATAACTGGACTTATAGACTGGGCACTACTAAAATGTCAAATTTTCATTAACAAATGGCAGCAACTCCTGAAGGCAAAGTGCTATATAAACCATTTTCGACATAGAAGAAGATATTGTAGTACTAAACAATTTGATTAAACTTCATAAAGTTGTAATTGAATTTTCTGGATCAGAGGCAACATCAGAAGTGGGTGATTTCTTTTAACAAAGGGCAATAATTTCTAAATGCATGGAGCGATGTAGAATTTTATCTTTACTTGAAGAAAACCCTCTTGTATTTAAAAATGTGACAAAGTTTCATTAAATTCCAATCAAAGTTATTCAACTTAGATATCAGGCGCCTATGCTGCGACGTAGGGACAGACGCATGAATGAACAGCCGGACAAGGGTAGCATTTTATGTCCGATCCATTGTCATGACGGGTTATAGTGAGAATAAGTACGAAAGCCAATGCTTTTAGAGTTCTCACCTCTTGTAGAGTAAAATATGCTATGGATGACGAACTGCCATATAGCGTATTGAAGCGTAATTGACGAAAATGCTTTTTGAGCAGACATGTCTTATCATTTTGAACCATAGTATAGGTAGACATACTGACTATACATGCAGGGAATACGAAGTAGCAGGCATTTATATGAGGCTTGTTAGAAGAGTCCTAAGTTGGAAAAAGTAAAAAACAAACTTCTCAAAAATGTCATGTTCTACCCCCTATCTATGATTTAAAAGAGCTGTCAAATCAAAACTATTTCAGCCACATCTGAATAGCCGGGTGCTACATTGTAAAGGTGGGTGGTAAAGAAGAGAAAAATGAAAGAGAAGAAGAGAAAAAACATTTAATGAGGGAAGGAAAAGAGGATCTAAAGCTATTTTTATATATAAGTCCATACGCAGTTGTTTTTTTTCATATGATCAGTGGTAAATATGTTGTAATCTAAAAAGTTAACTGTATCTAGAGTGAGTACATTGTATCTGCTATTGATTTTGAGGTGGGTCAATTGGGTGACTCTCCGAGGCTAAATGTCCACCGCACCCCTATTTTAGCAACTGTTTTTTTCTCATAAAGCTCTGACAGTCCTAAGGATATGTCATCTTAAATTATGAGTCAATGTGTTTAAACATTAATCTGTCAATCAATTTTAATTTGGACATTGAATCCTACAGAACGTGATAATATGGGGTCCAAAAAGTTAATAAAAAGAATTTATATCAGTACAAAATAAAGAAAGGCGCGACCATTTAGATGTGAGTTTGGCATATAAAGGATACAGTGTTCAAAAGGTAATACTTGTTGACTAGAAAATGTCTGCAGTGGAAGAAGCAATGTATGGAAACTCCCAAATTGGACATAAACTGCACAAGACTGTTCGAGGATTCTTTGTAATTTCAGGGAGTGTCATTGGAAAATCAAAGGAAAGGCAACTGCCAGCGGAACTGCTGTGTGACATGCTGGTTGTGTTTTACCGCTGGGTTCTTGTTGTGGTACCTTTTCACTTGAATTTTGGAAGGAAGTAAACTACAGTGTGAATTCTTGATAACTAGGCCAGCACGCGAGATTTTGATACAAATCGCATGGACGGCAAGCAGCGACGGCTAGGGCGAGTCGGTGTAGCACAGACTCTACCCAACCTTTTGCTGCTCACATACACAAAGTATGGATGTAGAAGGCTGAGACAAAATATAGACCTAGCGCCCGCTTAATATGTCAGCAAGGATGATAAGTACCAAATTCTCATGTACTGACCATATATATTTCAAAAGGACCCGTTTTCCAGACTTTTAAGTCTGGAAAACGGGTTCTTTTGAAATATATATGGTATAGAGAACCTGCTGTGTACACAAATTGAAAACAGCAGACTCGGTTTAACTGAGAACCTATGAAATTTGAGAAAAACAGACTCTTTTGAAATGTGTCTTCAAGTAATGTAGAAATGAATTCACACCGTCCAACCTGATTTATCTAGCACAGATTATGCGTTTAGCACAGATTTCTTATAGTGGTAGACTAAATAATACCTAAATGAGATGCACCATTGGTTTGGATCAGATCCTGTGGGAACTTTTCAAATGAGTTCAATACTTACATTCTACTGAAAACGCCCTCCACCCAAGCCATCTGTGCTACATGTAAACGCAAAATCTCTGCTAGACGAATCGGGTTGGAGGGTAAGGTATTGGATTGCTATCAGAGGGTGCGTTAATTCCTATCACAACGCATGTTAGTAGTTAGACGTGCACAAAGATATGCAAAGTGATTACAGCTCAACGTCAATGGTTCAAGCGTCTTTAGGACCATAACTTGTGTTCAAACGTCAATGGTTCAAGCGTCTTTAGGACCATAACTTGTGTTCAAACGTCAATGGTTCAAGCGTCTTTGGGATCGATCATAAATTGCGTTCAAACGTCAATGGTTCAAGCGTCTTTGGGGCCATAAATTGTGTTCCAACGTCAAATTGTGTTCAAACGTTAATGGTTCAAGCGTCTTTGGGATCATAAATTGTGTTCAAACGTCAACGTTCAAGCGTCTTTGGAGCCATAAATCGTGTTCAAAATGGATGTGTTGAGGCACTTTAGAGTTTTCATAGCATCAGTTCAAGCCTCGGGGTTATAAAACTTCAGTTCATTCTCAAACTCAAAATAAAGCGCAATGATTGAGTGCTTGCGGACACGTGTCCGCAAGCAACCAATCATTTCGCTTTATTTTGAATTTGAGATTGTACTCAAGTTTTATAACCTCGAGGCCAGGTGGCATATTTGAGATAGTACCGTATTCTTTCTTCCATAAAATAATGTTGTGAGTAATCATTAGAGGCGATTCTTATGATTTCACACATATCTTTTGAAGGTGAATTAACAAAAGAATACTGTCATAACCATCTTGAATGTATAAGCCTCTGTAGATATTGCAATTCTATTTTTGAGACCATCGTGCACTTGAAGAGGAAACCATGCAAGCTAAAAATTGTGATTTGGTTTATAACTATAAACAAAAAAACATGATTGATCCTCGACGCGAGGAAAATGTGGCTTTGTTGCCTGTGAACAAATGGGGTACATAATAGCCAGCGCAACCGCACAGTCGCGTTTCTGCGCCTTTGTTACTCGATCCTTTGAAAGTACAAAATATCAACTTGCTACATACAAAATTTCAATATTCTAGCTAGTCTCTGTCGCGGAGCGGGCAGGTTTGAGTTTCACATGCTTTGAGGTTTTCTCGCTTTGAGCACAATTTCAATTTTATCATATGACGTCGCGTCTGGGAGTGAAATAACGCCATGCAATAAAATCGATAAACAACTAGTGGTTTACAGAGTTACGGGAAACGTTACATGACGTCCATAACAACGTTGCGTAGTATTTGTCATATGATGAATAGAATCTAACATGTGTGCTCTTTTATTATTGAATTTATTAAACTCGTTGCGAAAAAGAGATAAAATGCTCGGCAAGCCTCGCATTTTATCTCTTTACCCTAACTCACATAATAAATTCAATAAAACATGAGCACTCAAGTAAGATCCTCTATGTATCAAACTCCTCACTGATTTCAGCTGCCTGTATTTATTTAAATAAGTTACTTGTAAAGCGACAACCTCGTCTGTCGAACATGTATCTGTCACCACTGATGTCCCCATTCGTACTGATATAGGAAACGTCTAACGGTGTTAATGGCTGGTCAGTTCTACCAGAAAGTTGAATACTATTAAGGACGTGAGATCCAATGTCAAAGTCAGGGGCTCTGCTATTAGCATATCGTCGGTCGGGAGTCAAAACCTCGTAACTCTGATTTTTACCAAAACTACATTTAGTCAACGCGGGAATACCAAACGCATGGTGCACATTCTGTCAAACTCTCGTAGCACTAGACCAATTAGAACCCACTTCAAAAGTATCAATCATGCTTCAAAATATCGTATCTATGAAAAAATTCCATTATATTGGTGCTCATTTTACCGAGATACGAGGTTTTGCCATGAAAAAGATGCTTAAAATGTAGTAACTGGGTGGTTTTTAACGAAAAAAAAATGGTCAAAATGACGTAACTCAAGTGCAACTCTTCATCATGACTGTGAAATCTTTATTGGAATTTCAAGACACCAATAACAGTAAATTTGGATATTACTAAGTATAATCCTGCCTGACTTTCAGCATTTTTCATCCAATGAAAATGAAATAAATGGTAATGCTGCAAGGTCTTGGTTTACATCATCTATGAAGATTTTCGCAGCTTTCCCTGTGCAGATTCTTTAAGAGTGTGATAGGCTGATACTGCCTTAATTTCATCCAGAAAGAAACAAACTGTTACACAGTAGTGTTGGTAGATTTACAGGGGTGGGAGTTTTCAGGATTATTCCTGAATTCAGGATTATGAGGCCGACTTTCCATAGAAAGTCGTCCTCACAATACTGAATTAAGGATATTATAATAAGTTTTCCTATTTATATTCAGTCTGAATAAAGACAGCTAACCATTTATACTGGAAATTGTGGATATTTAGTGGACATACTGCATGTTTTAAGATTGGAGTTTCGAAAGTTCAGGATTTTGGAAATTTTCTAACATGGATTTAACATTGCTTTGTTACGTTTGTACTACAGAGTAGGAAGTTGGTCGGGGGAAGCAAGTACACAGATAGCCAATGAAGACGTTACAGTTCGTTTTTGAAACCGCATTTATAATTTGGTTGTTCGTTGTTAAGTGGAGAGACGATTCTTCCATTGATAGTTTGTGTTGTTCTGTTTGTCGGACAAAATTGAGCCGTGACATGAGATTTCCAACAATGTGGTAAGTGCGACCAACAAAGGCTCAGACAAGCCTGCACATACGCGCAGTCTGATCAGAGCCTTTGCAAGTCGCCTGATTGTTTTATGACTGTTAAGCTCCTGACTAAACATCATTTGGAGTTTCTAAGCTTAAAAGAAGGCTTCACAGGCTCGTCTGAGTCAACACTTGTCAAAATGACACAGTGTTGGAAATCATATGTCGCGGCTCAAATGTTGAATATATGGAGATATAAAGTTAAGGGTTAAGATCAACTGGTTGTCTATTTTATTGAAAACAAACAAGTGACTATGACCAGGAAATGGCACACTCACATACCGCGGAAAAACAAACGGCACCGCGAGGAAGAGTAAAAAACACAGACAGTCGCATGACAGAAAAAACACAGAGCTAAAAAGGTATACAGAACCAACAAAGACACACACACACACTCTTTATATGATGTACAGTATACTCCTGGACCACTTCTCAAAATTCGATTTCATTTCACACAATTGTTCAATTAAATACGTTCTACTAGAATTGCACAAATGACTCTGCTTCATTGTACCAAAAGGACCCCAGTCTTAAAGTAGAAAAACGACAGCTCTGCTTTATTTCGCGGTTCGGGCTGCAACACATTATCACACGAGGGCTTGGCGAACGTTAATATACGGAAAAGAATGTTTTATTTTCTTATTAAAAGCACTAATGGACCCGCTTTGTTAATCGCAATGGCTTCCATAATTAAAAATAGACAAAAAATGCTTTAAACAACATCTGTTTCAGGACCATTGGCCAAGATTCAAAAGAACCCCGGCATGAGAGTTCCAACAATTTTACATTTTGACATTTTGACAAGTGTAGACTCAAACGAGCCTCTTCAGCCTCCTGTTAAGCTCACAAACTCCAAATGGTGTTCAGTCAGTAGCTTGACAATCATAGAATACTCAAGCGACTAGCAAAGGCTCTGATCAGACTGCGCGTATGCGCAGGCTGATCTGAGGCTTTGCTAGTCGCACATATCTCATGGATGGAAATCTCATGCACTGGCTCAAAACAATTCCATTGAAATGTTCACTACTGTGCTCCACGATACCGAAATGCACACGTGGTTCCGCCACACCGAACTAAATGCATGTAGCACAGTTCACAGACGATAAGAGAACAGATACGAAACAGATTTACCGTTAGAAATATGAATTGTTCAATCAAGTAAATACGAGGGGCGTTCATTTAATTCTGGCACCATTGTGCCTCATTATCACATGGCTGTAAGAAACTCGTAGATATTATGGTAATTTCAGGATGGAGTGGTTTTGAATAATGGCACCAAATTTTGCTTGAACCAGTTCACTCTTTCAAAAGTTATTGAATTTTCAAACATGCGCAGTCGTAATACACCGGCTAAAATAGTGTGAGTTTATAATCAAAACTCAAGCAAGCTTTGTAATAAGGACCTATGGATATTAAAGGTCGCATTAATATGAACAGTTCAGGTTCACAAACATATAATGAATTGTAGCAGATACATAGAATATCTGCAGTGTCCAAAACCTTAGAGCCACAAGCCCTGTAGAGCCCCATTATCACAATTAATGAACACCCCTCGTACAATAGCATATAGTTTTACTCTGATTGTATGCTAAGCATAAAATAATTCAATCTATGAATAGCATCCCTTCCAGAATCACTGGCCAAAAACAAAATAAATTCATACGTTCCAAACAATGCCCTCTTACAAAAACAGCACAGCACAAATAGGTTTGGTACACTAAACGAAGTGCTCACCAAAGCTTCAGAAAGCAATTATCTATAAATGACATCGAGCGATACTGAAAACCTTGGGTGTACTTGTACCATCGGGTTTTAACATCTCTTTAGGGAACTAGCGAATATTTATGCATAAAAAAACACGGTTTCCCTATATTGATAGTTTATGACCTAGGTAAAAAATCTCATGGGTGAAAGTTTTTAGGGTTATTCCTGAATTCAGGATTTTGAAGCTGACTTTACATAGAAAGTCATCCTCAAAATCCTGAATTAAGCAGATTCTAATAGCTTCTTTTATTTATTTTCAGTTTATCTAAAGACAATTGACCTTTTAACTTTGAAATTGTTGATATTTGTTTAAGATTTGATTTTGAAAAGTTCAGGAATTTTTGAAATTTCGAACTTTCACCAATGAAATCTACTTGTGTTTGAAATTAACTTAAAAGCCTATATTTCAGTATATGAGGAGTCATTAGTAGATAACTGATAAGGGACAGATTGATCCAATTTCAGTATCTCACTGGACTAAAGAGATTCCAAGATGAACCAACCTGACAATGTATAAAACCAAATTTCTTTCACCAAGTTTATCAGAAAATAACCTAAACCCATTGGACCCCCTAAGGAATGGAACCACTATTATTGAGTAAAAAGAATAGATCTTTAAGGCAAATTAACGAAACCGCATCCTAAAAATAGAATTTCTATTTTCAGGCAAGGCCAGCTGAAAGTGAACAGAACACCACCTGTTATATAATTTGCTGTATGCTGTTCTGTGTAGTGATAATCGCTTTTCTTACAACCGCTCTTGGATCAGCAGCATTCACCTAACCTCTGACCTAACCTAAGCCTCTCTGTGTGCATTCGACAGTTCTCGTGAAACGTGATATAACTAGGGGATAACTGTATTCAAAATTTTAATTTGGGATGTATATCCGACGATATACCTCCCCAAATTAAAATTTTGAAGATGGTTGCAAGCTGCATAAAGCCGAATGCCATCAAAAGAAATGTGACGTAATTAATGGCGTCAAACCATTTCCAACAGAATATCATAGGATGTACTGTCGCAGTTTTATGACGTTATCCAATCAGACGTCGCGTTACAAAAGCAAGTGCATTAGAATGCTCCTTAAATACATATTTCCATTTATCACTGTCTTTAACAGGGATTAGAACGTTCAGGATTGATCAGGATTTCCTGTATGATGCATATAATGTCCATGTTGTTTTGCCGAATTTAAGTTTTAACATTAATAGATTGGATATTTACCTTCCAATAAGCATAAATGACGCATTGTTATTCATTGATATTTTGTGAATTTAAGCTTATAATGAGTGACATAAAACCTGTTTGGTTCCATTTAGGGTTCAGCAGAGAGATTTTCTTGATTGAGAATGACTGACTGTTCCCATCCCTGAAAAAATATGTGTACGTTAATACCAAATGAGTTGGCAGCTCAGCTGCCACCTCTTTTAATGTTAACTTACATGAATTTCATACTAAACTGACTTGAGGCCACCATTTCTTCAGTGATAAATATTAAAACATTTCTACCTGTTATTGCTGTGGTAATTCTCCGGATCAATACAATCGATAGAACATAGAGCAGCTGAAATGTTACACCAAACTCAGTTGCAATTCAGGTACCAGCGTTTGTGTTAAGTTTTGATTATTTTTATAGTGTACTGGATATATTTTCAAGTGTTAACGGGAAGTAAACTTGGAATTTGTTGCCTCTAGATCAGGGCACAGAATTCCAATGCCTCCCTTAAGTTAATGAAGACTTAAGTTTAGTATTGACATTTCAACATGTTAAATTAAATGCTTAATAAATTGCCGGGACGATGCAGTACTTGTGGTCAAAGATATCGCGATCTACAGAAAAATAAAAACATTTTGGTTTTAATCTGTTCGAAACGTCATTTGTCGCATCCTGGAAAAGTGTGAAACCTGAATGGTAGCATAGCATGAGATAGCATTTCCTGTGAAAATTACCTGTATATGCTGTCTCATGTTGTCACAGCACTAAAATGACATGACCAGCTCATCGCCATCGCCATCTCCGCTTGCGGAGAGGGCGATGAGGTGGGTGTGTCATTAAATAGATCATTTTAGTTTGAATCAGCTGCTGCAATTTCGCTTTCAAGTGGCTACTGTAATTTTAGTCAGTAGACAACAACCCACTTTAGTCAAGTGCTGAATCATGGCAAGCGTTTTTTATAAGCTTATACTTGTATTATAATATACGACTCAAAACAAGTTTTGCAACAGTTATAAACATGTATTTATTATTTTATATTGTGAAAAAAATTGAAACTATTATACATTTAGAGTAACCCTTTTATTTGCCCACAAAGACCTGGAAGTATGGTGGATGTGTGTTTGGTCTAGGGTTTGCTAGATGAGCACAAAGAGAGTGACCCCCTAAATGCGATTTGAATAATTCTGGGTTTGATAACTATTGCCTTTAGCTAATCATTATGGATGATAACTTGCAACTGTTTGATCAAAAATGATCCAGTATGTGGAAAATTATCGGTACCTAAGCTTAAATTTAAAGATTGACAAACTCCCAATTTTTTTTTTTTTGTCAAAAATGACATTTTTCACCCAAAGTTTTATTTTTTACTTTTTGGCTTAAGGTCACTACCCATAGCAATAACCGTAACTCTAAATCATCAAGGGAGGTAATACTCGGTAGCGTTCGATTATGACAAAGTGTGATTTTACGCAACTATGATATGTTTTCTACCGACAGTAATGCCCGTTACACTGCACGTTGGTAATCTGAAAGTGGTTGATATAACATTAAAAATGCAAACAGAATTTTACGTATAATGAATAACAAAAGTTGGCATTCTTTACGGATACTAAACGATGGACGCTCAGCTCTGTGAGAGGAAAATAAGTCAGTCAGTGTAATGGAACACGCATTTTACCTGGGAAATGTCAGTCGATTGTTCGCGGTTTTTTGACAGTCCGCATCAACAATCATGATATAACTACTTGTATATAGATCTATATTTGATTTTCTGGTTTTATTTTACCTGCATTAAAATTTCACCAAGACAGACTATCTCGTCACGTTCTCTAGCGTCTACTTTGAACCTGACGTGCGCTAATGACGTCACTTGCTCTTATGACGTCATTATGCGTAAACGACAAGTATTGAACTTGACGTTGACGTTGAGAGTCTCTCGCTTTAGTTTGCTTCCTAAACAATTTGCCTTATGGCTAATGTGTTCCAATATTTACCTACAAGGCTATCTTGGGCTAAGGTTGACCCAAGTATAGTCGTGATTCTAAATTATAGTAGGCCTACTCTAAATTATTAAAGGTACGCGAGGAATTCTGCCACCGGGGTCTGCAAACAACAAAGGCGAAGACCAGCTTGCGCATCCGCGCAGTCTGATCAGCGCCTTTGCTATTCACGAATTGAATAGTATCGTATCTAAACTTGCTCCAAGCGAGTTTTCACTTTTCTATCTAGTCTCAGTGGCTGAGAAGGCTGGTTTTGGTATGATCTTATCGGAAACCCTGAAGACAGCTTTTGTCGCATCGATGCTCATTTATATTCATGTAAATGCGGACCCAATCTTCAAGCCTGGTTCATGTGATATGCGCATAGAAAATGTCTAGCCCCTCTAGACTACTGGTGGCCAATTCCGCCCAAGACCAGTGCCGACGGGATCCGTACCAAAAATAGTACCCCCTCCCCCTCCGCGCCACTGAATACCCCCTTCAGTAGCGGGAAGGGTGTGGGCATAAAAAGAACCTTTTTCATATAGAAGCGGGTCCAACCAAATCATAGGTAAGTTATAGGTACTCAGTGAGACGGTTCTTTTGAGCACCCAAAGCAAATATAAAAATAATGAGCAATAAAATATTTACAATTTTACGCTAAAATTTTTGCTTATCTTCAAGGTTACTCTGCATTTGACATGTTTCAACTGAAAGATGTCCGTCAAGGGATATATAGATCTAATAGAAATTAACCAACTCTAGTCAAGTGTTAAGGTCTGGCCTTGCTTCGCGATCGGGCATAAGTATGGCATCCGAGGCCGCAACAAAGATTTAAAAACATTTCAAATTCTTGGATGAGTACATGAAGTATATGCATCGATCAATTAAAGCGATGCATATTAAAACAGCACATTTTCATCTAAATTTGACATGCAGAGTTACCCCGTGACCTTGAAAAACGGTAAATGTCCCCAAAACATTACATCTCTATTCTAACGGTGTATCTATGCAAATTTTGTCAAAATATATCGACTAGGTGTTCAGACAAAATGCGGATAAGTTTCTTTTTTACCGTGGGTGGGGTATTTTGGTATCGTTTTTGGTATTGAAGAGTTTTCACATATATGCATATAAATGTTCCAAGTATTTGGAGTACATATAGTTTCATTTGGAAGTTCACAGTGAGGTATTTTAATCAACAGTGTTTGGTTCGTAAGATTTAAACATGCTTTGAAATAAGAAAAGCCGACTAAGTTCATTAATTTTTAGTTTAGGGGGTAGGGATAATTATTTGGAAATATCTCACTAATTAGACGGTGATTTTTTTTTTAATTTTGTCATAACGCATCTTATATAATGATCACTTTCCTAAAAAAAAATTAGAAAAAATTATTTTTTTAAAGTATGTTTCAATATTGAATTATCAGTCAGTAATTGCCGAAAATGAATGCATAAATATCGGTGAATGCTGGTTTGAAAGCGTGATATGAAGAAAAATACTTGTATAGCTGCAAAAGAATGGTTTGAGAAAAAGTTCTTAATTATTTATGGCTTCGCATGCTTGTTTGAAATAACGATTTTCAAATATAAAATTGAGTTACAGAATATTTTACTTGTCTTAATGAGTTTCCAAAAAGCTGAGTAAAAAAGCCAACATAGGCCATATAATGAAGAGCTGTAACTTTTGAACTGGACGGTAAATTTTCTTTATTTTGCGTTATTTTGCTTATAATATGATGTACTACAGAATATCAAAAAATGAAAAAAATCTATTTTTTGGAAAAAAAAATCGCCCAGGTGTGGGCAGTGACCTTAATTGATTCTTTTTAACCCCCAAATGTGAAATTTGAATACAAAACTGAATTTTAAAGTCCCTATAAAGAGTTGCGACGGTTTTTTTTTCAAACCAATTTTTTCCGAAAATTTGGAAAATGCAAAATATGCAATTTGACAGATTTTGACACTACTAGTTCTGTGCAACAGATTAATTGTAGCAACACATATAGGGTTAGTCTTCCTTATGGTTTTGCTGCAATTGACTGCCAAAACAAAATAATGTAGAAATCAGTAAAACATGTATTTTTCTGAAATGGAGAAATTTAAAGTTGTTTAAAAAAGCTCACAACTTTTATCATGGGCTTCAGAGTTAAGTTTTGTTTTCAAATTTAAACTTCAGGAGTCATTGAGAATCACAGTTTTACTAAGTTTTCGAGAGTGTTATGGCGCAATAGAGCTATCATAATAGCATATGTTACCATCTCATTCTTGAAAGTATTTGTAAAATTAACTTCCAATGCACAATTGTATATATGGACCGATCTACTCTTAAAATGGATAGGCTTCGCCTGTTTTTTTAATAATTGTGGAAAAAGCAAGCACAACTTTCGCAGGAAACACTGTCATATTTAGAACCATTTCATCAGCTCAAAAGAATGCGTTTGCATATTGACATAAAATAGGTTGACTGCATTCTTATAAACAAATTTATTTGCTTTTCTGAAGTACCAAATTGAAAGCAATTTAAGAGTTGTAAAAGAATGTACCACGCTCTTTCATTACTCTTTAATTGCATGACACATCCTTGTTATATAACTCCTCAATTGCACGACACAATATTTTATCACTCTTTAATTGCGTTGGAACTTCAGAATAGCAAGTAAATTTATTCTGAAGTACCAAAGCAATAAGTAATAAATCAGTACGACACATTCTTTCACAACCCTTTAATTGCTTTGGCTATTCAGAAAAGCTAAGCAATAAGAGAGTTATAAAAATGCATCGTATTCTTTGATAACTCCCTAGTTGAGCTAGTACTTCAGAATAGCAAATAAATTTGTATTTTCAGGTAATACCCATGACAAATCAGGAGAATAAAAGATGTTGTCATCAATGCTGCTGTGTGCTCTTCTGTGTGTTGATATTTGTACTGCTTATAATCACTCTCATATACTACATTCGTCTCGAAGCGTTTGGCCCAACTTGAGGTAAGCTCAAAGCTTTTGGGCGCTTGAGTCATGTGCTTGTTTTGTCGTCGGCTGATTTTATTTCAAAATCAACGTTTTTGAAACCTTATTTTAGAAATTACACCAGAATGTGAAACAGTTTGGATCTAGATAAGCCCCGACGACGTTCTGTGAGGCATAATCTTGATCCGAAATGATTGCAAATGTAATCGGCAGACAACACTGGTAGTTAAGGAGGTTTTAACCCATATAAGCCTAGAGTCTTTTTTAGTTAAAACATATTTTATTTCAACTTGGTAAGATACACATACAAATATATACAAGTTACAGAATGTAAAAGGATTAGAACGAATGCTGGAAGCTTATGTTATTCTTCTCCTAGCAGTAACCAGATGCAAAATATAGTGGCGTTGTTTGTTTTAGCTGTTGAAATATAATACTTTAATACAATCGTACTTGTTACGTTAACATACCTATGCGCCAAATTTGTGTATGTTACGACTTCATAAACGGCACTGTTATTGTGCTGTTGCTTTCATTTAATTAACACATACACATAACATGAAATTGTAGCAGGTCTAGTTATTCTATTTTGTACAAAGGTCTGTTAACGTAATGTGGAAAAATAGAACAGAAAAAAATACTTAACAACAAAAATAACTGAAAAAAGAAGGAAAATGCAAGCTCGTAGTTTGTTAATGTTGATTTCAACGTAAGAAATGGTATAATGCAAAAAAGCACTGTATGTCTCTATGAAAATTGAATACTGGAAAAAAGAAAAAAAATGACGATGAATGAGTAGACTTGGGGCACGAATCTGAAACCTCGTAACATTTGTCCTATTTTTCGTTTTAAAATAGTCACAACTATGTGATAGGCGTTCTGTTAAAAGCGTTTAGTGTTAACAATATGAGCCGCAACATGTGATTTCCAACAATGTGGCATTTTGACATGAATAGACTCAGACGAGCCTGTGCAGCATCCTTTTAAACTTAGAAAGTCCAAATGTTGTTTTATCAGTAGCTTAATAGTCATAGAATATTCAAGGAACTAGCAAAGGCTCTGATCAGACTGCGCTTATGCGCAGGCTGATCTGAGGCTTTGCTGGTCGCATATACCACATTGTTGGAAATCTCATGTCACGGCTCATATATGTTTGCACCGCTTCAAAAGTGTCGATGTTTATGTTGATAGGGAGTGAGTCGTTACCAAATAAGAGAGTCTGTTATATTACGGAAGTATGCTGAGAAACTGCACGGGCGAGCTCAACTCTTTGTGCTTGATAATTGTGAGATTTCATGCGAAAGTGGTCGGCATTTTCAACATGGCTACAGAGACAAAGGGGCGATTCACTGATTTCTTTTTTATAGAGATCGTTGTTTAGAGAGCTACATTTGAAACGAATTCTGACATGAAGTACCTGGGCTTTTCTGTTACCGGCGTAAAATATTTTGGCACAACTTTTATATTTAGACGGATGGCTGAGAATGGGTTTGCTCCCCCCCCTAGGGAATTTTGCAGACATATCCTATCTTGTAGAGAATTGAAAGCCGAGTCTTTTAAGAGATGTTTGCACTCTGTGCTCCGGGGCGTTAGTCTGTAAGAGCCTGTAACATACGTTACTTAATCAAACTAAGAAAAAGTAAATTGAAAGTTTGGGCTACAAATTAAAGACATTAGAATATTTATTTTTAAAAATCATTCATATAGTCTGCATACTGGATATCTTAACTACATATGACAGCCATTTGAACAAAATTGCGGCTTCCTAAGGTGTCATATGCGTTACATAAATCAGATAACCCATTAAAATTTGCAAGTGTGGCTAACATCATTTACATTCACAATCTCACTGTGTGTTTTGCAAAATGTTTTTAACCATGTCTGACTAGCTTATACAATTGGATAACAGAAAAATTAAAGTTTGTTTCCCTAGCTTAAATATTTTTTCTGAAATAAGCAATTAAACAACCCTACCCCTACCCAGTTTTAAGGTGAAATGTTTGGTATTAAAACTAAAGTAAAAATAGTTAAAAAATATTTGCAGTTGATGAATGTGTTTCATTGTTTGGGATTTATTTGCTTTTATGAAAAGACTCATAAATCTGCAAGTTTGTTGCAAAATTTTTAATATCAGAGGCTGTAAAATATGTTACCTGATATAATAAATGGGCAAGCTCATTGTCTTTACGTAAGATATGCCTAAAAATGTTTTAATCTCCTCAAGGGAATTTTGCAGACATATTCCTTCTTATAGTACAACTCAAGCTGCATCGAATAAGGGATGTTTGCAATCTCTATGTTGGGGTGTTAGTCTGAAACAGCGTGTTACATGCGTTACTATATCAAATAAAGGAAATGTAGTTTGAAAGTTTGAGCTAAAATTGTGAAAAAAAACTCGCAGTTGTTGGATATCTTACATTGTTTGGGGATTTTAAACTGGCTCCTATGATAAAGACTTATAGATCTGCTAGTTGTCATCAAGTTTTAAAGATCAGAGAGCGTTACATATGTTAGCGTGATAAGTAAAATCAGTAAACAGTATTTTGACATCAGGCTGAGTAAGGGCCTGCTCCATCCTAATCCCCTTTGGAATTCTGCAGACAAATAACATCTTATGTAACCATATAAGGTGCATTTAATAAGAAATGTTTGCACTCTGTAAGTCGGGGCGTTAGCCTGTAACAGCTTGTTACATATGTTACTATATCAATTTGAGAATAAGAAATTTGAATGTTCGAGCTACCAAAAGAAGACATTAAAATTATCTAATAAATTGACATTCTTATAGTCTTTATACTGGATGTCTTTACTACATATGGAAGCTGTTTAACATTAATACGGCTAACTGTGGTGTTATGTGCGTTACATGAACCTAATTATGTGCGTTTCATGAACCTAATTATAATTTAAAAGCTATAATTTTGGCTATCGTCATGTAGTTAAACAACTACTATGTCTTGGTTTCAAACTGTTTTATTAGATTTTACAAATATATACTCAATTGATGAATATGAAAAACCAAGTTTGCTTTTCTATCTTAAATATATTGTCTTATAGGAGCTAATACACAGCCCTACTCCCAGTTTTACAGAGAAGCGAATTTTGTTATTACCGTTTAAGTAAAACACATGAAAACGATTACAGCGTGTGGATATTTTTCATTTTCTTAGTCTGTCTTGCTCATATATCTACAAGATGTCATTAAGTTAAAGATCAGGACACTTAATGTGTACTTATAAGTCTTTGGTGCCAAATCACTAGAAATTATATTCATTTCTGATTATCAAGTCCATGGACTGGTGTTACAGATGTTATCAATGACCTTTTGGACACATTACCTAGTACTGTGCATATAATGCTAAATTTAAAGCCACAAATAGAAAAGATAGTTTTACTTTTTTACAAGAAAATACAATAAATGAAATGGTCCAAACTATTTCTCATCGATTTAACACTCATGTTAAACGTTTGTCGTTGTCTGCTTCTGTGGTAATCATTATTACCACACGCCTCCTTGCAACTAGTAGAATCATCACAAAATATTTCAATCATTTACTGTTATTCAATTTTACCACCAGTCCACTCAAAATTGATGAGCCATTATCAACTTTCCAATTTTGCCATTTATGGTTTGGAACATTCGGAAACTGATATGAATTCGTAATAGTTGGCTCTTTGAGTATGTGTTCCAAGTGATACTCTGCAAGTAGGAGAAAGACTAAAGCTTTACAAGGAGGAAAACTATGCCATTAAGAGCAATGAGTACCTGGACTGATGTACCTTGATATTTCTGTGATAAAGAATCATATCTTAGCTGGTTAACTTTTATGAATGTAGCCTTTCCATACATGCAACCCTCATATTTTCATCTAATAATGTCTCTGCACTTATTATCTTTTCCCAAGCATTCAAAAACTTATTTGAAGTCTTAGTACTTCTGAAGTGCTGAAACCGTGGTAACTCTTTCCCTTCAGATAAACGAACTAGATGTATCACATTAGGTAAAGCAATGAAATGCAGGATGAACAGAGCGCAAATTAGACCCTTTCAATTCAATGATTCACTAAGTTTCTAAGATAAGAGCGCTTATTAAAGGATGTAACATATATAACTCGTCATAATAAATGAGCAAGGGCATTGTCATGACATCCTTTTTGATTACACAGTCAGAGGCAAGTGTTTTCAATTTCAGTGTTTTCAATGGATCATAAATGAGGCACCTTATCAACTTGTTTACTCTGTATAAATCTTCCATAGATCATAATATAGAACTACTGGTTATCCCATTCTACCTATAGTCCACTTTCCTTCTTTTGAATGCAACAGCTAATGATATGGCTGCAAAAACTGAGAAATCATAGGTTTTACATTATTTTAAGACATGCTTCAATGTACTGACATCAAAAAACAACCAACTGCAAACATAATTGATGGTAATGTCTAACTTCATATTCTTTCTCTTATACCAGATAACTTTCAAGGTGTAACAGAAATTGTTTCAGACGGTCTGCCAAAACCATCAAGAGTCAACATTGTAACTAAAGAAAACTTAAAAAGTTCTTTGGACGCAGCAAAATACTATTGATCTAAGACCTGAGGACTTAAGCACCAAAAGACTGGATAGGTTCCATGGCAAATGATGCAAAAAAAGCAGCCTATCAAATTTCTGTTTGACCAATGTCAGAAATCTTAAAGTATTCTTAGAGGTACACGGTAGAGACATAGATTTTGCAAAATCAGAGCAAAGTTATCATTTGGCTAGCACGGATGCAGAGGCAACTGCAGTTAGATTGCTCTTGCCACTTCACAGGAAGAGATATATACCAGAGTCATACTCCATTGTATGCATATATGTGAAATGGCATTAAACCCATATTTAATCAGGTCTTTGATCCCATGGCACTGATATGCTGCTTTGCTTTTGAAGAATGCTAAGGATTCAAGTTTGGCTGAGTCAAGTTGTTTGACGCTGGCACTGGCCACACATACAAAGAAAATTAAGTCTTTTGATGGCTAAAGAGGAGGATCACACGAAATGCTTATAAGTGATGTTTGTCACAATTACCAATTTTAAAAACTAATCTTAATTAATGTAACACATATAACACCATAGGAAGCTGTATATTTGTTAAAAAATCTTTTCTTATGTATCAAAGGTATTCAGCATGCAAACTACATGAAGTTCAAATAAATAGATAGTTTTATGTCTTCTTTCTGTTTCTCAGACTTTCAATTCATTTATTCTTAAATTGATATGGTAACAAACGTATCATACCATTACAGGCTAACCCCCTAGTAAATAGAGTGCAAACATCTCTTATTTGATGCAGCTTGAATTGTTCTTTAAGGTAGGATATGCCTGCACAATTCCCAAAGGGGTGGAGAGGAACAGGATTATACTCAGTTTGCAGTCCTAATACAATGACATGATTCTACTGGTTGTGATGAAATGGGTGATTATTTTGCAATAGAAGCAGGCACAATGATAGACATTGTGAGGGTGACTTGAATAAAGATTGTTTTTGAATAATTTTAATAATAGGAATATTTATTAAATTATGTCATTTAAATGAGAACTATTATTTTCTATCTATATGACTATATATTTTAATATTATAGGCATTAGGAAATATGTGATTAAAAAGGTTATATATAACATAGGTAACACAATTCCATGGGCTTGCTATCAGCAATGACTGTAATTACTAAGACTAAGGCACCAAAGGCTAGAGATTAATAGGAAAACATGTGAAAAACAGTATTTTTCTGAAATATCCTCTTACTTCCAAGAAAATTTCCTAGCTCATTCAATATGCCATGTAACATACGTTACATACTTTAATAAGTGCTCTGATCCTGATGTCAAACTTGCAAATGTATGATTCTTTATTGCATTAGCAAGACAGTGCCAAAAATGTAAGATATCCACGAGCGTCAAATATTTTCATATATTTTTCTTCAATAATAGATACCAAAATTGGATACTTAAAATTGGGGGTAGGGTTGTTTAATAGCTCATATAAAACAATGTATTTGAGATAGAAAAGCAAACTTTGTTTTTTCTATTAGTCAAATGAGAATTTTAGTAAACTAAGATTAAAAACACTTGTAAAAATTCACAAATCATCTGTAAAATGAATGATGTTAGTCACGTTTCAACTTTCAAAGGGAAATTTAATCTATGTAACGCATATAACACCATTGAAGGCTGTAATTTTGTTTAAAATGCTGCTTTTATGTAGCTTAGGCATCCAGCTTGCAAACTACATAAGAAATTTGAATAATTAGATGGTTTAATGTCTTCTTTCTGTAGCTCAAACTTTCATTTTGATTTTTGCCTCAGTTTGTTAAAGTAACATATGTAACAGGCTGTCAGAGACTAACGCCCCGGAGCACAGAGTGCAAACATCTCTTAAAAGATGCGGCTTGAAATTTTCTTCAAGATAGGATATGTCTGCAAAATTCCCTAGGGGGGGGGGGGAGCAGGACCTTTTTTAGCTCGAAGTCTAATTAGAGTCCTTTTTGTGGGACACGCGTCTGATCAGAATATCCACGGTTTTCTTACAAAATGTTCTATGAAATTCGAATACAAATGAAAAATACCACCCAACATCCCATAAACGTAATCTGTTTTGAACCCAACTCAGAGGCTCATTTAAGAACTTATTCCATGTTGCTTTAGCATGTGTTGACAGGTATACAATATAAAACCAATTGCTTCTCGCAGAAAAGCAATGAATGCGTTGATAAGGCGACACACTAATTCATAACTGGTGTCAATTTGGGGACGAGTTCTTTTCTGTAAAGCTGAAAAAGAAAACAATATTGAAGGGTTGGAATACCCACTAATATTCATTTATTCTGCAATTAATTAAAGTGCACTGTTCATAACTTCCTACGCTAACAATTATAATTTTTAATTGATTGGGTAAAATAATAATTGCCATTGATTCTTCTGAAATTATAAACTCAATCACCATAACACACTATCTTGGATATGTCCTGTTACCAACTCTGCATTAAGCAAACAATAATCAATTTAGAAAATGCTTAATTAAGTTTATGCTATCGATAGCCTTGCTTTTTGTTATTGAGCAGTCATAAATTTATACCTGCTGTTTGAAACCACTTATATTAGAACATAATCTTAAAAACTGAATAAGCTGTGAAATATATACACCATTAGAAGGGCGTGAGAAGTAACATCACCAGCCAGTACAAGAAAATCAACTATTTCAAAATTAAAGTTTTCTCTTTTATCAAGCATGTTTTGTAAAACTATGCAATTTGCTATAGACAAGTCCAAATTAAAAAAAATAATAATATAATTTGCTTTCTATAACTGAAATTAATGTATGGCTTGCCATTGGCTCAAAATAAAGATGATCCAGCTTTCTATTAAAAGTGTGTAAAATTCTATCATTGAGTTTTATCATAAGTTAGATCTGGAGGAACGGTAGTTTAGAGAGCAGGGAAATCATATATAGACAAACCATATGCAAGAAAATCTTAAGAATTAAAAGAAGTAAAATATATAGAAAATAAAATAGTTAAGTGATACATAGTAGTACATGTGTGTTTCAGTAGAAACCTAATCTTGGATGAATCTGTTCTGTAAGTGTTCTCTGAATCTTGATTGGTTGGTCTGCAGTGTGTAATTAAAGCATTTCTTACCATACTAACTTTTCTGAGGCAGCGATTCTGTAACTAATTTGATGTTGCTCAGATCCTGTGTTGGATAATGCATTTTTGGTCTCTGGGTTTGCTTTGTTATTCGCAATGTCCTTTCTTGTTTTGCAATTATCTCCCTGAGGAGGAGGAGAGATCAGGAGTTATTTTTATTTACTTTATTTCTATTCCATCTGTTATGTGACGTGTAAAGATAGATGCATTTAACTTTTCTTATGTATTTTTATTGCGTTTCAATAGTCTTTGGACTGTGATTATCACACGTCTTGGTCATACTTGTTCAATTTAACCAAAGTCTGGTACGATTGATTCACTTTGGTCTTGAAATTGTCATCAAATTGACCATTTAACGTCTGGATTCATTCCATCAATTGAACAATGCTATTCACCGTTAAATAGTATTAAGGAGTCTCGTTCTCTCTCTCTCTCTCTCTCTCTCTCTCTCTCTCTCTCTCTCTCTCTCTACAAATGTGATAAAACTCATCTTGCCTTGTAAAATAGTTAGCATATATTAGTCTAAATGATCCAACTCCTTGCAAACTGAATAATTTTGCATGCCTTTTTTGTTGTCTTTTGAGACTGCATTATTAAAGTAAAGTGTCAGATCATATCCCTATAATTTTATATATGTGTATGCTTCAATGTTCTAGTGATTAATGATCCGAATAACCATTTGTTAACCAATGTTTAGCACCAAATTATATGTGCCTACGACGATAGACTTCTTATTAGTTCGTATGACTCACAGTAATAGAAAGAAAGCAAGCTCTTATAAACCATTTGCGATACATAACGTTCATACCCTTTCATATATAGCGATCGACCTGATGTCCACCCATATGTACGAGGCTTGTTCTGAACTTATTGAGACAATGGTCATTTTGTCAAAACGACTGAACAGTATTTAATACAAAGTATATAGTCTTTAAGTGCAACATCAAATTAGACTCAGGCTGAACTATCTTATGGTTATCTTTAATGACTATGGTTTGGTAGCGTTTAGATGACGTGAATCCCCACCGCATTGGAGCACGTCAAATGATGTTGACGTTCATTGTGCAGTTTCTGTGATATAATATCATTCAATAGATTACGCTGCAATAATAAACTGACAATTTAGGGATTATTAGTGGACAAACATTTGATATATGTTTCTCCATTAGGAAAATCAACTAATTATCTGTATGGACTTTGGAGATATAAAAGCAAAACTAGACATATGTGTAAAATCTGAACAATACGTTAATATGACCCACTGAGAGGGACATGTCAATTTTTTTTTAAGATCATAATGTAAGATGCTGAATAGTCTCTTCAAAAATACATTTCAATGAAACACTTGCCATCTGAAAAAAAACAGTAGAACTGAACATTTGGTTTTATTATTGGACCTGGGATTAGGCGTTTGCACTCAGTAACTTCTTTTTTGGTGCTCCCCGTTTTCCGCTGACGTCGTTAGTTTGACATTTGAAATTTAAGAGTATCCTTGAGTATGTGACAGATATATCCTTCATATATATGTAATCATTACAAACTTGCTATCGAATAATGCACACGTAATGGCAGTTTTGGTTCAACAATGTTTACAAAATATTTTACTTCCATTATATATGTCATGCTGATTGTAAAATTAACAATTCAAAAGACTTAACGCGGTTTTAGGCGTGCTCCGGTACTTGCTACCTGTGGTTACTAAGGCAACAAAAGAAGGAAAGTTGAAGCAGCTTGTCCAAAATTGTGTATCAAAATAACTTTGCAACAAAACAATAATATTCCATGGCGAATTTCATATACATACGTCAAAGATTACATGTTAAAATAGATGTGTCTCAATAGTTTCTGAACAAGCCTCGTATTACCATTCCCTTGTAACTGAAACCATTTGCACTCCAAAACGTTTTACCTTTTGAGCTATTTGACATTATTTGGTGGGCATATACACCAGGCCAAGACGGTGTAATACATGCAATAACGGTTGTTCTTTTTGCTTCCTGTTTGTGTAATCTCCCTTGAAGTAACTTCATAGTAGAACTTCAAGATGTATGATAATATTGGAAGGATTATATAGCAGGTAAAGACAATGTGTCTTGTACAAGGATGTTTACTAGTTCTTGTTATCTGTTTGAGTATACGGACCTTTAGAGGCGAAACCATGTGCGCTCTATAACAATCATATACTTTGAGGTGTTTGATTATATTTGGTAGAATTTTACAAACTGTCCTGACAATATATACCACACGAAGAAATGATTAATAACATATAGTTTGCATTTGAGTTATCTTCTGTGACTGAACTATTAGGGCATATCTATATGCTCTTTAACTTTCTGACCATTTTAATGTTTGATAATGTTAGTTTGGATTTATTCCTCAATTCGACAGTTTGTGGCTTGTTCTCTTGTTTGAGTTGTCTTCTTTAAATGAATGTTAACAGTAAAATCTCCTGCGCTTAGCAACTTTCATTCTCTTACATATATTTTGATAAAATTTAGAATAGTTAAACGTGTAAAGTATTATGCAAACCTGATTGTCATCGCTTGCTTACTGTTTAATCATTTTCATATACTATTTAAAGAGGGTAAATAAATGTAATTTGCTAAATGCTAATCTACCCTTTGGCCTTCATCTCAATTAGCACATTTTGAAGTCGATCTCTTTTGTCGTAATAACTTTGGTACCCGTTGCGATTAGATAGTCTGATTGAGGAAATACGTTAATATAGTGGACCTATGTGGAATCCTTCCATATAAGAGGATGCATCCACACTTGTGTGGTCGAATAATAAACTACTGTATCTCATCTCCATTTTTATACTACATTCAATGAGCCCGGGCCCAAATATCGTTTGTAATGATCAGTTAAATCGGACAAGGGTCAGTGTTTTTTAACGGTCGATGTCAGCCATTTAAATTTCTCAATGAAAATGCAAGCGTCTTTCAAACATGGATCATGTTTTGGGGAGTTTGGCCGTCAAACGCCCCAATAATTATTCAGCCTGTCCAATACAGCTGACGCGATGAAGACTCGCTTTTTTGAAGATGTATTCATAGAGTGGCATCTATAACAGAAATGCTGTTTATTCCGTCTTGGTTACATTGACGAAATAAAAGGCAGTTTATATGAAAACATTGTTTTCTTAAGAAATGTGGAATCATCTCTTTATAGAGATGCAACTAGATTTTTGGTCCAGACTGAATAATTGTATTCTTAAGAAATGTGGAATCATTTCTATGTAGAGATGATTCCACATTTCTTAAGAATACAATTATTCAGTCTGGGCCAAACATCTGGTTACATCTAGACAGAAATGCATCCACATTTCTTGAGAAAACAATTGTTCAGTCCTTGCCAAAAATCTGGTTGCATCTCTATATAGAAATGATTCCACATTTCTTAAGAATATAATGTTTTTGTTTTTTATATCCAAATGCGTTTTTTCCGTTAATGTAACTTAAATGGAATAAACAGCATTTCTATTATAGATGCCCCTTTTCGACTAGGCACCCTTTTAGTGTTTAGCCACTACTGGGGAGTTTGCAACAATAGCAAGTGTTATCCAGACGCTTTATATCTACTTTTCTACCAAAATGGCCGACTTGTCAACAAGATGCACATGAGTGAAGGATTTGTGCATTTTATGCAGTAAGAACCTTTTTATTACAGAAAACACGGAATGTGTATCATTTATAATCATTGCCCAATCGTTTCAAGAACTGATTTCAAAAGTGCATAATCCCAGAGGCTTGCACAAGTGTTGGAAATGCTCATGTGCATCGATGCGCAATGAAGGAAAATTGCGTTGACCCTTATGAAGTTTGAATGCCTCGATATTCACCTTATAAGAGGATATAGCTATTATTATTGGTCTTTTTGTGTAGTTAAGATGTCAAAGTTTATTTTGATACCACACACGAGTGGATGCATCCTCTTATATGGAAGGATTCCACATAGGTCCACTATATTAAAGTATGTCCCTGATTGATATAATTTAATACATTTAGTATGGATAACTATCATTATCAGTAATCTCTTAAATTAACTGCATATAAGAGTGAACCCATTGGGTTAACTGATAAACAAAATACCAGGTTCGCGTCTTTCGATGTCAAGTTTACCAGGCTGGGCTTTGAAAACGCATTATGAATCACTCAGTAAACCTCGCGATTCAAAATGCGTTATCAAAGCCATGCCTGGTAAACTTGATATCAAAATACGCTCACCTAGTATACGATATTTTCAGTATAGGTATATGGATTGATTTTTGTACTTTCAGGGAATATCAGAGGAACACGAAGGCGGTGCCAAATGTTGTCAACAATGTTGTGTATTCATGACTGTACTGATAATCACGGGTTTTGTACTAGGAATTATATACTACGTTATTAAGGCATCGTTTCAGGATAATGGAGACTACTACTGATAGTTTCATGGCAGTTTATTTAAAAGAAGTTAAGCTGAGCGAAATGTACAAAAAAGTAAAATTTATATAATTTTGCAAAGGTTAGATGTTTTGTACATTTCTCGAGGTATACTTACAATAAAAAGGAACGTCAAATACAATTAAGCACATTGATCTTTAGAAACGTTATCAATATATTATTGAATGTAGCGATTAAGTGCGTTAGATGTTCCATTGTGCTTTTGTATTGAAGTTTAAAGTTTACTAGAAACCACTTACCAGCGTTAATGCAGCTATGTGTATAGTATGGTTTTATCATGCAAGCGCAGTTTGGAAAGGTCAGGTGGTTAGCAGTTTGAACTGATTTAATATTACTTTCCAATTTATTTTGTTTTTAAAAAGGGCATGCCTTCATACTGGTATCAACTTTAACTTAGTTTATTGCCTCATACTTACACATGTACTTGCTATGCTTTTAGAAACGATTGATTCACTCGTTGTATAGTAGAAATTGTCCTGTTATGCGGATTAGCAAATGAACTTGTTGAATAGAAGGGACTTAACAAGTACTAAGATTTGTTCTTTTCTGTAAAGTTTAAAATGATGTTGATCAGATTCAAACCACAGGCAGTGTTTTAAGCTTAACAGTGTTCAAGATTGCATTGTCTGTGGTATCAGTTACATGGGTAGATATTACATATCAGTGGAAAAGAAGATGCATTTAGCCTTTTCTTTATACCCTTTCATTTATGAATATTCATACTAGGCTCCTACCACAATGAATAACTATATAAATTAACTTTCATGTTTGAACATAAGACAAAGTAATTACATGTCAGGTCCAATAGTGTAAGATCAGATATTTCTAAAAGCAAACAGGATAGGCCATGACCGGGTAGCTCTTACAAGGGCTGCCTGAATTTGGTCTGCGCTGTTTGCAAAAGCGTTAAAATGTGTTTCTATGAGGAAAAGTGCTAAGATTTTACTGATAACAGGGTCAAAATATAATTTCTAGGATGCATGTTATATTTGTTTTTGTTGGTACAAATACTCAAGACGATACCTGAACACATCTTGAAGAATAAGTGTAATAAATCTTAGAATTGTACTTTTCATTAATGGGTTATCTTCCTGGTAATGTGTTAATAAAATAAAGGCACTCCAAAAGTGTTCTACTTTGCTTAGAATTCGCCAAAGAGAGATCATCGTTCAAGCATTACATTAATTCAACTTAATCTCCAAGAAACTCAACGCACTTAGTCGATCGATGTTCACGCTTTGCAATCCATTCACGGACGTAAGCTAGCATATTGAGCTTTGAAAAGGTTGTAACAATATGAACAACGCCATAATCACTTTGAAAGTAGGGAATTGGAACATGGATATTCTGTCAAATGAAAAGATTGACATCAGACGTTTTAATATCGATCTGGCGAGTAACATGAATAAGGGATCCTCAGTCAACTTCCAAAGCCACACTTTTCAGTTTCTTCCTCTGACCTTTCTGTTTTACGTAATGGAACAGGGTAACACAATACAGCAAGCCTGATTAAAGATTTACTGAAGTGCCTCTTTCAGTTTTTATACTTCTAATGTGCAATAGGACCTTACATTGTTTTACTGTGTTGCAAAATTTTGAGCACCCCATCACCGTTTTAGAAACCAGAATTTCCCCATCTTCAGCGTATGCTCTATGGTCAACAAACACAAATGAGCCGTGGCATAGGATTTCCAACAATGTGGTATGTGCGACCAGCAAAGCCTCAGATCAGTCTGCGCAAATGTGCAGTCTGATCAGAGCCTTTACTAGTCGCTTGAGTATTCTATAAGTGTTAAGCTACTGACCGAACATCATTTGGAGTGCCTAACCTCAAAAGGAGGCTGCACAGGCTCGTCTGTGTTTACACTGGTCAAAATGCCACATTGTTGGAAATCACATGTCACGGCTCAAATCCTATCTTTTCGACAGTTTCCTCATCCATATAAGGCTGACGATGCAGCGTGAACAAAGCAAAGCTTATTGTCAGAGTTTCCACAATATGTTGATCTGTTACATGTAGACACATGTACGTATTATTCAACACTTTGCCATGAATGAATTCACCCTTCCGAAGCACTTGCCTTCATTAATTCGTTATCTATGAGTGTCGTCTCTTGATAACCATTGCAAAAATTGGATTCAGGTTTGGCCCAGCAAAATTCTTGACCAGATCTGAATCCAAAATGTTTGGCACTCTAATGGTAGGCCTATTTCTGAAATATTTTTTTTCGATATATATATATATATATATATATATATATATATATATAAAATCTCAGGAGTCAACAAAAGAGCGATGGGAGTTTGTGAAAGTACGATTTTGTTTGTGGGACTATGTCATGTTGGATTAATCCGTTATACACTATCATGTTACTTTTGAGTGACACTGTGGGCTGGTTTTGAAACGTCTATTGCTTTAACCTAATGGTCAGTGGCAACACGCCTGACTATGAACCGCTATGCATGCTTTCCGTGTCTCATGTGATTTAGAAACATTTTTAACCCTTTTCCTGCCATAGCAGACTTTTGTCATCTGCTCTTTCATCTGCTCATACATTCAGGTAGCTGATATTGCGAACAAAACGGACCTAAATCGGCTGCTTCGGAGTTCCAAAGGAGCAGTATGATCAGGGTTCATATTAATTGTTTCCATGAAACAGTCTAGTCTGAAGTCCACTTAAAAAAACAGTCAACATTTTTATGATAAAAGTATTGGCGGAATAAGGCCTAACAGTCTAAAAGACTTGGAACCCTACACACCAATCACAATATTATCAAGGCCTCCCATTTTTGTAATAGTATATCAACCCTGTATTTGGTTGTTGTTGTAGTGAATACAAAGAGACGCGATACACCCATTGTGTGAATGGTATTGTACGCATTATTATGAATGGTACTGTACGCATTATTGTGAATGATACTGTACGCACTATTGTGAATGATACTGTACGCATGATTGTGAATGGTACTGTACGCATTATTGTGAATGGTACTGTACGCATTATTGTGAATGATACTGTACGCATTATTGTGAATGATACTGTACGCATCATTATGAATGGTAATGTACGCATTATTGTGAATGGTATTGTACGCATTATTGTGGATTACCACAATAATACGTACAATACCGTTCACACTGTTCTTTACACCCTTGTTAACCAGAAATCAACGTCAGTAAACGAGCTGTAGCTTTCTAATTGACTCCATGGTTAGCATGTAACTATTAATTAATAAAAAAATGTTGAGTAAAATTAAGTCCATGTTTACCTGTAGTTAAATTTGATGTCTAGACCTAGATTACTCCTAGTTGACTTCTAGTTAACTATAGTAAACCTGTGTAAAACGGCCATTCAAAAATAGACAAAATAAAGATCTTAATGACAAATGGTGGCTTAATGAAAGTCGAAAGTATTACAGAATGCCCCATTTGGAGCATTCTGCAATAATTTTTACCTGCATTAAGCGATAATTGGTCTTGAAAACCTATTTTCGGTCTTTTTTGATATTGGCGGTTTTACACAGGTGTTACTGTATGTGTAAAGAATAACTTGAATGGTACTGTATTGTACAAATAATAGGTCACTGTATCCACACATAGTATGCAATGTCCGGTCCAAGCCTAGGGAGAAAGGAACCAGTTGCGGCGTGGATAGACAGTGAACTATCAGCTGTATAATACCACATGAATTACATTAAGTATATAAGTTGGAAAACATGTGCAAAATTGATATGGAACTTGATTATAAATAGTAGTTTAACTCCAAGTTTTATGCCAATGTCATTAGATTTTGTGGTTATATTATTCTAGAATACTCAATGTATGGATAGGCCTTGAGGTTATAAAACTTTTTTTATGGTCAACCCAGCTCAACATGAAATTTCAATAGCTCATTAAAGTTTAGCTGATGAAAAGTGAAGTTTTTTTTCTTTCTTTTAAACTCTCAGATGTTGTATTTATTTTGTTTATAAATGTTAAATTGCCAACAATTTGTTGGTATTTTAACGTTTATGAGCAGGATAAATCCCATGCTCAGTTGAGTTTGGCACGAAACAAGTTGTATAACCTTTGGGCCTGTATCTTAAATGCAGATGTCTAAAGGGTATATACAGAGTACAAAAAACGAATATAAAAGTTGTAGACATGTTCTTGTTCTATATTTATTTGCTATAATGAGTCACATAGAATGTTCTTTTGAGTTTATTACTTACTGAATGCAAAGAAATAATGGGGTTGCCTACAGGACGGGGGTATACTGAATTCTGGGTGTATGATTTTTGTGCTACATATAATAATGTGATCCTTGAATGTCACTCGTCTGTCATGTGGTGTGGGGCGTCCCTCGTGCGTCATACTCGTTCGTGGTCCATCATCAACATTTGCTTCAAAGGAAATCTCCTCTGAAACTTCTGCCTGGATTTTGATCAAACTTGGCAAAAATAATCCTTATATGGTTCTCTGTAATAATTTTTCATATGGTTGGTCCAATGCATAACTAGGTCAGTCAAACTAAAATACATTTCACTTTATGCCCTTGGGGCCAAAAATGGCCCTACATGGGGTCACATGTTTTACATAGGCTTATATAGGGATAATATAAAAGAAACTCTAAGACTTTTGAAACAAAAGGCATAGAGCCTAGATAATTGGTACGTAGCATTAACTAGTGGACCTCTACCAAATTTGTTCAGATTATGCCACTGGGGCCAAAACATGGGCCTGTCTGGGGGTCAAATGTTTTACATAGGTTAAATTGTTACTAAGCATCACCTAGTGGAATTCTACTCTACCAGGTTTGATCAAATTAAGCCCCTGGGGCCTAAAATGGGGATCACATAGGCTTATATAAGATCTACTTTTTCAGAATATGGTCATGTTGCATATCAAATTAAATGAAATGAAGAATAAAATAACATGCTGGCGTATGTTATGCCCTTACAGATACCCTTGACCCCTGGGAGGGATCAGAAGGTCATTTTTTGTCTTCTGAACGTAGAAATGTTGCAAGTCAAATTTACGGGAATGAAGCCAAGTACACAATGCAAGCAAATATTCTGCCCTTTTATACACCAACGACCCCAAGAAACGGTCAACACATTTTTTTCTGAAGGTCATGTTGCATATCAAATTAAATGGAAGTTGTAGCATATAGTATGCATGTTTGACATTATGCATATATTTGACCTTTTGTGTTGTGTAAAAATTGTCAGACATTGAAATTGTGCAGATGAGTATAATTTGCTTGAAAGTTAGTGAATTGATAGCCTTTAGTTATGATTTGAGTAATACCCAGGATGGACATAGGTGCTGGAGAAATGGGTTTTATACTTAGTGGTTAACATCCTCTCCTTGTCGCAAGAACTCAGATGAGCGATCCATGGCACATTGGCCCTCATGTAGACAAGCCCTAGCCCACATTGTTTAATTATGATTTTCCTGGAAACCCTGTTTTCAAATAGTGTAGTTGTGTGAAATAACAAGAGATAAAGCAACTTTATGAAAGTATGGTGATAAGCACTTCTGCATCTGATAATGATGCATCTGATAATGACGTTTGTTTTTAGGCATATATTCTGTCCATGAGAGGTCATTAGTGGATTACCTGATAAGGGGCAAACTTAATCCAGTTCAGTATCTCACTTGACCAAAGTCGCCCCACGAGGTCTAACCTGTTTAAAACAAAATTTCTTTCACTGAGATAAATATCAACAATTTATCAGAAATACCCTTCATGGGACCACTTTATTACCCCAAGTAAGATCATAATTGCATCGTAAAGTACCACTTTTATAATGTAACAATTTTGGCAGTAGAAGGGTTTAAAATCAAAGTGGTTAATAATCACTAAATGGGCCGCAACGCGAGAAAACCTGTCTTCGGCGGGTTTGCGAACAACACAGGCGCAGACCAGCCTGCGCATCCGCGCAGTCTGATCAGCGCCTTTGTTATTCGCTTTTGGGAAAGCATCATATGTAAACTTGCTTCAGATGAAATTTCAATTTTCTAGCTAGTCTCTGTAGCTGAGGAGACTGGTTTGAAACTCGCTTTGTCAGACACCCCGAAGACAGGTTTTCTCGCGACGAGGCCCAAATAATTTATCACCATGTGGGTGACCTTCATCCTTAAAGCGACTGTCACAACAAATGCCATCTACTTGTGGTATCTGCTGAAATGGTTTCGAAGTTTCTTGGACCAATAATGTAAACCCAGATCGGACTGATCCTTTAGGAGCTGTCTGATCTTGTTCACACTGTTTGCTTCTACACTTAATTAGTCATATTTGTAAGTAAATATATACATAAGACGACGCAATTTTGAGATTTTTTCGCAGGCACTTTTGGGATTAATGACGCAAGAATACAATTTGCATTGAGTGACATTAAGTTGATGCTCAAAGTTACTACTTCTGATTAAACAGTGCCTTGATCAGGTTCTCAACTGTTTGCAAACAGAAGTTGCTTTTAAAATTTGAATAAAAAATGGAAAATACCACCCAACAACCCTTAAATTGGAAATGGATTGGTCCAATTGATAACAGTGGGAAATTCAGTTCGGCATAAATGGGTTAAATGATTCCAATCATGTTTACTATGCGAAGGTTATTCTATAAATCGAGTTGATTTTGTCTTGTGTTTGCTATACCTTTGTGCGCGTCTGTTTATATGTGCCTTGTGGTCACCTGCTGGGAAAGGGCTGATCTCTTGGCTCTCGTTTGTGGTGTCTAACTGTGAGTTTGTCACTTTCCCATTGGTATCCTGGGTCCGATGTGGTACTTAATTATATCGATTCCTGATCTTTGCACCCTTACTTAATTATCACAAAGGTAAACAACCAGGCAGAGTAAATGCACACTTACCCCTAAAAATGTCCCTATTCTTAAGCCCATTATGGTATTTTCAAATACATAAACATGTAAGGTGTTAGTGTCAGGTTGTTAAAATATCAAAGACAAGTTGTGTCTGCAAATTGCAGATTCATATCTCTAAAAGAGCAAAAGTTATGGATGTGTTAAGAATGGCATGTTATATAGTGATAATGCAAAAATCATAAACACGCGACTAACTATCTCTATGATCCTCTATAACTGACATGAAATCTTGAGTTCGACAGAATCAGTTTGGCACTAGTTTAAAAAAATAAGTCTAAATTTTTCTTAGTTTATTTTAATTCAAAGTAAGCACTTTGGGTTGAGCTGTGACACTTTTAAGGGCACACCCCAAAATATGGGTTGGTGTATACATGAAACCGTAGAAATTCAGCAAAATGACCAAATGGCATTCTGATATGTTCTGCAGACCAAAGGAAGACAAGGGTAACAAAATATTACAAACTGGTTGTTCTTCTGAGGAAATTTGTACACAAAAAACGTCTCTGAAATAATGTTCAGGTGTGGCTTAGCTTTTGTCTGACTTTATATATTATATATAAGTTAACATTCTTATTCACCATCGCGCGCGTCAGCGATGGTGATATACGTTAGTAAACTTCCATGGCTGCGTGTTCTACTCGGGCCTGTTCCATTTGAAAGTTGCAGAAATGCTGATTTGGATGAATCGGCTGTTAACTCTCAAGCAGCAGTGTATTTTACTTTTCTTCCTCAAACTCCTCGTCGAGCAAGCTACTTCCAAAATTCCACAATTGCATGAGCGAGGTTGATATGCTTTTGATACCGGATTGTTTCGAAGAACGAAAAGGCCAATCAGAGACCTTACAACTGAGCTTGATACCTTGCATCTGGAAACGAAAAGGCCTTACCACTGAGCTAGAATCCAGATCAAAGATGGAGCCTGCGGATATTCCAGGCTAAGTGTGACGAAATAACTAGATGTAGATGGGTCAGTTTCAATATGCCTCTTAGGCATTTTGTTCATTGACTTCGATTGAGGAATATGGTTGTATGACCTACACATACTGCTAAGGAGGGGGCTACCCCTACCACTATTCAGTGTGTTGATGTGCAGAGTCTTACTGGAATATGCATATTTCCTGTTTTTTTATTTGCTTCCAATGGATCACCTATGTACAATCGTTAACTAAAAGATAAAATACTCAGAGCTTGAAACACATGAAACACTGAAAAGAGTGGCTTCAGGAAATGCAATAAAAGCTAACCTTGTGAAAATTACATTGGGCTTGAATGAAAGGTATCCTGGGGAATAATTTTATGCAAAATATTGCATGCTGGAGCAACATGACTTGGCATTTAACTATTTTTATACATATCTGAACAACGTCTGTCATTGGCTTTGAACTAGGTTTACTTATCAACACCAACACATAAATTATGGTCGCCCAGCAACCATGTCATTGTGGAAGTTTTGACAAAAAATAGCTATATGGCAGATAGTCTTCTATTGCGAGGCATCTGTTTTTGTAATTTAAAGTAAGTAAAGGTGCAAAGATCAGGAATCGATACAATCAATTACCACACCTGACCCAGGATACCAATGGGAAAGTGACAAACTCACAGAAGACACCACAAACGAGAGCCAAGAGGTCAGCCCTTTCCCAGCAGGTGACCACAAAGCACATATAAACAGACGCGCACAGACATAGCAAACACAAGTCAGAACAAAAACATGAAAGATCCACAAAAGAAGTACCGCCTTTGAACGGTCAGTAAAATATTTTACTGGAGGGCTTAAACCGGTTAAACGGCGCCAACCTCACCCTTAATTCAGATGTGGATCAAGACACATAGTTATTTGGTTTGCATGAAAGACCCCTAACTTATCAATGCATCATCTCCTAAAACATATAAATCAAGATTTAACAAGGAGATAAAGCAAGGATAAGGACTCAACAGTAAATTAAACTGAATACCGGAGCAAAAGAAATCCAACAGGTAAACCCCGGTGGGCCCGACAAACAGCCAAAGCATCAGGCCCCTACCATCTCATTAATAGATAAGTCTTTAAGTCGGAACCATCATAGAGTCTGAAGTCCGACCCACCGGCGTGCAATTAAAGAGGAAAGCAAAGTTGCCAACCGTGATTGGGTTGACCACCAAGCATGCAGTCTGTTGTAATACATTAATGTTATAGCCAATCTTTTTATAATGAGAAATTATTTTAATGAACTGCGCTGAAAAATTATTAGAGCCAACAATCTTCTTCAATTTATATACCAAGTCACCATAGAAATCAGGTTCCGAAAGTCCTTGGCGCAAGAGAGATTTAAGTCCAACTTGGAATTTAGAAACAAATCATAGTATCGTCTTTAAAATTTAGAAAATGTTTTGCGAAGTTTATGATACCGATAGCCTTGTTTAAGAAGTTTCTGAGTTAACAATTTATTGCGAGTGTTGAAGTCAGCAACATAGCTAGATGCTCTAGCAAAACGAATGAGTTGAGAGATATAGACTCCATAGGATGTAGAACGAGGAACATCACCATCTAAAAATGGGAAATTGACAATTTCAAAATCAAAGTCGTCACGTTTATCATAAATTTTGGTAGAAACAATATCATTAGAAATTGACAAATGCAAGTCAAAAATGCAGCTTCGGTATCAGAGGCATTGGCTTTATTAAGTTGGAGCTCTGAAGGGTATATTTGACTCACCATATTATCAAAATAAACATTATTTATATTTAAAATATCGTCCAAATATCTGGAAGTAGTGTTAAACGCATCAATAACATCAGCCTGCTTATCATCAGAAAGAGACATCATAAAGTCCCTCTCATAACAAAACAGGAATAAATCTGCAACCAGGGGAGCACAATTAGTGCCCATAGGAATCCCAACTACTTGTCTATAGAGCTTGGTGCCAAATCGAATAAAAATGTTGTCCAACAAAAAGGTCAGTGCATCACATACACTTTTTAACATCACATACCCACCTTTTTAACATACACATTTTAAGGTAAATCATATACCTTGTGCATAAAGCTTATTCACAAATGTGTATACCAGCTAAACGGTACTAGAGTTTCTAACCCCAATCCTGAAAACCGAAAGTTTGCAGTTTTTCCTGATCATACTCACTTACTATTTTTACTATGTAGTGCTAAGTGTCATTCCTAGTTTTGCTATCATCTTGATGAAGAAAAGAGGGCCAGTTGCCTTACTTTGATTTTCTTCTTGATGTCTCGAGACTGTAAGTGTCCAGAGACTCTTCCTTGTGGTGTCAAACTGTTGGTCTACAGTGTGTGATTGTGGTATTTCCAGATCATACTCACTTACTACTTTATGTTTTGTTTGTTGTTGATCATTATTCATATGCACTCATTGTTTGTTCGGGCTCTGTGTATGGTCCTTGTTTGTTGTGCACCACTTTTTTACTTCATATTGACTTTTATTAGTAGTCTAGGATCAGTAACAGCTGAGATATGAGTAATTTTGTAGGCAGACCCCCATTCTCAAATTCGCTATGGGTTGCCATAGAAACCATGCATTTTCACATAACCCAAACCAAAAGTTTTTGAGGACACCTTCGTTTCACATTGTCCTGGGGTGCTAGGTCACCTAAATTGGATGCCGGGGTATTTATTTATATACATGTATCCCATGCTAATTGTACCAAAATAGTCGCCAGTTTTCAAAAGAAGTCAATGATTTACATATAATATCTACGGCATAATTTTATGATGCTTTACAAAATGAAGACTTTTCTGAATTGACTAGCCTGTCTTCAGGTCCTGTATTTTGTGCTAAAAGTTCCATAGCTACTACTGAGAGAATAAAAATAAGATACTTTATTACGTTCCCATTGCTAGAAAAACAGTCAGTGAAAGAAATTACATATGTAGTGTATGCTTGTATATGTACATATTTAAGTATTGCTCTGTTTATTTGTCTGATATTAGTACCTGAACTGATTTGTATGTGCTAGTTTTGAAGCAAGACTAGACTCCTAGCCTGCAAGCTAAAATAACTTCCTGTTGTTGCTAGGCAACGAGTGACCTTACGTTAATTGGGTATTGTGCTATATGTGTGTGATATTTTAATATTATGAACACTTGATCCCCATGACAGAGAGAAGCAAGAGAACCATAAGTCCCGGAAGCGCTCACTTGACTCTGAGTCACAAACATGTACATCTTTATAATCTAAGCTTTTACAATGCCGTGATCAGCCTGGGAGTATAATTTAAAAAATCTTTTTAAGGCCCATATCCCAAATGCGCTAGATTACTAAGACCAAAGCTGATCGGACGGTTAGTTCTGGAGACAAAGAGTTTTAATTATTACTACATAACATGGCATTGAAGACATTTTGGTCATGTGGCATGGACTATATATTATAATATTAAGGTTGTCACATCTAAAGCATGAATAATATGAAATAGGACTCCGAAATCGACACATCACGTGAGGTTGGTACTGTTAAACATTATTAAGCCCTCCAGTTAATTGTTCCTGATCGTTCCAAGGTGCTGCTTCTTTTGTGGATCCTTTTTGCTATTTATGTTTCATGTTTGTCTTTGGTATACTGTCCTGTCTGTTCCATGCATCCTTATGATCACTTGTTGGAAAGGGCTGCCCTCTTAATTGGCTCTCATGTGTGTGTGTTTTCTTGTGTTTTTGTCATTGTCCAATATGGTGTCCCTGGTAAGGCGTGGTGGTTGATTGTATTGATTCATGATATTTGCCTTCGTCCTTACATTTGTATATCAATTGACATTCAGGCTTCTGAAATAATTGTTTGCGATCCAATAAGAGCTGCATATGCTTAACATAGTTATAACATATTCAAGGCGACCTCAGCTGATGGTCAAAGGTCAATCTTCACCTTTAGGACTCACTTATGATAATTGTATCATTAGGTTGAACACATCCAGTGAAGTTACTGATTTTACTTTAATAGTTTTGAAAATCATCTTTTCAAAATGTTTCTCTCTCAATTGCGTTAGGAAGCAAATTATTTTTATAAACGGGACGATTTTAATTTTAAAACAGTTAATTTCCGTTTTTGCATGGGGATGTTCCTCGTTCCCCTTCCATTGGTGTATTCATCTTGTAACTAATTGTTTAGATGATTTTAAGTTATAAGTAATCGATATCATAAACTTGTAAAGCTTATTTCTAACGTTTATTATATTACAGACACTCAGAGTTGATTGTTAAATACAATATTTGTTCAAAGAATCTTTTGCAATAAGGCATATCAGAATCTGTATTTTATGGTGATTTAGTTTATACATTTACATTTAAAAGAATTGTTGGAAATCCTAGTTTAAGCGATCGATTTAAAAAGAAATTTAAACGTTATAAAAAGTGGGATACAACGTGGATATCATGCGACAGTCTGAATGCCTGGTTGTAAACTCAATCACTGTTTTTAGCTATGGTTTCCTCTTAAATTGCTCGACGGTGAATCAGGCCTCACACTTAATGACATCCCTGACGTAAAGCTTTAATGCGTTGGTTGGTGCCTGATGATTGTCCTTAGCTGGACCCACCGTAGCTCAACTTAAGGTCTTCTTTAGTTCTGACTATTTGTGAGTCATAGGCCATTTTCATTGTTTCATTATAGTGTGTTAATTTGATTAGATCGTTTGTCTGTACTGATGCATTGCAATAGTTAGCTTAACATATTCTGTGTTTTGACAACAACCAAACCTATGGCGAAGATTTGGCACTAGTAAAATGTATTTAAGCCCTCCTGGGTAGCTTTGGCTGCTGTCTGTTCTAAGGCGTTGGTTCTGTTGTTTTTTTTATTGTTTTATGTACCTCCCATTGGTTGTAGGGTGTCTGTTTTGGTCTTTTTTGTATGCATTACTTTATGTCCTTTCATCTTGAGGAGGAAGAAAAAGTTGGTTGCTTTGCTTTAATTGCTTTTCGGGTGTCTTGTTTCTGTAAATGTCCTGCGGCTATTCCTCATGGCGCCGTGGTCTGCAGTTTGTGATTTTTGAATTTCTTGATCATACTCACTTTACTTTTTGACCTTGACATTCTTACATGAGTGATTACAGGGAGGACGTGTCGTTATGTTGATTTGATCATAATATAGAAGCTCATTCACAAGTAACCATCCACGACCCCTTATAGCGTATAATGGATCATTCCAACAAGATTTACCAGTCGGTTTCTTTTAGCATGTTGACATCAAATTGTTAACCTGGCCTCGAGGTTATAAAATTTTAGTACATTCTCAGACTCAAAATAAAGCGCAATGATTGGCTGCTTGCGGACACGTGTCCGCAAGCAGCCAATCATTGCGCTTTATTTTGAGTCTAAGAATGAACTCAAGTTTTATAACCTCGAGGCCAGATCTTGAGTGTTTGGTACTTATCTCATACGCACAATGCGTTAATTTAAAAATGCATACGCAGATATCTAGTGGGGTTAGTTGCCTATAATTCTGTATGCGTCTTCATCTACATCCATACTTTGCGCAGGCTCGCCTGAGCCTTCGCTGCTGGCTGGTGCGATAAAACACCAGAGACTAATTTGTATTTTCAGGTAATTCTACCGAACACTGTACAGACAAACCCTGCTAGACAATGTTGTGCTTACACATGTTTGATAGTATCAGCATTTATCTTTGTACCACTGATCGCATTAGTACTCTGGATATAAGGCCAAATAAAAAAAGAAGTGTGTTTCGGGTAAGTCGTCCGAAAATTTTAGGTAGGTTTTTTTTTTTTTTGGAATTTTTTAAGCATTTTGAAAGGCACTTTGCCTTTCAAAATACATAAAATTATATTATTTCCAGAAAAACTGAAAAAAATTCCAGGTTTCGCCAGTTAATTTAGGTAGGATCGGGTTACCCTTAACACAGGTATTTTTTTTATTTGGCCTAAGCAAGTCGATTCTTGCACGATTAGGTAAATATTGACTTTGTTTCCTTTACCTGATACCGTGTACATCGGAAGCACCTACATGTATTCTCCATCTAATCGTTCACTGTATCACCACGTGGTGGCAATGTCCCGGTCTCGTTCAAAGCTAACGAAGATAGTAACCAGTTGGAGGCGTGGCTAGATGATTACCTATCGCCACGTGGCAGGCAATGTCCGGGTCTTGTTTAAAGCTAACGCAGATAGAACCAGTAGGGGCGTGGCTAGATTTCAGCCTTCCTTTGATTTTCTACATTTGTGATTTCGATGTTGTTACTCTGTGTTTGTTGTTGCTTTCACTGTGTATGTGTTTTAATTTTATCTATGGTCCTTGTTTTATAATGTAGTTCTTAGTGTGGTATGTTTAGTTTTGCAATCATCTTGCTAGAGAGAGTTGATTGCTCCACTTAATTGTGTCGTTGCTGTCGTCTGGCTGTCTCAGTTCTGTGTCATCGAAGCTCCTAGCTTTGTCGTGGGTTGGTTTGTGGTATGTGATTGTGCCAATTCCTGATCATACTCATTTTTTTTTCAATTTTATTTACTTATGCTTTACGGTGTATATCTTTAACATTTATCTGTTTTTTTTTTCTTGCTTTCAATATACTAATTATAGATCATATTTATGATGCCAAATATTTGTTTGTTCCATCACACTAAGTCAAATAGGTCAACATCCTTCTGTGACTCAACCTCATTAGAATAATTATATACAAATGTACAAAATGTACTCATTCACCGCAGATACTATGATAACGTGCTGAAGTTTGTCTCCAGGCGTTCTTGAACATTGATATTGTTTGTGTTACGAATTGACATTGCATGTTAGTAAGCGGGTTTGACTAACAAGCACGAAGCCAAAAGCCAAAATTTTTTCTGGTTAAATGTCGGATCTAAGATCTGTCATCTCTTGTTCTTTCAGGGAGCGCAAGACACAGAGGATAAAGAGGCGCAAAACTTTGGTGCTTGCTGTGCGTGTTTCTTCATTCTTATTGCTATTGGTGTAGTGACGACTATTTTCTATTATGTGTTCGTTGATTGAGGACTTTTACAGTGACACTATGGCATTAAGTTAATGACTTTTTTAATTTAGGCGTCCACTTGGATAGACGAAGGGACCTAAGGCCAAACAAAAAAAGAAGTGTGTTTGGGGTAACGGGTTTGAAAAGTTTAGGTAGGTTAGGCACACATGTTTTACATTTTTTGTCTGGGAAAAATGTTTCTGAGCATTTTGAAACGCTTTTTGCCTTTCAAAATGCATAAAATTATATTTTTTGCATAAAACCTGAAAAAAATCAAGGTTTCACAAATACATTTAGGTAGGGTCGGGTTACCCTGAATACAGGTCTTTTTTATTTGGCCTCATGAGACAATGCATTTCATTTATGTGATTATTGGTGAAGATCTTTTTTATATTGAACAATGGCATGAAGTAGCAGTAAATGTTCTAAATTTTTTAAACACTTTCTTCGTTCTTTTCTCTAATAAAATGTTGGTAATCAGGGCTATGATATGCAAAATGCTTGTCAGAATAGCAAACAGCAAAGACCCCGATCAAACTGCTTCAGTGCTGTTTGCCTAGGCCTTTTGTGCACAGAACTAGGATTTGAAATTTTAGAACATCTTCAGTAATGACTTTGGGCGACCCCTTGAATAGAATAATCAAAAGTCCAGCTGCAATGTTTTTAGAACTAATTTTTCGCAATAACTATTTTATCCTCAATTTTAGCAAATTGTGTTTGCGATGAAATTTGTAGAGAAGACTGTCTGTTAACTTCTCCAAAAGGTCTGGCACTTGTGGCCCTAAGAGATTTTTAGTATATAGCTAGATCAAAATTTTGCAATAAACTTAATTCATCCAAAATTTCTAAGTCTTTTATTGACAGATAAAATTCGTAAAGACGTGACAGAAAGGGGTAGTCTCAAAACATATTCGTAAGAGGTGCATATCCCGTTATTCGAAGACTGTGCAAAGCATAAAAAGGCCGTTTGCATACTCAGAATTCACCGTGCATATGCAGAATCAATTTTGAGTAGGCTCGTTTGTAGGAACAAAGGTTGGGTTTTCGCCTGACGTGCTATTTATCTCTTATGCACGTGCTATGAAATGAAGGTTTTTAGATGACCCCACTAGCTTAACGCACGAGCGAATCAGTCGCGATATCCATTATTTTTGAACAAGTCATGCATCTCTTTAGTAATTGAATTAGGGCGGTGTAATGTAACTTTTTGACTGATATCTTAGACTTGGTTTATATGCGCTTTGCTTAAAATGTTCAAAGAGTGTATTTAAGCAGAGGAACCTGCAGCATATTGGATTTTGGATCTGTTTGGAGAAGTTGGATGAGAGATTCCTGATTGTTTTGTATTGGAATAAGTTTTTCGATAAATGACGCATTAAAAGTTACTGCGAAATATTAGTTCTAAAAACTAAACAGCTGTTGTTTTTAAGTGGCCTAACAAGACGACGCATTTCATATATGTGTTTTCCGACCGAGAAAATTTATAATGGCACAATAGTTACATTAAGTTAATGACTTTAGGCACCCAACTAAATAGACTTAGCGGCCTGAAGAGACGATCATTTTCATTAATGTATAACAGTAAAACCTTAAGTCTTAAGCGACCAGTCAAAAACAAGACCAAAAGTTGGTTTTCAAATGCTTAATACAGGTCAAGAGTATTGCAGAATACTCCATCTGTCTTGTGGACCTTTATTTTGTCTTTTTTTGAGTGGCCGCTTAAGACAGGTTTTACTGTAGTTGATTGCGAGCATATATAAGGGCACTCTGAAGTAACATTGTAAGTTTAGTCATTGGACTCCCACTAAAAATATTTAAGCACCGAATGAGACGACGATCTTCTATTCGTTGATTGAAAACTTTACTAATGACACTATCATGGCTTCAAAAAATCTGCGATTGGACGATAAAGTCGGATTATCATAAAAAGATGATTTTAGCTCAGATTTGTGAGCTATTGGGATCAGTTAAATCTGTCGACAGTCGTCGAGCGTCGACAACATTTTGCTTTAAATAACAAGCCCTCCTATACATCCATATACTGTGACTTCTCTATAAAGGAATTCGACATGCCTATGCACACTAGCATCATCTGTATTAAAATGTGACATCTGTATATTTGAATTTTACATTTTTATGTAGGAATTTGACATCTCTGTGCATCTGTATGACATCTGTATTCAAGGATATGACATCTTTATGTAAGAATATGATATTTCTTTAAATTTATGATTTGAAAACTTTAACTTTAATGAGAAAATGTGTTTTATGAGAAAGGTGTTTGCAAACCTTAAATCATATATAATTAAAGCCAGCTGTTGAAATAAACACATGTTTTCAGCACTTTATCTGAGAAAAATTCAACAAGTTTGAATAGAAAAGGGAGAAAAGGAAACATCCTCTCTGCTCTGACAAATCTATTATGTCAAAATGTGACATCCGTTTGTAAGAATGTGACATCTGTATGTAAGATGATATGATATCACCATATAAGAAAGTGATTTCTCTATTTAAGAATGCAACATATCTTTGTAAGAATGCATCATATGCATGTACGAATGTGACATATGTATGTACGAATGTGGCATCCGTCTGTAAGGGTGTAACTTCCTAATATTAAAATGTAACATACACTAATCCAAAGGTCTATCCGATCAGTTTTAAAATCAACTACATATTTTTGACAAGCAAAATGTTAAGCACATAGTACAAGGCCAATCATATATCGATTGTTTATGTTTATTCCTGAAAAATAATGTTTTCTTACCATATCTAACCGGTTGTGGCGAATTTCATTTATAAACCTCGATTATTGTCTGCTTTTAAAATATGCAAGTGATCAGTTATAGCTTTCGATTAGTGTATGTATGTAAGACTGTGACATCTGTATTTAAGAATGTGACATATCTATGTACGAATCTCTGTTTATGGTGCTGACAAATTCACCTGACGTTGGTGACCTCTATTAACATAATTACACACCTCGTTGCATTTCTAAAAATAGCTTCTGTCAGTAAACTTCGTTATCATTTATACGACAAAGCACGTGGTAACTATACCAGTGTACAAGGACATTTAGCATTTCTCAGTACTATAAATCAACAAGAATACTTAGCTCAAGTGGTATGGAAGGCAACTATATTTTAGTTGTCTGTGCTATAGCTTTATTCCGCAGGGTCAGTGATTCAAACGCCATGCAATACTCTTTTAACATCTTTGTATTGCTTTTTTTCCTATCTTCCGTTATTTTTTCTTTTGAATATTCATGCATTGTATATTATTGGAATTTTGTATTTTTTTTTTAAATATATGTTGTTTTTTATTCTAATATTAAGTATACTAAATATTTCAATCGGTCTTTACGGAGTAGCTTCTGTAAGATGAGTTGTTATTAAGGTATATGTAGCTAAAATATTGAAGTTTTGCAAGATGAAAGCGTAGATATAATACTTTTTAGTAAGTAGATAACAAAGGCGCTGATCAGACTTTACGGATAAGCAGGCAGGTCTGCGCATTTATTGTTAACATGAAACAAAATCAACTTTTCTCGCTTCGAGGTCCAAAATATACTTGTATATCAGCCTTCCTGGTGTTTGAGGTTGGACAATTGACTGTTCTCATGCTGTGATAAGAGGCACTGTCCATCACACTGACTCTGGGCTGATCCAAGTTGGAAATAGGCCTGCCCTCCACCCATCCAGTGAAATTGTTGCCGTCTGTCTCACTGTTGTATTCTCATGTACAGGATACTGCTTTTTAAGTCAGAAGAGCTCCAGAGATGATACCATTTCTGCCTCTTGTATGTACCTTGATTATCATTTGGCCTCGATTCATCGGTCTGGGAGTAATTATCCCTGGCCTGTAGTCCCCTTGGGGTGTAGGCATTCTCAGTACATGGCTCATCTATGTAGATAAGCTCACAAGCTCATATCCATGGTCTTCCAGCTCCCCTTTCCGTCGGAAAATTGCCAGGCCCAAGACCAAAATATTTGTCTCTCTACTAACACTTTCCCTTGTCTTCCCTTGTGTTCTTCTTCACGTACCCAGGTTGATGCATCATCTTTCGAAGACTTTCAGGACTTCCAGGGATTTTCTGTCTCCTGTCGATGCTTCTATCTGGTGTAAATAAAGTGATCTCTCTATTAGCCTGGTCAAACCTGCCTATAGACTTGTACCACCCACGTTCCACAATCTTCATTGGTGACAAACACGTCCAAGTTTCCTTCTCCTTCTTTCTTCTTTCTCCCTGTGCTACAGCTCACATTTGTGACATCAGCCGTCGTTTGACACAGGGTTCTGCTCTTTTCTTTTTTTAAACAAAGAAATTGTTGGGAATCGAACCAGCGACTCTGTCGTTAAAATTCCATCCCTCTATTGATACACCATGGTAGATGAGATACCTCAGATGTCTTTAAAGTGATAACAATTATAGCCCGATTTACATAATTTATCGAATCTTCCCGATAGTATACGGTTCACTATAGAATTTTGCTTTGTACTGAATCAACCAACTTTAATCTATTCGTGCATAAATGTCAACGTCATGTGAATTTTTGTGCACAATAGGATGTAAGAATGTTACGTCTGATTTTCTATGTATGAATTTGACATTTTGTTATATATTAAGAAAATGTTATGTGTTGAATAAAAAAGTGCTTTCTGACTAATGACACCTTTTTTGTCAAAACAGAGATGTATTCTACCTTAAATTGATATGTGGTATCTGTCAAATGGTACCTTCTGTCACCAAATACTGGATTGTTTACAAGCATTTTGTTAAAAAATGGTGTTTTTGTCATTTAACACCTTTTAACTCTCAATAAGTTTTACAAAGGTCACACTTTACTTCCAACCGTAAGGTGTTATGTGGCATGTAGCAACTTCTACCGCAAATTAAACGGCAATAGCACTTTTGTTATTTATGCTTCGTGTTTGTCATGCTTTCTGGTCTATTCACTGCAGCCTAGTGGTCTCCAGCTATGAAAGGTCTGGCCTCTGGGCTCTCTTGCATGTGATTTTTGTATTCTTGTATTTTATTGTGTTTTGTCACCTTGTCATGCGGTAGACTGTGTCAGGTGTGGTACTTGATTGTATCTATTCCTGATCTTTGCCCTCTAATTATGTCTTCCCCTTCAGGGTCGGGAGACATATTGTTTTTCCCCGGGCATCCGTATGTCCATCTGTCCGTCCGTCTGTCTGTCTTTAACAAATCATGTCCGCTCTATAACTTCAAAACCGCTTAAGCTATATTCACGAAACTTTATTAAAATATCAATCAGCATGAGATTGCGTGCAGAGTGCAAGAATGGTAACTCTGCCTTTTTTTACTTTTTGAGTTATTTCCCTTTGAACTTTGTGCTTCACAAAAATCGTGTCCGCTCTATAACTTGAAAACCGCTTAAGCTATATTCACGAAACTTTATACAAATATCAATCAGCGTGAGATGACATGCAGGGTGCAAGAATGGTAACTATGCCTTTTATACTTTTTGAGCTATTCCCCTTGGAACTTTGTCCATCACAAAAACCGTGTCTGCTCTATAACTTGAAAATCGCTTAAGCTATATTCACGAAACCTTATACAAATATCAATCAGCATGAGATGACGTGCAGAGTGTAATAATCATGGTAACTCTGCCTGTTATACTTTTTGAGTTATCTTCTTGGAATTTTGTCCATCACAACAACCCTGTCCGCTCTATAACTTGAAAACCGCTTAAGCTATATTCATGAAACTTTATACAAGTATCAACCAACATGAGTCGACGTGCAGAGTGCAAGAATAGTAACTCTGTCATTTATACTCTTTGAATTATTTCCCTCAGAACTTTGTCCATCACAAAAACAATTACCTATGACTATTTTATACCAAGTTATGACTGTGCAATAGTTAGCTACATTGACAGATATCTTTACTGGATACGAGCTGATTGTCTGCATGAAATGACTATAATTTCCGTTAGACATTGTATTTAATGTTTCTGTTTGAACTTGTATTTAATGACTAATGCTTTTGACACCCAAAGGGGGAGACATCTGTTTTTTTTTTGTAATAAAAAAATCTAGTTTACTTACAGTTTTAACCTGTGACTTGTAAAATCTACTCAAAATAATTGTAAGGTACTTTGAATATGAATGTTTATCATATTACTAATTTTTTGCTTATATTTTGCAACTATCACACTCCAATTTATAAACAAAACATACAAATGCTGTACCTCAACTGGTCAAGCCTTTCCTTTAAAAGAAAACTTTATTAGAGGATTAGTTGATATTTAAAAGTACAACAAGAGGGTCCTAGGGCCCTGGACCGCTCACCTGAGACCAGGCACATGAGTAGATGATGTATAGGCCTGTGGCTAAGGAGATAAGATATGATTTAAAGATATTTATTTTTTTTAGCTCTGGTAGCCATGTTGTTCAGCCAAGCTGAGCCTTCTGGTCACTTTTGGTAGAGGGCAACATGAGGACCATTTCTGTGAAATTACTTTGATTTTGGCCCAGTAGTTCAGGAGATTTCATTTGAAGATAGTTCTTATCTATAGCTCTGCCAACCCTTTTTTCGGCTGAGCAAAACAATTTGCGCAATTTCGGTAGAGGGAGTCATGAGGAACATTTCTGTGTAATTATTTTAAATTTGAACCAGTGGTTCAGGAGATGTAATTTAAAGACATCGCTCATCTAGAGCTCTGGTGACCCCTGTATAAAGCCGAGCAAAACTGTTTGAGCAATTTTGAAAGAAGCCATCATGAGGAATAATTCTGTATAATTATATTGAATTTGAACCAGCGGTTCAGGAGGAAAAGTCATAAAAAGACATTTCTTATCTAGAGCTCTGCCAGCCCCTTTTCCAACAGAGAGGAAACCATTTGTGCAATTTTGGTAGAAGATATCACGAGGAAAAATTTTGTGAAGTTATTTTGAATTTGGACCAGTGGTTCAGCAGCAGGTATCGTTTAAAAATATTTCTTATCTGGATTCCTAGCGACCCTTTTGTTTAGCGGAACAAAACCCTTGGGCAATTTTGGTAGAGGGTATTATGAGGAACACTTCTGTGAAAATGTTTTAAATTTGGACTAGTGGTTCAGTAGGAGATGTATTTTTAAAGATATTTCTTATCTGAAGCTCTGGCGACCCTTTTGTTCAGCTGAGTGGAACCATTTGTGCAATTTTCGTAGAGGGTATCAAGAGGAACCATTCTGTGAAATTATTTTGAATTTTGACTAGTGGTTCAGAAGGAGATGTCATTAAAAAAATATCTGGAGCTCTTGCAGCCCTTCTGTTCGGTGGAGCAGAACCATTTGTGCAATTTTGAAAGCGGGTATCATGTGGAACATTCATGTGAAGTTATATGAAATTTGGACTAGAGGTTTAGGAGATGGTGTTTAAAGAAAAAGATAATGGATGGACGACGCACCAAGGACGACGGACAAAGACCGATCACAATAGCTCTCCTTGAGCCTTTGGCTCAGGTGAGCTAAAACACGTCAATAAACATTGCAGGGGCTTATACCTACAAACTAACGAATATCTCAACTGCCCTAGAGTAGCCAACATTATCCTTAATTTAAGTTTATGCATAACACTTTTACCTAGTGCGCAGATATAAGAATTGTTTAATTTGTATAAGATAAATATTAATGAAAACATTAAAAATACAAGACAAAAATGTTTACAAATTGATAGCAGTGTACCTACAAATTACTCATATCTCAGACGCTATTGATATTAGACTTTTTATTTCCGCACTTAGAAAAAAACTTAGGTTATGGTGTGTTAAATGGTACTAGGGCAATTAAAAGCTAAGGTAGGAATGATGTTGTAGGTATACCCCCTTAAGTTTCCTATATTATTTCTCTAATTTCTCATGCTTTCATCAATATTCATAACAAATGAATCTTGATGTTTTATGTATTGGATCATTTGGTAAACATGCTGTGTCGAAGCATGAGTTTAATTCGAGGATCGGTACTATAGGGCACTTAACAACTAAGATATGACTAATTTTAGAAGTGCACCCCCTTGATTTCTCTGCATTTATCATTCATTTCTTCTGCTTTCATTAAAATTCATGAATATTCTTTTTAAATATTTTTCATATCTGACCTTAAGGTAAGCGTACAATGTCTAGGCATTGATTTGGTACCACGTTTGATACACTAGGACACATGGTAGATGAGACATTGGTAATTTTATACGTACACCCCTTAATTTTTCTAAGTTTTATTTCTCTCATTTCTAAAGTGTTTCATTAATATTCGTGAACATTGATAAAAGATAATTTACATATCTAGCCATTAAATATAACTTGTATGTCCAGGTATTAATGTGGTACAAAGTTTAGTATACTATGATGCGTTGCTGCTGCGATATGAGTATTTTTGTATGAACACCCCAATTCTTTTATGTATGAAATAGGGCAAAGATCAGGAATCAGTAAAATCAAGTACCACACCTGATCCAGGATACCTATGGGAAAGTAACAAACTCATAATAGGACATCACAAACGAGAGCCAAGAGTTCAGCTCTTTCCCAGCAGGTGACCACAATACAACAATAAACAGACGCACACAAAAGTATAACAAACACACACCAAAAATAACATGAACGATCCTCAAAAAAGAAGTACCTCCTTGGAACGGTCAGTAAAATATTTTACTGGAGGGCTTAAACCGGTTTCACGGCGCAAACCTCACCCTAAGTTCAGATATGGTTCAAGGCACATAGATGCTTCGTTTGCATGAACGACCCTAACTTATCAATGCATCATCTCCTAGAAAACGTATAAATCAAGATATAACTAGGAGATAAAGCAACGATAAGGACTCAACAGTAAATAAATCCAACAGGTAACCCCTTGGGGCCCTGACAACAGCCAAAGCATCAGGTCCTTAAATTACCTTACCATCTCATCAATAGATAAGTCAGAACCATCATAGAGTCTGAAGTCTGACCCACCGGCGTGCCATTAAAGAGGAAAGCAAATTTGCCAACCGTGATTGGGTTGAACACCAAGCATGCAGTCTGTTGTAACACATTAATGTAATAGCCAATCTTTTTATAATGGGAAATTATTTTAATGAACTGCGTTGAAAAAAGTATTAGAGCCAACAAGCTTCTTCAATTTATACACCAAGTCACCATAGAATTTATAGGGAGCACAGTCGCTCAGTGGTAGAGTGCTTGACTCGAGACCGAAGGGCCGCGGGTTCGAGCCTCACCGGCGTCACTGTGTTGTGTCCTTGAGCAAGAACATTAATCCTAGCTTAGTACTGGTTCAACCCAGGAAGACCCGTCCCTTTATAACTGAAAGATTGTTGATCAGACGTAAAGAAACAAATCAAACAAACAAACAAAACCATAGAATTTAGGCTTTGAAAGTCCTTAGCGCAAGAGAGATTTAAGTCCAACTTGGAATTTAGATATCAAATCATAGTATCGTCCATAAAATTTAGAAAAGGTTTTGGGAAGTGTATGATACTTATAACCCTGTTTAAGGAGTTTCTGAGTTATCAAGTTATTGAGAGTTTTGAAGCCAGCAACATGTCTAGATGCTTAAGCAAAACGAATAAGTTGAGAAATATAGACTACATAGGATGTAGAGCGAGGAACATCACCATCTAAAATGGGAAATCGACGATTTCAAAACCAAGTGGTCACGTTTATCATAAATTTTGGTAGAAATAATATCATCAGAAATTGATAAATGCAAGTCAGAAAATGCAGCTTCGGTATCAGAGGTATTGGCTTTATCAAGTTGGAAGGGTGCATTTGTAGGTTTATCCCCTATTCTCGAGAATCACAAAAGGGTTTGCCATAGGAACCATGCATTTTCACACAGCCAATGTCAAAATGTTGTGAGGACAACTTTGTTTCGCATTCAGGGTCTCAAAATGAACAATAAGACACCAATGAAAATTTGTCCGGGGTTGAAAGGTATATAGCCTAAATTGGATGGCGGGGTAATAAGAATATCTGAGATTTTACCCTGAGTCAGAAATCTTACCTATGTTATCCTTCCCAGGCTGTCACGTGAGGCTGTCTATTTTACCGTATTGGAACTTACAAAATAAATATGATTGTCAAGCGACGTCAGTAACGCCATCATATAATGTCGCATCTCAGCGTATTAGAGAATATTTCAAAGTGAAAACGCGGAGTTGTATGGTGAGCAAAAACAATAACCCATCATTTGTGTGTTAACCCGTCCCCCGTTTGTCATCACTGGGCAATTTCAGGCCTCGTGATACCAAAAGGTAATCCACGGAACGGATTCTTATATCCCATCCTCACACTCATGATAGTTATATAATACTACATGCATATACGAACAGAATGTGATGTCTATTTTGGTAGCTTATTTGCTTTATTACACAGTATAACGTAGTATGTCAATTTGATTATTCAGCTTGGTTCTGATTACTTAAGATGTTTTTTGTCAATTAGTTTATTGTCTAGCCTGCCTTACGCACCAATAACCACGAGAAAATAGTTCTTGCTTTATGCACAATGATAAAACTAAAACATACTTGCTATCCCATTAATTGTTGAACTTATTCACTGGGTTGTCTATGCCCACGGTGAAGCATGCCATACAGAGAAATAGAAAAGGATGAATGTATGGCGGATCGCACATATATACAATTCGCATATTATCAGTTATCCTGACGTTGCACGTTGCCTGTTAAACGTTGTCTATCTCACGAAATGTGCATGCTAATGATGACTACACTTTTTGAATGACGTCGCCAGCCAATGACACTGAATCGACACAAAAATCCAGCATTACGTCATATTCGACTCCTGATCCTTGCTGTCTTTCTAATTTTGAAGAGTGAATCAACTTGGAAAGCTGATAAATAGAATACCAGAGTCGCATCTTTTGATATCAAGTTTACCAGGCTCGATTTCGAGAAAGCATGTTGCATCGCTCGGCAAGCATCGCGATGTCAACAAGCGTTCTCGAAGCCTCGCCCGGTACACTTGACATCAAAAGGCACTCACCTATAGTATTATTTATGTATATTAGTTTTACCTTGACCATTGTCTCCAAGTTCATACCAGCAATTTGAAACCAATGTTCACATCTATATACCATAGACAATCAGGGTCTCAAATATGTGGGAATGTTGGCGTTACATGCCATATAGACAAATTTTAAGGATTTTGACTTTGTCAAATCAGCGGTCGAAAACCAGTGTAGACTTCTACGTTATAGTTATACCATGGGTTGTCTGTCCGCCTGTACGTGGAGATTATCCACGAGCTTTAGCAAGATTATCTTACGTACAGATGGACAAACATGGCATAACTATTTTATACCACCTATATCAGTGTAGATCTTTCACATCACGAGATATTTCGTGGGTGGTATAAATTTTATGAACCACCTTTATCAAGATATCTAAGAGATACTTGTTTTACAAGCCATACAAACAGAATGTTAAGTATTTAGGCCTTGACATTGTCCTTAGACTCAAAGGTCATGCCTGGATCTAAAAAGCTTATTCTCATCCACGACAAACCTCAGGCAAACATTGTGTAGAATATGAATTTCTCGCACACCAGATTGGGAATTCCGTTGTTTTACCATGTGAAATAAAGAGAATCCATCATTGGTGTTCAGTGGGGACAGAAAAATCCCAACCTGAGGGCCCACCGTTCCAGTGGGAAACGAGGCATGCTGAGTTTCCAACTGAACGCTGGAACCGAGGGTTGGGATTTTTCTGGAACCACTGAACACCAATGATGGATTCTTTTTTTTTTTCATATACCTTATCTAGCGACCGTACGGTACAGTACAGTATAATATCTGTTGGTGACGTCACTGAGGTCGATGTTTACAGTCAATGACGCGCGCTGTACAAGCGGATAAACAGCCCATTAAACAATGAACAAATTGTTATTTCATCAAATATATTTAGAAGAACTAGCTTATCACCCACAGTTATTCGAGTATTAAGTAATATTGTTGAGGAAAATGTATTTCTTTTTTAACATCGTCAAGGCTCCCAGCCCTGGTGCATTCAGCCACTCATTGCCAAACACGTCAAATGTGTCAATCGCAATGCACTCAGCATGTTCAAAGCATTGCATAAATATTTTCCATAAAATGAGCAGTTTGTACCACGTAAAAGGCCGACTTTAATCGCTGAAATTTCAACATTGGAATTTTTCCCGACTGTCAACAATTCAGCTTTCGTTTTCGAAGGAATACAGTCATGCGCCAAAAATGGCGTGTGTGGTTTATCTCACATTAGCAACCGACCGCGTGTGGCTTATCTCGTATTAGTTAAGCTTATCTCACATGGGTAGCGATGTGGGACTAAGAGTATCCTTCATATGTATTGTTGTGGGACAAGGAAATCCCACCTGAGGACCAGAATAATTCGTCAGAAACGAGGCTCTGCCGAGTTTCTGACGAAATTATTCAGGTCCGAGGGTGGGATTTCCTTGTCCCACAACAATACATCATGATGGATACTTTTTCTCGCCCACTTTGTGACTTTTTAAGGTTTTATATGAATTCTGTCAGTTCCGCATAATTTTTTACATTTTTTTGCGTTTGTTCCAATCTAAAAAATAAGTTCACCAACGAATTTTCCAGATGTAGAAATGGGTGTAAACATAGTTTAGCACCTAAAAACGGAAGCGGAATAGCATTTCAAGAGTCGGCTTTGTTTTTATTCGGTTTCGAAACTAAAGTTGGTATCAGTATCTATTGACAAAGACGTCGTGGCGCCAAACTGTGTCAATAACATGCGTCACATTGTTGTTGCATTTTAGTGACGTCAGAAATGTTTTTGACGTCATTCAACAATGCAAAATTGGCGGACGCACTAACTATTGTCGTTTTGATATTTCTACATAATATTTAGGCGTGAATTGCTTTGAAAACAGCCTAAATTGTTATAATTTGAAGTCACGTGGATGGGATAAGCAGGTCATGTGGATGGGATAAGCAGGTCACTTGGATAGGATAAGGAAATTCCGCACAGCGTTTTGCCCATGGAACAGCTTGTCTTGAGCCATAAGTGGGCGAGAAAGATTTTTCCGACAGTGAGCTAACATAGGGATCACTCGATCTAGGATGCGTTGGTAAGTGAGAAAGTTCTTTCTCACATACCAACGCATACAAGATCTGTCCCACATCGCTACCCATGTGAGATAAGCGTAACTAATACGAGATAAGCCACACGCGGCCGGTTGCTAATGTGAGATAAAAAAATTTGGCGCATGACTGTATTCTTTCGAAAACGAAAGTTGAATTGTTGTCAGACAGGATAAAATTCAATGTTGAATTTTCAGCGATTTAAGTCGGCCTTCAACCTGGTTTAAAAGTAAAACTGCACATTTTTACTTAAACCTTTATTCAATGCTTTAAACATGCTGTGTGCATTGTGATTGACATATTTGACCTGTTGGACAATGCTTGACTGAATGCACCGGGAAGGGGAGCCTTGAAGATGTAACAAAAACAACAATAGCAACACACACACATTTTCCTCAACAAAATTACTTACTCGAGTTACTGTGGCTGATAAGCTAGTTCTGGTTAGGTCGTTTTGATGAAATAACCATTTGTTTATTGATTAATGCGCTGTTTATTCGCTTTTTCAAGCGCGCGTCATTGAATGTTTACATCGACCTCAGTCACGTCACCAACAGCTATTACACAGTACTGTACCGTACGGTCGTGGTATATGAGAAAAAGAATCGATCATTGGTGTTCAGTGGTTCCAGAAAAATCCCAACCCTCGGGTCCACCGTTCAGTGGGAAACTCGGCAAGCCTCGTTTCCCACTGGAACGGTGGGCCCTCGGGTTGGGATTTTTCTGTCCCCACTGAACACCAATGATGGATTCTATTTATCTCACATACCCGTATTAGCCCGTGGGAAAGATAAAAAACGAACAGCCGCACGTCGGCCGCATGCTGGCCGCACGTTGATCCGTGACGTCATTGTAATTTTAAAATTGTGTCACCATGACGCATCTCAGTGTATTCAGGATTTTCTGGAAGACTTTTTCATGTTTTTTTCCAATATAAAATGAGGTATTTAGTGGCGAGCATGAAAAATAATCCATTTTTCGTGTGACGGTGGGATAAAAAAATTCGTCCCTCGCGATCACGTTTTTCATCACTCGGCAAGCTTCGTGATGTCAATCAGTGATCCTCTAGACGGATTTTCCTCACACTGGATGATGCTATATACCTCGTATCAAAGCTCTAGGCCCTGTGGTTTCAAACAAGAAGATTTAGTTTTTCCCCTAAAAAGCCTATGTTTGTTTGTTTTGTTGCTTTACATCCAAAGTCAACAGCTATGGTCATGGCGGGACGGTCAGTTTACCTAACCGCACTTTTCCTGGGCAAGCTTACCGACTGCGCTAAGCCTATGTAAACATGTGACCCTCATTTTTAGCTGCAGGGACATAATTTTAACTTACTATTATGGAGGTCCATTAGATAATGCGTCTAACCAAATATCTAGGCTTGTTTGCTCAAACAAGAATATTTTTAATGTTTTTCCTGTGTTAACACAGGAAAGACTGACCCCGCCCCTAGGGACCATGTTTTTCAAGAAAAAACAAAAAAAGTTTAACAACTTCGGTAAAGGGTCACCCAGGGATTATTCAGGCCAAGTTACTTTGAATTCTATTTCAGGACACGATGTCTGACGAAGACAAGTCGAGAAGGCAACGTGAGAAGTGGGCAGTGTGTTGTACGTGGTTCATAGGTGTCGCATTTGTCATTGCCGTGGTGATTTATGCTTCTTCTCCTTAATCCATATATGCCTTACGCCCTAAATGTTGGACACCACCAAGCAGTGAAGATCATAATAACGTATTGTAGATAACCAGGGTCTAAACTGTACAGTGTAAAAATAAGTCATACATTACACCAAATTTGTTGGTGTAAACTTGCATTTGCTTTAAAACTATGTAAATATCCATTGGTTTAATATATAGTCTGGTGGTCCAATCTCATTTTTTCAGATATGGGAGGCCGGCTTGTTAATGGATGCAGACAATGTTATTCTGCTTGCCAAATGTCTGAGTAACAGAGCTAGACCTGTCTGCAGATTCGCAATTGATTATTTAGGTCAAGACAGAGGTCAAAGGTCATGGAGTGCAAAATGTGCTTAATTTGTAATTTTTCATGCAATAATTGTTTTTAACCTTAAAGAAGACCAGGCATGTGCTATAATTATGTGAATCTCTACTTATGCTTAGCCTGTCTGCTAATTGGCAATTGGTTAATATTAAGTTTTAAGAAGGAGGTCAAAGGTCATGGAGTGCAAAAATGATTTCTTTCTTAAATTTTTAACAATAATTAATTTTAAGCTAAGATAGGATCAGGCACATGATCATTTTAATGTGTATCTGTACAAATAAGATTATAAAAATAATGTGCCTCCTTTCAGCACCAAAATCAATGAAATTAAGAATCAAAGCACTGAAAGTATTGAGGCATTCTTGATAAAAGCTTAAAATGGCATCACTTTCTCGATTTTGAAATGTATGTTTTACCAGCCAGTAGTTTTGATATCATGGTTCTTTACAGATTACTTAAAATGTTGACCAAATATCCTTTGCAAAGTTTGAGACCGATGCATCTTTAATAAACTGCAATTGTCAATTGATAGATTTATGTCCAAAGTACACCAACTGATAAGCTTAAGCATCACTGTTTTCAATTTATTCCACTGCACATACAGCCCTTTGAAATATGGGTCATTGCCCTGACAAAATCAGCTTTGACATTCACCCAGCCTAATCAGAATCTTTACTGAATGCACGATGAAAGCTTAGAAGGCCATTGGATAATCACTTAGTGCACAGAGAGGATGTTTATTAGACTAAGCAAATGCCCAGACTGATCTGAGTTTTCACTGAGTGGAAAGCCTATTTCGTTAGTTTAATCAAACAGAAGCCACATGTGTAAAAAGTCTCTTTAACATTTTTTTTCACTGTTCATTATATGAGTTTGTCCACACAAGAACATGCAGGTGTACATGTCATCATCCCTGGCGACATTTACATATTGCGATTGAACATCACTAAGTACATCCACAGGCCTGTAGGGATGGATCAAACAGAGGCTTAATAATTGTCGACCATCTTCATCTTTCTGCCACCCATTCTGAATAGGTGAATTGCTGTCTTGAAATGAAAGTAGACAATTATCAGACTGTAGCCTCGTAATGGGCTCTACAACTATGTTGAACCATTTACTGGCTCTTAGATCCCTAAACGAACAGTCGAGAGTGCAACTCATTTATGGATATGATATCAAAGCTGTCTGAGGCAAATGCTCAGCACCTAGTAAAGTTTCTTCTGCTAGAATGCCAGCACCTAAATTTTTGAGGAGTTCTTAATAAATCTCAATCACCTTCCATGATTTCTGTTTTTGATATACTCAGAAATGACTGACAGTGTCAGCTAGCATATTACATCAATACGTATTCTCGCAGTGTATTCAAATTAAGTATTTGTTTAACTTTAATGAAATTGACAGACTTGAGGTTGGCGCTGTGAAACTGGTTTAAGCTCTCCAGTAAGATCTTTTTACTAACGGGTCCAAGGCAGTACTTCTTTTGTGGATCATTTTTGTTATTTGTGTTTCGTATTTGTCATGTTTTCTTGTCTGTTCGCTGTAGCGTTGTGGTCACCTGCTGGGAAAGGGCTGGCCTCTTGACTCTCTTGTATGTGATGTTTTATTGTGATTTTGTTATTATCCCATGTGTTGTCCTGGGTCAGGTGGTGCTTGATTGTATCAATTTCTGATCGTTGCCTTCTTTCTTACTTTTGAAACTACCTGTTTGCAGGATATGCCTTAGCACAATTCTCTTAAAACGGATGTTAAGAGTACCTGTCCCGATAGCCTAGTTGTTAAGGCATCTGCTTCAGGAGCGGAAGGTTGAAGGTTTGAATACCAATGTCTGCGGCAGTAGGGTTTTATCTGATATGACCAGTTGATGAGCAGCCAGCTAGTTAAACAAATGGTTACCGATTTCTAGCCTGCCTGGTGCCTGGCAAAAGGATGGACTTTGGGAAGTAAATGTGACACATTGAAGTGTCTCACAAGTCAGAAATAGCTGGCCCTTTCAATATGGGTGAAACTATAACTAACAAACACTTTACTTTATTGTAGTACATGCACATCTGTGTTCTTGCAACAGATGCGAAACCTTTCATACCCTACATCTGATGTGGCTTTATGATGCTACTTAACCCTTGTGGTGGCTTCTTTATGATTTTGCATAACGGAGTAAAAATCGGGCCTCATGCCTTATGCAACTTTTGTCAGTTCTATATCTCCACATACATCTAAGAGTAAGTGATTATGACCACTATCATACACTGCCGACCAAGCCACAGCACCATGAGAAGAAATACAGACCACTTACAGCCACATAACAGCAAGAAGACACTAAACGTATAGTAACCAATATTTTCAATTTAGAGATATGATTGCAAAACATAAGAAGACAATGACCAACACAAATCCCTACAAACAATGGGAGCAACAATAAAGAATGGACAGCAGCCAAAGTCACAGGGTGGCTTAAAGGCATTTTATTGGCGCCAAATATTTGGCATGTACTCAGCTGTTGTTACAACACTAGAACAGTTTAGCTCACATGGAGGCCTTCTAACTTATGCACTACATCATCACAAAAAAAACGAATCAATTTATTCGATTTAACATGTAACAACGAAACAAAGAAAATGACTCACAACTCGTAGTCAGTCAGAGTTAAGAAAATCTCAAGTTAAGCCACCATTAGTTCATTAGATAAGAATGCGTCAAGGTTGGCCTTATTGTGTGAAATGCTCCCAAGTTTTCATAAAAGGGGCATCCCTGTTTTGATCAGATCCTGTATTTATCTCAGGCTTCCAGATCTCCATTAGTTGCATCTTTCATGGAATTGTTCTGGTATGTATCAAAGCAAACATCTTTTCTTGATTCAATATTTTACTGGTAGCATCAGTGTAGTCGTATGCTAAATCACCAAAAGCATTTGCCTTGGTCTTTCTATGAACTGTGTGCATCAGTGCTTGGTCTTCAATTAGTGTTATTATGAGATACCCCAGCTTCCAAAATAGCAGCCAGGTCTGATTTACTGTCACAGAGAAGGAGTCTTCTATCAGCATTAGCAATAACCAGTGAGGTATTTGAAAATTAATGGCATGCATTCTTCCTTAAGCTTTTATCACGACGAGCTTCCTTGCTGACTAAACGTCTTTTAAAAAGTTCATGATTAGCCTTTGTTCTCTGATGTCTGCAAAGCCACTTCGTTAATTTGTATATTGAAGAGAGAGTATGAAATCTATTCTGTTTGATATAATCATGAAACCTCTCCAGATTCTGCATCAGTCTGTTCTTTCAAAATTATTTATTTGTTCACTTCCCAACACAAGAGACCCGAGTAATACTGCTGATATTTCATCAGGAGCAACAACACCAACCTTAGTCAGATTTATCAAGTCTGGAAGATTCTTTTTGACGCATTAACATAATCAAGCAGTTCCATAATATCCTTAAAGTCATGTTCTTCATCAGGATTTGGCTCTCTTGCTTCCCATATAATGTACTCCTTATTAGGATGCCAATCATTTTATAAGTGTTTACTATGTTGTTGGTAAAAAATCATACATCACAAGTAATGCCAGTCTTTGTAATTGGTACGAACCACCAACAGCTTTACATATCTTTTTGGTATTGTCTGTTGTCTGTTGACAACTGATTAAAATTATGCTTACATATTTTACCTTATCTTTGTCTGTCATGAATTGTTCATGTACACCAAATGGCTTGTTTTGTTTTAAGTTTCAAATGAATAACTAGCACCTGTAAAACGATATAAAACGTGTGCAGGCATAACAAACATATTCACCCTACATCCACATATATGTATTTACATTTTGACGAACTCTGACTATATCTCCAATCAAAGTCCTTAAAGCTGCATAGTCTGTAACTTTTGATCTTCTAATTTTAGAAATAAAGTTTCTATTTGTCAAGAATACAGTAAAAATACTCAAATTCAGGTAAACATTTTACCATTTTCGTAAGTCTTAACAAATTATCACTATCAAAACAACAGCATTTATGTTATAATCAACTGTCTAGAATTATTGGAGGGACGTAAATAATTACAAACTAGAGAAAAACACACCTGTTTTTATAAGATAATTCACTTTTCCATGCAGTTTTTAGCTGTACTGAACATATTTATAGTGAAAAAATAACTTAATTCTATTTTTACAAATGATTTAAAAAGAAAAGAAAATTTTTCGAAAAATGTTCATAGTTGCAGACCTAGTCTCTTTAAAGTCTAAACTGAATTGGTCTTCAATAACAAAAATTGCCTATAAAAATATAAATACAATGAATACATACATTTTATGATACGTCTACAACACAAAAAATATCGCTAACATTTTAGTACTTTTAGTGCTTTGATTTTAACTGAAAATCCAGAAATACACCTCATTTTTCTGGTAAACATTAAAAACAGCATTTAACCATCTTCTTGACATGTTTTAAGTCAATGTATCAACTGAAAAATGAACCCGAAAGCTGTTATTTAGATTAATATAACGCTACAAATGCAAAAATGCACTTGGTGACCTTTGACCTCAGTAATTTGCATACGGGCCATTTTCTGGCGTGCAGACAGGCCAGGTACTGTTCAGCATAGGCTACTGAACAGTTTCTAGCATATAACTTTGCATTAACATTCCGGCCTCCCAAAAGTGATTTCTAGCTGTTTCCTGGAAAATAACTACTAGTCTAATACAAACTTCTGGTAGAAATGTGTTGTATTTAACACTGGAGAATACTGTTGACTCAAATTGTGAAGTTGGAACGTATACCTGTGAGTTAATACCTCTTTAAGCCTAGCGTCCGTTTTGTTGGACATGTGCAAATAGTGCAGATCAAGACCAGACGCCCAAGAACGCGGCGTCTGATTTGGGTCTCCACTGTTTGCTTACAGAATTTTATATTAAATTTGAATTAAAAGTGATAAAAATACACCCAACAGCCCTTGAAAGTTAAATAGACTGATCAAATTGATAAGATTGGGCAACTCCTTTCGGCTTAAATGTGTTAACTTCCGTGCATTCTTTACTGTGTAGGTATCGCGTTTGCTATTGAGATACATCGTTCCTATTTGTTGACGCTTTTTTTGTAGTTTGCTGATAGCCTATGCAAAATTTCGAGATATTATAAGTGTTACTTGTGAATACACACACCAGTTTATACAATACGAGGGATAATCAAAAAGTTCTCAGCCCCTTGTACAATGTACTTCTGGCTACCAGGAAATGAAAATTTTACTATTACTTTTCAATATAATCTCCCTTCAAGGCAATGCACTTAGCCTATCTCTGTTCGAGCTTTCCTATCCCTTCAAAATAGAAGGCATTTTCCTGATCCCCCAAGTACTCGTTTACTGCCTCTGTGACTCCTTCATTGCTTCCATACTGTGTACCACGATAATGAGATTTCAGTTTTGGGAACAGATAGAAGTCAGAAGGAGCCATATCAGGAGAAAATGAGAGGGGGGGAGCGAGTAAGGATTTCAAATCCATATTCAGTCGCAGCAATCATGGCAACTTGTGCCAAAGCAGAACTCCGCAAGACAGTTTTCCTCGCCACTGTTTTGCGATTCCCTGACGTAGCCACCTCAACTCGCCTGCATACTATGCATCGTTTATCTCGCGACCTTGCTCAAGATAACCAATCCTGAATGATTGAGGCTATCACCTTCCATGCTGAATGAACCTTCTTAAAATTCTTAGGAGGGGGGAGTAAGCGTGCTTCCATTGTTTGCTCTGCATTTTTGACTCTGGGTCAAATTGGTGAAGCCATGTCTCATCTTGTGTTAAATACAACTCGCTCTATAAAATCACCGGGATTATCTTCAGAGGAAGACACGAGGTACATGTACCTAGAAATATCAAGCAGAGCATCGGTCAACATTCGGGGCACCCATCATACCGAAACTTTGACATACCTAAGATGTCGGTAAGGATTGATTGTACTGCCCCAAAACTTATGCCCACTTCGCTAGCTTCGCTTCGCATGTCTCTCCTCCTATCACACATAACCAGGGTGTGCACGACCTTGACAATTTCATCAGCTGTGGCATCTTTGGGTCGACCAGACCATCCATCATTCTCAACGCTCTAGAGCCTCTCCCCCTTTTAAACTCTGCTGCCCATTATTTCTCTGTGCTATAAATATACTCCTTCCCAAGGGTTTGCATGAAGTATTCATGAAGTTCCTTTCTTACGGAAATACTTGATAATCGCTTTGATTTTTGCAAATGTATCGCACCCTCCTTTCTTAAAAGTGCTTCACATAAGCACACAAGCATGGCTGTATGTTTTTCGCCGAACCATATTGGGCCGAGAACCTTTTGATCAAACCTTGTAGATACATTTATTTGCATCATGATGTGCTTTTTATTGTTTTTTGGAAAATATTAATAAACCATATTATATATTAAAGCGTCAAAAGCCTGATATTTATTTATTTATTATTTCTGAGTTCTTACTTCTTATTGCCTACTTCTTAGTTCCTATTTGGTACTTCTGTGTTGCTATTCTAAATGCAAAAAGTGTGTGTGTGTGTGTGTGTGTGTGTGTGTGTGTGTGTGTGTGCCCGAAAATATTTGCCCATAGTTTGGATCCAAACCATACACGGCAAAGTGTCGGGCCTGATCTGGGTCCTAACTGATTACAAAGGTTACCACCAGTCAACACTAGTAGATAAAAAGGTAAGTGCTCCTCTCATTTCATGACAGTGCCTTCGTGGCGGATCCAGAGGGAGGTCAGGGGGTCGCTCAAACCCCCCTTCAAGCTCCGTTTTTTTAATATCCTATGAGACCAAATTATTTCATTTTCATGGGATATTTAAGAAAATGAGTTAAAATCAGCAAAGCGAACCCCCACACCTTTATACATATGAACTCCTTTTTTCAGAAATCCTGGTTCTGCCACTGTGCCCGCAATCCGTTCTTATTGCTAGTTCAGTGTGTGTTATTGCCCCCATTGTATGTCTTTATCCACCTGCTGGGAAATGGTTTTTGATGTTTAATTGTGTTCCAAGGCGGTACTTCTTTTGTGGATCTTTTATGTATTTTCCGCCTTGTGTTTGCTATGCCTTTGTGCACGTCTGTTTATATGTACATTATGGTTACCTGCTGAAAAAGTGCTGACCTCTTGGCTCTCGTTGGCGGTATATAACTGTGAGTTTGTCACTTTCCCATTGGTATCCTGGGTAAGGTGTGGTACTTGATTGTATCGATTCCTGATCTTTGCAACCTTACTTATTTGTCACTTTCCCATGTATCCTGGGTCAGGAGTGGTACTTGATTGTATAGATTCGCCACCTTTCGTACTAAATTTCTTTTAATATGTCCTGTTTTTAATATATTTTTGTGTCCTTTTAAGGTATGTTATCATAGAGCGGAGATAGATAGAACTGGTAGGTTAACTTCTTGAAAAAAAAAAATGCAAATTATCTGAAATTTCGAACATACCACCATTTGTTGTTTTCAACTTAATGATGCTAGATTATTATAGAAATGGTGTGGGTGTTATTCATTTCGACAACCCCTGATTTCTGATATAGTTTGAAAAAAAAGTGTTGGGTCCTAATCTTCTTCTATCTATCCATGACTATAGACATTACTTATTTGTTTTATTATTTGGTGATAATGATGCTAAATGTTATATTTGAGAGCTGAGAACAAGACGTGTTAACACTTTCCTAATTTATTCAACGTCATATTGACGGTGGGTGGGGTATTTGTACCCCTGGCCCAAAAGTTGAAGTTATGAATGACTCCAGATGAAAATATAGCAATAAGTATCAGTATTGCTAGGTTCTATTATGTGTGTATGTTTGAAGCAGTTAGTCTTTAAATGTTTCATTCTTTCAAATCCAACAGACAACACCCAGCAATATCTAACCCATGAGTCAAAGTTTGCGTAGTAAGGGGGTACCCAGACGTTCATAAAAACTCATAGGATAGTTCTTCTTTGAAAAATTAATGTTCTGTTAAAATCTAACCCCAAATAGTACTTTCAACTAAATTTTGATTCATTGGTTATTCTGCTTAGTTCACCAATTTCAGGGTTGACTGTGTAAATAAGCAGATTTTCTCAGGACCCATCCATAGCTCACATCATTCAACATCCATTCAAAACTTATTATTTTTAGACAGAACACCATTCATTATGCTGCCTCACAAAAGGTACTGCAGTTTTGTCCCAAGGTTATAAAACTTTTTCCATGCTCAACTCAGCTGAACACGAAATTTATCCTCCTCATAAATGATAAATGGCAACAATTGTTGGCATTTCAACGTTAATTACCATAATAAATATTTTTATGAGCAGTTGAAATTTCGAGCTCATTTGAGTTGAGTAATACTATGAAACAAGTTGTATAACCTTGGGGCCTGGTCATTTTATGGTATAATTTTCCGTCTAGTTCTCTGTTTCTGCATTACTAATTTCAGTGTATATACTCATTTGGAGTTAACATAATGTTTATCACTACATTTCAAGTATTTCAGCAATCTGACAATTTTACAGCAATTTTTCAACACCTGCTATCTGAAATGGAGCCAATGTGTGTGATACACAATATCTCCATAGCAAGGGCTGATGAAAAAGCACATATTGCAATGACGTAAATATATGCCCTGCATATTTATCCTGGGTAACTATCAATTGGGGAACTTTTCTTGACTGGCTTGAAAACGCCATTGTTCCAGTCCATATTTTGTTAATTTCTTGTAAGCTGATTTGGGAACTCACTCATTGCCACTGGGTGTAACGTAAAAAGCCTCAGAATATATACACATTTAATTCATTTGTTGGACATCACGCATACACACGTATCTTACATATGTACCAACGTAGGCAGAAGTAACAAATCATATTTAAAACATCGTTTAATAAATATTTTATTATAAAACACACTTGCACACAGTGCATATTTTATATAAATAAACAAAAAAGCAATGTCTAAAAATAACCCATGCATGAGTATAGATCTACAAAAAGCGGCCGCAAAAACTATCTTTCTCCCTCCATAAACTAGTGAGACGTCTCTCTGCTCCTCTGTCATCAATATTCATAAAATTTCATGAATAATTCATAAGATGGGGTGTTTTATAGGAGAAACTCTTTCCATATTCGATATTATAGTGTTTCCGGGGCTTAAGTGACCCCACGTTTTGCTAATTATTCTTTAATGGTGATTTTAATTGAAAAATTAATTGGAGAAATGAATTTAGATATATACAGTGAGCCACTTTAGTTACGCACCACTTGTAAAATGTAAAATTTTCGGAAAAGAAATGTGAAATTTTTATTTTGAGACTACCAACGTAAAGCGCATCTATATTTGCATCAGCCATTGAATTTTCATTGTGATCAGATCAGAAACGAAGGAGAAAATGGATTTTAAAGTACACTACCCTCAAAACACCATTTCACATTGCATTATCTCGAATGAAACTCAGATCTCATTGCACTTTTTCCAGGGTCGAATTTCTGCTATGCCAGATATAAGAGCCGATTTATTCTTGGCAATATCTAAGACTGGTATGTGATTATTAACTTCATAGTTTTTTTGAATGTTTTACTATTTTGGTTCCCAGCTGACCAAGGTTCGAAAAAGTTGGTTTTAGTACTTTTTTTAGTTAGTTAAAATTTCGTATGATTCTGAGTAAACTAGTTATCAAAACACTTTTTTTATGATTTCATTTAAAACAACCATGTATCCGCCGTTTATTTTCGTAAAAAAATTAATGGATTTATTGGCGTTATGGTGTTGATGTTAGTGATGATGTCACTTCTACCAAAGCTAAAAGACGTGTCAATGATAAGATGTTTTAGTGTTTTGATACTTCAATGTCCACAAGTGACTCATTACAAAATAATTTGCGAAGAAAACCCAGTTTGATTATTGTAACTGACGTTAATATGACGTTAAAACGAGCATGTCTTCAAAAAGTAACGGTGTTACTAAATTCAACGACCAAAAAAAGGGGTTTTACTTGAATTAATAAATTTTTTTGGTGTTTTTCTGTCACAACGATCACCATGGAATATGCCTAGCACAAAACAAAAATAGAAAATATAGACGTTCCGCTTGAACGTGCATTTTTCAAAATTTGTCAAAATTGCCTTTGAGTAGCAGAATGATTCGCATGAGTGATTCCAACAATTTATTTTCGATGTTATCAAACAGATAAAATGTCAATAAATAAATTGTCATAGAGAATGTTCGATTCCAGCATTTTTGTAAAAAAATGTTGGCCCTGAAAAAGTGGTGCGTAACTAAAGTGGCTCACTGTACCGCGTAATTGAATGTTTTTTTTTTTACATAAATATGAGTTCTTGTATAGGCTGGGATTAGATGGAACTTTTATGTGTTTTTGCTGCTCTTCTTTAAGTTAGTCCCCAAGTGAACCTAGCGATATAAATAAAACATGGCTTATACAGGTCAGTGGAGGTAATCATCAGTCCCACAGATAAGAGTGCGTAACAGAGAATTATTTTTCATATTTCTCAACCAAAAATTATGTTGTGTGTACTCAAAACAACCGTCTCGATGATATGGTTCTTTTGAGCACCAAAAACATGTGTTTAAACTGATAAAGACAATCGGAACTTCACGCTAAAATTGCTTAACTGGCCCAACCTTCGTGCATTAATCTATGTAACTGCTTATACTGACTCATAAACTTCATTGTACATCTAAAGTCGATGCATTGAAATGGCCTGTGTTTGTAAAAAAAACGATTCAAGTAACAGTATTGTCTGAACCTCAAATAATGGCTGAATTTTCTTTCGAGATACATGTACTTGTTTCCTAAAAATATGTCTTTCAGGAATACAAGTAGGTTATCAAACAGCATGGATCCAGATAATGCCCAATATTTTTAGCCTGAACTTGGTTTCGGCCATTGACAAAGTTTACCAGCAATATAGCTTTAGCAGGCAAATATGTGATGCTCTTTAAGTTTAATGTATATCCCCAATTCGCTATTTCTCGTCAACTCTCTAATTTGCTTGAATTGTCGTCATAAACTCTTAACTTACTAGTGTCGTCTGCTGATTACCTTTGCAAACAATTTGGACCCAGATCAGGCTCGACGAAACGTCGGACATGATCTGGATCCAACTGCTTGGCACTCTACTGATATTCCCAAAAGATCATTGTAGAAAAAAAAAACAAGAACTAAACTGATTTTGAAAAAAAATATCAGCAGACGACAAAACCATGACAAATTACCTCGTAGGCAAAAAGAGTCAATGAGTTGAAATGGAAGGTGCTTAAGCCTTATATTTGCCTGCTTTCAATACGGCACGGTCTTGGACCCCTATCTACTTTTACAATTGCGTGTGTGCGTGCGGGTGTGTGTCAATATGATGACGAGCGAGGTTTGCGGAATAGATTTTCGTTGAATCATCTGATATAGATAGTCATGTAGGCTAGTACATATCATCATAGCAATGCAAATATACCACGTGTATCTATTGGGGTACACAAAGGTGTATCCACAGGGAAAAACAACTAAGTTATTCTTTTGTACAGGGGACAGGGGCTTCAGTTACAAATAAGGGCGTCTCCCAAAAATAAGTTTTAGTTACGCGGTGTGCATTTAAATTCACATGCTAAGTGCCATTCTTCTAAGGTCAATTTGAAGCTGTTTAAAAAAAGAAAAACGGGGGGCACTTATAACCTGGAAACACATTAGTTACACACCTCTGCAGTAACTGATACACTATGGATTCAAAGAAATATTCTTAACCGCCTTATAGGTTATTATTATTATTTAGTACGATTGCAACGATCAATGATACTGTATTTTGCCACATACAAAGACCAAAATAAAACACATTTAAAATGTCATATCTTAGTATATACAGTAAAACCTGTGTAAAACGGCCACTCTCAAAAAAGAACCAGAGTTGGTTTTCAAGACCAATTATCGCTTATAATGCAGGTCAAAAGTATTGCAATTCTGCAATTCTTTCGACCTTCATTTAGCTACCAATTGTTATTGAGATGTTTGTGCTGTCTAATTTAAGTGTCCGTTATACACAGGTTTTACTGTATGCCAAAATACAATGTCATTGATCGTTACATGCGTAGCAAAAGCCATTAATAACATACAATCTAGTTTATAGCATTATAGTTTTTGTAAGCGCTTTGCTTAGTTGCAAGCCATAGAGAAGCTACGAAGGTGGTATCTCACCAGCATTTAGCCGGGCCGCGTAGCGCAGTCGGTAACGTGTCTGGCTACAGATGCGTGTCTGACTGCAGGTCCAGGGGTCGCGAGTTCGATCCCGGTCCGGTCCCATACTTTCATGGAGATTGATCATGAAATGATTTCTACGGTCATTCTCCTCCCTTCCACTGATTCATTCAAGAAGGGTTGTTGTCAGTTAATAGCGAAAGTATGTGCACGAATTACTGGTTAACCGCTTCAAGCCTGCCCAGGAAAAAGTGTTGTTAGGTGAACTGCCCGTCCCGCAATGACCATAGCTGTTGACTTGAGACGTAAAGCAACAAAAACGAACAAACGAATCACCAGCATTTACACTGTTTAAAATGATTTTAAGGACAGACACATGATGTGAATTTGAAAGCTTAGCCTTATACATAATAGACTACCCCCAGCCTTATACATACTAGCCTTAGCCTTTTAACTATATGACTTTCAGTAGCCTTAAACATTAGACTAAATTTAGCCATTCATGTACATGTAATAGCTTAGCCGACCTCAATTGTAACTACAGCACAGTTCAACATATTATTACAATCCAATTTCATCAACAGGACCAACATTTATCAGTTTTAGCTAGCGATAGTTTGAGTGAAAGCGAGTTTGTCTAAAACACATATATATCACCAAACATCCCATATAAGTACAGAAAAACCTTCTTAAGCAGCCACTTAAAAATAGACAAAATGAAGGTCTTATTGGAAAATAGTAGTTTAATGAAGGTCGAAATTATTGCAGAATGCTCCAACGCATTCTGCAATGCTTTTGACCTGCATTTAGCGATAATCGATATTGAAACCCAATTTTTGCAGCTTAAGACAGGTTTTACTGTATCATTATTTCTCAATGGGTGTAGCTTATCGTGCATAAGTGGTCAAATATTATTGATTGTTTAAAATTTGTTTGGATTACCAAATGCCCGATTTTGAGTCTGCATTCAGCTATGTTTTCCTGCATACATCATATTGTAATGTCGACTGATTCGAGAGCAGTCTTCAGGGCATCAAGCATATGGGCGGATCTCGAGGGGGCAGGGGGTCCGGACCCCCCCCCCCTGCAGTATATCACAAAAATGTAGGGTTTGTTAGCAATACTGGTCTGGACCCCCTGAAAAAATTGCAAATCTACGAGGCCAGAATTCAATACTGGGCCATTATCGGCACGCCAGCGAAGCGCAATTAAATGTCGTTTTGCTGGCGGGCCGATGATGACCCGCTTATAGTGGTATTTAGATCCTTTTTTGCCCTCATCAACTAAAAAAACGTTGTCAACGTTGGGCCCCCTCTCACAAAACTCTCTGAGTCCGCGTATGACTCATACTTCAGAAATGATTTCCACAAGATGTGAGCTGTTTTCAAAGGCCAACATTGTGCACATATTGATATATGACAATGCCTAGTATCTAAACAAATTTAAATTTTGAAAATTAGCATTTAATTGACCACTAAAGCTTAATATGTTGCAGCCGTGTTTCTATACAAATGATATATTTCTATATATAATATTTTGGCCTTATTTAGAGACACACGATCTGCAAACTATATATCGTTAGTTAAGAAAAGAATTTTCAAAATTGTTACAAATCACAAATGTATTTTCACTTTATCAGGCACTTTGGGTTAGCAGTTGGTCAATTATTTAGTTGTTTTATCTTCTACTTTTGACTATTTATCCAAAAACACCTTTTAAAATCCATACCACATGTATAACACAAGACTAGTGTGTAAGACTTATTGTATAAGCATGTTGTTATTAAGTTATGGTGCATTGTTGAAATATACTTTAAGAATATGGCTAGAGATTCTCCCATGGACTCCATGTTTTCCTATTCCTTTCCTGGAGCTGACGAATTAGGTTCCTGTAGAAAGACATCCGGCTCCTATTCCAAAACCATAACCGGTGGTGCCAAAATTCTTCGAGTAGCAACCTACAAAATTTAAATGTTCTAATAATTACCAGTCGTGCCTTAAACGCTGTGCTCTGTCTTCTTTTTTCTTGTCGCACACCAGATCGAGAGTTCTGTTGTTATTACCCATGTTAGATAATTCTATTACACATACCCGTGCGAAAAGATAAAAATCAAACAGTCGCACGTCGATCAGTGACGTCATTGTTATGTTAAAATTACGTCTCCATGTCCCATCTAAGCGTATTAAGGGTTTCTGGAAGTGTTTTTCGTGTTTTTGTCCAATATAAAAATAGGTATTTAGTGGTTAGCAAGCAAATCATCCATTATTTGTGTGAGGGTGGGCTAGAAAAATCTGGTCCTCGTGATAACTGTTTGTCATCACTCGGCAAGCCCAGTGATGCCATAAGTGATGCTAGGGATGGATTTTTCTATCCCACCCTCACACTCATGACATATTCTTTTACTCTTAAATTTCAAACATAAATGGGATATCAGTAAATGATAGATTCTGAGAGATGTAGTAACTGAGCCATCTCTTCAAGGTCTCTGGGGTTTGCTTCATACTCAGCCATATACACCTACAATAGTTTTGACAATTATAAACCCTTTGTAGACCTGAAACCCCTAAATGGGCACTTTTGTAAACAGCAAAGACCAATATGAAATGCCACACAATGAAGCATTTTATTAGGGCCTTTGCTGTTTGTTAAGACAAATTGGACCATCATTATGAAAGTTGTAACATGTGACCACTCAGAGTATGCGATGGACCATCCCGACTTTATTGTATGCAGCTTTAAGGAAAATTCTATTGGTCTGAAAAGGATTAAATAAAACAACTCCCAAAATGAATTTTAAAAAAAATTGCAGGATGAAGGGTTGCATTTGGCGATAATAGATGTACGTCAAATCTATTTACACTCCAAACCCTAGAAAACAATATATCTATATGCAATTTGATATTTTTTTCTTTTGTTATTCATCAAAGTAATAAATCGTTTCAATGGGTTCCACAATATAATTACATGAAGTGAGATAGCTCACCTTCTGTTTAAGCAAACTCTTTTCTTTAAGGGCAGTTCCTTATGGTATGGAAAACATTGTTTGTACATTAGGTGGTCACTTGAATGTCTGCCATTTTCATACAGGTGACGTACATGCGCACCCGCGTAAGGGGAGAAGGGGAGCTATGCAATGTAAGTACATTTAGATGCAAGAGGATTCTCCTTTAACATTCTAGGATATTGCTCGTTGTTTCCGTTACTTTAACCTTTTGTATACTGGAAAACTCTTAACTGGTGTTTTGGCCATATAAAATGCAATATGATGATCCATTTCATCAGGGTCTGAACTGTTTGCTATGATAAAATAATCAACAGGGACAGAAATACATCTTAATTCAGAAGCTTCTACTTGTGTTCCTAAAAAGTGCAAAAAAGCAACCCCATACGAGTTGTATCAATATGCATTAGAAAAACATCGAAAAAAGGGTTAAAACCATGGGGCTGGTAAAGTCTATTTCATGTCGAGAGAACTGGTGAGGGAAACATCACCGCAGTAAAATAGATGAAATAAGCTGTAAGGATTATATCCCTTTCATGGCTTAGAAAAGACAATCCATTATTATTAGAAGCAGTACAAAGAGAACACTACTTATCTCATCTCACCCACAGTTGTATGGCATAGTAGAGTGTATCAACATAGCTTTGTGATGTTAGCTACTACCCTTGGTTTACTTGTTCTGTTTAGTTTTGGTGCATTTCTTGCATACTAGTGTACTTATTTTATTGTTCAGTTTTCTCTATGTGTTTAAATGACAGCTGCAACTGTGCAAATATCAAATAGACTGACTGAATTGGTATACTTTCAATTGCAATTCTATAACTTTACAATTATTACACCAGATCTCTTATCATGGGGTACAACTAGTTGTGTGTAACGATCAGTTACTTAGATTTACTTTGAATAAAAGTTTATTTTATGGACTTTGTCTTTTATAAACTTATGCATGATTTGACAACTGCATTTTCTGTTGTGCTGCATACGCCATCATCATGATGGAATCTTGACTCTATATGCTGTAAATAAAATGCAGTATTCAGATCTTGCAATCTGTCTTATATGACAATGCCTTTTATTTTCAAAAAATCCCAAATCGACCACAGACACATAACATTGCGCCTAATTATTATCTTTAGAAACGTAAAATTCCAGGGGAGGATCCAGGATTTCTGGAAAGGGCGTTCGTATGTATAAAGGTATGGGGGCTCGCTTTGCTGACTTTATCTCATTTTTCTTTAATATCCCATGAAAATGAAATAATTTGGTCTCACTGAGACGGGGGTCGGGGCGGGAAGGGGGTTTGAGCGAACCCCTCTACATCCGCCACTGAGATCACATAGCTTACCTTTACAGAATATCTCTGCATCATGTCTATTCAATGTGCTGGCATCCAATTTCTTATGGCACAGCCTACAACTGCAGCACATTTTGTGCCAGGGCTGAAATCAATAGGTAAATACATTGCATTAATTCTCAATCGTCTTACTAGAATTTAGGGATTGGCCATTCAATTTTAAAGGATGAACGGTACTTTGTTTAATAACCCCGGGTATTTGTCCATGTGGGAGGAGGTATGTTCATGCCTTTCTAATACTTTGAGACCATCTTGATACAGCACTTACCCAAGCCCTATATATTTTCTCCGAAAAACAAAACAGACCTGGGTGTTTTCGATTTCTTCAAAAAACAAAAGTTCTCCTGCCCCTGAGATTAATATGTAGTTTCCTTAATCAGAATGTACTTTCGGTTATCATAATTGAGCCGTGACATGAGATTTCCAACAATTTGGGGTGTGCGACCAGCTAAGGCTCAGACCAGCCTGTGCATACGCTCAGACTGATCAGAGCCTTTGCTTGTCGCTTGAATATTCAATGAGTGTTAAGCTACTTACTAATCATCATTCGGAGTTTCCAAGCTCAAAAGGGGGCTGCAACAGGCTCGTCTGAGTTTACACTTGTCAAAATGCTACGTTGTTGGAAATCACATGCGGTGGCTCAGTTGTAAATGCTGAGTGGCTACCGTATTCTTCATTATAAATGGTAGTGGTAATGATGGTCGTTGTACTTGAATGAGTATTATCAAATAAATTATATCATTTTAATCATTGTCATTATTTACAAAACAAGTGGGTATGACCAGAAAATGCTACAACTACTAAATTTTATAAAAAGAAAATAGTGTGACCATCACAAGCCGCAGATCAACTGAAGAGACATAAAACACCTTAATATAGTTTACGGACCAAAATTTCGCCAAAGATTCTGCAGTTGTTAAAGCACCCAGTCATAAACCTGATAAACAGATAAGCACACATAAGTACAAGAATGCAGCTAAAATAAAGCAACCAACTCTCTCTGGGAGCGCAGTGGCTCAGTGGTAGAGTGCTTGACTCGAGACTGAGAGGCCGCGAGTTCGAGCCTAACCGGCGTCACTGTGTTGTAGTCCTTGAGCAAGCCATATTTATCCTGTCTTAGTACTGGTTCAACCCAGGAAGACCTGTCCCTGTTTAACTGAAAGATTGTTGATGGGACGTAAAGAATCAGATCAAACAAAAACCACCTCTCTCTGTCATTGAGATGATTGCAATACGGTAGATGATGCAAAGTAAAGTAGCGAAGAAGGCAGAGATAAGGAATCCATACAATCAATTCCTCACCTGACACAGAACGACATATGGGAAAGTGACAAAACACAAGAAAACATCACATACAAGAAAGCCAAGAGGCCAATCTTTTCCCAGCAGGTGACCGCTAGGCTGCAAGGAACAGACGAGACAGTATGGCACACAACACGGACATAAATTTCTTTTAAATCTGTCAGATATAGGATTATATTAACACACACATTATATACTGAGGGAAAAAAGTTTAGCAATATACTTTGAGGATTCACAGTTTAGAAGAAATAGGACTTTTAATTTCATAGTGTCAAAACCATATGTTGACAAACGATCACGAGTACGATGACATTAACAGGTTGACATTTCACATACTGTCAAGTCTGATTTTATGCCCCCTGGCTTAAACAGCTAATCTGGCAATAGTGCGAATAGTTTTCGAGTAACAGTTTCATTTTCCTGTCCAATGTTTAGATCCAAAAGCAAGAAAGTGAAAAACGGTTTAAAACTGAATGTTATACTCACCCTTTTCGTACAGGTATTTGTTGAAAATCGTATTTTTCCAAATTACCTCCCTTTCAATTGAATAGCGTTTATAATTAAAATGCTCATCAGATCAAATCCTAACTATGAAGTCGGATTTTGTTTCTTTTGACCACTTGCCGGTAGCCATTAGGTCATTTTCAAACAACTGGCATGTTTGCGAACCTGCCAATTAAAAAGATGTAATGCTTCAAAGATCACCTATGGGAAACCCCATTATAAATAATTGCTAAACTTTTTTCCCTCAGTATATATGAAATGGTGTAATTCCTACAAACTTACATCAGTCATTCCTACCGCTTTCTCCATGTCATATACGGTCTTACTACAACGACCGCAATGTGGTCCAGGTCCGGCGTTTACCACCACATCAGTGGGACGATTTCTGCAAATAAAGAAATTGGTCATCATAGACGAAAATAGCACTTTACCCTCTTCATTTTGGTGGAATTTCCCATACATATTGATAAACACATATGGAACTGTCCATTTTACATTTTAAGAGGCTGGCAGTTCTAAGTTTCTAACAGCTGGTGTATTTCGGCCGTCTCGCGAGAAAACCTGTCCTCGGGGTTTCCAAAAAAGCGAGTTTCAAACCATATCTCCTTAGCCTCAGAGACTAGATAGAAAATTGAAACGTCACTTGTAACAAGATCACGTATGATACTTACCAAAGAGCGAATAACACAGGCGCTGATCAGTCTGCGCGGATGCGCAGGCTGGTCTGCGCCTGTGTTGTTCGCAAATCTCCGAAGGCATTTTTTCTTGCGGCGAGGCCCCTTTATGTCCCTGAAGATTTGTTAAATTTGTTCTTAACAAACAGTGCAGACCCTGATGAAATGTCGCCTTATGTGGCATTTCATCTGGGTCTTAGTACATGTACCAGTATCCTAAATGATAAGGGTTATATGATTAACCATACAACACATTTAGTGGTAGATGAACTGGCACTTGGTCATGGTCTACCAGCTATGTTACCCCCATTCCACTGGACGGCGATTCCGCTTTGCTCATGGCGATCACAGATTTTCTCTAAAATTATTCCAAATCGCCGCGTAATATCTGGTTCACACCAACGGCGAATGCCGCGCTTTAAATCAGCGAGCAAAGCGCCGTCATTTTTGTTTACTTTTCCAAAAATATCACGATCTCCTAAGTAATGTTACGCTCTGATAAGCTCTGATACGAATTGGAGGACGAATTATTGCCCGACTTGTTACGTTTCCTCACGATTTGATCCTGCTTTGATGAGGCTATGTTACGCTTGAAATCACGCTTTGATAAGCTTTGATAAGTTTTATTACGCTTAATTACGCTTTGATGCGATTATGACGCTTTAAATCAGGCTCTATTACGATTATCAAGCTCTGTTGTGCATTGTTACGCTCTGTTAAGCTCTGTTACGCATTGGAAAATGTCGAGATCGCCGATTTCAAACCGCTTTTGACCCAGAGCTATAAATAAAGATGCAGCAGATCCACAAAATCATTGCATCTTTGATTCCAGAACACGATGGCAAAACAACAAGATCCAGAAATTCCAGATGTACCAGAGCATGATCTATCTGAAGAAGACATGATGTTTGTCTCCCTGCTGTATAACTACATCCTAGCCCTTGAGGCGGAGGAGAGCGTGAAAGAGCGTGAGAGAGCTTAAGGAAGCTTGCCAAGCGTAACAAAGCCTAACAAAACGTGTCAATCCTTGATCAAAGCGTCCAAATTCGTGTGAAAGTGTGAGAGTCCTTCATGAAAGCGTAACAAAGCGTGTCAGATCTTGATGAAAGCGTCTGACCTCGTGTCAGATCTTCATGCCAGATCGTAGCAAATCTTGAGACATCTTAACGAAGCGTGTCAAGTGGTGACATACCGTGAAGACTGGGGTTCCCGCTTTGAACCAAGCTCTGTTAAGCTTTCCTGCGCTTTGAGTCATGCTTTGCTGAGCTTTCTTACGCTTTGTTAAGCTTTGATACGCTCTCGGCGCTTTAATCAATTCGTGACAGAGCGCCCAAACTTTTTAAACAGTTTAAAAAAATTTGGCGCTCTTGCCGAATGTCCCGCTTTACTTCAAGCTTTCCTACGATCAATTACGACCCTGCCGCTTTAATCAAGCTTTGTTACGCTTTGGTGCCGCTTTGCACGCCGCTTTAAAGCGCCATCAAAGCGCCGTTGGTGTGAACTAAGCATAAGCGTAGACAACCACATAATTTTGGGGCTTGACGCTTCCAGTACGCCTCACTACGCCTCTACTACGCTTCCGTTACGCTTCTGCTACGACCCCACTACGACAATGAAGATCTGGCTACGCTGAGTCTACGCTGATGGCGATGTAGCTGCGACCTTGCTTCGACCTTGGCGATGGAGCTACGCTTTCATTGAACTTTTATATCCTTTCTATATAGAATCTGAAATTCCGATACGCTTCTACTACGACCAAGGCGCTTCTACTGCGCTTCTTCTGCGCTCTTGCCGTTTCTGCTAGGATTCGTGTCATTTTGACCAAACTTTCGAATCGTAGCGGAATCGCCGTCCAGTGGAATTGGGGGTTTATGTGTTCGAATCTGTTGATCTATATATATTTATAAATATACTATACACAACTATTAAAAGTTCTTGTTTTGATGTTGTTGCTGTTTTGGAAAACAAGGTATTTAATATCCATCATTGATTGATTGGTTTAAACAATATTTTATTCAAAGTACTTTTAACATATTATGATATATACATACATACAATATTTCTAGGATTTGACGGTAAGCGTTAAGCTTATATGTTGTCATCTCCCTTTAGATATTTAGATGCACATTGTCGCTGAATGAATGAGAAGTGAACAAAATAAAGTTATAGTATATTAATGGACATAAAAGAATTAGTAGGAATAGCAGAGAGAGAGAGAGAGAGAGAGAGAGAGAGAGAGAGAGAGAGAGAGAGAGAGAGAGAGAGAGAGAGAGAAGAGAGAGAGCGTTGATCCGCTTTACAATGTACAATGTAGTTACATCTTCAAATGCTAGCATATATACAAAGTAGTCTGACTCCTTTCTTTGCCATTGATTGATTGTTTAAAGTTGCATTTGAAGGAAAATAATTGAGCCAAGATCTAACAAAACGGACCTTTTGGCAATAAAAGTTAAAAGTGAGATATTTATAGAGAAAGAAAAATGTAGCTGTTGTGAACAATTACAGAAAATTTGAAGAGATTATCTTTACAAGTAACAAAGATATGAGCGTTTGAACTCGTATAGATGATGCGTTTTAAACATGACGTCACTTAACGTTGTTAATGACGTTCTGACGTCAACACCATTGTGTAACGTATGACGCTAAAACAAAGACGCTAGGAGCAATAATTCAAGAATGCTCCATGTTTCTGTAAATTTGATGTGTATGCAATTGCATAGACTGCACAAATAGCCCACATACGCTCATCCCGTGTTTACAAAAGCATTTAAAATGAGGCACCCTGTTTTAAAGGTAATGTATAGTCTGTATGCACAGCTGTTGCCATGGCAACATACATTATACGTATCACTTAATTTTATCAAAACTATTTGCGCCTTTGATTGTATTACATGTTAGAAGCAATTTGGCTCCATTGTAAGAACATGCAAAATCTTAAGATTTTAGACGTTTTTGAAATTTTGATTACGCAAAAACTAAAATGCCTGAAGGGCCCTTTTGTCAGATCCGCGCTCAATTCAAGATTACACGAAAGATGGGACAGCTCCCCTGCAACCTTTTTAGTGTAACCAACACTTTTTTTACAGTGTTTGCACACATTATTGAATCGAACATTATTTCTATCAGGTAGCGTGTGAACTAATAACATGCAGGTGTCTGATGCAAATACTTGTACATGTACATGTGTATGCGGACCTATATCACCAACAGCGGATCGCGTTGCTCGCCAAAAGAACTGTTTATGAAATAATAATATGGACTAGAATTGTTGCTACAGCCAATTTAAATACCAACGCCGTACATTGCCTATTTGTAATCAAAATGGCTACTGTGGAATATGAACAGTGTTCGAGCACCCACATTCTTGACCAATAGGTACTAAGTAATACGCATCGTCTATGCGTCAACTCGTGGAACGGTAAATATCTAAACGTTCGAACAGTTTTGTGGCCATGTTCTCAATTAAAATGCTGGTTATCAATGTTTGGAAATCACATAATACTTGTCAGAAAAGCAATCAGGGCCGTCTGATCTGGGTCTGCGCTGTTTATGCAGGCATCTAGTTTTCGAAATATTGAACATTTACCTTTATCAAAGTATTCTGGCAAGACTGCGCTGATACACAAACATGTCTGAACACCAGGATTCATTTGCGCTAACATTACTGCTAGTCCATATGGCTGCGCTGGTCTGCGCATTTGTTGTTTGAGCGCAACGAAGTCCTGGACCCGTGATACATGTACTACTTGACTTTTCGCTTACTGTAAAGGCGGCGCCTCATGAATGCGTAATTAGGACTGGTCAACCTTAGACATAGGTGAAAGCTGAAAATGAGGCGTGGTTTTATTCAAAAGTATATGTATCATCTTGCTACATTACCTCAATATAGACGCAAATACATTATTTAGTCCTTAAAACACCAGCAAAATAACTGCATCTGAAAATATCTATGTGACATAGGCAAAGAGGCAAACATTGTGGACCCAGATCAGACTGCTCTTACAAGAGCAGTCTGATCTGGGTCCACACTGTTTGTTTCTGGGTCCACACTTTTTGTATCTGGGTCCACACTGTTTGTCTATGAGGCTTCAAATATTTTAGTGGACGACAAAAACATACATTTTGTGATTTTGAGCTTTAAGGGTTATTAAATGTGAGTTCAGTGTGTTAGGAGTTTCATGAAATACACGCACGTTTGCTCGGCACAAAAAGCTTATTAACTCTTTACCAAATTATAAAAAATAAAACCTGATTTCCCTTACTTAGCAGATGAAATAGCCGAACCACGCCAAGATATGAATATTAAAGTTGCCGCCTTAACAGTAAGCGAAAAGTCAAGTAATACTTACGTCATTTCCGAATCTGTGTTTCCAAATTGTGCACCGGTCTCTGTGCTGAGGGCACCGGCACCACCACCGAATCCGTATCCTTTGGGCCCAAACTTTTTACCGTGGCAGTTTTTGCAATAAACCTTCCCATCATGCTCCGCGCATGTGGTACTGTCCAACATCTTGTTGCAAACCCCTGAAAGCAAAGTTGCACAAAACGTTAGAAAAATGAAGACTTTTGGATAGACTGCTCCGAAAAAATTGTTTAAAAATGGAATACTTGATGATACATGTAAAAAGTTCAATTTCCTAAGTGAGATCATTTGAAAGTTCAAAAATGTAAACCACTGTAATTTATGTGATGCAACTAATTGCCAATTCCTGTGTGTGTGTGTGTGTGTGTGTGTGTGTGTGTGTGTGTGTGTGTGTGTGTGTGTGTGTGTGTGTGTTTCAGACATTCCCCATGCAAAATTTTGAGGCCCTGGAAGGAGTATTTATGAAAAAGGGATATTGGCCTAATGATTAAAGGATTACTTTTGTAAAAAATCAAAGAATTTTAGGAATATGGCGATACAAAGTTTTCTGAATTTTGGTGATTTTTTGTGATATCTGCCATTTTTTTCAGGGATATGGGATATTTTGAAAAGTATTTTTTGTGACATGGGATTCCATGGCCTCAGTTTTATTCAGACGAGACATAATATTGAGCCATGACATGAGATTTCCAACAATGTGGTATGTGTGACCAGCAAAGGCTCAGACCAGCCTGCGCATACGCGCAGTCTGATCAGAGCCTTTGCGTGTCGCTTGAATATTCTATGGCTGTAAAGCTACTTATCAAACATCATTTGGAGGTTCTATGCTGAGTCTACACCTGTCAAAATGCCACATTGTTGGAAATCATATGTCGCGCTCATATTGCATGCAAAAAGGGAGGCAGCTAAGATGATGACTTGGGTCACTCTTGATAAACGTAGATACATGTGACAGGTTTATCATGTGCCAGTCAAGGATAAACAAATGTAAATAAGTATCGTTTTATCTGGATCATATCATGATCCCTCGTATGAAATATCTCAGCGGGCACACAATCTTACATCAACGTCGTTTCAACGTCAATGCGAAGTCATGACGTCACATTAACGTCAATGCGACGTTATGACGTCCGTCGACGTTGTATTAACGTCATACGGTATATCAACTAGCTCAAGAGATAAAATAAAAATTTAAATGATTAGTGAACGTTGCTTTCCAAGCTCATTATCAGCATACGCCGAGAAATCTAAAAGCTGGAGAGCTCCGTATGTTTTACTTTATAGAGAGGGATGACAATTTAGGTTTAAATTCACACTGGAATTAAAATTCATTTTCAAATGGGCCTCGACGCGAGAAAATCTGTCTTGGGGGGGGGGGGGAGGGGGGTGGTGCGAACAACATAGGAGCAGACCAGCCTGCGCATCCGCGCAGTCTGATTAGCGCCTTTGTTATTCGCTGTTTGGAAAGAACCATATTTAACCTTGCTACAGGTGAAATTTCAATTTTCTAGCTAGTCTTTGTAGCTGAGGAGACTGGTTTGAAACTCGCTTTGACGGAAACCGCGAAGACAGGTTTTCTCGCGAGGAGGCCCAAATGCAACAAGCTAACAACAATTACTGTAAACGTTACATGTAGCACTAGCAGATCCAATTAAGACAATAACGGTACTAATTATACATAACAAGAAATGGCAATTGCTGCCAGACGTTTTGGAATAGTACATGCATCAACAACCTGAGAAGCTGCAAACACACACAAGAAATGCATGAACCAGCAAAATAAATGTCTATTCAAACGTGTAGCCTGTCAGTCTAGTAGAAAGTATATCTTTTTTCCTGGCACGTTTTGGATCATTTTCCAAGATTGTTTGCTTATAAACTTATTTTGTGTAATTCATAGACCAGCCAATGAAGGTTGCCTGTTTAAAGCTGCATAGTCTGTAACTTTTGATCTTTTAATTTTTGAAATAATGTTTCTATTTTTGAAGAACACATTCAGGTATACCTTTTACCAATTTCGTAAATCTTTACAAATTATCAGTATCAAAACAACAGCATTTATGTTAAAAATTGACTCTATAATTATTGGAGGGACGCAAATAATTACCAACAAGAGAAAATACAACTGTTTTTATAAGATAATTCACTTTTACATGCAGTTTTAAGCTATAGTGAACAGATTTATTGTGAAAACTTAACTTAATTCTGCTTTTACAAATGATTTTAAAAGAAAAGATTTTTTTCGAAAAATGTTCATAGTTGCAGACTTAGTCTTTTTAAAGCATGGATAAATATGAGTTTTTAGAAATTCATATCTAATAACTTGCAGTATGTCAGTAAAATATAAACAATTTCAAGTTTAAATGGCCATTTACCTTTGAATAAGCTGAGAATAAATAAAAAGAGCTAAGTTATTATCTGCCTTATTTAGTATTTTAAGGCCGACTTTCTTTGGAAAGTCTGCCTCAAATCTTGAATTCAGCATTTATCCTGAAATCTTTCACCCATGCTTATGCAATATTTGAGAACAGCGACACCCTTTTGCAATCTTCGGAAGCGCAGTCTGCCATTGGCGTTTCTGCGTATGTCATTCAGGAAGTGGTTTGATACTTATGTATTTTTCTTAAAGATAACCTTTTGAGGGTGTAAAACGATGTTAAATATGCACAATATGAAACTTGCGCAATTTGCATAGGTTTCATTTTTTTTTTTTACTTTTTCCTGCGATTTTGACAGCAGAACGGAAGTACTATCTAACTATATTCATGTAGTTTTGTTCAGCGGAGCGTTTCCATTTGTGCAATTTTGGTAGAGGGGATCCAGAGGATTAATTCTGTGAAATTATTTTGAATTTTGGTCAGTGGTTCAGGAGCAGATGTCGTTAAAAGATTTCCTATCTGGAGCTCTAGTGGTCCTCCTGTTCGGTGGAGCGAAACCATTTATGAAACTTTGAAAGAGGGCATCATGCGGAACATTCATGTGAAGTTATATGAAATTTGGACCGGTGGTTCAGGAGGAGATGTCTTTTAAAGACATTTCTTATCTAGAGCTCTGGCAGGCCGTTGTTCAGTGGACTGGAGCCATTTGTGCAATATTGGAAGGTATTTCTTATGTGGAGCTCTGACAGCACTTTTGTTCAGCAGAGCGTAATCGTATGTAAAATTTTGGTAGAGGGTATCAAGAGGAATAATTCTGTGAAATTATTTTGAATTGTGGTCAGTGATTCAGGGGGAGATGTCTTTTAAAAGAGTTCTTATCTGGAGCTCTGGCGACCTCCTGTTCAGTGGAGCTAAATAATTTATGCAATTTTGAAAGAGGGCACCATGGGGAACATTCATGTGAAGTTATATGACATTAGGACCAGTGATTCAGGAAAAGATGTTGTTTTAGGAAAACGTTTACGGACGGACGACGGCCGACGGACAAAGACTGATCACAATAGTTCACCTTGAGCCTTCTACGCAGGTGAGCTAAAAACGGTCACTCTCAAAAAGACCGAAAATTGGTTTTCAAGACCAATTATTGCTTCATGCAGGTCAAAAGTATTGCAGATCGAATGCTCTAATGGGAGCATTTTAGCATACTTTCGACCTTCTTTAAGCTACCATTCGCCATTAAAATCTTTCTTTGAGTGGCCGTTTTACACAGATTCTACTGTATTTGATTCTTGGAGAACCGATATTCTTTGACTTGCATGGTACAGTTTTATAACTGTCGGTGCGATATTGTGCGATTCAGTTGATTGATCTGAGGTTATGTTGGAATCAGTCCAACTAGGAAGGTGTAAACATCTGAAATCAACATCAATTTCTTGGGAATGGAATTTTGTTTGCATCTCTATAGGTCTGTAGTGCCGATTCGGTTCTTAGACAACTCATGGTTGCGTCAATGGGGAAGGCTCATCTTTAAACTATTTTGTGTATTTTGTGACGTGTATGCACTCTGTTTAGAATTTGTCTGAATCGTTTTATTGACTCATGGCGAAGCCAAAATACAATCATGTTCTTCGCTCTTTTGATGCGATTGAAGCCACTGGTGCCATAAACTGCAAGTGAAATTTTCGGAATTCTTTCTTATCATTGTCCGATAAGCAATGTCAGTTTAAATCATTAATCGCAATCAAGGAGATCTCTTTATATATTTTGGTGGTTCATAACTGTTCAACATGCACTTTAAAATACATGTAAGTTAAACCAAAAGAGGTGGCAGCTTAGCCGCCACCCCTTTTGGTGTAAATTTCCACTTACTTACCTATCAAAACAACTTGAGGCAAACATTTCTCCGATGGTACATGCAAAATATTTATACCTGTTTTTGTTGTTACAGTAGTTATTTGACAGACCAATACAATCGATCAATACAGGTGCAGTTCAACTACACTTTTCTTTACAGTTAGTAAACGGCAGCAGGAAAAGACTCAATCCTAGGATGTACGCTGCTACTTTTATATTTACGTACCTCGTAGGTCTAGCCGATTATTTTTTGGGGTCAAAATTTTTAATTTCGATATATTCATGTATTTTTATTTTATTTATTTTTTTGGAGAGGGATTCAGAACATTGAATAATTTTTGAGTGTGAAGATTTCTGTGGATATATGTTTTGTCTTGTTTTCGGGGAAGGAGGGGGAAGCAGGTGTTACCACTAAATTGGGTTTATTTTAGGCTCTTTTAAGGTAAATGTACAGAAAACAAATATAATTTGGGTAGTCTTAAATTTCAAATGTTTTTTGGGGGCAAGTCTTTTTGTTTTGTTTTTGTAAGCAACAGATGCTAGGGCCGAGCCTATGTAGTAAGAAAAGTTGCGAGAAACCCATCTCCTGGGCTAACACCATAAACAATTTACTGTAATCATGATCCAATATTATATATTGTAGAAGCCCTGGACACATGCATATATCGATCAGGGACTATATGAGCCACGGCGTGAGATTTCCAACAATGTGGTATGTGCGACCAGCAAAGGCTCCGACCAGCCTGCGCATACGCGCAGTCTGATCAGAGCCTTTGCTGGTCGCTTGAATATTCTATGAATTTTAAGCTACTGACCAAACATAATTTGGAGCTTCTAAGCTTGAAAGGAGGCTGCAGAGGCTGGTCTGAATCTACACTTGTCAAAATGCCACATTGTTGGAAATCACATGTCACGGCTCAATTATGTGACAGCTTACCACATTTAAAGCAAAACTTGTGCCATTTCTTCCCCGCCCCTATCTTTTCCTCAGCTGCGTACACGGATTTACCACAGAGGGGACATTTCGCCTGCTCTGGCGGCTTGAATGGCATTGTTCACAATTCTGGAATGAAAGAGAAATTAAAACAAAAGTAGAAAGTAAGGCAGACTGGCTCCAGTCCTTAAAACAATTTTTCTTCAATGTGTCATGTCATGTACTTGTAGCCAGTCTTACTCTGATGGCTCTGTTTTAAAACAGAGCCATCAGAGTAAGACTGGCTACAAGTATATGATATGAAACAGAGCCATCAGAGTAAGACTGGCTACAAGTATATGATATGAAACAGAGCCATCAGAGTAAGACTGGCTACAAGTATATGATATGACACAGTGATAAAATTGTTTTAAGGACTGGAGCCAGTCTATTAGCCCTGTAGCTGAGGAGACTGGTTTGAATATCGCTTTGTCGGAAACCCCCGAAGACAGTACACTTTCACATGGTTGTACATTGTTACTATACCCCACAGCAATTTAAGTAATACAATCTTGAATGCATAGGTACATGTAAGAATGCCATAGCAAATTTTCCAGACTAGTGATAGATTATATTATTATACCTCACATAGAAACCCCATGTAAAACCTCCATAGACCGGTAGGTGCTAATTTCGACTATCACCCTGCGATAATTTCGACTATCACATGCGCGCCGCCGATGCGCGTACGGTTCGTTTACACGAAGAGACGCTAAACTACAATGGCGGATACATGTACATGAATGAGCCATGGCCGTGTCACTTTAAACCCCCAATAACCTCGTTATTTGTGGACAGAAACATAAAGTGTGGGTACACGTTTTCTTAGTTAGAACGAGCTGAACACTTCGAAACCAAATTTGAGCATATTTGGCGAAATTTTCTGTTTTGCAACAAAACCGCATCATCTACAGCAGCTCCATTTACAATGTTGATTTAAGCGACGCTGCAAGCGAAGTAGCCTCAAGTGTTTGATACCATCAGTGATTATGGTACGATTTGTTTAAACGGCGATCACGACCAGTTTGAGCATTCAAGCTGTTTACAAACACTACCCTTTCAATCATTCGTAGCAATTACGCATTGCGTTGTCTTTGGAACTCTTGCACCATGGTTAGAAAATAAAGGAATACTGTTCGGTATAATAAAATAAATATAACATTCTTGAGAGGGTGCTAGTCGAAAAATCATCCCTCGAAATATGATTATCAACCTCGGCTGCGCCTCGGTTGATAATCACACTCCTTGGGATGATATTTTCGACTAGCACCCTCTCAAGAATGTTATATTTATATAATATTATCTATAGCATATCTTTCAAACTCAAGGAAATTAAATCTTAAAAATCTTGATTTTTTAAAATCCATTATAATTATTTTGACATCCTGTTTTCTTCTTTTTAATTGCTAGCATGTAATTCCTTTGTGATTAGTCATAAACGTAATTGACGGTATTTTTTTCTTGTCTGTGCATTTGGTGCAGTTGTGGGTGTGAGTAACCTGGAACTCCATTTAATTTACAGAATTTTGATCGCTGTTTTAAATTAACATGTATCTGGATACAGAACAAACTGAGAAACCGTCGATAAAGAGTGTAAAAGCAAAGAGCAGTTGCACCGATCTTAAAGGCAGGACATGGACCCAACGACATGGGAATGACTATATACATGAGGTTGTACGTGGACGGAGGCTAGCTACTGCCAGGTTAGATTAGACCACTGACCTGGGCCCAAATTACAATGGCTCCTTAAAGTTAAGGAAGACTGAAGTTAGGTAATCCTTTTTTAAGGTTGCGAAAAATAACGTTTCGAACTTATTTAATTAAAATAATTACTGGTGAAACCTAGAAATTTTAAGGTTTTCTGGAAAAAATAATTTTATGCATTTTGAAAGGCATAAAAATGCATAAAAATATATTTAAAAAAATAATGAAAAAAAAAAAATATGCGTAGCTACCCTACCTAAAATTTTCAGACCCGTTACCCGAAACACACTTATTTTTCTTTTGGTCTTATCACAAGCAGATACACCATGGTATAACTATTTCGTAACTATTACGTAACTATGTGTTCTATACCTAGTCTGGTTCCCTCCCCGAAGTCCCTCCCCTAGATTGTCTACCTACAGGTACAGGCTAATCCAGACGGTCAACAAGAATCTCGGGATAGGCGTGATCTCGGGGAAGTAACTCTGAACTGTGAAAAATTGCGCGATGATCGAGCGGATGATTAATGAGAGCTGTAGATGCAATAAAATCAACCAAAGAGGAAGGATTGAAGTATTTGTGTTTTTTTTCCGCAAAACTCGCTTTGCTTTAGTGATTAAAATCAACAAAATATCGTGACTGTCCAACCCACTCTTAACTTGAAACGTAACAGGCCATCTCATTGGTCGATCAATAAGCTAATCACAGCCATTGATAGAATAGTGGTTACCTGTCGTCGAATTGAGATACCTACAGTATAGCACTATCTTATCATCAACATATTTGATAGCAATACCAGCACTATCAATATTTGTACTATGAGTATGAATGGAGAACTTATTTAAACGCCTTTAATTACAGTTTCGGGCGTTATTACAGCTTTTATTCTGATACATGTAGCTAAGACATAGAAAATCGAGATCTCATTTGAGGACAAGGGGAACAATGCAATTTATTACCCCGCACTATACACATTTAAGTGTAAGTAGCCAACAGAGGTGGCAGATCCCATTTCCGTGTAAACTTACACTGGCCTACTTTCCTACGAAAACATCTTGAGGCCAACATTTCGCCAGTGATCGATGTTAGACATTTCTACCTAATACTATTGTATTTATTATCCGGACCAATACAATCGAACAGAACACAGTTTTTAAAAGCAGTTGTAAGGTCATACCAAGATCAGTGGCAGTTCAGCGACACCAACTTTGGTGTAAAGTTACACTTATTTTATACAGCGTGCTCTCTCTTGGAGGGTCTCATATTTGCAGGCGAACATGATATAGTTGCGTTTATAATGAGAAAGCCATATTTCAGTACAAAATCTATTTTGGTGGAAAATATAGCGTAAGGTTATTCATCGTTTTCACTAATTATTAATTTCTGTGGCAAGATACCAAATTTTCTAAAAATACATAGAACGGAATTTCGCCTGCTTTTTTGACAGATTTGAAATCAAAACCACAGGCTTTACGAACATGCGGGGACACACTATCAAAATTGGCAAAATCGGTGGGGGTGTCAATTGGAGCCCGGGATTCCTACCATTTCCAGACACGATTGAGACACTGATTCCCCTTTGCTCAGTTATTCAACAATGGATTTACGTACTTGCACATTTATTAGACGAAGTCATTTAAAAATATGGCCCCCTCTGGAGCCAAAAACGGAAAGTTGTTTTTCACCGATTTCATTCAATTGTTTTTTTAGAAGATTAAAATTCGGACATTTATTTTACTTTTACCGTTGCTATGGAAACAAAATGGCCGACAAAATAGGCTTAAAACAGAGAAATTGCCATTTTTGGCCAAATCTAAGGCTTTTGGAGACCGATTTTTTAAGAATTAGATATCAGCACGAGCGAATACCAAAAATACCTGTTAAAATGTTGAGTGCCGTGTGATTCTCATCATCTGTTAAAATATATTGTTTTATTTGTTTGCGCTTTATGTTAATTTCTCTGATTTAAATTCTACGGAAAGATAAATACACTTTAGGGAGAATTGACTTATATTTTTGGGGATTTGGGGAGAAGCTGAACTATTTTTAGGGATTTGGGGAGCGAAGGCAAATACTTTTAGGGAGACAAGGACATTATTCGCAGGGAGACGGGGAGATCATTGCATTATTTTCAGGGATCAAGGGAGCACAGAACCTCATAAGGAGACTTGCATAAGTCTAGTTTATAAGTTAAAGCCAATAGTAATACCTGACTAAAGAATCAGATATTCCCTAGATCATCTTTTGTTTACCTGAATTTTTAGCATTCACTGATAAGACACTTGAAATACATACCCCCAGAATTAACTAAAATTAAGATACAACTACCCCTATTGACTGTACGCATGCAATGCTGCCCAACTCGTTTCAGGGACGTCGATGCCACAATCAATCAAATGGTATTGACCACTGACTACTAAATCGGTGAAGGTCGAAGCTATTGATACACTTTCGTTTTACACATTAAATGTATATAATAGGAGCCCTTTTCATGGCACCAGAACTAAATAGTTTCTCTACACTTGAAGACTTTCAGATACTTGTAGCAATTACTATGCTTCTCCAGAATTCTTCCCTGAAGAAATTGTTCTTACTTTTTTGCGATTGCTCACTGAAGTATTGTTTGATACGATGAATGATAAAACGAAGCACGAAAGCCGTATCCATTCGCAGATAATTTTAAATGGAAATTCATTTTCGACTTACATTGAAGTGTTATTTGGCTGCGCCATATGATATCACTTTCACATGCTTATTTCAACCAGTCAGGTTTTGTTGGAAATTTGCATTTTAGAGTACCTGTTTAGATATGAAAAATCTCATTGGTTAATTAACTTACCAGACTGTCCACTCAAATTTATTTTAAATAGCTGGAAACTAGTTCAAAGTCTAGAGATACAGACTGAAGCAACTGATAAAATGTCATGACCTCTTGCATATTTATCAGCTGGCCATTTCATTTAAAGTGACTGCCACAACTGAGGTCCTTATGATAACTGAATGTGAATTCCACTTTATGTCCTCTTTGCAACCTGGTAAATTTTGCATGCTTTTTGTCATCAGCATTTTATTTAAAAAAACCTTCAGAAATCCAGATCAGGCCAGACATTTTATTACCAGTACATGTAATGTTCATGCTGTAAGATAGTTTCAATGTTTGATATACCTGCAACATGTACTAAATTTGAATTCATCTGCACACCACGATGTTTTATGTGTTTTTTTAATTAAATACCCGACAAAAAAAGAAACGCACCACTACCATTTTCCCATTAAGATCTCCTTTTAATACGAAAATGTTAATTGTTATGAAATATTCATTTCTGATCAAATTTTACTAAAATCTGAATGTGACGTAGATGAGTGTCCCTACTTTCCCTGTATAGGCACAAAACACATCAAGGCGATGGGTAAAGAGGTTTTGGAAGCGTTATTTCAACGCTACTGTTTACATGAAATTCCGAGTATGTTTTACATTAATTAGCAAAGTATGAAAACGATATTTTGTCGTTATATGAGACATCCAATGTGTTTATTGATGCTTTTTTGTTATTCCAAAATTCATTTTCATCAGTTAGGATAATTTAAATTGATTAAAACAATGTTGAAATCTTTACATGTGTGTAAGGTTTATCTCTAGTGTGGAATCGTTATCCAAATGGTAGTCACAAGACATGGGCTACCTAGAGTTCAATTATCGCGAATGATGAATTTAAAGATAGAATTTGCAAATAATAAGTGTTTGTATACAATTTGGTCTACTGAGATTAATCCAATTGCTTGCACTTATCCAGCAAGAGAGCATTATAAAAACGCTTATTTCCTGTGACTTTACAATTTGGCCCCCACTTGGTTCATGACCAATTTTCTTTAACACAATTTCGACGCCTGATTGCAAAAGACGTGTGGCGCAGCCGTACCTGAGATACCTTTGCACTGATATAAACTAAATTGGCCTATCACTTGTGATCTTCCTGAGAGATGAACCGTTCTAAGTGGCGCGTTTCTTTTTTGTCGGGTATATCAATGATATGTGTTCGCTAGGTTATCTCTAGGACTGGTTGTATATTATTGAGACTGAGAATTTGAACTTGGCCTAAATGATTTTAGACATGACCTAAGTAAGCCACTATTTGTAGTCTTACTTTGAAATCATTGTTGAAAAGGCACACCTTTTACTGCTATATATATATTTTAACTTATAGTGGTTAGGCCTCTGAATCTTTCAATAACCAGCCCAATGAGAATCCCATTCGCTGATAAGCATCTACTATATATTTTATAGGCACTCTCCCTCAAAATGAGGTTCAAAATGAGGTACTGCTATTACTTGACTTTTCGCTTACTGTAAAGGCGGCAACTTTAATATTCATATCTGGGTGTGGTTCGGCTATTCCATCTGCTTCGGAAGGGAAATCAGGTTCTATTTATAATTTGGTAAAGAGTAAATAAGCTTTGTGAACCGCGCAAACGATCATGCATTTCATGAAAATACTAACCGTATACACCCTGAACTGACATTTATTGACCCTTAAAGCGCATAGTCACAAAATGTATGTTTTTGTCGTCCACTAAATTATTTGAAAGCCTCATGATAAACAGTGTGAATCTAGATCAGACTGCTCCTGTAGGAGCAGTCTGATCTGGATCCACAATGTTTGCCTACCTGCTTATGTTAAATAGACATTTTCGGATGCAGTTATTTTGCTGGCGTTTTAAGGACTAAATAATGACTGAGGTTGTGGCACAAGATGATACAGTTACTTTAGAATAAAACCACGCTTCCTTTTCAGCTTTTACCTATGCCAAAGGTTGACTAGTACTAATTTCGCATTCATGAGGCGCCGCCTTTACAGTAAGCGAAAAGTCAAGTAATACCATACCGTGTTTACCTACTAGACTGTGATCTTCAATGGCCTTGCGTTCCGATGCGTACAGACTTGCATAATCGCAATATGCAATATGTCTTGCAGCTTAAATTACCATATGACCATGAAAATAACGTAAACTTAAGAATTTTGGACATTTTCACTCAAACAGGTTTTTTCTGCTATTGTTGAAAAAATGCTTCAAGTGATACCTGACTGCTGCAATTAAAACTAATTCTAATGCACATGAGTTTGTAACGCGACGTCTGATTGGATAACGTCAAAAATTTGCGACAGTATATCCTGCGATATACTGTCGGAAATAGTTTGACGTCATTTATTACGTCACATATGGTTGGATGACGTGCGGCTTTATGTGGCTTGCAACGCTCCAATTTGAGCTCAAACTACAGAAGTGCTTTAGAATGGGGACAACCATATTCAAAATTTTAATTTGGGGAGGTATATCATCGGGTATACTGTTGTGCTGTAAAAATCAGCGTAAAAGGATTCGTAATTAAATGATAAATTAAATAAATATATCTATGTAAAAGCAGCCTAACAAAGAAGCATATGAAATTGAAAATAGGTTGACAGTTGAACGGACGGACCTACTAGCATGTACCGACAGGTAACAGGTAATTTAAAGTATATAAGTTCGTATCATTTCATCTAATCCGGTCAACTTAACATATTTGCTTATCAAACACTCTTATAGATAGAATTTATTGCCAGACCACATATATCTATTATTGAACAGAGGGTGCAATCTAAATGCGCGTAATCTTACATCGTTAATTTCTATCTTCTGTTTGATTAGGATCTCTTAGGGATGTATTACAAGGTTTTACGTTATATTATCAATTGACAGATATCGGGCATTTAAGAAAGAACATATGCTTTTGTATATTTCGTCTCAAAAGCAATTCTAAAATTATAAAATATGCCATTTTAAGTACAGGTTTTGAAAACTAGAGAATGTAAGCATTATTTTGATACCAAACTCGATAATAATAGCTTTAAATTGTTTGGAAAAAAGTGATTTTTATGCATTAAATTTACCTTCGTATCAAACGATCAGTTGAATGATACATGTAACTATGTTCCATCGAACGCAGGTCATCAGGAGATTGTTTAAAAAACTGAGCATTAAAGATTTGCTAGATTCGTAGGCCTTTTAACAACAACAACAACAACAACAACAACAACAACAACAACTACTAATACTACTTCTATGACCACAATGGCGACATTATAGTTGATAAGATGATAGCACTGCTTAACACACAACAGCAACGACGTGTCGGCAATGATAATAAATGCTAACAACAACAACAACAACAAATATGATCGCGATGACTATATTTTCCTTGATAAGACGAGAAAAATGAATGTCATTATTTCTCGAGGCACAACAGCAACGACAGTAGCAATGAAATGTTAAAAAAACATCAACAACAGCAATAATAACAACAACAACAACAGCAGCAACAACAACAACAAAAAACAAAAAAAAACAACAACAACAACTATAATCGTGACGACGACATTACCGTTGATCAGACGATGATAGTGAATGATTTTATTGCTTTATGCAAAACAACAACAGCAACAACAACAACAACAACAGCATTAATAATAATAATAATAATGAATCATGGGTTTGAAAAATACACATTTCTATTATAACGGATGATGATTTGTATTTCGATGATGATGATGATGATGATGATGATGATGATGATGATAGGAATAAACATGGGAGCGCCATGATTTGCTTGTCTCCGCCCATTTCTCAAAATTAAGATATTAAGGGTGCATATCATTATTTATATAACGATTTGATTGGTTATTCGCCAAGTAGCGAATGGGTGAAGAATTACCTTTCTTCAAGAGATTAGTTAACGTTTAGATCTGAGCACGATCGGTACACCGTCGTGAAATACAAGTTTTGGATTTCCAAAAAGTTGTCTAATTTAATATCTGGAATACCAGTTGAACTTTAAAGTTAGTTGATAGAAGAAATTTATATTTGATCTTTTGAACTTTGTAAAATACAAGTTTTGGATTTCCAAATAGATTGTTATCAACAGCTGGATCACCAGTCGAACATCTAAGTTATTTTAAAGAAGAATTGCTAGATTTATTTTGATGAACGTTGTTATTATATGAAGAAGGATATGTTTATTTGTGGATTTCCATAAAGGACGTCAAACTGTCTTCGTTATTTCTTGTACTTGACTAAAGAACCCGCATTACAAATTTAAACATAAAAGTACCAGCATTTCACTGCACGATACGTGGTGGAGAAGAGAGGACGATCCTACCTCTTGATAAGCTAAGCGAGTGGTTCAAAATTTTTACGTTAAATTCCCCCAAAACATAAAAAATCAACATGGATTATCACAACAGGAATGGTAGAGGATTTGTGCATGTGTCTCGTGGTTTTCCATGCACACGATGTGGACAACTTCATCTTCTAGGACGGTGTCGTGCTTTGAATGCGCTTTGCTTCAATTGCTCCAGAGTGGAACATTTTAAAGCAGTTTGCAGGTTTAAAGGAAATGTGATCAAATCAGTCAAGTCAAAACAACGGGATGCTGAGCGGATACAAACGTTCATATTTCGAAAGACGTCGGAGGTGTTGCCTTTTTGGGATGTTCCCAATGATGAACTTTGTTCGTTCTTTCCAAAGAACACGGGGATGGTGAAACAATACCATGTGAAACTACAAAAAGCATATGTGGCTTCTTTATCTGACAAACAAGACTACGCCAAAACCAAGTCGAACCTTCAAATGAAGCTAGAGGACGCACAGAATCAGCTGAACAGGGAACAGCGTCGACGTCACGATGCCGAACAACAGATCCATCGAGGAGAACTGCAGCTTGAACGGATTAAAGAAAGACTGACTTTGTGTGAGCAACAGAAAACGGATGCAGAAATTCAAAGCTCAAAATTAGTGCAAATAGATCAAGATAAAAAATCTCAAATTTCTCAGTTGGAATCCAAAATGTTTGATTTAGAGTCTAAAATACGTACTATGGAATTAGAAATAAAAAGTCTGACATTTCAAAGAAATGAGATTTACTATTTCAATTCCAAAGCTTTGAATTATGCATTCGACGCAAGGGAACGTTATAAGGCAGTTGAAGAGGAGCTAGTTCATGTACTAAATACATTATACAAAACGACAGCGAGTGCAGTTCGTCCCCGTAGAAATTTCGAGTGTGGCAGATGTGGGAGTTCGAGTTTTCACGAGCATCCGAAATGCATGTCCCAAGGAAAAACATGTGCAATCTGCGGTAAATCTAGTCATTTTGCTGCATCATGCAGGAAAATATTAGAACCGATTGAAGCTGACTCTTCAGTTTTAGACATATTGAGGAGACTCGATGAAACTTTACCTCCCAGAAACTAAAAACTGCCAATATTCAAGGTTTGCGCATACATTGAATTATAGTAACTTTATTTTTAAGTTTTAAAAAACAGACTGAGTTGATTAACTATTCTATCGTATTTGTAAAATTTAAATAGGTACAAATGTACTGCATTTCGCAAAATATTTAAACCATAAAACACCGTAAACCTTCTTTGCATTTCACAGGAGTGAAATTAAAAGAGGGAGGGGATGGTGTTGTGCTGTAAAAATCAGCGTAAAAGGATTCGTAATTATATGATAAATTAAATAAATATATCTATGTAAAAGCAGCCTAACAAAGAAGCATATGAAATTGAAAATAGGTTGACAGTTGAACGGACGGACCTACTAGCATGTACCGACAGGTAACAGGTAATTTAAAGTATATAAGTTCGTATCATTTCATCTAATTCGGTCAACTTAACATATTTGCTTATCAAACACTCTTATAGATAGAATTTATTGCCAGACCACATATATCTATTATTGAACAGAGGGTGCAATCTAAATGCGCGTAATCTTACATCGTTAATTTCTATCTTCTGTTTGATTAGGATCTCTTAGGGATGTATTACAAGGTTTTACGTTATATTATCAATTGACAGATATCGGGCATTTAAGAAAGAACATATGCTTTTGTATATTTCGTCTCAAAAGCAATTCTAAAATTATAAAATATGCCATTTTAAGTACAGGTTTTGAAAACTAGAGAATGTAAGCATTATTTTGATACCAAACTCGATAATAATAGCTTTAAATTGTTTGGAAAAAAGTGATTAAAATGCATTAAATTTACCTTCGTATCAAACGATCAGTTGAATGATACATGTAACTATGTTCCATCGAACGCAGGTCATCAGGAGATTGTTTAAAAAACTGAGCATTAAAGATTTGCTAGATTCGTAGGCCTTTTAACAACAACAACAACAACAACAACAACAACAACAACTACTAATACTACTTCTATGACCACAATGGCGACATTATAGTTGATAAGATGATAGCACTGCTTAACACACAACAGCAACGACTAGTCGGCAATGATAATAAATGCTAACAACAACAACAACAACAAATATGATCGCGATGACTATATTTTCCTTGATAAGACGAGAAAAATGAATGTCATTATTTCTCGAGGCACAACAGCAACGACAGTAGCAATGAAATGTTAAAAAAACATCAACAACAGCAATAATAACAACAACAACAACAGCAGCAACAACAACAACAAAAAACAAAAAAAACAACAACAACAACTATAATCGTGACGACGACATTACCGTTGATCAGACGATGATAGTGAATGATTTTATTGCTTTATGCAAAACAACAACAGCAACAACAACAACAACAACAGCATTAATAATAATAATAATAATGAATCATGGGTTTGAAAAATACACATTTCTATTATAACGGATGATGATTTGTATTTCGATGATGATGATGATGATGATGATGATGATGATGATGATGATAGGAATAAACATGGGAGCGCCATGATTTGCTTGTCTCCGCCCATTTCTCAAAATTAAGATATTAAGGGTGCATATCATTATTTATATAACGATTTGATTGGTTATTCGCCAAGTAGCGAATGGGTGAAGAATTACCTTTCTTCAAGAGATTAGTTAAAGTTTAGATCTGAGCACGATCGGTACACCGTCGTGAAATACAAAATTTGGATTTCCAAAAAGTTGTCTAATTTAATATCTGGAATACCAGTTGAACTTTAAAGTTAGTTGATAGAAGAAATTTATATTTGATCTTTTGAACTTTGTAAAATACAAGTTTTGGATTTCCAAATAGATTGTTATCAACAGCTGGATCACCAGTCGAACATCTAAGTTATTTTAAAGAAGAATTGCTAGATTTATTTTGATGAACGTTGTTATTATATGAAGAAGGATATATTTATTTGTGGATTTCCATAAAGGACGTCAAACTGTCTTCGTTATTTCTTGTACTTGACTAAAGAACCCGCATTACAAATTTAAACATAAAAGTACCAGCATTTCACTGCACGATACGTGGTGGAGAAGAGAGGACGATCCTACCTCTTGATTAGCTAAGCGAGTGGTTCAAAATTTTTACGTTAAATTCCCCCAAAACATAAAAAATCAACATGGATTATCACAACAGGAATGGTAGAGGATTTGTGCATGTGTCTCGTGGTTTTCCATGCACACGATGTGGACAACTTCATCTTCTAGGACGGTGTCGTGCTTTGAATGCGCTTTGCTTCAATTGCTCCAGAGTGGAACATTTTAAAGCAGTTTGCAGGTTTAAAGGAAATGTGATCAAATCAGTCAAGTCAAAACAACGGGATGCTGAGCGGATACAAACGTTCATATTTCGAAAGACGTCGGAGGTGTTGCCTTTTTGGGATGTTCCCAATGATGAACTTTGTTCGTTCTTTCCAAAGAACACGGGGATGGTGAAACAATACCATGTGAAACTACAAAAAGCATATGTGGCTTCTTTATCTGACAAACAAGACTACGCCAAAACCAAGTCGAACCTTCAAATGAAGCTAGAGGACGCACAGAATCAGCTGAACAGGGAACAGCGTCGACGTCACGATGCCGAACAACAGATCCATCGAGGAGAACTGCAGCTTGAACGGATTAAAGAAAGACTGACTTTGTGTGAGCAACAGAAAACGGATGCAGAAATTCAAAGCTCAAAATTAGTGCAAATAGATCAAGATAAAAAATCTCAAATTTCTCAGTTGGAATCCAAAATGTTTGATTTAGAGTCTAAAATACGTACTATGGAATTAGAAATAAAAAGTCTGACATTTCAAAGAAATGAGATTTACTATTTCAATTCCAAAGCTTTGAATTATGCATTCGACGCAAGGGAACGTTATAAGGCAGTTGAAGAGGAGCTAGTTCATGTACTAAATACATTATACAAAACGACAGCGAGTGCAGTTCGTCCCCGTAGAAATTTCGAGTGTGGCAGATGTGGGAGTTCGAGTTTTCACGAGCATCCGAAATGCATGTCCCAAGGAAAAACATGTGCAATCTGCGGTAAATCTAGTCATTTTGCTGCATCATGCAGGAAAATATTAGAACCGATTGAAGCTGACTCTTCAGTTTTAGACATATTGAGGAGACTCGATGAAACTTTACCTCCCAGAAACTAAAAACTGCCAATATTCAAGGTTTGCGCATACATTGAATTATAGTAACTTTATTTTTAAGTTTTAAAAAACAGACTGAGTTGATTAACTATTCTATCGTATTTGTAAAATTTAAATAGGTACAAATGTACTGCATTTCGCAAAATATTTAAACCATAAAACACCGTAAACCTTCTTTGCATTTCACAGGAGTGAAATTAAAAGAGGGAGGGGATGGTGTTGTGCTGTAAAAATCAGCGTAAAAGGATTCGTAATTATATGATAAATTAAATAAATATATCTATGTAAAAGCAGCCTAACAAAGAAGCATATGAAATTGAAAATAGGTTGACAGTTGAACGGACGGACCTACTAGCATGTACCGACAGGTAACAGGTAATTTAAAGTATATAAGTTCGTATCATTTCATCTAATTCGGTCAACTTAACATATTTGCTTATCAAACACTCTTATAGATAGAATTTATTGCCAGACCACATATATCTATTATTGAACAGAGGGTGCAATCTAAATGCGCGTAATCTTACATCGTTAATTTCTATCTTCTGTTTGATTAGGATCTCTTAGGGATGTATTACAAGGTTTTACGTTATATTATCAATTGACAGATATCGGGCATTTAAGAAAGAACATATGCTTTTGTATATTTCGTCTCAAAAGCAATTCTAAAATTATAAAATATGCCATTTTAAGTACAGGTTTTGAAAACTAGAGAATGTAAGCATTATTTTGATACCAAACTCGATAATAATAGCTTTAAATTGTTTGGAAAAAAGTGATTTTTATGCATTAAATTTACCTTCGTATCAAACGATCTGTTGAATGATACATGTAACTATGTTCCATCGAACGCAGGTCATCAGGAGATTGTTTAAAAAACTGAGCATTAAAGATTTGCTAGATTCGTAGGCCTTTTAACAACAACAACAACAACAACAACAACAACAACAACAACAACAACAACAACAACAACAACTACTAATACTACTTCTATGACCACAATGGCGACATTATAGTTGATAAGATGATAGCACTGCTTAACACACAACAGCAACGACGTGTCGGCAATGATAATAAATGCTAACAACAACAACAACAACAAATATGATCGCGATGACTATATTTTCCTTGATAAGACGAGAAAAATGAATGTCATTATTTCTCGAGGCACAACAGCAACGACAGTAGCAATGAAATGTTAAAAAAACATCAACAACAGCAATAATAACAACAACAACAACAGCAGCAACAACAACAACAAAAAACAAAAAAAACAACAACAACAACTATAATCGTGACGACGACATTACCGTTGATCAGACGATGATAGTGAATGATTTTATTGCTTTATGCAAAACAACAACAGCAACAACAACAACAACAACAGCATTAATAATAATAATAATAATGAATCATGGGTTTGAAAAATACACATTTCTATTATAACGGATGATGATTTGTATTTCGATGATGATGATGATGATGATGATGATGATGATGATGATGATGATGATGATAGGAATAAACATGGGAGCGCCATGATTTGCTTGTCTCCGCCCATTTCTCAAAATTAAGATATTAAGGGTGCATATCATTATTTATATAACGATTTGATTGGTTATTCGCCAAGTAGCGAATGGGTGAAGAATTACCTTTCTTCAAGAGATTAGTTAAAGTTGAGATCTGAGCACGATCGGTACACCGTCGTGAAATACAAAATTTGGATTTCCAAAAAGTTGTCTAATTTAATATCTGGAATACCAGTTGAACTTTAAAGTTAGTTGATAGAAGAAATTTATATTTGATCTTTTGAACTTTGTAAAATACAAGTTTTGGATTTCCAAATAGATTGTTATCAACAGCTGGATCACCAGTCGAACATCTAAGTTATTTTAAAGAAGAATTGCTAGATTTATTTTGATGAACGTTGTTATTATATGAAGAAGGATATATTTATTTGTGGATTTCCATAAAGGACGTCAAACTGTCTTCGTTATTTCTTGTACTTGACTAAAGAACCCGCATTACAAATTTAAACATAAAAGTACCAGCATTTCACTGCACGATAATACGTTCGGAAATCACGTTTTACGGCTCCGCTCGCGCGTCGCCTTAAAACTAAATTTCCGACCGTATATCCGACGATATACCTCCCCAAATGAAAATTTTGAATACAGTTATCCCCTAACTATATGATATCTATACTCGATCATAATGAGCATAGGTCCAGATAAGCATAGATTTTGAGCGTACAATTGTGATAATTTCTTACCCACCAGTTTAAACATTTGTTTTGGGTGCTCAAAAGAACCGTCTCATTGAGACGGTTCTTTTGAATACCCACAACATATGTTTCGGCTAGGGAATAAGAAATTTTTATATTTTAATTACGTACTTTATCATAAGGCCTGGGAAAGAAACGAAAGAGACAGGTGTGTGCAGAGTAAATACTTTTAGCATAGTTTGTTATGAGTAATATTGGAATTTCAGGATTCAGTAGCAGACAGGTATGTGGAAGGAAACACCGTTAGGTGTAGCCTTGAACATCTTAACCCTTAAAGCGCCAAGAAAAAAATACATTTGAAAATGTCGTCTGCTGAAGTCGTCTGCTGCAAAAAATGGCTTATATAACCATCGAATTAAGCAAAGAAGCAAACAACGTGGGCCCAGAACAGACTGCTCCTATAGGAGCAGTCTGATCTGGGTCCACACTGTTTGCCATAGAAGCTTCTTAAACATTTCAGCAGACGAGAAAAGCAGACGACTTTTGTTGTGATTGGCGCATTGAGGGTTAAATTGAGTCAGTAAACAATAAAAAAGCGCCTTTACATCTGATGCAGCGCATTTTTACCCTTAAACCTGTTGAACTTACATGTAGCATATTGACTGCTTTCTTTCCATTCTGGATACCCACAAACAGGTACAGTAATCCTGTCTTAAGCGGCTACTCACAAATAGACAAAACAACTGTATTACAGACCGATGGTAGCTTAATACAGGTCGAAAGTATTGCAGAATGGTCCAATCACTTGGAGCATTCTGCAATAATTTTGACCTGTATTAATACCAATTTCGGTCTTCTTTTGAGCGGCTGCTTGAGACAGGTTTTACTGTACTTTAGAAAACAATGAAGACCCCGATGAAATGATGCGGCATTTCCTCAATGTCTGCACTGTTTGCAAACGATCTTCAGTGATACAGTGACGTATCATACGTATTTCAGAATTTTCCATCTGTGATCCCTTAAATACAAAATGAGCAATTCCGAAATTAATATATCAAAACGCGTTGGAAATCGATCAGAATGAAAAAGGATAAACTAACGCAAGTATAAGCAAGTAGCATGGTAGGTAGACTGGCTCCAGTCCTTAAAACAATTTTTCATCAATGATTCATATCATATACTTGTAGCCAGTCTTACTCTGATGGCTCTGTTTTAAAACAGAGCCATCAGAGTAAGACTGGCTACAAGTATATAATATGACACATTGATGAAAAATTGTTTTAAGGACTGGGGCCAGTCTAGGTAGGTTCTGATAGTTGAAGTTTTGTTCCTTTTTCGCGTGCCATGAATTCAATCTAATTCCATCGGTGATTACACTTTACTTACCTGCTTACTGTCTGCTAGGTTAATAAGATTCCTGGCGTTTAGCTTCCTTGAGCCTGTCCTTGTGAAAAGATGTTTTCAATTCCTTTTTTGTCATTCAATCACTTTTAGTGTCAGTATTTTATATCAGTATGGGTTCCATTTTTATCTGCAGTAAATGGAATTGGTGTTACATTGGGTCAAAAATGGATTTGCCATATTTTTTTTTATATTTTTTGTCGGATTCAAATTACAAACTGAAAAAAAAAACTGCTTTAAGTTGTATGGTAGACTAATAAAGTACGTTGAGATGTGAAGCTTTATTCATATTGATATTTTTGAATTATATAATATGACTGTAGTTTCTTTTCTTCTCAAATAATTTAATTTTCTTCAGGTAAGGTAAAATCTGGCCTGGCGTAAAATATAGCATAATGGCATTGTAGAAGTTTCTAAAGTATAACAGTTGTAAAAAACGCTCAAAGCGAATTATTACGAGCATTGCACTTTATGTTGACGGACAGGTCCCCGTGGAGGCTGGTCTGGTCCTAAATTGTCGCTTTATGTTCTTTGGGCACGTTTTCTAAAATGTGGCTCAGGAACAAGAGACCCGATCTGTTCATTAATTATAAATTTGACATTGTATTAGACTGTCTACAGTCGGTTCAATTTCTAACCATTTCCTTCAACGGGTGATCAGTGGAAATTACTGATGACTAAAATGAAAAGTACGAGTCATAGAAGAGATGTTCCCTCTAGGAAAAAGAAAGTGTTTGGAGCCAGAGTATGTTCAAAAGAAAATGCGACGGAGTTTCTACCCGTAACCACTTTATTCTGACTCGGTAATGTTCGGTAATTTAAGCCATGTTTGTGTCATTCGGGTCTTCTTTTGACACCTAGATGTATGTTTGCAGCACTAAAAGCCAACCTCATCGCATGCTGGGCAATTTGTAATATGCTTTTTTCGTCGTCTCAGTCCAGTTCGTAGGTAAATATGGTAGCAGTACCTCATTTTGAGGGAGAGTACCTTTAAAATTCAAGTGCGGATCCAGAGGGGGGGGGGCAGGGGGTCCGTACCCCTCTGGAAAATCACAAGTTATATGGGTTCCTATAGGGAATAAGCAATTGGACCCCCCCCCCCCCCCCTGGAAAAAGTTGGGCCCCCTGGAAAATGTTGGACCTCTTCTTTGAAATTGACCATTTGACTTCTGTAAAATAAGCTGAGGACTAAAGAAAAAAAAAACAAAAAAAAAACCTTGTCAGACCTTTTTTTGTCAGACTGACCTGGACACCCCCTGACGAAAATTCCTGGATCCGCGCATGAAATTTATAAGAGGTGCTTATCAGCGAACGGGTTTCTCCCTAAGAATGGTCTGCTGGTTGTTCGTTTGTTTTGGGTTTTTTCTTCAAAATTCTAATGTCATTTTTTTCATGCATATCATGAATATCAACAGAGTGTCAAAGAATTTGGGCCAAGTTCAGGGCGGATACTTTTAAAAACTACTTGCAGGCGAGGCAAGTACAATTTTAAAAAAATAAGAGTAAGTTAAAATAAACTTACTTTCCTACTAAAATATTTCGGGGCTAACATTTCTCCAGTGATAAATGTTAATATATTTCTACCTGATATAAATGTACTGTAGTGTCAACCAAAAGTGACAGTGACGTATAGTTTGTTTACAATTGGTAAGTACAACACTATCCTGTACACTGCACTTGAGCTTACGTGAATCGATAGATCACTTGTGTATTAATCCTATCCTGCAGATAGGATTAATACACAAGTGATCTATCGATTATAAATCCATGTTAACTTTGTAAACAAAACATGACGTCACTGTCACTCTTGGTTGGCACGACAGTAGTTGTTCTCTGGATCAATACAATTGACCAGAACATAGCTTTTAAAGCAGCTATCAGTAGCAGTGCAGCTACCACTAAATTTGGTGTCAAGTTATAACTTGACACCAAATTAAGTGGTAGCTAAACTACTATTAATAGACTTTTCGCTTACTGTAAAGGCGGCAACTTTAATATTCATATCTGGGCGTTGTTCGGCTATTTCATCAGCTTTGGAAGGGAAATCAGGTTATATTTATTTGGTTAATAAGCTTTTTGGGCCGCGCAAACGTGCGTGCATTTCATGAAAATCCTAACCGTATACACCCTGAACTCACATTTATCAACCCTTAAAGCGCATAATCATAAATGTATGTTTTTAGTTGTCCACTAAAATATGTGAAGCCTCATAGACAAACAGTGCGGACCCAGATCAGACTGCTCCTGTAGGAGCAGTCTGATCTGGGTCCACATTGTTTGCATCGATGCTTATGTTAAATAGACATTTTAAGATGCAGTTATTTTGCTGGCGTTTTAAGGACTAAATAATGTGTTTTGCGTCTATACTGAAATAATGGCGCAAGATGATACAGTTACTTTTGAATAAAACCACGCCTCATTTTCAGCTTTTACCTATGTCTAAGGTTGACCAATCCTAATTACGCATTCATGAGGCGCCGCCTTTACAGAAAGCGAAAAGTCAAAGAATACTTATTTCTTTCAGGGTTTATTAAAGAGCTCCTTTTTATGGGTCAGCCTTCAAGATAATGACAATGATCGTATGTGCGTCACGTTAAACCCCAACGAGCATCGCAGCGATCTACTGGGGCTACAAATCAAGTTCTCAGTCTGAGCTTTCATGTCATTCGTTGTACCAGTATTTCAGCGAAGGTCTTGATACTCGAGCTGCACACCCGTGAAAAAAATCGGTTTACAAGCTTTTTTTTCCATCTGGTAAATGGTTCCTTGAAAAAATACTGATTTACCTAAAACTTTAAATGGGCCGCGTCGTGAGAAAACCTGTCTTCTGGGCTTTGCAAAAAACACAGGCACAGACCAGCCTGCGCATGCGCGCAGTCTGATCAGCGCCTTTGTTATTCGCTTTTTGGAAAGTATCATATGTCAACTTGCTACAGGTGAAATTTTAATTTTCTAGCTAGTCTCTGTAGCTGAGGAGACTGGTTTGAAACTCACTTTGTCGGAAACCCCGAAGACAGGTTTTCTCGCGACGAGGTCCAAATTAAAATGGCCATAATCCGTGAAACGATTCAGTTCCTAAAACCAGGGGCGTAGCTACGTAAACGCAAAAACGCATTTGCGTACACTTTTGAGCCAAAATATGAAATCATATTATCCCAGTTCTGAAGGTTTCTAGGTGATACGCATACAAGATGTGGTGTGGAAAAGATCCCAGTTTGGTAGGGTTATATATGATGGCATTATCTTCTCTAATACCCCCTTTAAGGGTTTAGCACCCATTAACGAAGTGAAAGAGGTCCTGATTCATATACCACGTTACCAAAAATGTGCTTAAAATAGCAAATAGCGCAGAATCGGATGAGACGCCGCATTATGCGGCGTCTCATCTGGCGCAGTGGGTCTACGCTATTCGTAAATGCTCCTTTTTAACATAAATGCCTATACCACGTCCCCACAATTGCATAGTACATTGAATATAAGGCAAGCTACGCCCCAGCCAAAATGATGAGTCGGTCAGGTAATATCCAAAGTGCCATTTTGACATGTTGCAGCTTAGATATCAATTACAAAATCATCAATTTATCATATCCTACCCGTGGAAAATGGGTTAAAATGCGTTCTTGCAGTCTCGCGTTTTAAATAATTAGCATCTTTATACAATTTATAGAATTAGAGCTCGGGCAAAATGCGAACTACTGTATTTACCTGCATTTATATTATAAGGAAACAATGTGTTTTGTTTGTTTGAGGTGTAACGTCCCAGTCAACAACTTTGGTCATGTCGAGACGGTCAGTTCACCTAACCACACTTTTGCCTAACCAATACTTCGTGCACATACATGTACATCATACTTTCGCTTGTAACTGACAACAACGTTAACCAGTAGAAAGAGGACGGAATAAAAAGTTAAGAAAAAAAGTCGAAAGAGTCAAACTAACGAATCAAGCAAAGTGCTGAATCGACGTCAAACCAACGTCGATACAACGCCACGACGTACAGTTATATCAACGCCAGACTAGCATTGATTTAGCGCCGAACAGCAACTTGAGAACGAAATATAAAGTTCCAATATCTTGGAGACCTTCAATTCTCTTTGAAATATTAAACATGCATTTAGTTTCGTGTTTGTGTTAAATTATGCTTTCTAGTTTTGTTTTATTGTCATTCCACATCCCTACATGTAGGAAATATTAGGTGGAACTCTAGATCTAGCAGGGGGTTATTTTGAGAGCCATTTGTCGATCCCGTGTGCCTCAAAAATGAAAAACCGCAGAGTTGACTGTCTTTTCTATAGAAAGCTTAATAAGCTTGTTTAAATTAACAATATATGTAACAGTTATACCATGGGTTGTCCTCCTGTACGTGGAGATAATCCACGAGCTTTAGCGAGTGGATTATCTTACGTACAGGTGGACAAACATGGTATAACTATTTTATACCACCTACATCAGTGTAGACCTTGTATATCAAGTGATATTTCATGCTAAAGTTGGTAAAGGTGGTATAAATTATAATTATAAAATTTAAAAAAAAAAACTAGAAAAAATCCAAACATTGGACAAAGAGACAGACTTAAATGATATAAAGCAGGCAGAAACATACCTGTTTAACCGTTCGCTCCAAGAAAGCATTAAACAAGGCAAATAATTTGATTTTGCACACGGACATTTTATATTTTTGTGATATTTTGCACACGGCGCTGATTCAACAGTGGGTTGGTTCAGCAGCAGCCCACCATCTTTAACTCTTTGCATGCGGGGAATGTTTTCGTGAGATTTTTGTCGTCTGCTGATTTTCGTTTCAAAATTAACCTTTTCAAAACATTCTTTCAGAAATACCATCAGAATGTCAAACAATTAGGATCCAGACCAGGACAGACGTTTTTTCGGGCCTGAAACGGTGTAAAACTGCTAGGATTGTCAGCAGACTACACTTGCAGTCGAAGAGTTTAAAAAATACCTGAGAAATATTTTGTGGTTGTTGTATGGAAGCCTCTTCAGCACCATCATACACATTTTACAAGTTTAAATGTATAATAGAACTTTTTGCTCACTGTAAAGGCGGTAACTTTAATATTCATATCTGGGCGTTGTTCGGCTATTCATTTGCTGTGGAAGGGCCATCAGGTTCTACTTATCATTTGACGTTTTGGCCGCGCAAACGTGCGTGCATTTCATGAAAATCCTAACCTTATACACACTGAACTCACATTTATTAACTCTTAAAGCGCATAATCACAAAATGTATGTTTTTGTCGTCCACTAAAATATTTGAAGCCTCATAGACAAACAGTCTGGGTCCACAATGTTTGCCGCTATGCCTTTGTTAAATAGACATTTTCAGATGCAGTTATTTTGCTGGCGTTTTAAGGACCAAATCTATACTGAGGTAAAGGCGCAAGATGATACAGTTACTTTTGATTAAAACCAAGCCACATTTTCAGCTTTTACCTATGTCTAAGGTTAACCAGTCCTAATTACGCATTCATGAGGTGCCGCCTTTACAATAACCAAAAAGTCAAGTAATAATAATAATAATAAAAATAGTGTGATAGAGTGTATACCCAAATAAGACGTTGTATGTTGTGGCATTAAATTTTGGTATTGCCTGGCAACATTGACCGGAGTAACATGAATATTCAATGACCTTTCACCAAATCTTCGGGACGCTTTAGAATGTGGTACAATAACTAATCTGAATACAAGAATTAGTTTAAGCATCACTGCTTATAGCAATCATCTCTTGAATACAAGAACTATGCAATCCGTCGGTAGTCTAATGGATAATGTTCAGTCTGTTGTCGCAATTCAAAAGTTGTGGGTTCGAATCTCTATTCATTTCAATCTTTTACGTTTTTTATTTCTTTTTCATCTATTTGTTCGTGTGTGTTTTTCTTGATTCAAAGTTGTGCATAAATGGAAATTTTAGATATGAATATGGCATACGTTTATGCATCAAATACACACGCAGCGCTTACCTTACAAACACTGTGAGAAAACCTAGTGAAAAATGAATACATAAGCGACTAGATACAAATGTAAAGATGTAAAGTTATGCTCGAGTCAACAGAAAATAGAAGAACAATCTTGTTAAAAAAAAAGAAAAAAAAAAGATTGCATACATTTGATAATCATTAAAAAAACTTTTCCAAGATTTGACCCAAGAACTTTGAGATCTCGAGCCGAATGAACTAACCACTAGGCCATCAGATCATTTGCATTAATGAATAGTCAGCAACTTAATACTCGCGGTACAAAATCGGAGTACTTCACGGGAACGCACGAAGATCACGAAGATTTCGGCGGAAATTAATAAGTCTCAGGTCTGTGTTGTCAGGCAATAGCTTGAGTAAAGGCTAAAGAAACAATTGAACATTTGTCCATATGGAGCCAATGGATAATTACATAGAGAATACTAGGTGAGTGTCTTTTGATATGAAGTTTACCAGGCAAGGCTTTGAGAACGCTTGTTGACATCGCGAGGCTTGCCGAGCGATTCAACATGCGTTCTCAAAGCCGAGCCTAGTAAACTTGATATCAAAATACGCGAACCTGGTATTCTATTTATCAGTTTACCCATTGTTGAACACTCTTCAAACTAGCGATTATGACGCAATTTTTGATTTTTGTGTTGATTCAGCGTCATTAGCGACGTCATTCAAAAAGTGCAACGTCATCATGACCTGATAAAGGCAACATGCCGTGAGATAGACAACGTTTATAAGGCAATGCACAACAATGCAGTTGATATGGGAGGTATACCTGATAAAGAAAATTACTGTAAATTCAGAAAATTCCGGGAGGATTTTAATTCCTCGAAACTTCGCAACTCTGCCCTTTAATGATGTAGGTAAATTATGCTTCAGTCGCGCATTTTTAATATCTCAAATTCTCTTTTATCGCTATTCGCGAAATTCTCGCGAAATTTTCGAATTTACATTTATGTGAATGCATTGTTTTGTTAAAGTATAGAAATAAAGTTAGATACAACGTATGAGAAGATGATAACCCAAAAATCCGTCTTAGTGCGTGTGTGTGGGAGGGTGGGGGGGGGGGCGGAGGACCCGGGATGTAAATGTACATCATAAATGTCATATTTCGTACATTTCTCACGCGACTGGACATCTTTCATTGCATGATGTATGCTTGATGTATTGTAGCACGAATCGGCTCGCGTGCAAATCTAGTATCAGAACGACGTACGAGAGTGGGTGATGAGCCAAAGCAACATGTGCCAGCCACACCCAGAGTATCACTCAAAAGTCCCCTGACTGACCAATCAAACGACGACTTAGCGCGTGACATGGTCCCACAAACAAAATGGCACATGTTCAATCTCCCACAACTTATCAAGGTTTACCTGACACTTTAATAGTAGATTTGTAATTCTTTGCATGTTAAGTATTTTTCATGTTTTTTGTCATCTGCTGATTTTTTCGAAAAGCCGTATTTATCTCCCCTTTGCCCTTGGTTTGAACATGATTAAATATGGTTTTAAACAGTATATATTTATTTCCATTCACAGTCACGAACATTATTGCAAAAATCACAGATTGAAAATTTGACTTTTTCATAAATAACTTTAAGGGCAGGACAACTCCTTAAATTCAGCCAACTTGGTACGAGGGCTGTTCAAATATGAATGCAAGTAGCTTCATAACTTTCTTCACATATATGCTACGACAAAATCTCATGCCTTTCCGGAAATAAGTATTCATAGCCTTTAAAACGGTACCAAACATAAAGAAATACTCACAATATTTTTCGAATTACAGACGCTTATAAAAAGGCCATTCCTGTATACTGAAGCTTTTCTGAAGCAAATTGCCATACACGTTTTGATACGTGTGCGGATTTAGCATCATATCTTTGTAAGTTTTAGACAAAATGACACCAAATTTTAGATGCTAGTTTCAGGTAAATGAACAAAGTTGCTTGCAGAAAAAAAGTTATATATTCCTGTTTTAAACTCCAGTAAACAGGCACGTTTGTGACGTCATTAATTTTATGATAAACGTCATTTTGGGTTATCTACTGGTGATGCAATAATGAATATCGCTGTGTCTTTTTCTTTGTGTTTTGCTTAAAAGATGCCTAATATGTCATTAGGAAGTTTTCAAAACGCTCCGCCTTCTATTTACAGAGTTATCACATTTTATATCATTTTTCAAGCATTTTTCTGCTTCTTAATGACGTGTTTACATTAATTAAAATATAGTCAATCTGTCTAGTCCTCTAGACCAGGTCAGTAATTTTATTGTAAATAATGCCTGTTTTGGTAGAACTTAAAGTTAACGTTCAAATTTAGATTAAAACCGCAATGTTATGGCAACAAAATTAAGTTTAAGTTCTATAACCCCTTCATTTAAGGCAGTTTTGACATAATAAAAATGCTTTTCAGCGTTTAAACATTACCCACTCACCTTCAATGATTTGTAGCAACAACTCAGAATGAGCGATCAACATATTGTCTTTGAGATAAAACTAGTTTAAATGTTGCATCTTGCATTTTTTTAGAGAAAAAAATGAGTGAAAACTGAAAGGTAGTGTTTTGTTTACCATTTATTTGCAAACAAAAGGAGACTTCAGTGAAAACGAATCGATGTAATTTAACAAAAACATGTCGGATTTTCGCGAATTTCACAGAATCATTATATAAGTATATGTGGATACTTCCTTAAAAATTTCAAGAACTTTCACCGGTTTATCGAAGAATCATATGCTCGTCTATATCACTGGTATGTTCGAAGCTTTTAGTTTGTTAGTATACTAAAGCGACCCGCACTCAAAGGGCTATAACTCGATAAGTATACTGTATTTTTTCTTTAGATCTGGTGCCAGTTTAAAGGTGACATCTAATCCTTTAACGAAACATATACCATTCTGTCGCACCATATATGAGAAGAAAGTTATGAAGCTACTTGCATTCATATTTGAACAGCCCTCGTAGAGGACAAAAAACATTTATGCCACATTATTTCAAAATCAGTCCAGTGCAGTAGTGTTTAGTCCAATTCCCAATATATAAAAAAGAACAAGACAAATTCGGCAAAATTATATCCACCGACGAAGGGTTATTTTAGAGAAACACGTACCCCTTAGTTCACCTTGGGTATCATTCAGATCATAACAAAAGGCTGCCAAGATTGTTTTAGCGCTTAGTTTAATAAAACAAAATAAACTTAACTGCAAAATTTCAATATCTGACCATTCAACCCAACCAAAGAGATATGGTCAAAGTTTTAGCTTGCTTGTTGGTCAACTCTTCTTTCCCTTTAGATGATATGCAGCATGGCCGCTTTCAGAAAAGAAAAAAAAATGACCTTTTAATCCCAGCCCAGGGGTCGAGGGTGTGTTTCGGCAAAATAATTGCTATCATGTTGCTGCGTGTGTCGTTTCCTTTTATTTTATATGCAACATGAGTATTTTCTGGAAAAGTTGAATATTTGACCTGTTTACCCCGCCGCAAGGGTCGAGGGTGTGTATAAGGACAGAATGTGTACTTTCATGGTGCTCTGTCCTCCATTCCCTTTAATTTGATATGCAACATGACTGCTTTCATAAAAAAATGTTTTGACCTTTTGACACCACCCCACGGTCAAAGGTGAAAAAAGAAGAATTTTAGTAACCCCGCAATAGGTCAATAGTGGTCGAGGCCATCCCCCATTAACCTTAAAATCAAAACAAGTACTATCTGCAACAGGCCCTTGAGCAGATAATCATATATAAACAAGTTTACTAAGTATCTGCATGGCGGACAGTGTAGAAACCAATTTAATTCAGCGAAACTGGCCAAATGTCGTGACGCGTGGGTAAAATAGTTGCTACCATGTTGCTGCATGTGTCGTTCCCTTTAATTTTATATGCAACATGACCATATTCTGAAATAGTTAAATTTTAGCCTCAGCCCTACCCCCTGTCCTGCCCACTAAGTCCATCCTAGGGGATGGGACCCAGATCTTCAAACTAAAATGACGTTTGATATGTGTCATATCTCTACCTCCTCTTCCTGCATGCAAAATTCGGGTAAGAGATATTGAAAACTGACTTAGTTATTGCGAAATTTAAAATATTTGACCTTTGTTCCCACCTAAGTGGTCGTAGGTGTGGGGTTAAAGTTTTGCGATGTCATGCTAATCCACAGGCACTGGACAATCTGAGCCTCGTTTCTGACGAATTTTTCTGATCCTCGGGTGGGATTTCCATGTCCCACAACAATACATATGAAGGATACTCTTAGTTCTATAGTGAAAAGGGATATAATAGCTTTGGGGAAAGGTGAAGTTCATTACACATACTAAAGGCCATGAAGCGCTCACCTATTCTCCTTAATAATGTTAAAGTAGTTCAAGGTCAACTAAAACATATTTTGTTTTACCATATATAGAGGTTGTGGCCAGTCAAGTGCCCTAAAACAGTCAAATGAATACTCCATCAAACAGCTCAGTGATTTTTGAGATTAAGATGTTTATATATGTATGTGGCAGTCCATATGAGTGGCCTTGGATGAAATGTCGCAGTTCAGCTATAAAGCCATTGTCTCATTATGTTAATTTTTTCTCGCAATTATTATGATTTCGGCTTAAACAGTTATAGAAAAATGAACATGTCGAGATTTTTCCCAAATAAATGCATAAGGAATCAAATTTGACCTTGCCATAAAGTAGGTCATGGTCAACCTAGATTAATCATTTGTGAAAACCTGGTAGGTCCTACATCCCCAATGCTACATACCAAGTCCCAGGGCCATTGGCCTTTTGGTTCCAGAGAAGAAAATATTTTAAGGGGTTATACCATATATGGGCATTATGACCATCTTGGTCATGTGACCAGAACAATTTGTATAAACGGGGGCTAATTTGGCCCCTCTAGAGCCAAAAACTGAAAATTGCTTTTCACCGAATTATTTTGATTGGTTTATTAGATGAATAACTGAAGTGTAACATTTTTGCATTTATTTAAATTTTACCGTTGCTATGGTAACAACTAGAATTTCGAGAATGGGATGTGTCGCCTGGCCAAACAGAAGTCAGACAATGCAAATTTGTCGAATTTATATCTAGGGTGAAGGGTTATTTTAGAGAAACTTATTAATCACAAAACATAAATCCCATTTCTCCAAACCCTCAGGGGTTGTGTACGGTCAAAGTGTTTGCTTCTATTTTAGTCCATACTTCTTTCCACTCAATTTGATATGTAACATGACCACATTCAGATTTCTTTTTACCCTTTAGGCCAATCCACAGATTGAGGGTGTGTGTAAGGAGAGAATATGTGCTTGCATGGTGCTCTATGCTCCATTTATTTTAATTTGTTATGCAACATGACCATGTTCTAGAAAAGTAGAATTTTGAACTTTTGACCCCTAGGATCAGGTGGGGGAGTCTCCGGGCTAAATATTTGCTAACAAGTTGCTGCATTTGTGGTTCCCTTTAATTTGATATGCAACATGACCATGTTCTGAAAAAGTTGAATTTTGACCTAATCTCCTAGGGTCACGGGGGAAGGGGTATGCATGCAAAAAAGTTCCTATCATGTTGCTGAATTTATGATTCCCTTAGTTTTATATGCAACATGAACATGTTCTGTAAAGTTTGACTATTCACCTTTTGACCCCATCCCCCTAGGATCATGGGGGTCTGTGGGCAAAATATTCGCTACCATGTTGCTGCATTTGTGATTCTCTTTAATTTTGAAATGCAACATGACCATGTTCTGAAAGAGTTGAATTTTGAACTATTGGCCCCATCGGCATCCCCAGGGTCGGGGCGGGAGGAAGGGGGTATGCAGGCCAAAATATTTCCTACCATGTTGCTGCATTTGTGAAATTTGTTAATTTGATATGCAACATGACCATGTTCTTGAACCCATCCCCAGGGTCGGGGTGGGGGAATCAGCGGGCAAAATATTCGCTACCATGTTGCTGCATTTGTGATTCTCTTTAATTTTGAAAAGCAACATGACCATGTTCTGAAAGAGTTGAATTTTGAACTATTGGCCCCATCTGCATCCCCAGGGTCGGGGCGGGGGGAAGGGGGTATGCAGGCAAAATATTTCCTACCATGTTGCTGCATTTGTGAAATTTGTTAATTTGATATGCAACATGACCATGTTCTTGAACCCATCCCCAGGGTCGGGGTGGGGGAATCAGCGGGCAAAATATTTGCTACAATGTTGCTGCATTCATGGTTCTCTTTAATTTGATATGCAACATGACTGTGTTCTGAAAAAAGTAGAAATTTGGCTTTTGACCCCTCCCCCTAAGTCCACCCACGGGGTGAGACAACGCCTTCGATCGAAAAGCACTTTTGATATGTTTCATATTTATTGTACCTCTGTCTGCATGCGAAATTTCAGTAAAAAATATTGAAAACTTACTAAGTTATTGCAAAATTTAAATAGTTGACCTTTAACCCCACCTAAGGGGTCAGGCGGGTGGGGTGAAATTTTAATCACTGTCATGCTTATCTACAGGCGCCAGGTAATCATGACCAATAGTGAAAGTTGTCAGATATTATAGTTATGGAGAATTGTGAAGTTTATTCCACAAAAAAGCCAATATAGCGTTTGCATTAGCCTAAACCTAAGTATAAAAAGTGCCATAACTCAGTCAAAAGTTTGCGAACCACCTCCAAATTCGAACTTGACCTGCATTTCATTATGCTTTTCTGTAAAATTTGAAATAGATTGCTGCATCTCTTCAAAAGTTATTGATTGGAAACCAAAAAATGACAATTTAGCCAAAATCTAAGTAAAATAGGGCCATAACTCAGTCAAAACTTTGCAAATTACACCCTTTTTCAAACTTGACCTGTATGTATTGATGCTTGACCATTCTGTAAAGAGTTATTGATTGGAAACCAAAAGTGTGACGCCGTTGACGACGCAAACAGAATCATGATCCCTGTGTTATCCTTGCTTCGCAGGCGACACGAAAATGGCCGACAAAATAGGCTTTAAAAAGAGAAAATGCCATTTTGGACCAACGTTTAGGCTTTATTATTTGGAGACCCTTTTTTTAAGAATTAGATATTAGCACAGCTAAATACAAAAACAAATAATATGTTGTGTGCCGTGGTAATTCTCGTCTTCTGTTAAAATATCTTTTTGATATTTGCTTGTGCTCTATATAAATTTTCTCTGTCAAACCTTTAAAAAGTGCTCAAAAATGGACAATTTCCAATTTTCAGCCTATTTTGGCGGTCATTTTTGTTACCATAGCAACGGAAAAGGTCAAAGTAATTTGAGACTTTTACACTTTGGCTATTGTTCTAATAAACTAATCAGAACAAAGTGGTGAAAAACATTTTTTTTTTATATTTTAGTCTTAAGTGGGGGGAGCCCCTTAATGCACGTAGCTCTTTGGCTAACCTATCATAAGGCGTCTTCATATATAATTTGTGTTTAATTGACCTCGTGGTTTCTGAGAAAATAATGTTTTAATATGTTAAAGGAACTCCAATGAGCGACCTTGGCTGAAAGGTCAACCTTGACTTTTGAAACTTATTTATAGCCATTGTCTCACTAGGTTTAACATATCAAGTGGGAATAGTGACTTTTGCTTTAACAGTATTAACTTTTCAAAAATATGCATTTGGAAGCAAATTTGACCTTGGCACTATGTAGGTTAAGGTCAACTTAGGATCATCATTTGAACAAATCTGGTAGACCCAACATACCCAATGCTACATACCAAGTCCCATTGTCACTGGCCTTCTCGTTCTGGGGTTGATGTTAAAGGGTTTTTACCATATATGGGTGTGGCGATAGTGACCAAAATATTTAGTATAAATTTTGGCTAACTTATCATAAAGAGTCTTCAAATGAAATTTGATTTCAATTGAGCCAATGGCTTGTGAGTAAACTGTGTTTTAATACATTGATGGGACTCTTTATGAGCAACCTAAGCTGCAAGGTCAACCTATACCTTTGGAACTTATTTATAGCCTGTTACGACATAAAGCCGGTCAGGAAGGAAGAGGGGAAATCTTATTGGAAAATTCCTCTATGCGATGATGATGCTACCAGGGAAAAATAATGCACACAACTAGTAATAACTTTTCAGTACTTTATGTACTAAAAAACATCGACAACACATTAATAATACAACGACGCCACCTACGCTTTTATTTCTGGCTAGTTGACCATCCTATACTAGGGCAAGTTGCCACTCTATGATCATTTCAATTAGAATCAATCTTAGAGTGTCCTGCTCTAGATGTACGCCAACTAGTCAGAAATAAGAGACGTAAAGAATATGATTCACATACAATCTAAGCTCTAAGAAAAAAAATGGGCCCTTTGGTATTTAAGTATCGCGTTGAGTACTTTTGGTTATTAAACGCGTTTTGCGAACACTATATCTTCTTGGCCACACGTTGTTGACTTTCAGTCAATCGGCTCTAAGATATTATGGTTGTGATCGTCTCTCCGTATCGGACGTCAAATGATTTATATAGGATTTCTTATAAGATGGTTTGATCGTCTCTCTGTATTGGGATGTCAAGTTTATTTAAGTGGAACTTCTTATAAGATGGTTACTGATCGTCTCCCCGTATTGGGATGTCAGGTTTATTTATCACGATTCCAGGCGGTTGGCTAACAACTCATTCTGGCTACGTAGATGGTGGCGGGTATTGAGACCTGATCCCACGCTGTTGGTGGCCTGAGGGGACAGCTACTTAGTGCCCTCAGGTGCTAAACTCTGTGGTTTACCAACATTGGGCCTCCAACGTAGGAGGGGACACAAATCAGAGACAATTCTGCAAAAAAACATTCTACTTTTAGAATCTCAGAATCACTCTGTTGCGTCAATAATGGAGTTGGTCGCTTCAAGTTTACAAAATGAAATAATTTCAGTGGTCTTATTTTGTTAAAATTACAGCCTAACCCTATAAGCGCAAGATTAGCCCTCATCCGTGGGTGTATGGCTAACGGCTCCCATGTGGTTAGGATGGATCGGCTCTTCTAAGTATCCACACTCAAAAATGTGTAATAGAGAAGTATTTTTAGTGACTGGCCTATGTCAGCGCTAAACAATACCTCCTATGCCAAACGAACAAACCCATATGTTACAAAAATTTCCAGTACGCTGTCGTAATGTCACACTGGTTTGAGACGCTATCGCAGCCGAAACATCAAGAACCTGTGGCCTTTTTTCCCTTTCAGGTCACGTAATCTAGATAGTTTCCAGGTTTACAAGTACTGATACCAATTCTCTTAAAATTTTAGGAAAACGTTGAACAGCGTGGTGCCGATGTAACGTTTGGACGTTAACGTCGGACATCACCCTGCCCTCGCGCTAATTTCGTACTTGTATAACGTATCAGTTGTAAACAGCAAATTATGACCGCTCGTCAAACATATTAACATCAATATTGAGAGATTACATTCTGCGGTTTTATGCGTGAAAAACGTACAATATTTCTACATGTATTTTGGTGGAAAAAACACCTACCTAATCTCTAAACATACATGTCAGCTATCACCTTATTTATGTAAGTGTGTTGTAGTGTATGCACCTAACCCTTATTCTTATATGCGTTAGATATAACTCGATGTGACACATACAGGTCGCTACAGAAAGTCGACTATCACTGGCAGTTAAATCGTCTTTCCAACAACGCAATATAAATCACAACAACTTAAAACCTAGCTGCTAAAATTGTTTATTCACCTATAGGTCTCCGGTAAATCTTCCAGCATACAATTATAGTTTTATGTGCAGATCCGACATGGCCTGCGACTACCTTTGGCCGAAATAACCTGTCGAGTCCATCCGGACAGCTTTACTATAGCCGCAAGAACGGTCCCAACAGATTTTTAGGCACTACGCATTTGTGTAGATTAATACGCAAGTGCGTAATAATCGCTATTTTCGCCAAAAAAACGGGACATTATTGATAACACCCGATAGAACTCGTACACAGAATGCTGAATTCAACAGACGACAAAATAGAAAACGAGTGACTTTTTATTTCAATACAATGTGACTTGCCAGAGACATCGCGATTCAATGCAATAAAACAAATCGCCATAGCCCTGTCATGTACAATTTCAACACAGTCAAATATATATAACTTCACGTACCTTTCTATAATAATGAATAGCGTCTCTATATCGTACCACGCTACGGTATCTTTATAATGTCCCCTAACAAGAATGGGAAATTCCACCCTTTATATAGTGAAAAGTGCACAAGATCTCCAAGATCTTCGAGTAACGAAATCATGCAAGCGTTACTAGATAAAGACACAATGAATTCCATCTCAGACAAACCGCCCTTATATTGGACTAATAGTAGAAAAGGTACCGTATCACGGTTCGTATAGGTGACCAGGTGCATACCTTAACCTTTGCGTATTTGTGCGTATACGCAACCATCACTGATTCTGTTGTTCCTTACATTATACATCGTAACATAGCCATTGTCTCATTAGGTTAAAGATATCATGTGAGAATAACGACCAAGGCTTCCACAGTTTTCAAACAATCGACTTTTCAAAAAAAACAACAACAACATTTCAATGCATTTGGAAGCTAAATTGACCTTGATTTTAAGTAGGTCAAGGTCAGCCTAGGATCATCATTTGAACAAACATGGTAGGCTCCACATCTCTGACGCTACATACCAAGTCCTAAGGTCATCGACCTTCTGATTCTGAAGAAGATTTTAAAAGGATTTACCCTATAAGGGGTCACAGGACCGTTTTCTGCCTCCTAAGATTCTCCATATGAAATTTTAGTTTAATTGACCCAGTTTTTTCGGAAAAGAAGTTGTTTGAAATGTTGACAGATGGACACTGAAGTGACTGGTATGTTATAAGCTAACCCATGAGCCTTCGTATATCGGTTTTGCATTGTAATTGCCTATACTAAGACAAGGGCAATAACTAAAGTATTAAGATTTTGACGAAACTTATAGGTTATCAACTTTTATGTTACTCTTATATATACATGGGAAAAACTGGCCCCACCCCATTGGTGCCATGTTTTAAGAGTTGTTATCATATGACGTCGCGCGTCTGGGTGTGAAATAACGCCATGCATTAAAATCGATAAACCACTACTGGTTTATGGATTTAGGGAACGTTATGACGTCCATAACAACTTTGCGTACATGACGACAAAATCATAAAGCTTTCACGCCAGAAATGAGATTTCAAAGTATATGTCATATGATAAATAGAATCTTACATTCGTGCTCCTGTATTATTGAATTTATTAAACTCGTTGCGAAAAAGAGATAAAATGCTCGGCAAGCCTCTTATTTTATCTCTTTTCCCCAACTCGTTTAATAAATTCAATAAAAATTAGACACTCATGTTAGATCCTCTATATATAATTTTAAGCAATCATGGTAGAGGTTACCCAAGGAGCATTTGTGCCTAGTTATTTCCAAATTGACCGAGTAGCTTTTGACAAGAATTTTATTATGATTTCCTTATATACTGTTAGCATAAAGTAAGCTTATTGTACTTCCATGGACCAACATTGTACGATCTGATGTGCTAACTTAAAATGCTTTATATATAAATTTAGTATACTTATTTTGAGTCGAAAACCGAAATTTCAGTATTGCAAAACACATTCATCAACACAAACGAACATGTTTTCTACGTCTATTCTCTGTATGCTAGCCTAATTTCGATGCAGTTTACAAAGACCGGATAGAAGAGTGTTAAGTTTTTTTAGACTTTTAAGACCAATGACAGCAACGTTTAACAGATCAGATGATCTGGTAATGAGTATTTCGAAACGATCATGAACAAAGTCTAGCCATGAAATGTGTTTATGAAATGAAATTTAGGAAATAATTTTATTTGGCCGTTTTATCCGCCCCTTTTTGCTGTAAATTGTTGCCTGGTGATGTGATTAGAATCTTTGTGTCTCATTTATAGACGATAAGGGCAATGAAACATATTCCCTAGTCATTAACCTAAATACAGCCTTGATTCAAAGGGCAAGAAATCATCATTGTGTAAACCCCATTCGAAATCGCCAGAGTCATACAGCTATGTCGGTGTGATTTTGCAGGGTATGATTATCAAAAAATTTGACAGACAGTTAACAAAACCTTTTCTGAATTTTAGAGAAAATCACCATTTTGGTTTTGAGGTACACTTCTCGCGTTGTCGTGACGTCATCAAAATTGGTATCTTTCTATATTACTGACTTTTGGGTAGTAGAATAACAGTGCAATTTAATGGGCAATAAATAGTTTTGCAAAAATTGACAGTTTGCTAAAAATTTGCGACACCATCAAAATATGCTTAACTTTATGCCATAAGTACTATATAAACGGTGTTAAGAAAGTTCGTTCCACATTCATCATTCGATTTCAAAACATTGAAAAGGAAAAGGAAATGACGCTGAAAATGCATTTTCTATGACCCCGTCCTTGTATGTGATAATTGAGCCAGTGCATGAGATTTCCAACAATGTGGTATGTGCGACCAGCAAAGCCTCAGACCAGCCTGCGCATATGCGCAGTCTGATCAGAGCCTTTGCTAGTCGCTTGAGTATTTTATGATTGTTAAGCTACTGACTGCACACCATTTGGAGTTTCTAAGCTTAAAAGGAGGCTGCAGAGGCTTGTCCGAGTCTACACTTGTCAAAATGTCAAACTGTTGGAAATCACATGCTGCGGCTCATTATTTATAGCATCTAACATTGTGTCTGATATGCAATGACGTCGCAAAATTATATTTTCTATGGGTACTGTCTTTCAAACGTTCTGGAAGAATCTGATATCATTCAAATTTGTGACATTTATGAATTATTGGATAGTTGCTTTTAGCATTGCAGTTTAGGAAATGTCCCAAAGTGTAATTTTAACCCTTAAAGCGCCAATCACAACAAAAGTCGTCTGCTGTTCTCGTCTGCTGAAATGTTTAATAAGCCTCTATGGCAAACAGTGTGGACCAAGAACAGACTGCTCCTATAGGAGCAGTCTGCTCTGGGTCCACGCTGTTTACTTCTATAGTTAACTCGTCTGTAATGTAAGGCAATTATTTGCAGCAGACAACTTCAGCAGACAACATTTTCAGATACATTTTTCTGGCGCTTTAAGGGTTAAGATGAAAACAAGACCACGAAGAGTTTAACTAATTTAGAAAGGTTCTGATCACCAACAATGGATGTTGGTTATATGAGGATCTTTCAATAAGTAACCAGCCTAACATATACAGTCAGACATTAGTTAAGCATCACCCAAACATTATTTAAGAGACGTTTTTCGTGTACAAATTTCTTCAGAAAAACAACCAGTTTGTAATATTTTGTTACCCTAGTCTTCCTTTGGTCTGCTGAACATATCAGAATGTCATTTGGTCATTTTGCTGAATTTCTACGGTGTCCTGTATACATCAGCCCCTATTTATGGCTGTACCCTTAAAATGTGTCACAGCTTAACCCAAAGTGCTTACTTTGAATTCAAATAAACGCAGAAATAATCTAGACATATTTTCAAACTAGTGACAAACTGATTCTGTCGAACTCAATGTTATATGTCAGTTATAGAGGATAATATAGTTAATAGCGTATTTATAGTTTTTGCATTATCACTATATAACATGTCATTCTTTACACATCCATAGCTTTTATTCTTTTAGAGATAGGAGTCTGAAATTTTCAGACAGAACTTGTCTTTGATATTGTAACAATATGACTCTAAAGTACTGCCGCATTAATAAGAAACGCGAAAAATCGATGTTAAGTGCATCTTTTCACGTTATTTTCTCTAAAACTTCTCGATATGCGAATAAAAAAAACTGTAGTATTTTTTGACAAAAATTTCAACCTGATGTTTTTGCTGCTTTTTTCTGTAATTAGATGAAATTTTGGCATATTTTTGGTCCTTTTCAACGGGGGAGTATGACTGTTGGTAGAATGGACATAAACTGACCCAGTTTATTAATAATATGCAACGGTTGACTATTAACATTCTGCTCGTTTCATCGAATAGAGCAGAATATTTGTCTAGTCGGTACTAGCATTAACAAAGGTTTTGCAGTATATTATTACTCAGTCGTCATGCACGGACTGAGAATAATCAGGTATTTGTGAACGAAGTGTCGTGAAAAATCAGTTCTAAGGCGGCTTCACAGACGTGAGCAACACACAAAAAGCGAAGGACGTTGGTCTATATTTCTGGAGTATGAAGATATCATGGCATCGACCTACAATATTACAGCAGACAGAGCGAGATGAACAAGTTGACTTCTACAGAATTAAAAAGATAAGTGACACTCAAAAATTTATTTTGTGAATTATATGGTAGTAAAAGTGCGTCTGTCGCCTCTGCAGATTATACCTCAAAAGGTAAATGCGTTCAATGTGTAGAAGATGGCATGTTCAAAAAATAGTTGATTGCGAAAGAAATCTAAACCATTATTGAACGGTACATGGAGATGAAGAATTTAGCGAAAGGTACATTTTTATCTGAGACGCCTTTAAACGGAGAATGTTGTATACTATAGAGCAAATAAAAATAACGCAACACACTACATATTTATTATGAAAGAATATACCAGGATAACACGATCATATTTTCAAACATGTTCACCTATATAGACGTCAAGAGCACGCTATAAAATTTTCTCTGAAATGCTCAAAAGCAGAGAATGTTATATAATATAGAGCAAATAAAAAATAACGCAACACACTACATACGCATTATGAAAGAATATACCAGAGATATCACGTCATGGTTTCAAACATGTTCACCTATATAGACGTCAAGAGCAAGCTATACATGTTTATCTGAAACGCTCAAAAGTGGAGAATGTTGTTTAATACAGAGCAAATAAAAAATAATGCAACACACTACATACACATTATGAAAGAATATACCAGGGATATCACGATCATAGTTTCAAACACGTTCACGAATATAAGCGTCAAGAGCAGGCTATACACCCTCATGAAATGGGCGGCATTTGCTGGTTTTGAAAAGAATAATAATAATAATAATAATAATAATAATAATAATAATAATAACAATAGCAATAATAAAATCATGCAGTCAACGATGGAATCAATCCCAGTTTTACATCTAGCGTTCTTATATTTCAGTTACCAATATTTGGAACAACGACAGGTTATTAGAATCCACATTGGCTAGAAAGTAGTTGACGATTATTTACATCTGGAGGTCGCCAGTGATTAGGAGGATCAGAAACACATTTGAAGAGCTCAATCCAAGTCAGCAATGGAAATTTGAAAGTTCATATTTAAAGCACATTGTAAAGATAAGTACAGAAAGCAGTTTTTCTTGTTTTCATCACATAGACATTTCAGATATAAAGATAGTTTTAAGATGTGAAGCTTGGCGCTATACAAAGGCTGGTAGTATTGATCGGTTAAATCATGAGAGACGATAACGAAGGTGGGTGGATTGGCAGAGAGTAAGTACAGATGAATACCCATGAAATAGGCTAAATATTAAATATAAATAGATGCATGGTCATATTAGTATTTTATGTTGGTTATAGAAGAGGATTACACTTTATCTACCTATTTGCTGTACTGATCCAGACAAATACTGTTGTTGTTGTTTTTTTGTTTTTTTTTTGCCGGAAAGTGCTTATCTGTAAAGAGGTCTTACAGTAATAAAACAAACCAGAGATCCACTGGTTACTATCTTAGAAATGTATTCTTAAAAATTGAAACGTAGCCTCATGCTATAAATACTCAAAAAAAAGGCACAAAGCATAGATTAGTACTGGATTGTAATAGCATAAGCGATAATTTGCATAAATCCATAAATGATAATAAAAAAAGTTGCAAGATAATAGGACAACAACTTCAAAATGATATTTCATGAGCTAATTTGAAAATGGTGAGGCTTATATTAACCGCATGGATAAAGCTCAGTCAAATGGAACGGTCTCTGCTTTCTCATGGCCAGACGCGGGTAAGGAAGCAGTTTACATACATAATTTACTGGAATTGGCGAGCTTTGGTCAAATATTGTGGAAAGTTTTAATATTGATTTTGTTATTGTGGTAAACGGTCAAAGAATAATTGCATTTGTAAGCGACTGCTGATGTGGAATCAAAGCTATAACAATTCATGCATTGAAAACGGGTAGGTTTATGTATGATGAAAGGTGGAGAAAATGCTAAAGATAATCAAAGAAAGGAGATTTCAACTAGAAACCTAAAGTTATCAGAGGGTACGAGCAGAAATCGCTGCATCCACAGTAGAATAGATGTTAGAGCCATGTCAGTTAAAGGTAAGCTTGTTAGAATAAAAATGAGTCATAAAAACTTTGACTATGAGTATCGAAAGAGAATACTGCATTTGATTCTGAATTATTTGCAAAATAAAAACGGTGGTGCTTATGTTGGCTATGCTGATATGGACATTGTTATAAGTAGTGAGACAAAGTGAAAATATCCAGTTACTCTTGCAGTTTTAATCGATTTCCCCAAACGTGGAATTTCATAGGTTATTTCCAAAGGTAAGAATATATATCATAGGAGCAGTAGATTTATGTGGGAAGAGCAAACATTACTCATAAGAGAGAGCTCTAAAATCGGTTGGAGACTAGGTCACATGTAATTTCCCTAGAAGAGGTAACAAGAAGTTCCCCAGAAGTGGAAAAGGCAGTTATCTGGTATAAGGTAATACTTGAGATTGCCCAGGAGGTGGAAATTGAGTTTCTCAGAAGTGGGAAAAAGGTATTTACTTGGTAGAAGGTTATTCTTAGAGGTGAGAATATATATCATCTGAGCTGTAGATTCATGTGGAAAGAGTAAACATTCCTCATAAGAGAACTCTAAAATTCGGTTGGTGACTAGGTCACATGTCATTTCCCAAGAAAAGGAAACATGAAGTTCCCCTGAAGTGGAAAAAGGTATTTATCTTGCATAAGGTAATAACTGAGATTGCCCAGGAGGTAGAAACGAGTTTCCCAGAAGTGGGAAAGAGGTATTTACTTGGTAGGTTATTTTTAACGGTGAGAATATATATATCATCGGAGCTGTAGATTCATGTGGGAAGAGCAAACATTCCTCAAAAGAGAGCTCTAAAATCGGTTGGTGACTAGATCACATGTCATTTCCCAAGAAAAGGAAACATGAAGTTCCCCTGAAGTAGAAAAAGGTATTTATCTGGTATAAGGTAAAAATTGAAATTGCCCAGGAGGTGGAAACGAGTTCCCAGGAAGTGGGAACAAGGTATTAACCTGGTAGAAGGTTATATCTAAAGGTAAGAAAACATAACATAGGAGCAGTAGATTTATGTGGGAAAAACAAACTTTCCTCATAAGAGAACTCTAAAAATATGTTGGTGCCTAGGTCACATGTCATTTCCTAGAAGTGGAAATATGAAGTTCCCCTGGAAGTGGAAAAAGGTATTTATCTGGTATAAGGTACTAATTGAGATTTCCTAGGAAGTGGAAGCGAATTCCACAGAAGTGAGAAAAGGGTATTTACCTGGTAGAAGGTAATAATTGAGATTTCCCCGGAAGTGGAAATGAGTTCCCCGGAAGTGGGGAATGGTATTATGCCTGGTAGAAGGTAACAATTGAGATTTCCCAGGAGTGGAAACAAACTCCCCGGAAGTGGAAAAAGGTATTTACCTGGTAGACGGTAATAATTGAGATTTCCCAGGAAGGGGAAAAAGTTATTTACCTGCAAACAGATAATAACTGAGATTTTCCCAGAAGTGGAAGTCAGGTTGAAAATGCAGACTGAAGGGCTTAATTTTTTAAAGGTGCAAAAGTCTCCGAAAGCAAAATCAATGAGCAAATGCCAAAGTCTCACATGAAAATAAGAGCAGACTTTTAAACAACGAAGTATTGGGTTTTTAGTATGGTTTTGAAAGAAAAAAATATCCTCCATATGAACAAAGACCGGGGAGTAAATATAATTGTATAGAGCAGTATTTAGAAGATAAAATATGAGGTCAATGTTTATTACAATAACAAGAAAATGAAGTCACTCATAAAAAATCAGGAGTAGAAAAAGTGGTTTTCAAAATATCGACATGGTGGTAAATTACGTGACATTATCAAAATTAAAATTTCAGTAAAATGGATATGGTATAGTTTTAATGAGATATGCGTTTATTTAAATCAGAGAAAGGAGAAAATTAAATTGGCTGATATATAGGATCACAAACAAATGACAAGTTCAGTGTTTATTATAGCGTAGATACAAATAAGTTAATTCCAGATGGGTTCCCAGTATAGAAGTTGCCCGAATTTTAGCTTTGTATCAGAGTTAGCAAAAGGGGAACTGTTTAGTATAATAGATATGGCAGTTTGTTGTACTTTAAGGGTTTCTGACCAGACGTCTGCACCTGATTGTCTGATTTGAATAGGTGATACATTTAGCAAAACAAAATTAAATAAATAAGTAAATGAAATGAGTACCAGATACAGTCAATTGTATCAGACAAAGTGCAAAGGGGCATATAAACAATGATATTTTTGGAAAATAAATTTTAGACTTCAACATGATTGCAATTAAAATAAGAATAATATGTATTGACAATAAGGCTATTTGTATATGGCTATTGGTATCATTTGTTGCAGGTATTGGCTCAATCAGAAACATACAACAGCATCCGTTTTTGACAAAGCGATTTACTAGTCAACACATTGTGTCCTGAAGCAAGAAGAACTACAGATAAGTACACGTATACCGCGTGTTGTAGGAACTGTTTATCATATTGTGTTATCAACTATTATGGTAACATCTAAGCTTGATCTAAACGCCAGTGTTGTAAGAAAAATAGCACACAGGTGCATATTTCAAGATATATGGCATACTTATGCAGACCAATTCGGTGAAAGTCACCTGACAGTAAAATATGTACGTTGAAGATTTTGGTGTCGAAATGTTAAACATTACAGAGGTCATGTCTATGTGAGGCATTGTGATGTGACTTAACATGAAAACGTAATTAGAATCTATACAAAATGTTGTCGTTCTCTGTCATTTGTAATTTCTAAGCGCGCCAACATGCAAAGTTTGTTTGTTTTCTTTGTTAGAGTAAAGAATAGACTTAACAGTCTGCTCGTTTCATCGAATAGAGCAGAATATTTGTCTAGTCGGTACTAGCATTAACAAAGGTCTTGCAGTATATTATTACTCAGTCGTCATGCACGGACTGAGAATAATCAGGTATTTGTGAACGAAGTGTCGTGAAAAATCAGTTCTAAGGCGGCTTAACAGACGTGAGCAACACACAAAATTTTGTATAGATTCGAGCAAGAGATCTTGCCGTGTTGATTTGCACGTCGTCATTGCTATGTGGTATACTGCACTGTTTAAATCACAGCAAGTTTTCGCCAAACAAAAAAATAGAAAGTTTGGTGTCATGTGGGCTGGATGGCAGGTACTTCGGCAATGAGAAGATCTAAGGGTTAAGTAAGCTGTGTTACTGGCAGGGCTTTTACAAGCACTTCTTAAATAGATCTCATCAAGGTCTACAACGTCCTTCCATGTCACGCTGCTCATTTGCTCACATTAAAGCGCGCCAACAGGCAAAGTGTGTTTGTTTTCTTTGTTAGAGTAAAGAATAGACAATAATTCGATGTCGCTTCAGGTCAGTGATCCCCGTGTAGGTCATATACTGAACATATACAGTAGCTTCACATATAGATAATAATTGTTGAAAACAAACACTGGGGAGTTTACCTTGATTTGGGTGTGCAGGTAGTCTCTATTTACAGTTATATTGAACCTACCACAGCTTACTGCATATGAAAGTAGCAGTAAATAGTCATGCTTTGCCTGTTTATAAGAAAAATAGAATTGCCTCATTACTATGCATCTTTGAAACTACTATACTTTAAACTTTATAGTAAAGCAAATGAAAGTGTATCTGACTGTTCAAAGACTGGGTTATGTATAAATTAAAGGTTTACGGATGTTGTCCTGAGGAAACACATGAAAGTAAGAAAGAGTGCAAAGATCAGGAATCGATACGATCAAGACCACACCTGACCAAGGAAGCCAATTGGAAAGCGACAACTTCACAATTAGACATCACAAACGAGAGCCAAAAGGTCACCCCTATCCAAGCTGGGGACCACAAGGCATCAATGAACAGACGCGCACGAAAGCATTACAAAAACAAGACAGAAAAATGTCATTTAAATGTGACAGGGGTCCAATTTTTCAGGTTACAAATTTGAACAGAAATCTCACACAGTTAAGTCATTTAGAAATCCACTGCCAACCAGATTTGACTGAACGAAATTGTATTCTTAGACATGTGACAACCAAATATATTCGTTGATCGTTTAGAAGAGCAATCTAAGAAAGCGGGTTTTTCATCAAATAGGCCAAGCTTGAAATTTTAACACTGAAATCTCCATAGGAAAATCAATGTGTTGTTGCATCTTAGTCTGAGCACATTACTGGTCGAGAAATGGTAGGAACAATGTGCTGAAAGGTCTACCTGAAATTGGCAAAAGGAAGAAAATAATCGAAAATCGTGATAAATCAAAGATTACCAATTTATAGTAGAGGAGCCAGAGTTCAAAAATGTCAAAAATAAGCATTTAGGTATGCCCCTTTTTTAGCAGAATTTTCACTTGTGTTATCCTTTAGTACATAGTATAGGCAGTATGAAACCAGATATTGCACTCAATTTAAGTCTTGCAAACATACCTGTAACAGTGTGTTTAATACGTTATCCCCCATTTTCTTAAAAACAAAAATATGTAATTAAGTCTATTTAGGTAGAAGTTGAAATGTTTGAATGAACTAAATATTTATGCAATCTGTAAGAACATGCTATTATCTACACATATTGGTGTTTTTAAAGTTGTTTAGGTCCATACTAATGTCATTTACGTTACATTTTCAATTATACCCATAAAATTATTGATATTTTGTTAAAATGTTTCACTTGACAAAATGTTCGATAGGTGTTTTACTTCAAGATAACATGTATTTAAAAGACTGTTAACTGACCATTTCAAAACTGCAAACAGATATGTTCTAACATAAATACTTTGTCAGTTATAAGCTGTTTAAATAGATGACCATAGATAAAACTTTACATAAGTTTAGAACCTCTAAAGTTTGAAAATAAGCATGCATTTTTTTCTGTTAGCTTTTAAGCACCTTATGATAATAGTTTTGATATCACCAACTTAAAAGTAATACTTAACAACATTTCTGGTGTAAAATATCAATTTGTTGTTCGATTTTCAATATGTAACGTACAAAACAAAGTTGAAGGCGAACAGATATTGCTTAATATCTTAAATTATACATCACTGGAAAGTTTATTTCATTAAAAGGGGGGGGGGGTGTTTAAAAGGCACAAAAAGAGCATTTGATCCAAAAGAAAAAGGTATCAGTACTAATTAGGAGAATGTACATGGGTAAAATTTTTCTTTTAAGAAATGGTATACTTCTTGGCTTAAAAACAAAACACTTTGTTTGCTAACATTTCTATGTTATGTTGTACAATTTATAAACTTATAAATTGATAAGTCTGATGCATTATCTCGACTAGGACACATTTTCTTAAGCTTGTTTAGTCAAGTTTGCTAAAGTAACATATATAACGATATATAATGAAATATATATCATAATAATGTATTTGTCTCAACTGTTTTCCATATACAACTGAGCCTGAAAACCTAGAACAAATTTAGATATTTGCACATTTTTTTTTTAATTGAACAAAGAATCTTATAAGCTTTTTAAAAGCAACCAAAGCTTTGTGTCGAACCTGTTAACAATTATCACAATATATAAAATTGTAAATAACATATCTGTTCTATCAAATAAGATTCATTATGATAAAATATCTAAGAATTTCTGAAATGATGTGTGGATGTTGGAAACTTTGTTTGTTGTTGTTCCCATTGTTTTTGGGAGTTTGTATCAGGGCTTTGTTTTCAAATTTGTTTCTAGTTCAGCAATCATCTTGACAAGTAAGAGAGCTGGTTGCTTCACTTTAATTATATTGTAGATATATGTGTTCCATGCCCCTTCCTTAAAGTCAGTGGGTCAGCCAGGAGTCTGTGATTGTGACATTTCCTAGTCATGTTCATTTACAGAAAGAAGATGTTTGCTGACAATCTAGATAGCATCACTCCTTTATGAATATATAAAATAAAATGTTGTTTACGTTACATTACATTTAAGGAGACATAAGTGTTTGCAATCATTTATTCTTTAAGAGAACTGCTCTGTTATCCAAATTGTTTAAGCCACATCTATTTATGCATGTATCAAACTCAATAAGTGACTTTTGAATTTATTCTAGCTATGAAATTTAATTTCAGCTCATTTTTAACATGGCTTTCATTGCTTGGTTAATGAAACTGATAGTCCTTTTAACTTAATACTACTAATCATTTGTCAAAGCAATGCAACTTTTAAAACTGAACGGGTTATTCAAAATGAATTATTGCCATTGAAATTGGGGAAATCATTCATAATGATGTGTTTTACATGGCAAGGCAGTAATCATAACCAAAAAATCTAGATTTCTTCAGTTGTAATTTACGATACCAATTTTGCTTTAAAAAATTTCAACATAGAGAATATGTTTAAGCCAACTAGGACGTATTAAAATTGCCGTTTAAAAGATTTTACAAGTTTAATCAAAATGTTGATACGAATGGCAATATCTTAGAGTAAAAATAGCAGTCATAAGATCAAACTTAGGTTTAGCAATTAGTGCTGATATAGCTGATGTTAAGTTCTATCATAATACCATAGCAGTCATTGGAACCCATTTGAAACAAACTGTTGCAGGAATACTGTCAGTTGATTCCTTTTATGTGCTGTAAATAATAGAGGAGTTGTAAACACATCAGGGTATAGAGACAAAAGGCAAACATTAAATTATCTACTGTGCTAATAAAATAATAATTATATGGACAATAGAGAAGGCACCATAGTAAGTATCATTACTAACACAAATAATAGATTTACATGTTATGCTTAGAAAGTATGCTTAAACCTAACCTTCTCCATAAGGAATTGTATTTCTTTAGATTTGTAAAAGTATCATGATACATCTCAGATAGAGATAACATTGTCTCTATTGCCAATTGCACTATATGTAAGAATGACACAGCATAGCATTTGTTGAGTATACTGTCTGAAAGTATTCTTTGACCATAGCATAAGTATGAATTTTGTTTCTATTACATGGCATATCAATACACCATAAATATAGCACCGTTTAACAAGTTGGTACATGTTTTATGGGTATTAATTAGTTAGTTTTAAGGACTGAATGGCGGTTGGTATGATTACTTATTGTGAGTGTTAAAAAATAATAGTGTCCTGCTGAATAAAACAAACATAAAAGCAGATTCTATCATTTATGCTGATAAGCTCTGTAGCTAAAAAGCAAACGTCTGCAAACATTCTGGAATATATGATCAATCAAGTCCTATTACAGAAAGTTGTTTGCTCAAGGTCCTTATTATCAAGGTCTAATCATTTAGAAATGTCTACAACACTAACAATGCAGGGGAGCTTTTCCAACTTATTAACAGACATGTATCTGTTTCTAAAGTATTAAAATGGTAATTTAGAATAAATGCTGTCCTGTTTCATTGCTTCATAAACGTGTAGAACCAGGCAACACAATGATTAAAGCATTGATCTTAATATTTTTGTTATATACGTTAACAACATAAATAATACTATTTTTTCACCAAAGTGGACACCACGTAGATTCACTACCATATTATAGCCCTAAGGATAGCTAAGGCTGGTGCTAAATCAGAGACAGAAATCATCACGATTTCCACAAACGTCAGTTTGTTTCATATGACACTGATTAAGCTATCTTTAAGTTTAACTTCGTGAGTTTGACTTCTGCTTGGAATATCTTACAGTTCTAGAGTTTTAAGTTATATTTTGTGCCTTATTGTTTTAAACATTGCTGCTGTAATGAATAGCTGTTTATAAATGCATATAGTTGATGGTTTTTACAATGTGTGATGGATCTGACTATGTTACTGCATGCTTTTATTCATTCATTGAGCTGTTGACAGTGAAAGAAAATGTCTTGTTTATGTCATTTAACGCCATTTAATGCATAAAAAGAAGCAAATACATGGTAGTGGTACAGAGATTAAAGAATCTTTTTGAAACATAATTTATTTATAAATAATAAATAGGTATCAATTAGCCTATTTACATGATTACTAAACATACATTTATTGTCATTTTATGTGCCTTATTTACAAGTTTTTCCCTTCAAACTTAATATGATTGTTTTGATTTTGTATCTCATTCATATTAAATGTTTAAATAGACAATATTTCCAATCTTCAATCTAATTTTGAACACTCAGATGGTAGTCAATTTAATTTGCACCCACTAGCTGTTTAAACGCATATAAATATAACATTGCACAAAAATATTGTCTTAAAATAAAGTAACGTATATAACAGAACTTCCAGGTGCCTGAACTAATATTATTATTCTGCTTTTAAGCTGAATCTAATTAAAAGATCAATTATTATGAAATGTAAGGAAACGATGCAAATGATAATAACACTATACTAGGAGTTTCTCTATTATCTAATGGTAACGTATTAGACTTGGCTGTTGTATGGCACATGTTCATCAAAAGCTAACAGACATCAAATTTTATAATATTTAAAGTAGCTGAGAAAATCTTAATGTACAAAATTCTCTCTCCACAAGTCTTTTGGCAGCCCATGGCCAAGTAAACAATAGTAATACAGTTGAATGTTTGTAACGTATATAACAATTATGTAAGCGTAAATCATTTAACCTTATTGTCAGTTTGTTGCACTGAATAAAGTTACTGTAAGGCAATATGCAGCTAGAAGGAAATGCGACTTATTTGGTCTAATAACTTTTCTTTTCAGTAATGTAGCGAATAGCCTACTATGAAGCCTGCATGAGGGTAGCTATGGTTACCCCATAAATAAACATCTTTTGCATCTATTGTTCAGTATAGCATAAAGTGTATCGTACATATAAAGTACTGCTGCATAAATTAGAATCGGGAATAAATGACTTTAGATGTACGTTTTCAATTTGCATCGCACTGAGCATTCAATAATCGTGAATCATTTCAGGCAGTAATTTGTCAACAGAAATTAGCTGGTATTATAGCTAATATTTGCTCTAATAATTCTGATGGTAGAATTTAGATATTCTTTTCCACTTATTTGACACTTGACAGGGATAATCCTGGGACAGCCCTAATACATATTTTAGAAAACTATTATTTCTGCTAAAATGGGCGTTATTTATAGCTGGGCCTCATATATAAGCTATTCAAAGCCCATCTCAATCATGCTCTAATATAGATATTAAGGATTCTTGGGCCCATCAAATTTTGCAAAGGGCCCATAGAAATTTCAAAAGGCCCATTATAATTATGTAATCTGCATGTATTTGAATAGGATATGGGCCATTGGTCCATTTTAAGGGCCCATCATCATTTTGGTACAGGATTATCCCTGACTTGAGTGTTACCATTGAAAGAATGTATGCAAACAGCTCAAATTAACTAATTACAGAACATGAATAGTTGACTATAATACTTTATATGTAGTTGATAATGTTTAGGCCGTTTACCACTGTAAAAGTTGTTTTTTTATGAAACTGTCCATAATAGCCACATCACGCTGTTTTAGTAGACAATAACCTTACAAATATAGCAAACAGTATTTACCCGGATCAAACTGGTCGTATTGGATCAGTTGCATATGTGCCTACGTTGATTGAATCGATACTTAGTCTATCACGATTTTAAAATGTGTGATGCTTTTGACACTTACCTGTAGATTTAAGTACAGATATATAGGCCGTCACATGGCTGTTACACCGTTTAAATTCCCCCCGCTTTTCAGAAAGCCTAAAAATGTCGGATTTCTCAAGAGATTAGGGGTCAAGGCAGTGGTAGAAGACTCAAACAATTTTCTTCTGACACTGCAGGATATTCTAAATCCAGATTTGAGCTTAACGTTCGAAAAAATGCAAGTAATAAAATAATATTCTAGATTTTCACGTTTCTTATTATTGCGGCAGGACTATAACACTTTACATGTCTAAGCGTTTTGAAAATACGACAATGGGTTAGAGAATAGGGACATTTTAGGGGTAAGTGTGCATTTACCATGCCTGGTTGTTTGCCTTTGTAATATTCGAATCGAAATTTGCTGTTTATTGTCACCACTTTATCTATTTTCATAAATAAACCAAAAAAGTATTTATGACTGGAAAGTTTCCTTCATTTCTGGGAAACTATTGAGGCGATGCTTAACTTATGTCTGACTGTATATTTCTAGCTGACAGACATAGTCAAGATTATTCAAAGTGTGTTTGGTCACCATAATAAAACAAATGTACAAAATACAATCTCTTTGCTCTATGTACAAACGTGAAAGTTTATTTATATAATCATTGATAGTGGGTGGAGCTTAGCATGAACATTTATGAAGGAAAGAGTTAAACAAGTTCAAACACATGATGAGATGTGAGACTTTGCCAAATATAAAACCTCTCATTTCTTCAAACAATGATAATTGGCACTTTACGGTTAAAACATGGCTATTCATGCATTAAATTCAAAAGGTCGCGAGGGAGATGATAAAAATCTGAGGGCAAAGCCAGAGGTTCCCAAACTCTCCCGAGGGACCTGGCAAACCTTAATGCTTTGAAAAATCAGGTTGTAATCGTTAGTATTGCATAAATTAATAAAATATTCATTAAAATGTTAAAAGCATGGATTTATGCAATTACATATGTTTGATATATATTTGACAAATGCTTCTTTGAAAATGCACTTTGGGCATGCAAACATCAAAACCTTTCTATAAGTAAATGTGAGTACAAAAACTACTTTAAAATAGCGTTGCCATAACTAAATGTGAGTCAAATACTACTACTTTGAAATTCCATTGAATTTCTGTGGGAACCCTGATAAAAGTGGTTGTGCTAGGAAGATATAGTAGGTCAGCTTGGGAGCTGCTAGTACCATTTTTTATAACTTTGGTATGGTGTGGCCCAGATTCCAACCTACAACCTCCCGCTTCAAAAGCAGACACTCTAACCAACTGAGCTATCAGTGTGGTTTAAAATGCGCATTAAATAGGTTTTCAAAGTAGTTTTAGTAATCACATTCACTTATGGTATGATCTTGCCATTAGTAAATGACTTTGTGTTATGGGCATCATTCTCATATTCATACACTAGTTTATTATATAGAGAATATAATAGCCTTAAAAGCATCAGGGCGTGACTGCACTAACAATAATGAACTGCTCCATAAAATAGGGGTGTCACAACGTTATGCCATGCACTTATTCGTATTTACAAGTGAAATTTTACAAGCGATTCGATGGCGCAGTAAGTATAACGGTTGTACTCAAAGAATCTGAAAACAAAGTTGAGGGTTCGAGCCCCAGTAAAACTTTTTTTTATTTTTTTTATTTTTTGCTTTCGCAAAGAAGCAGGAATTTTTCGCGATTTACATGTTTGCAGAAAAAAGCATGTTCTGATGTATTATGCACATGTAAAGCGACTTCACTCAGTAAAATGGCGAGGCTTGTATGGAGATACAGCGACGATGCAGGAGCTTTTATTGAAAACGTGTACAAGTTCTGCATGGAAGAAAAGAAATCTGGAATGGAACTGTCACTGAATCATGTATGGTACAAGACTGCAGCAATCACTGGCGTTAGCAGATCTACCGGTTCAGAAAATTGTGGAAGAGAAATAGAAGGCACATGACGAGCAGTAGCCTGGGTCCAGTCGTCAATATTTTGACAATATTTTCTAATGCTAATATTCTAAAAAAATAAGAGAACAAAAAGATGCCACATAAAAGGTATCGGTTGTCCGTTTGTGATTTCGATTAATATTGACATTTTTGACCAAGAAACAGAAAAATAAAAAAGAAAAAGAAAAAATGATCAGACTGGAACCCAGGCTAGACGAGCAGCACCACCGTCATCTACGTCGAAAGTGTCACTGGGTGGCTTTGACCAGGGTGTTGTACAGTGGACCATCGCCGAAGAAGGTTCTGCCAACCCTTGATAACACCAGAACAGAGCTCAAACAGAGTATTGGTTACACTGGCAGCAAGGGTCAACTTCGCAAAGATCTTCTTTATACGAAGTCTGCACACACACGCTGTGGGGTGAATCAAAAAGTGCTGATGGAGAGACAAGATGTAGTTCTCAGCAGGATCAGATACCTTCGCATGGTCAGGGAGTTGAGAGAGGCGGGTTATACAGATGAAACTTACGTTCATACCAGCCACGCTGTCCCGAAATGCTGGCAAGTTAGTAGATACCCTTTTCGAAAGATAATTAAAGAATAGTGGAATTGTTCGACCCTTGGGTTTGCACTAAAATTACTTATTGAGTTCGTCCGCTCGTCCGTCCGTTCGCAGTTCGTGAAAATGTTCATAGCTCTTGCCCACATAGTATATTTCGATCACATTTTGCATGCATATGTTATTCCCTAACCACTGGCATGCTAAGCCACTTTTTTATGGAAGAGGATTCATTCAAATTGGCAAACATTCAACGTTGGTCGTGCATATTACTGTCTGTTGGTTTCACTTTACATAAAATTATTTTTTTCTATGTACTAAATATGCTTAACGTTTATATTTCCAGGTAAAAGAATGACCATACTCCATGCTGGGTACAATGAGGGATTCGTACCCAACGCACGAAAAAATCATTTTACTTTCCTATATTAAAATAATTAAACATCAATACATGCTATAAAATTGCAAGAAAAAAAAGCAAGTCCGAATTGAGGCTTGAACTCACGACTTCGCGTGTTTCAGGAGAGCGTTTTAACCACTGAACCAATGAGACAGATATAAATTAAATATAGCTTTTAAGGGTATAAAGATTTTTTTACAAACAGTTAACGGTAAATTATAACAGTTAACGGTAAACTATCTGCTCAACCCAGAAACATGGACTCGACCAAAGGTAAATACTGAGAGGTCACAAATGAATAATAGTATGGTGGTGACTCGGTAAACAACGAGTCCGCAGGACGAGTTGTTTACCAAGTCACCACCATTCCTGAGTGACATAATTTTCATATCACAGAAACACAGTTTTACTATTCTGTATATTATATACCTAGCATTAATTTCCTATTGTTTAGCAGTGAGATAGTTTAAGTATCTTTGAGGAGTGAAATATTTCACTAGTGATGATATAAAAAAAGTCATATCATCACTGCTCCATGTCGATATTTTTGTCGGAACTACTTATTTTCAATACACATATGCACAATACATTTAGGAGTATAAAATCAGACTCACCACCCTGCCTTCCTGCCTCCTGGTCTAGCCTAGAGGAATTTGGGAAATTTGAAGATTGTACGGCATTCTACATAAAAATTGACAGTGCTGATTCGATGTTATTATTAGACCTAGATCAGACACCAGCCAAATATTTACATCTGAGCCGTAGTTGTTCTCCTACATTCCTAGACCTGTTCCAGTTCTCTGATCTCCACTCAAATAATCCTTTTCTCGTCACAAGTCCATCCTCATTATGTTTGACAAACACATTTCAATCAATTTCTCAAGCTATTGCTGATCCACTAGCAATGAAACGGACCAGCGAATGGCTAAAAAAACGAGCAAAATGTTTTTCAGTTTCAGTTCCCCGCGAAATTTTATTTCTGCAGGCTTTTAGAGTGCTTTCCCTTGGCTCCGTTGCAACATTACGTTGTAAGGGAAACAACCAAAATATAATATATTAAATTATTAGACTGGTTCTCTCCCTTTAATAGCTTGTCAGCATATTAAGACAGGTTACTACTAGCCGCCATTGTGCCTACGTATAGCATACACACTGACGTCATGAGTGACGTGGTATTGGAAAATACCCTTGACATAAAGTGCATTTTTAAACAAGCCGTTTTTATTACGTTTATTTTGTTCTGGGAGTTTTTTCTTTTTTTCTTTTACTTTAGGGGAGACCGGGGCAAAACGATACATGGGGCAAAATGAAACAGTGCGATTTTTCAAACGATGATGCCATATATGACGTTTCTTACTCAAACTGAATGCGCATTTTGAAATCCGCCATATTATAAGAAAGGCTCAGCCAAAACAGAGCAAAGTTAAGCTTTTTATATAAACAATTGACTTTTGAGGCACCCTGAGTAAATTTCAAAGGTATCAGTTATTTTATGAATGTGAAAAATGTGGTAGATATATATTTTCATTGTATCGTGTAAGTTGAACTATATAGATACTAATATGTCTCCAAATAATCAGAACTACTGTAGGGTGTCGTACTTTTGAATTGTTACGAGATCAGTAAACTAGAGGTCACTGGGGCAAAATGATACAGCGTGGTTGGGGCAAAATGAGACAGTCTTAAATAATCTATTTTGACTCTGTTTTAAAGCATTTTCAAGATATTTTTATCAAAACTATCTATTCCTATCACAAGCAAATTAAATGATACTGCTATTTCAGAAAAAATACCATTTTATTTTTCAGAATGTTCAAAAAATGGGTGGTCAACTGTATCATTTTGCATCATGGCAAAACATAAAACATGAATGGTAACAAATGTGACTAAGAAAATTCAGAAAACTGTTCGTGTTCAATTTTTTTTTCCGTGGCAATATATAAATTGGGATCGCGGTTGTACGCGCTTTCTAAGGCTCTGATCTCTTTAAGATTTTGCACGTGGATAGGGCCAACAGAGGCCAAGGCATAGCCATTTGCACCCGCCCGCAACAATGTTTCGATAACGAGTTATTGGGGTGCGGAAGTTCGCGGCCCCGAAACTTTACACGCTTCCGTCTCGCGAACTACTATTTTCATCATGCCCACACTGGCATCAGTTTGTAGTACGGGAGGCCGTCTACAAATGGTGAAAATTTCAATGCGTTCCGTTGGAAAATTTAAAAGTTATGATCATTAGAAGATCTTTCCATTAGGACACAGTCGCCGACCCGACCTAAAGCTTGCGCGGGTCACTTTCACGGACGGGCTCGAAACTGGTGTCAGAAGTTAGCCCCCGACCAGAGCTTCATTGTGAGGCATTGCGTAAATTTTTCCGTCCCCCGAGTGCTGAGCAATAGCCCCTGAAAGGGCTTTCCGCACAATTTTTACGCCCTTATTTGAGCCACTTTTAGCTGAAGGAATTTTGCGCAAATGACTGAGAGGTGCTCCTGGGCACAGCTCATGACTTTGCAATAGGTTCCGGGGTTTTCGCGTCGGTCGCTTTTTCTCAAACTTTGAGGGCATCGGCAGGTGGGCTGTGAAACCTCCGAATGCATGATTCTCAGCTCCTGCTGAGGGCAGCAAGCCAATTTTTTTCCAAAATGTTGACCTATTAAAGAGCTTACTCGGGTGTGAAAAATATCATTGTGCGCGCGCGCCCCGGACCGCAATTATGATATTTCCTGTTTTCCCATAGGGCCCAAGGCAAATTGGGATAGCTGTTGTACGCGCTTTCAAAGGCTCTGATGTCTTTTAGATTTTGCATGCGGATAGGGCCAACAGAGGCCAAGGCATTGCCATGCGCACCCGCCCGCAACAATGTTTCGATACCGAGTTATTGGGGTGCGGAAGTTCGCGGCCCTGAAAATTTACACGCTTCCGTCTCGGGAACCACTATTTTCATCATGCCCACACTGGCATCAGTTTGTAGTACGGGAGGCCGTCTACAAATGGTGAAAATTTCAAAGCGTTCTGTTGGAAAATTAAAAAGTAATGATCATTAGAAGATCTTTCCCTTAGGGCCGCAGTCGCCGACCCGACCTAAAATTTGCGCGGGTCACTTTCACGGATGGGCTCGAAACTGGTGTCAGAAGTTAGCCCCCGACCAGAGCTTCATTGTGAGGCATTGCGTAAAATTTTCCGTCCCCCCGAGTGCCGAGCAACAGCCCCTGAAAGGGCTTTCGGCACAATTTTCACGCCCTTATTTGAGCCACTTGTAGCTGAAGGAATTTTGCGCAAATGACTGAGAGGTGCTCCTGGGCACTGCTCATCATTTTGCAATAGGTTCCGGGGCTTTTCGCGTAGGTTGCGTTTTCTCAAACTTTGAGGGCATCAGCGGGTGGGGCTGTGAAACCTCCGAATGCATGGTTCTCAGCTCCTGCTGTGGGCAACAGGCCAAATTTTTTTCCAAAATGTTGACCTATAAAAGAGCGTACTAAGTGTGAAAATTATCATTGTGCGCGCGCGCCCCGGACCGCAATTATGATATTTCCTGTTTTCCCATAGGGCCCAAGGCAAATTGGGATCGCCGTTGTACGCGCTTTCTAAGGCTCTGATCGCTTTTAGATTTTGCTTGCGGATAGGGCCAACAGAGGCCCAGGTATTGCCATGATCACCCGCCCGCAATAATGTTTCGATACCGAGTTATCGGGGTGCGGAAGACCGTGGCGCCGAAACGTTACGCGCTTCCGTCTCGCGAACTACTCTTTTCATCATGCCCACAATGGCATCAGTTTGTAGTACGGGAGGCCGTCTACAAATGGTGAAAATTTCAAAGCGTTCCGTCGGAAAATTAAAAAGTTATGAGCATTAGAAGATCTTCCCATTAGGCCCCATTAGCCGACCCGGCCTAAAACTTGCGCGGGTCACTTTCATGGACGGGCTCGAAACTGGTGCCAGAAGTTAGCCCCCGACCAGAGCTTCATTGTGAGGCATTGCGTAAAATTTTCCGTCCCCCGAGTGCCGAGCAATAGCCCCTGAAAGGGCTTTCGGCACAATTTTCACGCCCTTATTTGAGCCACTTGTAGCTGAAGGAATTTTGCACAAATGACTGAGAGGTGCTCCTGGGCACTGCTCATCACTTTGCAATAGTTTCCGGGGCTTTTTGCGTAGGTCACGTTTTCTCAAACTTTGAGGGCATCAGCGGGTGGGGCTGTGAAACCTCCGAATGCATGGTTCTCAGCTCCTGCTGTGGGCAGCAAGCCAATTTTTTTTCCAAAATGTTGACCTATAAAAGAGCTTACTCGGGTGTGAAAATTATCATTGTGCGCGCGCGCCCCGGACCGCAATTATGATATTTCCTGTTTTCCCATAGGGCCCAAGGCAAATGGGGATCGCCGTTGTACGCGCTTTCTAAGGCTCTGATCGATTTTAGATTTTGCACGCCGATAGGGCCAACAGAGGTACAGGTATTGCCATGCACACCCGCCCGCAACAATGTTTCGATACGGAGTTATCGGGGTGCGGAAGACCGTGGCGCCGAAACGTTACGCGCTTCCGTCTCGCGAACTACTCTTTTCATCATGCCCACACTGGCATCAGTTTGTAGTAAGGGAGGCCGTCTACAAATGGTGAAAATTTCAAAGCGTTCCGTCGGAAAATTAAAAAGTTATGAGCATTAGAAGATCTTCCCATTAGGCCCCATTAGGCCACAGTAACTGACCCGGCCTAAAACTTGCGAGGGTCACTTTCACGGACGTGCTCGAAACTGGTGCCAGAAGTTAGCCCCCGACCAGAGCTTCATTGTGAGGCATTGCGTAAAATTTTTCTTTTCCCGAGTGCCGAGCAATAGCCCCTGAATGGGCTTTTGGCACAATTTTCATGCCCTTATTTGAGCCACTTGTAGCTAAAGGAATTTTGCGCAAATGACTGAGAGGTGCTCCTGGGCACTGCGCATCACTTTGCAATAGGTTCCGGGGCTTTTCGCGTAGGTCGCGTTTTCTCAAACTTTGAGGGCATCAGCGGGTGGGGCTGTGAAACCTCCGAATGCATGGTTCTCAGCTCCTGCTGTGTGCAGCAAGCCATTTTTTTTCCAAAATGTTGACCTATAAAAGAGCTTACTCTGGTGTGAAAATTATCATTGTGCGCGCGCGCCCCGGACCGCAATTATGATATTTCCTGTTTTCCCATAGGGCCCAAGGCAAATTGGGATCGGCGTTGTACGAGCTTTCTAAGTCTCTGATCGCTTTTAGATTTTGCACGCGGATAGGGCCAACACAGGTCCAGGTATTGCCATGCGCACCCGCCCGCAACAATGTTTCGATACTGAGTTATCGGGGTGTGGAAGACCGTGGCGCCGAAACGTTACGCGCTTCCGTCTCGCGAACTACTCTTTTCATCATGCCCACACGGGCATGATGTAGTACGGGAGGCCGTCTACAAATGGTGAAAATTTCAAAGCGTTCCGTCGGAAAATTAAAAAGTTATGAGCATTAGAAGATCTTCCCATTAGGCCCCATTAGGCCACAGTAGCCGACCAGGCTGAAACTTGTGCGGGTCACTTTTCACGGACGGGCTCGAAACTGGTGCCAGAAGTTAGCCCCCGAACAGAGCTTCATTGTGAGGCATTGTGTAAAATTTTCAATTCCCCCGAGTGCCGAGCAATAGCCCCTGAAAGGGCTTTCTGCACAATTTTCACGCCCTTATTTGAGCCACTTGTAGCTGAAGGAATTTTACGCAAATGACTGAGAGGTGCTCCTGGGCACTGCTCAACACTATGCAATAGGTTCCGGGGCTTTTCACGTAGGTCAGGTTTTCTCAAACTTTGAGGGCATCAGCGGGTGGGGCTGTTAAACCTCCGAATGCATGGTTCCCAGCTCCTGCTGTGGGCAGCAAGCCAATTTTTTTCCAAAATGTTGACCTATAAAAGAGCTTACTCGGGTGTGAAAATTATCATTGTGCGTGCGCGCCCCGGATCGCAATTATGATATTTCCTGTTTTCCCATAGGGCCCAATGCAAATTGGGATCGCCGTTGTACGTGCTTTCTAAGGCTCTGATCGCTTTTAGATTTTGCACGCGGATAGGGCCAACAGAGGCCCATTTATTGCCATGCGCACCCGCCCGCAAAACGTTACGCGCTTCCGTCTCGCGAACTACTCTTTTCATCATGTACACACGGGCATCAGATTGTAGTACGGGAGGCCGTCTACAAATGGTGAAAATTTCAAAGCGTTCCGTCAGAAAATTAAAAAGTTATGAGCATTAGAAGATCTTCCCATTAGGCCCCATCAGGCCACAGTAGCCGACCCGGCCTAAAACTTGCGCGGGTCACTTTCACGGACAGGCTCGAAACTGGTGCCAGAAGTTAGCCCCCAACCAGAGCTTCATTGTGAGGCATTGCGTAAAATTTTCCGTCCCCCGAGTGCCGAGCAATAGCCCCTGAAAGGGCTTTCGGCACAATTTTCACGCCCTTATTTGAGCCACTTGTAGCTGAAGGAATTTTGCGCAAATGACTGAGAGGTGCTCCTGGGCACTGCTCATCACTTTGCAATAGGTTCCGGGGCTTTTCGCGTAGGTCGCGTTTTCTCAAACTTTGAGGGCATCAGTGGGTGGGGCTGTGAAACCTCCAAATGCATGGTTCTCAGCTTCTGCTGTGGGCAGCAAGCCAATTTTTTTCCAAAATGTTAACCTATAAAAGAGCTTACTCGGATGTGAAAATTATCATTGTGCGCGCGCGCCCCGGACCGCAATTATGATATTTCCTGTTTTCCCATAGGGCCCAAGGCAAATTGGGATCGCCGTTGTACGCGCTTTCTAAGGCTCTGATCGCTTTTAGATTTTGCACGCGGATAGGGCCAACAGAGGCCCAGGTATTGCCATGCGCACCCGCCCGCAACAATGTTTCGATACCGAGCTATCCGGGTGCTGAAGACCGTGGCGCCAAAACGGTACACGCTTCCGTCTCGCGAACTACTCTTTTCATCATGCCCACACGGGCATCAGTTTGTAGTACGGAAGGCCGTCTACAAATGGTGAAAATTTCAAAGCGTTCCGTCGGAAAATTAAAAAGTTATGAGCATTTGAAGATCTTCCCATTAGGCCCCATTAGGCCCCATTAGGCCACAGTAGCCGACCCGGCCTAAAACTTGCGCGGGTCACTTTCACAGACGGGCTCGAAACTGGTGCCAGAAGTTAGCCCCCGACCAGAGCTTTATTGTGAGGCATTGCATAAAATTTTCCGTCCCCCGAGTGCCGAGCAATAGCCCCTGAAAGGGCTTTCGGCACAATTTTCACGCCCTTATTTGAGCCACTTGTAGCTGAAGGAATTTTGCGCAAATGACTGAGAGGTGCTCCTGGGAACTGCTCATCACTTTGCAATAGGTTCCAGGGCTTTTCGCGTAGGTCGCGTTTTCTCAAACTTTGAGGGCATCAGTAGGTGGGGCTGTGAAACTTCCGAATGCATGGTTCTCAGCTCCTGCTGTGGGCAGCAAGCCAATTTTTTTTCCAAAATGTTAACCTATAAAAGAGCTTACTCGGGTGTGAAAATTATCATTGTGCGCGCGCGCCCCGGACCGCAATTATGATATTTCCTGTTTTCCCATAGGGCCCAAGGCAAATTGGATCGCCGTTGTACGCGCTTTTTCAGGCTCTGATCGCTTTTAGATTTTGCACGCGGATAGGGCCAACAGAGGCCCAGGTATTGCCATGCGCACCCGCCCGCAACAATGTTTCGATACCGAGCTATCGGGGTGCGGAAGACCGTGGCGCCGAAACGTTACGCGCTTCCGTTTCGCGAACTACTCTTTTCATCATGCCCACACGGGCATCAGTTTGTAGTACGGAAGGCCGTCTACTAATGGTGAAAATTTCAAAGCGTTCCGTCGGAAAATTAAAAAGATATGAGCATTAGAAGATCTTCCCATTAGGCCCCATTAGGCCACAGTAGCCGACCCGGCCTAAAACTTGCGCGGGTCACTTTCACGGACGGACTCGAAACTGGTGCCAGAAGTTAGCTCCCGACCAGAGCTTCATTGTGAGGCATTGCTTAAAATTTTCCGTCCCCCGAGTGCCGAGCAATAGCCCCTGAAAGGGCTTTAGGCACAATTTTCACGCCCTTATTTGAGCCACTAGTAGCTGAAGGAATTTTGCGCAAATGACTGAGAGGTGCTCCTGGGCACTGCTCATCACTTTGCAATAGGTTCCGGGGCTTTTCGCGTAGGTAGCGTTTTCTCAAACTTTGAGGGCATCAGCGGGTGGGGCTGTGAAACCTCCGAATGCATGGTTCTCAGCTCCTGCTGTGGGCAGCAAGCCAATTTTTTTTCCAAAATGTTGACCTATAAAAGAGCTTACTCGGGTGTGAAAATTATCATTGTGCGCGCGCTCCCCAGACCGCAATTATGATATTTCCTGTTTTCACATAGGGCCCAAGGCTAATTGGGATCGCCGTTGTACGTGCTTTCTAAGGCTCTGATCGCTTTTAGATTTTGCACGCGGATAGGGCCAACAGAGGCCCAGGTATTGCCATGTGCACCCGCCCTCAACAATGTTTCGATACCGAGTTATCGGGGTGCGGAAGTCCGTGGCGCCGAAACGTTACGCGCTTCCGTCTCGCACACTACTCTTTTCATCATGCCCACACGGTCATCAGTTTGTAGTACGGAAGGCCGTCTACAAATGGTGAAAATTTCAAAGCGTTCCATCGGAAAATTAAAAAGTTATGAGCATTAGAAGATCTTCCCATTAGGCCCCATTAGGCCACAGTAGCCGACCCGGCTTAAAATTTGCGCGGGTCACTTTCACGCACGGGCTCGAAACTGGTGCCAGAAGTTAGCCCTCGACCAGAGCTTCATTGTGAGGCATTGCGTAAAATTTTCCGTCCCCCGAGTGCCGAGCAATAGCCCCTGAAAGGGCTTTCGGCACAATTTTCACGCCTTTATTTGAGCCACTTGTAGCTGAAGGAATTTTGCGCAAATGACTGAGAGGTGCTCCTGGGCACTGCTCATCACTTTGCAATAGGTTCAGGGGCTTTTCGCGTAAGTCGCGTTTTCTCAAACTTTGAGGGCATCAGTGGGTGGGGCTGTGAAACCTCCGAATGCATGGTTCTCAGCTCCTGTTGCGGGCAGCAAGCCAATTTTTTTCCAAAATGTTAACCTATAAAAGAGCTTACTCGGGTGTGAAAATTATCATTGTGCGCGTGCGCCCCGGACCGCAATTATGATATTTCCTGTTTTCCCATAGGGCCCAAGGCAAATTGGGATAGCGGTTGTACGCGCTTTCTAAGGCTCTGATCGCTTTTAGATTTTGCACGCGGATAGGGCCAACAGAGGCCCAGGTATTGCCATGTGCACCCGCCTGCAACAATGTTTCGATACCGAGCTATCGGGGTGCGGAAGACCGTGGCGCCGAAACGTTACGCGCTTCCGTCTCGCGAAGTACTCTTTTCATCATGCCCACACGGGCATCAGTTTGTAGTACGGATGGCCGTCTACAAATGGTGAAAATTTCAAAGCGTTCCGTCGGTAAATTAAAAAGTTATGAGCATTAGAAGATCTTCCCATTAGGCCCCATTAGGCCACAGTAGCCGACCCGGCCTAAAACTTGCGCGGGTCACTTTCACGGACGGGCTCGAAACTGGTACCAGAAGTTAGCCCCCGACCAGAGCTTTATTGTGAGGCATTGCGTAAAATTTTCCGTCCCCCTAGTGCCGATCAATAGCCCCTGAAAGGGCTTTCAGCACAATTTTCAGGCCCTTATTTGAGCCACTTGTAGCTGAAGGAATTTTGCGCAAATGACTGAGAGGTGCTCCTGGGCACTGCTCATCACTTTGCAATAGGTTCCGGGGCTTTTTGCGTAGGTCGCATTTTCTCAAACTTTGAGGGCATCAGCGGGTGGGGCTGTGAAACCTCCGAATGCATGGTTCTCAGCTCCTGCTGTGGGCAGCAAGCCATTTTTTTTACAAAATGTTGACCTATAAAAGAGCTTACTCGGGTGTGAAAATTATCATTGTGCGCGCGCTGCCCAGACCTCAATTATGATATTTCCTGTTTTCCCATAGGGCCCAAGGCAAATTGGGATCGCCGTTGTACGTGCTTTCTAAGGCTCTGATCGCTTTTAGATTTTGCACGCGGATAGGGCCAACAGAGGCCCAGGTATTGCCATGCGCACCCGCCCGCAACAATGTTTCGATACCGAGTTATCGGGGTGCGGAAAACCGTGGCGCCGAAACGTTACGCGCTTCCGTCTCGCGAACTACTCTTTACATCATGCCCACACGGGCATCAGTTTGTAGTACGGAAGGCCGTCTACAAATGATGAAAATTTCAAAGCGTTCCGTCAGAAAATTAAAAAGTTATAAGCATTAGAAGATCTTCCCATTAGGCCCCATTAGGCCACAGTAGCCGACCCGGCCTAAAACTTGCGCGGGTCACTTTCATGGACAGGCTTGAAACTGGTGCCAGAAGTTAGCCCCTGACCAGAGCTTTATTGTGAGGCATTGCGTAAAATTTTCCGTCCCCCGAGTGCCGAGCAATAGCCCCTGAAAGGGCTTTCGGCACAATTTTCACGCCCTTATTTGAGCCACTTGTAGCTGAAGGATTTTTGCGCAAATGACTGAGAGGTGCTCCTGGGCACTGCTCATCACTTTGCAATAGGTTCCGGGGCTTTTCACGTAGGTCGCGTTTTCTCAAACTTTGAGGGCACCAGTGGGTGGGGCTGTGAAACCTCCAAATGCATGGTTCTCAGCTCCTGCTGTGGGCAGCAAGCCAATTTTTTCAAAATGTTAACCTATAAAAGAGCTTACTCGGATGTGAAAATTATCATTGTGCGCGCGCGCCCCGGACCGCAATTATGATATTTCCTGTTTTCCCATAGGGCCCAAGGCAAATTGGGATCGCCGTTGTACGCGCTTTCTAAGGCTCTGATCGCTTTTAGATTTTGCACGCGGATAGGGCCAACAGAGGCCCAGGTATTGCCATGCGCACCCGCCCGCAACAATGTTTCGATACCAAGCTATCTGGGTGCTGAAGACCGTGGCGCCGAAACGTTACACGCTTCCGTCTCGCGAACTACTCTTTTCATCATGCCCACACGGGCATCAGTTTGTAGTATGGAAGGCCGTCTACAAATGGTGAAAATTTCAAAGCGTTCCGTCGGAAAATTAAAAAGTTATGAGCATTTGAAGCTCTTCCCATTAGGCCCCATTAGGCCACAGTAGCCGACCCGGCCTAAAACTTGCGCGGGTCACTTTCACGGACGGGCTCAAAACTGGTGCCAGAAGTTAGCCCCCGACCAGAGCTTTATTGTGAGGCATTGCGTAAAATTTTCCGTCCCCCGAGTGCCGAGCAATAGCCCCTGAAAGGGCTTTCGGCACAATTTTCATGCCCTTATTTGAGCCACTTGTAGCTGAAGGAATTTTGCGCAAATGACTGAGAGGTGCTCCTGGGCACTGCTCATCACTTTGCAATAGGTTCCGGGGCTTTTCACGTAGGTCGCGTTTTCTCAAACTTTGAGGGCATCAGTAGGTGGGGCTCTGAAACCTCCGAATGCATGGTTCTCAGCTCCTGCTGTGGGCAGCAAGCCAATTTTTTTTCCAAAATGTTAACCTATAAAAGAGCTTACTCGGGTGTGAAAATTATCATTGTGCGCGCGCGCCCCGGACCGCAATTATGATATTTCCTGTTTTCCCATAGGGCCCAAGGCAAATTGGGATCGCCGTTGTACGCGCTTTCTAAGGCTCTGATCGCTTTTAGATTTTGCACGCGGATAGGGCCAACAGAGGCCCAGGTATTGCCATGCGCACCCGCCCGCAACAATGTTTCGATACCGAGCTATCGGGGTGCGGAAGACCGTGGCGCCAAAACGTTACGCGCTTCCGTCTCGTGAACTACTCTTTTCATCATGCCCACACGGGCATCAGTTTGTAGTACGGAAGGCCGTCTACTAATGGTGAAAATTTCAAAGCGTTCCGTCGGAAAATTAAAAAGTTATGAGCATTAGAAGATCTTCCCATTAGGCCCCATTAGGCCACAGTAGGCGACCCGGCCTAAAACTTACGCGGGTCACTTTCACAGACGGGCTCGAAACTGGTGCCAGAAGTTAGCTCCCGACCAGAGCTTTATTATGAGGCATTGCGTAAAATTTTCCGTCCCCCGAGTGCCGAGCAATAGCCCCTGAAAGGGCTTTAGGCACAATTTTCACGCCCTTATTTGAGCCACTAGTAGCTGAAGGAATTTTGCGCAAATGACTGAGAGGTGCTCCTGGGCACTGCTCATCACTTTGCAATAGGTTCAGGGGCTTTTCGCGTAGGTCGCGTTTTCTCAAACTTTGAGGGCATCAGCGGGTGGGGCTGTGAAACCTCCGAATGCATGGTTCTCAGCTCCTGCTGTGGGCAGCAAGCCAATTTTTTTTCCAAAATGTTGACCTATAAAAGAGCTTACTCGGGTGTGAAAATTATCATTGTGCGCGCGCTCCCCAGACCGCAATTATGATATTTCCTGTTTTCACATAGGGCCCAAGGCTAATTGGGATCGCCGTTGTACGTGCTTTCTAAGGCTCTGATCGCTTTTAGATTTTGCACGCGGATAGGGCCAACAGAGGCCCAGGTATTGCCATGTGCACCCGCCCGCAACAATGTTTCGATACCGAGTTATCGGGGTGCGGAAGTCCGTGGCGCCGATACGTTACGCGCTTCCGTCTCGCGAACTACTCTTTTCATCATGCCCACACGGTCATCAGTTTGTAGTACGGAAGGCCGTCTACAAATGGTGAAAATTTCAAAGCGTTCTATCAGAAAATTAAAAAGTTATGAGCATTAGAAGATCTTCCAATTAGGCCCCATTAGGCCACAGTAGCCGACCCGGCCTAAAACTTGCGTGGGTCACTTTCACGCACGGGCTCAAAACTGGTGCCAGAAGTTAGCCCACGACCAGAGCTTCATTGTGAGGCATTGCCTAAAATTTTCCGTCCACCGAGTGCTGAGCAATAGCCCCTGAAAGGGCTTTCGGCACAATTTTCACGCCCTTATTTGAGCCACTTGTAGCTGAAGGAATTTTGCGCAAATGACTGAGAGGTGCTCCTGGGCACTGCTCATCACTTTGCAATAGGTTCCGGGGCTTTTCGCGTAGGTCGCGTTTTCTCAAACTTTGAGGGCATTAGTGGGTGGGGCTGTGAAACCTCCGAATGCATGGTTCTCAGCTCCTGCTGTGGGCAGCAAGCCAATTTTTTTTCCAAAATGTTAACCTATAAAAGAGCTTACTCGGGTGTGAAAATTATAATTGTGTGCGCGCGCGCCGGACCGCAATTATGATATTTCCTGTTTTCCCATAGGGCCCAAGGCAAATTGGGATCGCCGTTGTACGCGCTTTCCAAGGCTGTGATCGCTTTTAGATTTTGCACGCAGATAGGGCCAACAGAGGCCCAGGTATTGTCATGCGCACCCGCCCGCAACAATGTTTCGATACAGAGTTATCGGGGGGTGGAAGTCCGCCGCCCCGAAGCTTTACGCGCTTCCGTCTCGCGAACTACTCTTTTCATCATGCCCACACAGGCATCAGTTTGTAGTACGGGAGGCCGTCTACATTTGTGAAAATTTCAAAGCGTTCCGTCGGAAAATTAAAAAGTTATGAGCATTAGAAGATCTTCCCAATAGGCCCCATTAGGCCACAGTAGCCGACCCGGCCTAAAACTTGCGCAAGTCACTTTCACGGATGGGCTCGAAACTGGTGCCAGAAGTTAGACCCCAACCAGAGCTTCATTATGAGGCATTGCGTAAAATTTTCCGTCCCCCGAGTGCTGAGCAATAGCCCCTGAAAGGGCTTTCGGCACAATTTTCACGCCCTTATTTGAGCCACTTGTAGCTGAAGGAATTTTGCGCAAATGACTGAGAGGTGCTCCTGGGCACTGCTCATCACTTTGCAATAGGTTCCGGGGCTTTTCACGTAGGTCGCGTTTTTTCAAACTTTGAGGGCATCAGTGGGTGGGGCTGTGAAACCTCCGAATGCATGGTTCTCAGCTCCTGCTGTGGGCAGCAAGCCAATTTTTTTCCAAATGTTGACCTATAAAAGAGCTTACTCGGGTGTGAAAATTATCATTGTGCGCGCGCTCCCCGGACCGCAATTATGATATTTCCTGTTTTCCCATAGGGCCCAAGGCAAATTGTGATCGCCGTTGTACGCGCTTTCTAAGGCTCTGATCGCTTTAAGATTTTGCATGCGGATAGGGCCAACAGAGGCCCAGATATTGCCATGCGCACCTGCCCGCAACAATGTTTCGAAACCGAGTTATCAGGGTGCGGAAGACCGTGGCGCCGAAACGTTACACGCTTCCGTCTCACGAGCTCCTCTTTTCATCATGCCCACAAGGGCATCAGTTTGTAGTACGGGAGGCCGTCTACAAATGGTGAACATTTCAAAGCGTTCCGTCGGAAAATTAAAAAGTTATGAGCATTAGATCTTCCCATTAGGCCCCATTAGGCCACAGTAGCTGACCCGGCCTAAAACTTGCGCGGGTCACTTTCACGGACAAGCTCGAAACTGGTGCCAGAAGTTAGCCCCCGACCAGAGCTTTATTGTGAGGCATTGCGTAAAATTATCCGTCCCCCGAGTGCCAAGCAATAGCCCCTGAAAGGGCTTTCCGCACAATTTTCACGCCCTTATTTGAGCCACTTGTAGCTGAAGGAATTTTGCGCAAATGACTGAGAGGTGCTCCTGTGCACTGCTCATCACTTTGCAATAGGTTCCGGGGCTTTTCGCGTAGGTCCCGTTTTCTCAAACTTTGAGGGCATCAGTGGGTGGGGCTGTGAAACCTCCGAATGCATGGTTCTCAACTCCTGCTGTGGGCAGCAAGCCAATTTTTTTTCCAAAATGTTGACCTATAAAAGAGCTTACTCAGGTGTGAAAATTATCATTGTGCGTGCGCTCCCCGGACCGCAATTATGATATTTCCTGTTTTCCCATAGGGCCCAAGGCAAATTGGGATCGCCGTTGTACGCGCTTTCTAAGGCTCTGATCGCTTTTAGATTTTGCACGCAGATAGGG